>CM058230.1:14292870-14956043 GCA_030180135.1 Orychophragmus violaceus
GTATCATTTGACTTGAATCTCTTGGTATTAATGTTATAGTTAGGCACATTCTTGTTCAGAACATAAAGTCCATTCTCTAATGGATCGCTACTATAAAATATATCACTGTAATCAAATGAATAACACTTATTCTTAATTTGAAAACTGACATCCTTCCATATCCAAACAAGGAATAGAAATAATCTTTCTGCTCACAGCAGATACATAGTAGCAATTCTTAAGTTCTAAAATATGCCATAAAGAAAACAAATGAAATACTCCTACGGATAATGCAGCAACTATTGCTCCATTTCTCACGCATAGATCCACTTGATCTTTCTCCACAGTCCTACTTTTGCTCAGGCCCTGCACATTTTCACAAAATATGTGTACCACAGCTGGTATCAAATACCCAATAAGTAGGACTATAAGAAGTAACATTTACTTCTATAACATAATACCTGAAGAAGAAGTCTCGTACGTCTTCTTCAGCTTCTCATAATCTTCCAAGAATTTATTGCAGTTTCTTTTCAAATGCCCATAACCATTACAATAACGGCACTTAACATCTTTAGAAGGACTGGTTTTGACCTTAGGAGCATGGCCAGACTCGCTTGGATTCACAATCGAGCTCGTCTTGCCATCACCTTTGTTCTTACCAAGTTTCTTAAACTTTTTACCCTTTTGTACCATAAGGACATTTGGGGTGTCCTTCTTGATGTTAGGTTCAGCAGTCTTAAGCATCCCATGCAATTCAGTCAACGTCTTCGTCAAGTTGTTCATGTTATAGTTCATAACAAATTGATCATAGCTTGACGGCAGTGACTGTAGAATGATGTCAGTAGCCAACTCTTGGCTAATGGGACAATCCAGTTTCCCCAGGTTATCAATATAACCCATCATCTTAATGACATGAGGACTAACTGGTTCGCCCTTTGGTAGCTTGCACTCAATCAGAGACCTAACCGTCTGGTATCTCTGAGTTCGTGCCTGCTCCTGAAACATACTTTTCAGGCCAGTGATCATCTCTTTTGGCGACTCCACGTACTCATATTGCTTCTGCAATTCCGAGTTCATGGTAGCCAACATGAGACAACTCACATCCACCGCATCATTAGAATGCTTATCCCAAGCATCCTTATCTGACTGCCATGCATTGGCTCGGTACTTCTTGGGGAGAACTTTCTCAAGAACATAGTCCTTTTTCTCCTGTTTGAGAACAATTCTCAAGTTCCGATACCATTCAAGAAATTTGGATCCATTTAACTTGTCCTTCTCAAGGACGGATCGCAGGGAGAAATTGTTACGATGGTTTGTGCTAGACATAGCTGAAAAACAAGGGAGGTTTTAGTTATGATGTTCAAGAAATGAGAAGTCTTAACAATTAAGAAAACTCGCATTATATTCAAACATTGTTTCCTCAGATGAATATAATGATCCAAGACCCATACTTCACTAAACTTGAGTGAGCCACTGGCTATCACCCTAATTTAGCTATCTAGGTAAGCAACAACTTTGCTAGTTATATCCAATATAACTCTTGGTTGTGGATCGACATCTCATGCCCAATCCACCTGATGTCTCTGAGCCCAAAACGATTTTGATGGCCCAGTCAAGTAAACCAATCTCTTCAATCATGTAATTGTCGATGTCTTGCACTACAAATCCATCAACACGATTACCTCTGTCTTACTCAAGAAATTGTGGACATCTTGCACTGCAAGTCTATCGCACAATTAAATGGGTCTTGACAGTTGACAAGATTGGAAAGACATCAAGTATCACTTGATATTTGGTTGAGGAACGGAACCATTTAAAACGTTCAGTTTTATTATGTTTTAATTCTTCTAATTAATTGATTTATCTTGCTTTGGTTCTGTGATTTCAGGTTCCATAACCTAAACCATTGAATCTGACGTCAACCGACACTACTATAGTGTCGATCGATGCAGAATAACCAAAAGCAATCCGCGATAACCGATCAATCCAATTGATCCGGTTTTGAATACCGGTCAGTGTCGATCGATGCTACACTAGCATCGGTCGATACCAACCTAATCAAACCAATCGCAATTAAAACATTCACAGTGTTCAACCATTATTAACCAAGCTCGATAACCGGTCCAATCCAATTAAACTGATTCATCAATCTCGCGAGGTTTGTGTCGACCGATACAACTCTTGTGTCGATCGACACTAGGCGAAACAAATTTTATTCGGGTTATCCTTCTGTGTCGACCGATACCGGATTGGTGTCGATCGACACAGGGCGATAAACCCTAATCGTTTTCAAGTCAAAAAACCTAAAAAACTAGATTTTCATGAAAACGAATTTTAGCAAGTTTGTATCAACCATACACAGATTCAGATTCAACTAATCTAATCAACATGCTACAGATTCAATGGAACCCTAAAGCTCTGATACCACTGAAGGAATTTCTAGCAGATCCTAATCCAATTAGCCAATCCTGGTCTGAATTCCGAACCTAGGATCTAAGGTTCATATAATTGAATCTATGGGATCTCAGATTTACATGGTGATTTGCAGCGGAAGATTTGCAGATAATCGAGATTGCGAAGCACCTCAAACGCTGTGCCTCTACTGGTATCCACACGCACACGAACTGAACAGGAGGGATGCTAGTGCCTATAGAGATCCAATCTCTTCAGAGGTTTCTATCCAAGTTATGGTGGCTGTCTATAACGGAATTAACCAACGATTAAACCGAATTAATCTGGTAATCCGCAAGTTGCATCGATCGACACACTCTTTGTGTCGATCGACACTGCCCCAGAATATTGATATTGAATGCATATCAAATATGCATTCACTAGATCATTACATTAATGATCAACCTCGTCTTTAACGTCCAATTTGCTTAGGTGTGTGACCCTGTAGGATCATATAACACTAGCAATGAGTTCTCAACTCATTGATCATAAGTGGCTTCTAGCAAAGCGTTATGACTACCTAGTGTTATGTGATTATCTCATCTCGACTATACGACTTTCACTTAGAGCAAGTACAATAGATTTCAGGACATTCCCAACATATTTAACATTATTATAAAAAATAAATTTCACAAATAATTAAGGTTCTACAAATCTTGGTTTTACCAAGTTTTTTAAAGTTACACAACAAATGTAAACAAATGAAAACTGTAGAAATACAAATACAACTAAATTCCTTCTTGGCTCACATCAGTTTGGCTCCCATTACTGCAATTAAACAAGCTCTCTAAATTCTTCCTTGCCTTCCTCTTGCTCCTTCTCCGTCCGTGCTCCCCAATTGACGTATATCTTGTTTCTTGGACTCTTCCCTTTCTTTTCACATAGTTTGGAGGAAAAGCGTACAACTTTTCAACCTCTTCTGGAATAATCCACTCAGACATATGCGGAACTGGAAAAATTGTCCTCGTATAAGCCAAAGCCTATAATTCTATCATGTAATAACGCGAACACAGACCATACAAATCCTTCAATTCCGTCGGCCTAATGTCTTGCTTCAAGAATTTAATAGTAGCAGCTATTGCGTGGACACATGGGTACCTGTCAATATCAAAGAGTCTGCAGCTGCACTTGTTATGTCTCAAATCCACCACATAAGTAATTCCGTCGTCTCCAACAAAACCGTATTCAAGCTCGAAAGCATTAAGTTCAAATGTCGTAAGTTTGACCGCTTTCACAATTCTAGCGTGCAACGCAAGTTCCACTACTGGCACCAATTTTCGCGCGCTCGATCCAAAAACGGAATCTTTCCTATGACTGTTAAACCACTCAGCAAATTTTCCAATAAGTGCATCGATCATAGGTAGTAGATGATACCTTCTGGCCTTCTTAAAAACTGCATTCATAGACTCCACACAGTTAGAGGTGTCTATGTTGTACCTTGCACCGGGAGAATAACACCTTGCCCATTTCTTCACTTCTACACTTTTGTCAAGATATTCAGCTGCTTGAGGATATTTGTTCCTATAATCGCCATATTGCCTTAGGAAATCAGACTCAAAGTATATCCGAGCAATTTCCCTGAATTTTTTTCCAACTTCATCCTTGTTCTCGTAGGAAACTGCTCCTCTCACATTCTATGACAGGTGGTAGATGCAATAACCATGATCCGAGAGAGGGTACACTAGAGCTATTGCCTTGATAAGACTTGCATTTCTGTCACTAATAAAAACTAACTCACGACTATCCGGTATAACGGTTTTCAGCGTATTGAAAAACCACATCCAACTTTCTTCCTTTTCACCATCAACTAGAGCAAAAGCAACGGGATAGTGGTGATGATTCGGATCCTGCGCAGTGGCGAATATTAAACAACCTCCATATACATTCTTAATGAAAGTTGCGTCAACGATGAGCACTTTCCTCATGGCTACAAACCCTTCGATGGAAGCTCCCAAAGCCATAAATAGATACATGAACCTTCTTTCTTCATCCAAAACCAAATCGGTTTTTGTTCCTTGATTCACCTTCTCCAACATATGCAAATAAGAAGGCAACATCTTGAAACCATCAACTGAACTACCACGGATATCAGAAACAGCTAGGTTTTTCCCTCTAAACGCCGTAGAATACGACACTTCCACACCGACTCTTCTTTGGACAAGCTGCACAATAGTTTTAGGATATGGAGTATCGAAGTTACCGGGATAGTCTTCGTTTAAGACGCTTGCAACTAACCGTGGTGTACCTTTCCTATTGTTGCTTATACCACTAGTACTTGTCCGAGAGCATGAATGCATCTTCATGTATGTTCTAACCGAGAACATGGTTGAATTCTTAATCTTTGCAGCTCTCAACTGCCATTTACAACCTTGCTTCGCTTCACGGCATTTCACCACGCATCGACTCTTATCTGAATTGCCTATTGAGATCTCATAACAGTTCATATTTGCGGCTTTATCAACCAAATACTGCACATCTTCTTTACATTTAAATTCTTGACCTATTTCATAACCCAAGCCATCTTCCCATTCATCTAAACGCCTTGTCTCTTCCACAACCCGGGGAAGCTCAACTGATTCAACCATATCCATATCATGCATATTATCATGCTGTACAATATCACCATCTCCAATAGCAACATTCTCCAACGGCTCAATCGGCTCAGTATGCTCATGAGGTTGTTCTGCTGATTCCTCGCCAGTAACATCAGTAGGATCACCAGCATTAATTACCCCAATATTATCCCGGGCACTAGAAATAAGCTCACCATAACTCCCACCATCTCGTTTCCCCCCCTCTCTACTCTTGAAAGTTGCTCGGTGATCGAAAATATTTTCAAATCTGTGACAACCTCTACATGCAAAACACTTCTTCGTTGCTCTTTATCCACAGAGGTTAGATACACATAAACATCCTCGTCATCAAAAATATATGATTGCCTTTGAGGTTTCACTACCAATGGAATATAACTCAAATTCAGCCTTTTTGTAGAATCATCTATTGAAATATTTCTGCGTATCCTATCCACTAACAATGAATACGTTATCTCCTCCATAGATGATGTCTTAAACGATATACCATACAACCGAGCTTCTCTAGGAGAACTCATCTTCTTCTGAAAATGACATAAAAAATATCAATTAGCACTCAGATTTCAACAGTAATACCAAGTTATACCAGTTCTACCACAGTAGTTTTACCAAGTTTTACAAGTTGTACCATTTCCACCAAAGTAGTTTTACCAGGTTGTACCAAGTTGTACCACTTCCACCATAGTAGTTTTACCAGGTTGTACCGGTTCTTACGAATCTATTATTACCAAGTTTTACTAAGTTGAGCAACTTTATCTTCAGATGCAAAATATCCCCAAAATCCCCAAATCGACAAATGCGATAACAATCCAACAATGGGATTCAGTACGATTAAACCACAAATTTCGATTTATTATCAATTCAGTTATCTAATTCACATCTGAAACATGGATTCCAATACAATGTTCTAAAGTTACCAACCAGAAATTAAAATCGACATCCAATCGAGCTCAAACAATAAAAGAGAAAAAAAGAGAGAAGTGACGGCAAGAAAGGGGAGGAACTAACCTGGGTTGACCGGAATCCCGAATAGAAGTGGCTGGGATGGTTGAATTGTGATAGATTGGCACATTCAAAATCTGGTTTTTGGAGCTGAAATCGAACTGGAGAGAGAGAGCGTCGTATGGGGAGGAGAGAAGCTATTTTCTGATTGGTTGATTAATTAATTTATTTTAGATTTTTTTAATTAGTTCATTAAGGGTAGAATGGGGATAACCTTATAAGGGGAGGAGTAGGGGAGTATGGTAGATTAGGCAAGAGTATGAGAGAAATTGATTTTGAGTCAAGGAGCTACTCAGAATTTGACCCTCTGAAATTAGCAAAGTCAGTTTCTTAAGGCACTCAAGTATTTGAAATCTATCTTCTGAATTTTACACAAAGTTGATAGAATATATGTATTGTGTGTTTATCCCAGTGCTGGAGGTTTTGAAAATTAAATGTTTTCTTTCTGAAAATGAGTGACTGCAAGTTGATAATCTTGCGAGGGTGTCGAGCTCATTATTTACATTACTGGTAATTGTGGACAAAGATATTGAGGCAAACTGTGCAAGGAAAGCTGGTAGTCATACGAGAAACCTCTTGAGGGTGAAGCGTGGTCTTGACATGGTCAGGGTTCTCTTTCAACAAATGTATTAGCCATCGTGCCCCCTGCAAGTTGCACATTCCAAATGTTGGTTTTCTAAGTTACCTCCTTTTATGTATCAAATCTTTTTATTTGGTCAAGATTAAAGAAGTATCTTATATGCGTTGAATATTATTTGCAGAGGTAATAACTCTTAAAGGATCCAGCATCCAAGGCTTATGATCAAGTGTTTGCTTCCCACCATGGATGGGCTAGAAAATCTGTAGCTTTAGGGATGTACGCTCTTCCCACAAGACCTCAGCTACTTAAGATGCTCAATGAGGAAGGTGAGTTTATGAACTCAATCCATGTTCTCGTAATGCGGTCTATAAACTCTCTGTAAAATCCAATTTTTAAGATCTTCAAATAATAAATCGGATTTCAAGGATGAGACAAATCACACAACAATAGTAAGAGACATCTCTTTGTGAGTGATGTTAGCTTCTGCAATAGACGTATCCATGCTGGCTTCGTTTGAGATTTCATTTAGTTTCTAGCGATCATTATGATTTATGAGATTTCTACTTGAACATGTTCTGATACGTCTCTCTGGTTTGTTTATGAATGTTTACAGAAGCGGAGGCTTAGATAGAGATGCAAAGCTATGTAAATGCATTGGAACCAGTAATCACGTATATTGATAATCTATTCATCTCCAAGCAACTCGGTATCGATTGGTGAAGAACCTGAATTGAGTTATTATTATTATCGCTCTTTGACGACAGTCTTTGTCACACAAAAGAACCATAGGTTTTAACAAGGAAATTTAAAACATTATGAATAAATTTATGCTCTCTTTCTAGTTTCTTGGTCTATTTTACTATCTTGTTTTCGAGCAAGAACACACTTGCAATGTGTTAAAAGATTTTTCATTTCCATGGATGGATACATTTTGAATATGCCCCTACAAATCTAAATCTGGCTATCACCAGGCTCAGACCAGAAGGTAGGCGAGATAAACGGTCGATTAGGACCAAATGCAATTTTCAAAAAAAAATTAGGAGACAATTTTTGTTTACACTAAAAAAATTAGATGGACGTAGGGCCAACACAATTTTCAAAAAGAATTTGATATCGAAACTAAAAACCGGCGGACTAATGATTAATCTTTAGAGATAAATATACACAAAACAATAGACTGGTGGAAAAACAGCCTAAACAACGAACGACGGCCATGCAGAACCCGCTAACAACAACCAAAAAAGAGTCGAGCGTCAAATCGAAATTAAGCAGACATGACAACGCAAACCCTCTAAAAAATTGAGAACAATTCATTGATGGACCTCAAAAATAGGTATGTGACGAATTATTTTGAAAAAAAAAATAATTTTCAAAATATTCAACATAAAATTGATAAATATATCATAGATTTTCTTCCTAGATTTTCTCTAAGTTTTAACAGATTTCGTGGAATGTACATTCCACAAAATGTAGAATAAAGAGAGAACTGTAGATTGTATGTTCCACGAAAGTTAGAATAATGAATCATTGGTAGAATGTAAATTCTACGAAATTGTAGAATAAAGTTAAAACTTCAGATTACATATTCCACAAAATGTTTCGATTTTTAGAATATAGTGAAAAGCGTAGAAATCATATTCCACATTTTTAGAATGTAGTTTAAACGGTAGAAATTACAATTTACAAAAAGTGGATCATAGTACAAATGGTAGATTATGTATTCTAAATTGTTTGGATATTAGTGAAAACAATAGAACAAGTATTCAAAATGGTAGAATTCCTATTCTATTATTTTAGAACAATAAATAGAAAAACATTAAAATTCGAAAATAGCATGAATTTTTTTTAAAAAAATCCATATTGGTGTATTTTTATTATGCCTATTTTCTATATTTTTGGATTAAATATAATTCAAAATATGAATTTCTAAAAATAAAAATAAGGATAACCAAGTCAAATTAGAGTAAAATATGAAAAAGGGGTAAGAAGACAATAATCTTTTTTTTTCATCTCTTTTACACAAATCTCCCTATATTATAAAACTATTATATAGCAAATTATACAAACGGATAATAATTTTACAAGAATCCACGTCTAATTCTAGCTACATCTATGACACGTCTACCGATTCTATCCACATCTTACTCTGTTTTTGTAGTTGAGCTTAATTGGAATTTTTTAATCAAACTCATTTGATTTTCTCTCTAAATTATTTGTATATTTGAAATTCCAAAAATACCAATAAATATGTATAATGTTGGTGAAACTTTAGGTTTATTTTAAAATTTTATTATTTTACTGCTTTTTTGAACTAAATATTATTTTGCTGCATATGTAATAAAACCATAATATAAAAAATCATACAAACGGATAATAATCTTACAAGAATCTATGTTCTGATTCTATATACATCTATAACACGTCTAACGATTCTATTGACACCCATGCCCGGTCCTGAACCAAAACCTGAGAAACATTGGTGTAGGACTTCAGAATTTTGGAAAAAAAATTAGGGTCCATTTTTATTTAGATTTCTATTTGTAATAATGCTCACAATCTCAATTTCAGTTGCATCGCCGAAAAAAGTTTTTCAAAACTGAAATTGATAAATCTTACTTACGGTCAACTATGTCAGGAAAGGTTAAACGGTTTGGCCATGCTATCGATTGAAAAAAACATGATCAAAACCTTGATTATGAAAGTTTGATGGATGATTTTACAGGAAAAAATGCAAGAAGATCTATTTTCAAGAATTAATAGATTTTTTATTAGTTTTGAGGATATTATAATTTTTTAATTACAAATTTGAGGGTTTTTTAATAATTTAATATTTTATTTTATATTATTTAGGACCCCAAATTTTAGTTTCGTGTTGGACCTCATATATTTCAGGACCGGCACTGTTGACACCCATGACTGTTCTACCAACATCCCACTTATCATTTTATGGCTCTAAATGGTGACAGCGGATTAGACGGTGCGGGATAAGTGGATTAAACAGGACAGAACGGTTTAAATGCGGTTTGTATGAAAGAAACGCACTATGTGGAATAAGCGGAACATAAAAATGTTTGAATGGTGAAAACAAGCTGTATGCGGTATAAAATAAATGTTTGAATGATAAAAATGATTAAAGTGAAAAAAACATGATTAAAGTGGTGCGGAATACATATTAAAATAAATATTTGAATAAACATATTAAAAATAATCTATTGAAAACTTAAATTTATTGTATGTCAACTTAGTTCAAATTTCAGTTATTTTGGTTATTTCAAATATTTTCGTAATACAATAAAAATTTTAGCTTTTAGAAAGATTTTTTAAAACATAATTTCGATTAAAACATATTATTATATAAATTATTTTAAAATTATGTGTAAAGTTATTTATTTATAAAATGTTATTATAATTTTTTTCTTGTATAAATTACGAAAGACACATATATATGATTTTTTTTTTTTTTAAAATGTTGAATTAAAAAAATAATAATAATGGTTCCGCACTTAAACACATCAAATTACATGAGTTATAAACAGACAATGCGGTTCTCACTATTTTCTTTGATTTCCAAACCACAGTATGGGTCCCATTATAAAATTGTAACCAGTACTATAATGCTGAGTGGTGAAGTATTTTCAAACGGCCATGTGGTTTTAACGGAAAGCCTTTAACACTCAAGGCCTATGAAAATTTATGCCTAACTGTTTTTCATGCACGAGTATAGATAAAAATTTCGGTAAATGTCTACATTAATCTACAAATTTATTACTAATAAATAGCATTCTATGGGATCCGAACCCTAGACACCCTACCATTTTTAAGTTCTTTGCTCCAAATAGATAAAAATAGCTTAGCAAATAATATGTACAAAATGACTCAATTGTATCATGAGAGAGACAGAAAGAAGAATGTCTGACAGAGAGCTTACAGAAGAGAGAAACAGAGCAGTAACCCTAATGTTTACCTAAAACATGCTCAAGAGTGTAGAGAGAAGCAGAGCCTTGTTACTTGAGCTTTCTTCCCATATATGTCCTACAATTAAGTTATACTCTCTTTCCCAAAAAATGTTTTCAAAGAATTAAACAAATACACAGGAATCTTCTTTCACCGAGTGTGAACTTCCTTGCAAACAACACCATTTATGTGTCATCTTTATTGCCTCTGCTGTGTAATAATAGCCATACTTGCAGGTAACAATGCAGGCAACAATATTTGGATCGATTACGGCCATAGCTCCGAGCGTGTTTTCCCCCTGAAGAAGTAGCTGCACTACAGTCTAATATCACAGATGACGCAGAGGTCTTGTGAAAGCTAAGAGAAGAATTTGTGTACATACCAATCAAGCTGAGCCATCAACGAGATTTGTGTGCATAGTAATTGCAAAATTGACCATATGCACTCAGGGACGAAACCGGCCACCTCCAAGAAAAATATATACCATTCAAAGTGTCAACCTTTGCTTCCTCGTCAACTGCGTAATAATTTTTCAAGGAACTCATTCTCTCGTGATGCGTGGTCTTTGTCCAAATGCTTGAACAAGGCCCAACGTGTGTAAGCGTCTGGCTCAATTCCTTTATCCAGCATCTCTTTATACAACGTGACAACCTCTTCCCATTTACCGAGGTCAGAGTTCTTGTTTAGAAGCATAGTGTAGCTGTATTTATTCGGTGGAATCCCATCTTCTTTCATCTTGCAGAAGTATCTGTAAGCTTCATCTACCTCACCAGCTTTGCAGATGCCATGTAAAAGAGCATTACACGTCATGATATTGGGACGCACGCCTCTCTTTTTCATCTCGGAGGAATACTGGAAGGCTTGTTGTAGCCTTCCCACTTTCGCATGACCATGAATCAACACAAAGAAAGTAATCACAGAGGGAGATAACTTTTTCCTCAGCATTTCTTGATACAAGACTTTGGCCATCTTAAACCGGCCCTTCTCCAAATAAGCACGCATAACCGTGGTGTAAGTAACATGATCAGGGACAAGACCATCTCTGTAAATCTTCCGCTGAAACTCAATCGCTTTTTCCAGATTCCCAACCTTGCAGAGTCCATCTATACAAACGTTATAGGTGATCAGATCTCGAGCATTATGATCCTTTGCCACCATTTCTTCCTGCAGACGAAAAGCTTTCTCTGTATCTCCAAGCTGCAACTCACCCACAATCCTTGTAGTGTATGCATATCTATCAGGCTTAATCTCTTTCTCCAACATCTCATCATACGCTGCGGTAGCCATGGATAGATTCCCATTCATAACAAATCCTTTTACAAGAGTCGTGTACGTCTTCACATCAGGATCTATATTTTGCCTGGACATTTCTTCTTTTAACCGCAGAGCAGTTTCAAAATCCCCTGACTCGCAAAAACCATCTATTAGAGTATTGTAAGTGACAATACTGGGACGGATGTTCCCAACTATCAATTCACCAAACAAGACAAAAGCCTCTCTAATCTTCCTCATCTTGATGTATCCATGCATCAGAGTGTTATAAGACACAACATCAGGAGCTTCCATACTAAGTAACAGCCGTCTGGCATCGTCTGTTCTTTGAAACTCACAGAGCGCGTGTATATAAATATTATACGTAGACGTGGTTGGAGAAATACCCGCACTGAGCATTAGTTCTGTAACTCCCCAAGCATCATCAAACAAGCCTTGTTTGCAGTACCCTTCAATCAACGGGTTAAACGAATAAGCTGTGACAGGGAATCCAGATCTTCTCATATCTCCATGAAACCGCATAGCTTCCTCCATTTTACCATTCTTGGAGAATCCATTGATCAGTATATTATACGTCACCTCAGTAGCATCAACTTCTCTTCTCTCCATCTCTGACAAAATCTTGTTGACTTGCTGCAAATCACCAGCCTTGAAACAAGAATCCAACATGGTGTTAAAGGTGATAACATTGGGCATAACTTTTCTCTCCATCTCTGATACAATCTCCGGGACTTGCTGCAAATCTCCAGCCTTGAAACAAGAATCAAGCATGGTATTAACGGTGACAACCGTTGGCATAATACCATGTTCGACCATCGTCCTATAGACCTCTTGAGCCTTATTGAACATCTGTTTATCCCTAAGAACCCTCAAAACTATGTTACAGTTTCTAACACTAGGCAAGAATCCTTTCCTAATCATATTCTGGAAGCTCAACAAACAATGCTCCACCATAGACTTCTTCGTGTAAACCCACAACAACAGATCCAGAAGCTTACAAGCAATCCGTTTATCAAAGTGCCCATCAATCAAAAGATCACAAATTTCGTGCATACCAAGATCGATGCTCCTCTCAGCGACCCAACACGCTTTAATCATCAAATCGTTCTCTGCCAAGATCTCAAGCACCGCAGCGAAGGCTCGCAGTGACTGCTTGGTACCTTGCTGATGCTGGAGCCACTTAAAAAAATGATAAGCGATCTCGGGATTCTCTCGAATCATACTGAGGACTCTAATAAGCAAATCTGGATCAGTAAGGAGGAGACGAAACTGATGGGAAGACCAGTTGCGATTAGGATTATACCCGTGGGAAGTCAAAATGAGATGAGCGTAAAAGGACTCGAGATTGGAGGAAGAAGACGAAGACGACGGAGCTGGTTGAGGAGTAAGACTAGAGGATGTTTGAAATAGGAAGCGTAGCTTAGATTTATTGGCAGTAGAAGTAGAGAAGAAAGATCTCGAAGCTCTGAGACAGAAACGGAGACATAGGATCATTGAGGAAACGGAGAGGAACACATAGGAACAAAATCGAATGGATCCTCAAGAGAATCGTTTTCTGGGTTTACCAAAAATCCGAGTGAAGGAGGAGCGGCCATTAATTTTCCACGAAGCCTTGTGCCATCTCTCCCCTCCCGTGGGCGTCGGCGATCATCTCCCGGAGGCCTACAAAAACAAGGGTTTATCTCAATTATTCGCTATACCGGACCGGTTCATTCGTCACCCAATTTCCTATCCGGTTTGGAGCTTGTCCAAAACTGTCAAACCGTGAAAAACCACTGTTAAAACCGCTAAATCCTACCTCGCTCCGATCTGAATCAAAAAGAAATTTACAACAAATATTTATAAAATAAGTCATACAAAATAGAAAACCAAGATGCCAACCGGTGGTACCATGACTCAAAAACGTCACCGGTTTGCAATTGGATTCGGTTTCGGAAAAAACATTATCATGTGATATTACCTACTAGTCCTTGTCACTAAAGTCTTACACTTTTAGCTAAGAGTCATCACATGATCGTGGCTATATAATGTTCCAAAGGAAGATCTAAGTTGTATATCTATAAAAAATTTAAGAAATGCAACGCAACACATTCATTGAACAATACATATTACATGAATGTTAACAGACACATGCCACTTCCCGACAGAAGCTAAAGTCTAAGACTTTACTGAAGAAAACAAAAATGTAACTTTAAAAGGAACCTTCCAAACTTTCTTTTGGCTTCAAAAAAGTCAAAACTTTCTAACTGCCAAGAGTAACATTCTGCATTTCAACAACTACTTCAGCTTCACATCTTTTGTCCAATTCAGCTTCCATGTGTTTCATCGAGTTTCGCAGCTTTCTACAAGCTCCTAAAAAGGCCTCTGAAGAATTCTTCAAACCCTCAGTCTCAGCCTCGACTTCATCGAGATTTCCTTGTATTACATTCAACGTTTGCTTCATCTTGACTATCTCCTGTGGAGGATAAACGCAAGCTCCAAGCTCATCGATTTGTTCTCCTGTTCCTTGACACAGTTTCAATAGCTTCTCAAGCGAGTCCACAAACCCGCTGTTATCCTTTGGATTCTCCAGCTTGATCATCCCGGTGATAACTCGGATGAGTTCTTTTATCACCATGATCGTCTCAGACACAATCTCAGCTACCATTTGAGCAACTTCCATTTCTTCAGGAGTCAAATCATTTCCTAAATCATCGTCGTCATCATCATCATCTTCTGAGTTGTTATCACCAGATGCCTCACCTGCAGGTGAAGGACAGGCTGGTTTCACTTCTTTCATCTCTCTAAGAACGTCCTTCATTGAAACCGCAACCTGTGTAATAGCCCTGCCAATTGCAGTGATGTTTGTTGCAGGAACCTTCTTGAAACCCGAGCATGCTTCCCAAACTGCTCCTGAAAGCTGCGGAATAGACGGCTTTTTGTTCTTTTCATATGATCCCTCTAGTTCCCAGAAGAAGAAAAAACATTTTAGTTACTCATTACACATATCTCAAAAGCAAATCATTATCAAACAATGGCTATAAGCCTATACTACTCTATGAGAAAGAGTTTAGTTGATGTTAATTGTTGGCAATTACAGGGTACCTGAGTAAGAGCATAGAACATTCCATATTAGCTTTTGTGGTTTTGAATATGAACAAGCAGAAGAGTAGAATCGTATTTACCGTATAAGGAGACAGAACCCTGCAACAATCTGAAGCTGGAATCAACGATTTGCTTGACAGAGACGTGTATGATGGAAGAAAGTGTTAGCCCAGCACCAACAGTGCTTCCATGGCAACAAAGCAAAAAACCTTGAAGAGCGTTGAAGTAAGACTCCATAGTCTCCTTAAGTGATTCAGCTTTTGGAGCTTCTCCAGTCCATAACATTCCCACTATTTAAAGTTAAGAAGAAAAACAATAGAGAAATCAAACAAAGGAACGAACTTTAAGGAACTTAAAAGAGAAGTTTTTTTAAAACCTATGGTGGCTTGTTTAGAGAGGTGATCAGACATCTGAAGAACATCGTTCCAGTTCACTTTCTCCTCTGTAGGAGAAGCTGTTCGTTCGAACAACTGCCAAAAAAAGTTGACTAATTACGATTCGAATTCATTAACACGAAACTAAAATTGGTAAGAAGAACAAATACCTGGAGAGTATCGTAGATGGTGTTGAGATGAGCAATCAGAAATTGATTCAGATCCTCTTTCTTTGATTTCCCCATTTTCGTCTTCCTTCAGCTCTTGACGCCTCTCTAGTTAGTGCTGAAGCCAAGGGTTTTGCACAAAGCTATACTGCTATTGCTCCTTGCGACGTCGTTTAATGTTTAGGAGACTTTAAATGTTTATCACGGAAAAGCCCTTGGAGAATTTGGATTTTTAATTTAAGGAGGGGTTATTGGTAGATGAATTTCAAAGGATTGTTAAAATTTTCAAAATCTATTGTTATTGGTTTATGAATTCTAACATTCTTATCAAAATCTATTGTTATTGGTTTGATGATTTTGAAAATCCATACAAAATCCATTGTTATTTAAAAAGTTTGGTTTTTAATGATTTTATGATTCTATCAAAATATTGTGTTATTGGGACATAGATTTTAAACAGTTTAACACATAGAACAAAATTTTCAAAATATTATGTATATCCCTTAGATTCTCAAAATCAATACAGTAAAAAACATTTTGATATTTTTTCTAAATATACAAACTCTTACCAAATCTAACAACTCTTTAAAAATTTAACAAATCTTTCAACTTTTCAAATCAACCAATTCTGCATAAATTCATCTACGAATAAACCCTCCTAAGTTAACATTCTAAGTAATTTTTAAGTCGCATTTTCATTGTATTAATTAGCTTGGATACAAGAACTTAATTCGAGGTTCGTCCTAAAAATTCTCTTATGGTCACATTATTCGAGGTGTCTCCGTTGGCTGATTTTCCTTCGCCGACAATGGTGAGTGGTGCCTTTGTAGTTTATGTGCTTTGCGGCTCCGGTCTCTCCTCTCCTCTTCCTCCGGTGGCCTGTGTAATACCTTGTATCAAGAAATGGTCAACGGGCAGCGGAAATGTCAACGGAGGGCATTTTCGTAAATTTGCGAAGTTAAGGTGTATTTTGGTAATTTTAACAAAATATGAGCCGAAAGCAAAGACGGGCCAAATGTTATTCTTTTTAAAGAAAGAAAACATTTAGAAGATCAAGAATGGTGGAAACGGACCGTAGATGAGTTTTTCGGGTTATCGGGAATGGAAACCGATAAAACCAACAAAACTTGTAAAATTCATAACAGGAGCTACGGGTGTCCGTTCGAGGTGATTCAAATTGCTAAATTCATCTAAAAACATCTAGAATCTGAAGATGAGACTTTGTGGATTTATAGAAGCGGCTAAAGGGTTTTGAAAATATTAACCGTAAAACCGATTTTTCCGAGAAACCGATACAATGTTCGGGCAAGCGAGAAGACCTTCTAAACTCCACCAAAAATTATGAAATTTTGACCACAGCTCCATTATAATATGAAGAAGACACGGTTAAAAGGATGAAGCAAGATTTTATGCCGAGATCAATGTATAAATTTTAGATCATTAATGGGTGATTAATGACTAAAACTCCAAAATAAATTCAAGGGAGCTTGGGCTTGGTTTGGGATGATTATAGCTGATGTCTGAAGTTATTATGGACTTGATGAAAGCCCATTTACAAGCTTGTGCCACGAAATTATGCAAGAGGAAAATAAAAGGAGTTTTGTGAACTAGATTCAATGAATCTACAAGAGGATTTTGGCCCAAACTCAAAGGGCTGTACATGGGTTCTTCATATGTAAAATTTATGCTAAATGAGATGGTTTTGGGCCTTGAAAGGAGTGGGCTTCGTGGCTTAAGGAAGAAGAGGCTTGCTCTCCAAGGTTTCACATGCATGGAAGGTGAGGTGTCAAAGAAAGGGATGAGATGTGTCATGGGACACTTGTCACACCTCAGTTCAATGGGTTTGGCTATAAAAAGAAGCTGAGACTCTCATTATTTCACACACAACAAAAAGAAAAAGAGAGGAGAAGAGGAGAAGAAAAGAAGCGTGAGGGAGAGGAGGAGGAGAAGAAGAAGAGAAGAAGAAGAAGGAGGAGGAGGAGGAGAAGAAGAAGAAGAAGAAGAAGAAGGAGGAGGAAGAGGAGAGAAGAAGAAGAAGAAGACCGGAGGAAGAGGAAGAGAGAGAGAAAGAGGAGAGAGAAAGTAGAGAGAGAAAGAAGAAAGAGAAAGAAGAGAGAGAGCCGGAAGAGGGAGAAAGATAAGGAGAGCCGGAAGAGAGAGAAAGAGAACCGGAGGAAGAGAGAGAGAGAGAGAGAAAGAGGAGAGAGAAAGAGGAGAGAAAAAGTAGAGAGAGAAATAAGAAAGAGAAAGAAAAGAGAGAGCCGGAAGAGAGAAAAGAGATTAGTCCGGAGGCTCGATCGGAATCACGAAGGTCAACGGTATGGTCAAGTGCGGGTCAACCGGTTCAGGAAGCCAAGGTCAACGGTCAAGTACGGGTCAAGGTCGGGTCAAAGCGACGGAGGTTCGGGGAAGGTTCGGGATAGCATCGGGTTCGTGCCGGGTCTCGTTGTTCCGCTAGTCCGTCAAGCCGTCCATCCACGTCATCATAGCACTGTGAGTCGGCTCATACACCATAGATAGAGCATATAGAACGGGGAAAGAGAAGCCGTAGAGTTAGGGTTTGCATACCCGGTTGTGAATGGATTGTGATTAAGAACCGACTTAAATAATTAACGATAAACCGGTTAGGGTACAAGACGCATGTTCGGATCGTATGAGTTAAACGGATTAAACCTGTTGTGTGCCGCTAGGTGGCTAGTAATGTTGATTGGTGCATTCATATAGTCGTGGTGTGATAGGACGGTATATGCATACATATGCATTAAAGAAATGAATATGAATGAACGTATATACGGGAAATACGACGGAAGTAAAAGACGGAATTAAACTTATTAAATGTACGAGTATGAAATGGTAGCGGGAACAAGTATATTAAAAGATAAAGAAAAGTAAGTGGATTAAGTAAGTGAATGAGATGTCGGGGAGCTTAGCAAGCTGCTAGCTCTAAAAACCGACAGATCAGAGAGTGATTAACAGACACATAATAAATGGGTATGAGGTGAGATATGTGTGAAGTGTGTGATGAGCCGTCTACGGGTTAGCAATCTGATAATCCAAGGTAGCGGACTTGAATCGGTTAAAAGACATTAGAAACCCCTAATAGGCGTGATTGTGTGGTGATACTGTTATTGTGTGGTTGTGTGGTTGTTGCCGTGTGTTCTTGTGCAGGCCTATTAGATTGTCTCGGTGTTGGGACGAGCAATCCGTGTGGATACTTAACTTGGTCATGCGACCGGTTAAGTCGTGGTTGTTGACTCGGTGTGGTGCCGAGTCAGAGCGGTGGTGTTGATGGGTGGGTGTGTGTGTAGACTTGCGGGATGGGGTGTTGATATGGTGGTTGAATGTTGATCGAGTCTGATTGATTGCTAGAGTCCAAGCAAGTCTGCGTGTTTACTTTTCTGCACTAGGACTCTAGGGTGCGTTAGATCCCGCAAGTCTAGGTGATTGGATACGTTATGGTACTTCCGACCCGATTGGATCCTCGGGAAATGAGAACCTGGTCAGTTCACGTACCTTCGGTAGTGGTTCTGGCAGGTGCGAACATATGGAGTGACGTCCGTAGGGTATAGTTCGGAGAATACGGGGTCGCGTCCTAGGGCCGGACTGCATGGAAGCTCGGGTTGCCGGGGGTAATCGGAGTCACTGCGTATCGATGGACTGAGAACAGTGTCCTAGCCGTTAGACTTCGTGTTGATGTCTAGGAGTCGTGGGGTTAGTTACCATGTTGGTGACAATGAGAACCCGTGGAAGTTATCGGATCGTAAGGGCCTTGTGTTGAGTTTACATTGTTGGTGTTGCGCGATAGATAGATCGAGTTTCGATCGAGAGTATGTGCCGCAGTGCTTTCGATTCCCTTCGTTATTGTGTTATGTTATTATTGAATTGCTTGTGTGTTGTAGGTTCGACACGACGTGGTAGTGCGTGATCAACCATTAGCTCGTTGCTTGTTATTTTGGGGTTTCGGGGCGGGAAATTGTAGATGCTAGATAGAATAGAAGCCGTAGTGGGGAGCCGTCTCACTGGGTAATCTTAGATTGCTCATTAGACTCTTTTTGTGTTTTTCAGGTTTAGCAGTGACGGACGTGGGAGGTCCTCAGTGTAGTCTCGGGATTGCTTGTGGCGGGATTTTGATTCGATGACTTTTGGGATTTTATTTCGGTTCGGCTTTTGGCGCCATTTTGTATTGAAACACGTTGATTGTTTTTATTAATGGCAATTATTTTGTAAAGACTGATAAACGTTGTACGTAACGTTTGATTACTCAGAAATGAATATGCTTCCCTGATATGGTGTTTAGTCCGAACCGACACAACTCACAGAAATGATACAAGTTGAAAAGCTTTGTATCATGGAAGTGAGGATAGCGGGGTCAAAGACGGGTTAGTGCGAGCCTCTGTCTCAAACCGGTCTATCTCTCGCTTCGTCTTGTGACAAACCTTTTCTGTTTGACTTGCTCGGGTTCGACTTGGTCATGTTCTTGTTTGATTGTTGACCGGTCAGCTCGACGGTCTGCGGATAATGGGAAAGGGGCGTTACAATAAGGTGGTATCAGAGCATGGTTCTGCATGGGTTTCGAAGCTGTTCATTTCTGAGTGTTTTCTGTGTTTTATCGAGTCAATATTGTGTTTTTCCCAAGCATCCCTTAAGAAACCGAGCCGCGTCCGTAAATTCGGGGTTGGGATGGCGTAGGAATTTGTATTATCTGTACTAATGTGTATTTGTGTTTCGTTTGCAGTCAGCAGCAGAGTGCCCCTGGACGGATTGTGAGTGGATGTGTGCATGGTATGAGATTTGGGTGTGTGCATGGCGTGATATTTCAGCGAGCAGTTTGAGTCATCGTCGGATGACAACGGCACAGTATCGAGATCTGTTCGAGCAGCAGCCAGAGGATTAGAGGGCGAAGTCTGAGCCGTCATGAGGTTCGCAGATATCCGACCAACCATCAGTTCCTCCTCGCAAACCGCATGGTGAGAGCAGACGCCGTAGATTGGAGACCGTTTCCTGACCCGTTACCTCAAGCTCTACAGGACGATGCAGTTATCGGAGACGGTTGCACCACCGGAGCAAGTGGTACTGCCAAGAGTTTCAGCCGCCGATTCTTTAGACGCATGACATGCCATTACTTAGTTTGCATGCCTCAAATTTTATTTCGCTTTGTGTGGTGGACTTTGTGGTGGACCAGTTACGCGCAGCAATTAACTTGGACATGGAGCCACAAGTAGACAAGCAGGTGGCGATACTCGGAGATGTACTGTAGCAGCGTTGTCGTGAGTTGGAGCACCGTTTAAAGATGCATACCCACCACATCCTCCCGGCACACCTGCCAGTGGTTACCACCATGAACCGAGATGTCGCCTGTGTTGGACATTCCGGTCGTGTTGGGGCTGTTAGGGTTAGAATAGTTAGGCCCAGGTAAGTAAGGGCTCTAACTCGTTGTTTGATGTGTGTAGATCGGCTTGCGATCGTCTATGACGATTCGGTTGCGTGTAGTGGTGTTTCTTGTGGGACGGATTGGTAACCGCTAATAAGTAGACTTCGACGGACCTACGTATCTAGAACTCTATGTGGTGAATAGATGTTTTATTTACGTAGTGGATGTGAAGTATTTCGGTTGTCGTTTTGAGTAGCGGTGTGGTTATATTGCATACTCATGATGGTTGTGAATGCAATATAGTTGCGATGTGAAAATAGATGATGGTCCGAGCAAGCGGTTTCCATCAGAACCCTAAAGAGACAATTGCAATCGCCAATTTGCTTGATTGATTGTGTGTGATTTAATTTCCTTGTGAGGTTGGTAGTTGTTGATTTTGAATCGCTGCATTTTGTTTAATCGCTAGATTGCTAGCATTGCGTTTGGTTGATCGCTAAGGTGTTAGCCTGATTGATGCATTGTGTTGTTCGCTAGGTTGATAGATTTTAATTGCAGCATTTATTTGATGGATATGATGGTAGCATGACATTTGCATGATTGTTAGGCTGTTGAGAACTTCAGTATTGCATTCCGAATGATTTAAAACGGCCTTTATAGAGAACTTATTCGAGATTGAGCGGAATGATAGGATGTTGTTATTTAGCCATGTGTGACCGTTGGGTACATGACTAAGTAACTACATTTCTATGAAGAAGTGATATCGGTATTAAGTTAAAAGGATCTAACCGTTCCAGTGTTGTTGAGGTTGTTGATGTAAGACATGATGGACGGTTTGACGAGGACACGAGACCGAACCCGAACCCGAGAGACGAGACGTGATCTCAAGAAGAAGTTTGACCCGAGCCTCGAAGAAATTCAGTGTGGATTCAGAAACGAGTTTGGGTATCAGTGGAAGAAGAAATAAAGTTGGATGAGTTTAATGAGTTAGCAAAGAGATTCGGAAGCATCAAAGTTAGTGGAGGAGTCTGTTCGAGGTTATTAGTGGGAAGAACAGTTTTGGAGTCGATGAAGCGTGGAGATCAGTGATTAAGGAATTTCGCGGCGTGCATGAATATGGCGGTTTAGACGAGAGGAAGAAACTGGAGATGAACATAATATCGGCCGGGGAGATAATCATGGGAAACAAGTTAAGCAACAGGAATAAAGGACGAGATATTATTATGTGATCGGAGAAGTCAAGACAAAGTGGGGAAGCCTGGAGTATTGATCGGCACAGATAAATTCATGAAGTGGAGTATAGCAATTCAATCGGAATCAGTGGATTTGGGAATCCGAGAAAGAATCGATGAAGCAATCAAATGGAGAAGTCATGATTGATCGAGAGTCAAGCCATCTAGTGTGGGAAATGTCAGATATCAATGTGATTCGAGATGGAGCAAAACTCTATTTCAAGAATTAGCTGAACATTGGGATTGTAGTTGCAGTTGGGTCGGAATTCAAGCAGTATCAGATGGCGCAAATAAGAAACAAGACACAGGGTGAGGCCGTGTAGTCAAGGGAAATAAATGTGCAATCAGAGTGCAGAGTGATGTAGAGAAGTTTGGTGCAAATCAGTGATTCGGAAGTCAGTATGCGTCGGAAGAGCGGGTTTACTTTGAGATCAGAGCGTAAGCAGCGAAGCGGAGTTGGAGTAGATCGAGAGACGGAGACTTACAGATTTCAGTTTCCAATTCAAAGTTTGTTAGTAACGGAGAATTCGGGGACCGAATTCCTGTAAATGGAGAAGAATGTAATACCCTGTATCAAGAAATGGTCAACGGAGGGCATTTTCGTAAATTTGCGAAGTTAAGGTGTATTTTGGTAATTTTACCAAAATATGAGCCGAAAGCAAATACGGGCCAAATGTTATTCTTTTTAAAGAAAGAAAATATTTAGAAGATCAAGAATGGTGGAAACGGACCGTAGATGAGTTTTTCGGGTTATCGGGAATGGAAACCGATAAAACCGACAAAACTTGTAAAATTCATAACAGGAGCTACGGGTGTCCGTTCGAGGTGATTCAAATTGTTAAATTCATCTAAAAACATCTAGAATCTGAAGATGAGACTTTGTGGATTTATAGAAGCGTCTAAAGGGTTTTGAAAATATTAACCGTAAAACCGGTTTTTCTGAGAAACCGATACAATGTTCGGGCAATCGAGAAGACCTTCTAAACTCCACCAAAAATTATTAAATTTTGACCACAGCTCCATTATAATATGAAGAAGACACGGTTAAAAGGATGAAGTAATATTTGATGCCGAGATCAAGGTATAAATTTTAGATCATTAATGGGTGATTAATGACTAAAACTCCAAAATAAATTCAAGGGAGCTTGGGCTTGGTTTGGGATGATTAGAGCTGATGTCTGAAGTTATTATGGACTTGATGAAAGCCCATTTACAAGCTTGTGCCACGAAATTATGCAAGAGGAAAATAAAAGGAGCTTTGTGAACTAGATTCAATGAATCTACAAGAGGGTTTTGGCCCAAACTCAAAGGGCTGTAAATGGGTTCTTCATATGTAAAATTTATGCTAAATGAGATGGTTTTGGGCCTTGAAAGGAGTGGGATTCGTGGCTTAAGGAATAGGAGGCTTGCTCTCCAAGGTTTCACATGCATGGAAGGTGAGGTGTCAAAGAAAGGGATGAGATGTGTCATGGGACACTTGTCACACCTCAGTTCAATGGGTTTGGCTATAAAAAGAAGCTGAGACTCTCATTATTTCACACACAACAAAAAGAAAAAGAGAGGAGAAGAGGAGAAGAAAAGAAGCGTGAGGGAGAGGAGGAGGAGAAGAAGAAGAGAAGAAGAAGAAGGAGGAGGAGGAGAAGAAGAAGAAGAAGAAGAAGAAGGAGGAGGAAGAGGAGAGAAGAAGAAGAAGACCGGAGGAAGAGGAAGAGAGAGAGAAAAAGGAGAGAGAAAGTAGAGAGAGAAATAATAAAGAGAAAGAAGAGAGAGAGCCGGAAGAGGGAGAAAGATAAGGAGAGACGGAAGAGAGAGAAAAAGAACCGGAGGAAGAGAGAGAGAGAGAAAGAGGAGAGAGAAAGAGGAGAGAAAAAGTAGAGAGAGAAAGAAGAGAGAGAGCCGGAAGAGAGAAAAGAGATTAGTCCGGAGGCTCGATCGGAATCACGAAGGTCAACGGTATGGTCAAGTGCGGGTCAACCGGTTCAGGAAGCCAAGGTCAACGGTCAAGTACGGGTCAAGGTCGGGTCAAAGCGACGGAGGTTCGGGGAAGGTTCAGGATAGCATCGGGTTTGTGCCGGGTCTCGTTGTTCCACTAGTCCGTCAAGCCGTCCATCCACGTCATCATAGCACTGTGAGTCGGCTCATACACCGTAGATAGAGCATATAGAACGGGGAAAGAGAAGCCGTAGAGTTAGGGTTTGCATACCCGGTTGTGAATGGATTGTGATTAAGAACCGACTTAAATAATTAACGATAAACTGGTTAGGGTACAAGACGCATGTTCGGATCGTATGAGTTAAACGGATTAAACCTGTTGTGTGCCGCTAGGTGGCTAGTAATGTTGATTGGTGCATTCATATAGCCGTGGTGTGATAGGACGGTATATGCATACATATGCATTAAAGAAATGAATATGAATGAACGTATATACGGGAAATACGACGGAAGTAAAAGACGGAATTAAACTTATTAAATGTACGAGTATGAAATGGTAGCGGGAACAAGTATATTAAAAGATAAAGAAAAGTAAGTGGATTAAGTAAGTGAATGAGATGTCGGGGAGCTTAGAAAGCTGCTAGCTCTAAAAACCGATAGATCAGAGAGTGATTAACAGACACATAAGAAATGGGTATGAGGTGAGATATGTGTGAATTGTGTGATGAGCCGTCTACGGGTTAGCAATCCGCTAATCCAAGGTAGCGGACTTGAATCGGTTAAAAGACATTAGAAACCCCTAATAGGCGTGATTGTGTGGTGATACTGTTATTGTGTGGTTGTGTGGTTGTTGCCGTGTGTTCTTGTGCAGGCCTATTAGATTGTCTCGGTGTTGGGCCGAGCAATCCGTGTGGATACTTAACTTGGTCATGCGACCGGTTAAGTCGTGGTTGTTGACTCGGTGTGGTGCCGAGTCAGAGCGGTGGTGTTGATGGGTGGGTGTGTGTGTAGACTTGCGGGATGGGGTGTTGATATGGTGGTTGACTGTTGATCGAGTCTGATTGATTGCTAGAGTCCAAGCAAGTCTGCGTGTTTACTTTTCTGCACTAGGACTCTAGGGTGCGTTAGATCCCGCAAGTCTAGGTGATTGGATACGTTCTGGTACTTCCGACCCAATTGGATCCTCGGGAATTGAGAACTTGGTCAGTTCACGTACCTTCGGTAGTGGTTATGGCAGGTGCGAACATATGGAGTGACGTCCGTAGGGTGTAGTCCGGAGAATACGGGGTCGCGTCCTAGGGCCGGACTGCATGGAAGCTCGGGTTGCCGGGGGTAACCGGAGTCACTGCGTATCGATGGACTGAGAACAGTGTCCTAGCCGTTAGACTTCGTGTTGACGTCTAGGAGTCGTGGGGTTAGTTACCATGTTGGTGACAATGAGAACCCGTGGAAGTTACCGAGATCGTAAGGGCCTTGTGTTGAGTTTACATTGCTGGTGTTGCGCGATAGATAGATCGAGTTTCGATCGAGAGCATGTGCCGCAGTGCTTTCGATTCCCTTCGTTATTGTGTTATGTTATTATTGAATTGCTTGTGTGTTGTAGGTTCGACACAACGTGGTAGTGCGTGATCAACCATTAGCTTGTTGCTTGTTATTTTGGGGTTTCGGGGCGGGAAATTGTAGATGCTAGATAGAATAGAAGCCGTAGTGGGGAGCCGTCTCACTGGATAATCTTAGATTGCTCATTAGACTCTTTTTGTGTTTTTCAGGTTTAGCAGTGACGGACGTGGGAGGTCCTCGGTGTAGTCTCGGGATTGCTTGTGGCGGGATTTTGATTCGATGACTTTTGGGATTTTATTTCGGTTCGGCTTTTGGCGCCATTTTGTATTGAAACACGTTGATTGTTTTTATTAATGGCAATTATTTTGTAAAGACTGATAAACGTTGTACGTAACGTTTGATTACTCAGAAATGAATATGCTTCCCTGATATGGTGTTTAGTCCGAACCGACACAACTCACGGAAATGATACAAGTTGAAAAGCTTTGTATCATGGAAGTGAGGATTGCGGGGTCAAAGACGGGTTAGTGCGAGCCTCTGTCTCAAACCGGTCTGTCTCTGGCTTCGTCTTGTGACAAACCTTTTCTTTTTGACTTGCTCGGGTTCGACTTGGTCATGTTCTTGTTTGATTGTTGACCGGTCAGCTCGACGGTCTGCGGATAATGGGAAAGGGGCGTTACAGCCTGAGTCTTCTGTCTTCCTCCTGGTTCGTCGTCCTCTCTGCTACTATTGTCGCTCAGTTGGAACCCGACTTTTGGGCTGCCTCTTCATGTGTCATGTGCTTTCCAGTCTCAGCAGGTCGACGTCGTTGGTCTTCTGGTGCGCTTTAGTTTCCGGAGGGTCCATGGATGAAGTGGTTGTCATTCTCGGGATGTGAATTTTCGTTACCATGGTCTTCGTGTGCTTGCTGCCTTTGTAAGGGGCTCGCTGGTCGTCTTCGGGTTTGAGCTTCTTTCTTTTGTCATTGGTTTTAGTGAGTCGTGGAGTAGAGTTACGTTGTAGGTTTTATTTTTTTTTGTTCTTGTGTGTTGTTTAGATTGGATGATTTAGGTTAAGCCTGGTCTTTGGTTGGTTTTTGATCTTGAGCCTCTTCTATAAAGGTTAGTTTGGTTATTCTAGCAGTGTTCTCTTGTGGTCTGAAGGTTGTGCTCTTCCTTGTTCGGTTTGGTTCTGAGTTTTTGGTGGTGTCTACTGCCGTGGTGTGTGAATTCTCCGGCTCTTCTTCAAGGTTTTGGAGCTTCGGCTCTCTTCTTCCTCGATGTGGGTGTGTGATGTTTAAAGCAGTGGCTCATCAACTCCCCGGGTTAGCTTCTTCGTGTTTCTACTTGTGGCTCACTGGGAGCAATATAATGGGTGGCATTTCTGGGCTTTCTCCTAATAATGCTCGGCGTCAAGTGGTTCCAATTTATCTTCTCCTTCAGTCCGTGTGACTACTCTTGCTAGTTTTCCTGGTGTTCGTTATCTTCGGTCAACTTCAGATTAGTCTTGCTTTCTCGTCTTTTGGTTTGATTTTGGCTCAAAAAAAAGCTTTTGCTTTTGTCGGCTTTTGGTTCCGGTATCGTGGTGTGATAGCCGGCTTTAGGGTTTTCAATTTGTATCCGTCCAATGTATCCGTTCAATGTATCCGATCTTGAATAAAAAATGAAAAATCTTCTAGTGAAAAAAAGAGAGTAAATTTTAAGTTGAATTACGGAAGAGACCTCTTTACGAGTTCAACTCCCTCAGATTTATGGAGTCTCTCGGTTTATTACCGAGAAAGTACCTCACCATGTTAATTATATCTTGGTTTCAGCTCTCAGTCGAGGAGATTAAAGCGGTTCTTTTTGATATTAACCCTGATAAAGCTCCAGGTCCGGATGGCATGATTAGTCGCTTTTACTAAATATTTTGGCAAGTGATATGTCACGATTTGACAAAGTTGGTCAAGGATTTCTTTTCGACGGAGAGCTTTGATCCAAAGCTAAACCAAACAAATATTTGTTTAATTCTGAAGAAATACCGTTCGAGAACAATGACTAAATTTAGACTAATCAGTCTATGCAACGTAAGCTACAAAATCATTTCGAAGATCATGTGCAAATGATTGAAAAAAGTTTTTCCAAAACTAATCTCAGAGACACAATCGGCTTTTATGGCCAAACGTCTTATTACAAATAATATTCTGCTTGCGCAATAATTTTCACGCTCTCCAGAGAAATCGTATGTGTCAATTTGATTTCACGGCCATAAAAACGGACATGAACAAAGCATATGACAGAGTAGAATGGGATTTTCTACGAGCACTCATGTTGAAGTTTGGCTTCGCAGAAAGATGTGTCGACCTCATGATATTTTGCATCTCTTCGGTTTCGTACTAGGTTTTGATTAAAAGAGAACCAAGGGGAAGGATTAAGACGACCAATGGACTTCAACAAGGAGATCCCTTATCCCCCTTACTATTCATTATGCACAGAGGCACTAATCTCCCTCTTAAATGGAGTGGAAGAGAAAAAGTGAATTACGGGCTAAGGATCACAAGAGCAAGTCTAACCGTTTTCTACCTTGTATTCGCAAATGATAGTCTTTTCTACTGCAGAGCAGATATGCGGCAGAGTGCCGCGTATTGGACATTATCAAACTTTACGGCGATGCCTCAGATCAACAACTAAACCCGGGAAAATCATCAGTTTTCTTTGGTAGCAAAGTTGACTCGGATACTCGGCGGGTGATAAAAAGATAAATTGGCATTACAAATGAAGGGGGTATGGGCATGTATGTTGGGCTTTCTGAACAGATATGTGGATCATAAAAGAAAGTATTTTATTTTGTTCAAGATAGACTCAATAATCGGGTTTGCACTTGGTCTGCAAATTTACTCTCGAAAGGAGGGAAGGAAGTGTAGATCAAATCAGTCGCCCCAGCCGTTCCTACATATGTTATCTCGTGTTTTCTTCTCCCTCGGAGTACCACTGATAAACTGAGGAGCACAATATCAAATTTCTGGTGTAGCTAAAAACAAAATAGTAGTGACAAAACAACGATGTGTAGCGACATGCGAACGTCTCGCCTACCGACAAATCTGCACAACAAAAGTTGCTTGAGATGTGGAGCTCCTGAGAAAACAATCAATCATCTTTATTTGAATGACCCCCACATTGTAAGTGTGGGTTTATCGGGCTTTCCGTTCCTTCTGGGTTGTTTCCCGAGTACATCTATTTACTGAAACATGGATTTCCTTTTTGGAGAACAAAAGAAATGGGCATACATATGTCTCAAAGAGACAATTTCCCTTGGATTGTGTGTTCGTATGGAAAGCAAAACATGGTATTGAGGGATCTGCAGTGGATGCAAGAAACATCCATTGACAAGTCAATGAGCTTTGAAAACTCAGCCATTGGTAACTAAATACAGTATATGGAGGAGATACTATGAGAGCCAAACGCTGCTGTCTTCAAGCTTATGAGAGATCAGATCATAATGGCAAAAGAATATGCACATATTTCCAAATTAAAAAATGCAACTAATCTTTACATTTTCTTGATGCAGCAGTGTGGAGAAAATCAATTTTCTATAGGAAGGGGAACCTCTGATGCTGACCTTCCTTCAAGGTACTTTTTTTACATTCCTCTAGTTAATATGGATTAATGAAACATCAATCTTTGTTGCATATATCCCTAGCATATTTTTTCCTTAGCCATGAAAGGATCTATCTTTTAAAGAGATTTTGTTTATGTGAAATGTTTGTTTAGGTGATAACTGATACGAGGAACGAAATAGTAAGAGATGGCGATATTCCACACTCAGTTATTGGAGGTGAGCGTAGAATGCAAATACCGACGTCATTTTTGCGGCATAAAGTGATGATTGAGGCAGTATATGCATCAAGTGATCATCGTTTATGAGATCAGCACAGAATTTGAAGCACTTGTCTGTCTCCATTGCTAAAAGGGGAGTGGTGTTGATTGGCACTGCCCATGGGGAGCAGCTCCAGAACATCATAAAGAACTACTTGGTGCTTGATAAGCACCACCCTAAAGAAAAACTAGACATTGTTAAGGCATTTTCGGCTTTCTGTTGAGAAGGAAAATGCCATGAAACAATTGGAAGAGACAATTGAAAGGTTTAACCAGAAAGCTGCAGACTTTAAGGGCTTCGTTGAAAAGCTGAAAATACATGAAAGCCAAATTGAGGACCACAAAAGACAGGCTCATGAAGCATCAGGAGTTACAGATGCTAGAAAATTTGAGCTTGAAGAGGCTATATCAAAATTGAAGAATCTTGAATCTACAATTGAAGAGCTGGGAGCCAAATGACATGGGCTTGAGAAAGAAAATTTGCAGGCTTCAAAGATAGTCACGTAAAATGTAATAAAACATCTTACATCTTAAGGGGGGAAATTGCAGTCACAACTAATACCATAGCTCTTAATATGTTCTATTTACCATCTATATTGATAAAATTTTGTTGTTTACTACAATCTTTAAGAAAATGACAACACTTTATTGTGTTGCAGATTTCTTCCCTCACCGAGGAGAACAACCAAGTAAATGCGTATTTCAAACTACAAAGGATGAGCTCCAAAAAGTTATTGCAAAGCTTGAAGAACAACTGTTACGAAGAGATTTGATCCTTTGGGGACAGACACAAGATCCTCGACCAACATTCTCTTCAAGTTTAACTTGGGAGCATATTAGAACAAGAGAGGAATTAAAGCATTGAGCTAAGGTCGTCTGGTTCAAGTATTCAGTGCCAAAACACGCCTTCAACTTCTGGGTTGCTAACATGTAAAAACTATTGGTTAACAAGAGAATGGCTCAATGGAGACTGCCCATAGATCCGATTTGTACATTGTGCTCTCTTCACGAAGAAACTAGAGATCACATGTTCCTCCACTGCGAGTATACTATTGAGGTATGGTCTTTGATGTTTACGCGATTAGGTTCTCCAATGCTAAATTTTCAGTCTTGGAATGAGTTTATTAACTGACTCTTAAGAAATTCCAGCTCTAGGAAGTCCTCTCTCTCTCTCTCTAAGGAAACTAGCTTCTCAAGCCTTAATCTACCTGATTTGGAAGGAAAGGAACAATAGGCGCCACGAGATTCCTCCAGCTTCCACGGCAGGTCTGTTCAAAATGATTGACAGGGTTATCCGTGACATCTTGCTAGCCCGAAGAGTCCGGAAAGACTGCAATAGCCTCTTATCTACTTGGTTCTCTATTAGCCAAGTATAACGTTTTTTCCAAATTTTTGTAATTTCTCCCTGCTTTTTTTTTTTTTTTTGGGCCAAAGAAATAACGGATGATTAAGCGATTGTAATTAACTTTGTTTTTGGTAATATATATTTACATTTTATCATTGTTTGAAGAACAACTAACCGTAAAGAAGTCGAAAGCTGATACTTTAGTGTCCGAGACTGAGGAGCTCAAGGCAGTGGTTGTTGAAAATTCTGTTTTGGAATCACATGTTGAAGAACTTGAAAAGACAATGAAAATTGGAAGCTCAATTGAAAGAAGAGGTAATACACTCATCTCAAACAGAGCGAAATACAATTGTTATGATAGGATTTTTATAATAGTACTAGATCATTGTCGTCTCTAGCGGCATTTCCATAACCAATGAGCTTCTTTCTTTCGGGAGTGTTGTCATGTTATTTAGCAACTAACGGTAATTAATATTAGAGTAAGTCACTTCTTCAACTATCATTTTCTTCTCAGCGTTGAAGATTTGCTTAAATTAATTGATATTTGTTAATTTGTTTTTCATTATATTTTTATATCTAATAATAGATTTAGTGATATTTGTGATTCAGAATAAAATAACACTTTGTTTAACTTTAGTAATCATATAAATTCCCGAAAAATCACTTTAAAATACATTTCTCCTATTTTTACTACAAAAGAGAATTGATTTATAAAAATACAAATCACCATGGGTTTGTTCACAGAGTCGGATTTGAGCACATTATTTGAAATTTTGAATGGACCCCACCTATATACGGGCTCCTAAATTTATAAAAAATCCTACTTTTATATATTAGTTTATGAAAATATATAGTATATTTTATATGTTTGTTATAGAAAGCATAAAATACTCTGGAAAATATATAAAAATAAAAATTATATAAGTGGCAAGTGTTTGAAATTCTACGTTTTAAGATATTTTCATATTTACATTTTTATTTTGTTTAAATTATTTATTTGTTTTATATAACTTTTAAAATATAACTTTTACTAGAATAAAAAAAATTATATATATTTTTTTTGAATAGTGCTCCAAATATCTAAGCTCCGGCTCTGAGTTTGTTTTTCAAAAGCATTGTATACAATTTTAAGTACGAAAACAATTAAGTAATGTCTATGAATTTTTAGTGCAAAATGCATTTTTCATAAATACCGTACAAAATACTCAACAATAAATTGGGACGTCCAAAAAATTGTTGTGTGCCAACAAAAAATAACATTCCAAAACTAAATAACACATAAAATATTGCATACGAAAAATTAAGTGTTTTCATACATGCTAAAACAAACTTGACAAAAAAAACTAAAACATATGAAGAGGGAATGAAATCACCAAATAAAATGCACCGAAAAAATATATACAAATTAGAAGAAAAATTAGATATAAAGATAGCACATGACCTTAGGGCGGAGATGAAAAGTCAACTAGTTATACTAATAGTGTATCGTAAATTACTACTCCTATTTCGATATGTTAATGCTGGTTTAAATGTTTTAAAGTTGTATTAGCATTGATTATGTTGTCTTTTAGGTCAAAGTAAAGTCAATAGCTTTTACTGATAGAACCACAGTGGTGGAGTCATTTTTTGATATTGTCGTAGTTTTGTTATTTACGAAATTGTTTTGAAATTACCTGCTTTTAAAAATATTTTTTAAATTTTAAATTTTCAATTTTTCATTTTGATTGGAAGAAATGTATGGGTGTAGAAAAACTTATGGATGTTCAAAAATTGTACATCACTTGTCAATCAACCCTTAATCCATTTTATTGCTACATAATTACATTCTTACAATCTATTAAACATTGAATGTTTCTGTTTTTTCAAAAATATGCTTGAATCGTTTTTGACTCATTTAGAAAAATGTGGCCCAAAAAGATAAATTTTCATGTATTTAGAAATCCATTGATTTTAAATGTAATAGATAGATTTTATTAATATTTCCAAAATTTATTGGGTTTCACTCGGATTTGAGTCTTTGCATTTTTAACTTAAAAATCCACCAAAATCCATTTGAATCAATGATAAAATCAAATTTACATATAAATCTTTACTATTCAATAACACTTGATTTTAATTTGGATTTGAGAATCATAGAACCAATAACATAGGATTTTAATTAGGATTATAAAATTATAAAACCAATAACACATGAATTAGATGAAGGTTTTAAAATCAATAATCGAAAACACATGATTTTGCTTAGATTGAAGAATCCGCTAAAATGCATAAACCACTAATTCCTATTAAATTTTTGGTTTGATTCGCTCGGTAACACCAAAATTGGATTTTGAATTAGGATTGACACTAAATAAAAACCTCATCGTGTAGAGTATTATTGGCCGGCCTTTTGGGCCTATAACTATATAGGCTTCAGCGATCTCATGACTATGTTGAATATGATGACTATTTTAACACTAATTGTGCAAGCAAAGACAATTGAAATTCACAAATCAGCGCGTGTGTGATTTTGATCACTTGCTATTGATATGTTTCTACAAGAGTACAAGCTATATATATTTTATGAAATCAAAATTAGTAAATAAATTTTGTAATCTTTTCTCTGATAATATTATTCTTGTGCAAATCTCTGATAATATTCTTTGATTAAAGTATTATGCATAGAGCTCGTAACCTTTTCATGGATTGTATCGAAGATTCAAACCTATAAATATGGGTATTTTATAAGTATGGTCAACAAGAAAACGTAATACGTACCCATTTTGTAAACAGTAAACCTTGAGTTTTCGACGAAGTGGTTTCTTGATAAACTAATTAAGTATCAAAAACATCAAATCATCAACCAATTAACGCAAAACACATGATCCTACATGAGGTCATGTACTCATGTTTATAAGATGTGGAAGACTGGTTATGTGACAAGTTTTGAATATGACCTTTGTCCTCAAATGATCGTGCATTAAAATATCTTTTCGTATGATTTCAAACTATACATTGCTTGCGATGATATTATATATTATTTTAGCAAGTACCTTGAATATGTAGTATATGCATGATTCCACAAGTTACTGGACCAATAATAATTTGTGTCCACAAGTTCCCTTGCCTCGCAGTCGCACCACTAATTATAAGAGAAGATATTACCAAACAGGTAAACTAAAAGGGACGTTTACCAAAATTTCAACCTAATTTGCCCAAAACCCAGTTTTCCAAATGAGTTTATATAATTTTTATTTAGCACAATCAACTGATCTTTAAATTTAAAATATTATGTGACCATGATTATTTTTGTTGGCATATATATATTAATCAACTATGTGGACATGCATAAAACAAATAAACCACTTTTATTTCATATGAATTACAAGGTACCCTAGATGATGGTCAGAAATGTAAAGACTCGGAAAGGTATCACCAACGAATAGAGAAGCGGGTCTATATATTTGAGAATTACAGAGCCTGAAATGTACCAAGATGTCGATGCAGGCCCGACCCTGAATCCAAGCCGGGGAAACCTATGCTTGTGGCCTTCATTTTTACTATATAATTTCTGCCCCAAATTTTCAAAATACCTCTTTGTTTAGTGTTAAAATTAAGAAAATTCTCTTTTAAGAAGTTAATAGTTCAAAACTCTGTATAATAAAATGGCCAATTTTTTTTATTCTATGGCTTGTGGCCACCTAAAACTTAGGACTGGCCCTGCGTCTGACGTATATGCATGAGTCACGATATGCACATAGAGAGGCAGCAACACGAACATTTTGATACATCAAAGGGCTGTATTGGCCAAGGAGTTAATTCTACTAAGGCCAACAACGATGTACGAGTAAAGGCGTATATAGAGACTCTGACATGCCACTCAATCAGACGATCATTTGAGTGCCTATGTCATTTTGTTTTGGAGAGTCCAATAAAAGTCTTCAAATATTACATCTTGTTATAAAGCAAAAGAAAAAGAAAAATTATATGTTTAAATACAAAGATCTTTGGGCGGATTTACTATGACACAAACAATCACGATAGAATAGGAAAAATGTAAAATGCATGCACCTCCTACATCAGTTGGTGAATGTTACACATATATATGCATTTTAACTTCCAATTCCTGGAGGTGGGTTCCATTTTCTTTACTATATATATAATATATATTAATGTAAATGTAATGTTTCAATTATTTTGTAATCGTCGCAAAGGCCTCTTGCGTGGTAAATAATATCGATTCTATATAAGAGAAAATTAAAGTCAAAGTGCACTAATTATTAGAGCATGAATATCCAAGTATCTTAGGTGAGTATCTTACCAAAAATATATTAAAATATTGTGGGTCTTACGTGGGACCCACATGAACAGTTAACATACTCACCGCATAAGTTTCTTAGCTAAGATACGTATCTTGCCTGTAGCGCCTACATCAAAGTGCACTAATTATTAGAGCATGAATATCCAAGTATCTTAGGTGAGTATCTTACCAAAAATATATTAAAATATTGTGGGTCTTACGTGGGACCCACATGAACAGTTAACATACTCACCGCATAAGTTTCTTAGCTAAGATACGTATCTTGCCTGGCGCTACAGGATTGGTCCAATTTTTTTTTTTAATTTTTTTTTTCGCTTTAAAAAATAAAATAATATTAAAAAAAAAAGGTAAGATACCCTGGCTGGGTATGAGGGATATTCATGCTCTTACATGGAATAAATGTTTTTCCTTGCAGATTCATTTTTTGCTAGTAAACACAAGTTGAAGACTTGAAGCGATGATAAACCTACAATCAATTATTCTTCCTTGTTTATATAAACTATATAATATAGCACAAAGAATTAACCATTAAGTAAAGAAGAAAACGACCCGTTGAGTGAAAGGAACATTAGAAGCGGCCTCATTCTCCGCCAGGAAATATCTTGGAGGAGCACATCAATTTATCTATGATACACTAAAAATTAAAAAATGATATCGTTACACCTAATGACATATAATTAATGTTCAATATCATCAACAAATAAATGAATGTATGTTTGTTTCGGAACATAAGAGCATGTCCATTAGGGTATTTAGTGGGTTTTTAGGCTCAGTTTCCTAGGGCTAAACAAATAAAAATAAATGGATCAGATAATATTTGCTAAGGAACGTCTCTTAGATAAGGGTTTTAAGGGACGGTCTCGTAGACACGTGGCAATCTCTGGTTGGGCGAAAGAACTTAGGTGTGCCCGTCGAACCTTCTCTCGCTTTCGGAGTCTCTCAGCGAGAACATCATTCTTCTTCATTTCGCGAAATCAAAGAAACGAGAGCTCTTGTGTGCGATATAGGGGGCGATAGGAATTGGATAACCGCTAGTCAAGTCTAGACTTCTCTGTTTGTGATGCTCTAGATATTCAGGAGGAGAAACCTTTCGAGGATTACGACGATCGATCGATAGAAGAAGACGATGAAGATCTTCCACGTTCCCTGTCTAGAGGACAACTAGTCCTATCTGTGAGCGATTTCGTATATTTCTGATTCGGCTCATCTTCAATTTTAAAATTTGTTTCTTCTATGGGCAAAAAAAACAGGATAATCGATGAAAGCACCGGAGACGCGGCGGTTGTGGATCCAGTTGATCCGGAGAAGGTGCTCCAGTCGGCTGATCAGCACCGTCCCAAGATCAAGTTCGTACTCACCACGCATCATCACTGGTAACCCACTTCCCTCTATTTTTACCTCAAGTCGTTAACTTTATCAACGTTTACATCTCTCAGCTTTCTGATCAATTGTAGCGATTTTAAGAATTTTCTCACTATATTGAGTTTTTCCTGCTATAAATTTTAACAGACCTAGTGATTAATTGAGTCATCGTTATGCATGTTAATGTTAGTTCTCATTTAGATTCAGATGTTTGGATACTTGTTGAAGTAGGGGCCATCAAGCTTTCACATCTCAAAGCTGAAAAAAGAAGGAGATAGATAAATATGTGTATGTGATGAATTGGGGTTTGTAGCGACATTTCATTTTACTTTTCATTCTCTGATTGGTGGTTTTTTTTGCTTGAAAGGGATCATGCCGGTGGGAACGAGAAGATGAAGCAGTTAGTGCCTGGAATCAAAGTATATGGAGGTTCTCTGGATAAGGTCAAGGGATGCACTGATGCCGTCGATAATGGTGACAAGTTGTCTTTAGGTCAGGATGTTAACATATTAGCTCTTCACACCCCTTGGTATGTTTCTTTTTATGAATTTAGTTGCATCTATTCTATCTAACTTTGAACTTATTGGCTCTGCCATTCTGATCTTGATATCCTTCTGATATGTTCCTGTATGTTTCAGTCACACCAAGGGTCACATTAGTTATTATGTAACCGGCAAAGATGGAGAAAATCCAGCCGTCTTCACTGGAGATACACTTGTAAGTGGTAACATAAAAGTGGGACGCTCTTGTTCCATGCAGATCAAAAACAGATCATACCATAGAGACGCTATATTTTTTCTCCGATAAATGTTTATCGGTATTTGATGTTCAAAGGGAGATAGTTATATAAGTTTAAAATCTTCTTGTGGAATAGATAATTAATCTGACTGTCGAGGAAGACTAAATTACTTGTGTGCAGGCTCTTGTGTATTCAATTTTATCAGTTATAAATGTTCTCTAGCTGATGTCTCATCTGTGGATTGAATGTGTTCTTGTCCAGGAGAATTATTGTATTTTTAAGATTAAAATTAAAATAAATAAAAACTGTAAAATAAAATGTTTGAAAAAAAAAAATTTAAGAACCTCAATTATAGGTTCACCAATGGACCCTTAAAAAAAACACAGTTTCTTAACTATTCATAATCAACAAATTTATTATTAAAATATGGTTAAGAAACCCATTAAGGGTCTCAATAATGGAGTTGCTCTAATATTAACCATACCAAACTTCCCTATATATATATATATAGCTAGCTATCATTCGATCCATTACTCTCTTTCACTGTGAAACATGGGAGCTCTCGATTTTCTCTCCGACTATCTCTCTAATAATTTCGATGTCTCAATAAGAAAAAGGAAGAAGCATAAAGTTATGCAGGTAATTAATAACATCCATAAAACCCCTCTTGCTAATTTCCTCGTTTATTATTGGTTGTTTAACCTTTTTCAATTTGAAATGAGCAGACAGTGAATATAAAAGTAAAGATAGACTGTGACGGATGCGAACGCAAAATCAAGAACGCTGTTTCCTCCATGAAAGGTTTGTTCTTCAAAGTTCATCTAGTAAGGAATTACCTTTCCAAATTATATTAGCCAAACGTAGCCTAACTAATATATACACCACTCGTTTTTTTTTTTTGAAGGGGCAAAATCGGTGGAAGTGAATAGAAAGCTGAGCAAAGTGACAGTGAGTGGCTACGTGGATCCCAAGAAAGTATTGAAGAGGGTGCAAAGCACTGGGAAGAAGAAAGCTGAGTTGTGGCCGTACGTTCCGTACACGATGGTGGCTTATCCGTACGCAGCTGGAGCTTACGACAAGAGGGCGCCACCGGGTTTTGTGAGGAAGTCGGAGCAGGCTCAGGCGCAGCCAGGAGGTACAGACGATAAGCTCATGTCCCTTTTCAGCGACGAGAACCCTAACGCCTGCACCGTCATGTGAATGAGTCTAGTTATAATTAGCAAACGTTTTTTCTATAAATTTTGTATTGGAACCTTTTTGTTATTGTATACAGTCAGACGCAAAGCAACTTATAGTAATTACTTGTTGTCCTGTGTTAAAAACTTATAGTCGACTACTATATGTGTTATTTAATCACTAGCTAGCTTGCTATATTTTCTCATATATATATAAATTAATAGGAATGAATTACTTGTTTTTATATGTGTTTCATATGGCGTGCAAAAGCTAAGATTTATATCCGAAGCATTCGGTTGACATTAAACCTTTGTATAAGCCTCAAAATGTTATACACACCAAGCTGGTTTGGTAAGCGAGGAGTAAAAACAGAAACCAAATTTCAGTTTAGTTAAATCGTGTTTTTTCAGTATCCATAATACTAGAATAGAAATAAAGCCAAATAGAAGAAACGATTAAAATAGGAGTCATTTATTTGAAATTCAAAGAAAAATATGATCGAAGACTGTTATGAAGTTAAAACTGAAAAGGTAACAGACCAGCTTATGTTACATTCGGTTTATTTGGATTATTAATCGAAAACCAAATACCTGTATAACATGGAAACCTAAACCACCATATTATACATAATTACATATGCATATCATAGTGAGATATTTTGTGTGTTCATTCACGGTGATATTCTTATTTATCCAAAAAAAATCCATGATTTAAGGTTAATATCATAAAAAAATAAAATATAGGATATTAAGGCTTCAACTGGAATGCTATTTTTATAAATGGAATGATGTGAGATTGATTATTCCTATTAATTCCATAAATATGTTACCAGTTATATAGGAAAACAAAATATTTTGATTCCACACATTCCTGTGGAATAAAAAAGAAAAATTGTGGATGAAGTTAGATATTATTCATGATAAAAAATGTCCATAAATGAAAGGGATAAATAGAATGGAATAAAATAATTATCCCATTTTTTTAATTCCATTCCTTTTTATTCATTTAATTCCATGTATCCCTACAACTAAAAACCAGTTACACCCTAAGTATTTAAATAGCTATTTTTAGACCAATCACTCGATATGTACTAGTAAAACGAGTTTTGTAGAGGCAGTGATTGGTTAATATAAAAAGTTGAAAGATTGTATGACGCTGGGGAAAATCCTTGGCAAGTAAAAAGCCAAACATCAAACAATTATATTACATCTATACCCTTTTGTTGTACAACTACGACACGTGTACGATCCGACGGTAAAATTCTTTATTCACATGTTGTAATGTAGGTCTTATTGTATTGTATCTCGGTGGAGGTAGATATGGTGCTGAACTGCTGATGATGTCTTTCGATAAGATAAAGATATTTGTTAGTCAATAAATATCTAATAAAAAGTAAATAATGCAATTGCTGATTTTCTTATGAGCTCATTTTTGTCCAACAAAACAATTTATTAAAATTTGGAGCTTACAATCTTTTGCCGACCGCCAGTAAGGGACATATTAATTTGGTGTCTGGATAAATTTTATTAGTTGTGTTTCTTATACTATTACGTGGTTGGTTAAGAAATTGATAACTTATGCGATTATTTATCAAGAACTTTCTGTTATTGTCAACAACTCAATACAATCGCTTTGACAAAGAAAATAAACTAAATAAGCTTAATATGATCAGAGGACATGTAAGTACATTGTCGGGTGATGACATGACTAGTTATTAATCATGACCCCAACATTTTATTGAAACTCTATTATGGCATGTGAAAATGTGAATAGACACAAATCAAACAGACAGGTGAGGAGTGTAGTGCAGCAAACGCGTGGCGTAGAATCTAGAAGATAGTTTTGATGATGCTGATACTGATAGGAGGATATTAGTTTTGATGATGCTGATACTGATAGGAGGATATTTCCACCAGACCAGGTAAGGCCCATGGTTTAGGAGGAGCTTATGTTCTATAGCAACGTGTACGGTGTTTAGCACATGAACGGCTAAAATATTCGACTCGAAACACTAATCACGGGAGAGTATATCCACCTGAAACAGATGGTATAATATTGAAATCTGCAGTTTACATCAAGAGTTAATATACCGTTTGTAATGTTGGCTAGGGCTGGGTGCCAGTTACCTATTCGTATTCGGTTTGATTCTTTTGGATTTTTAAGTTTTCAAATTTATAACTATATGATTCATTCGAATATTTATGATTTTTAAGTGAATCGGATTTGATTTTTTTTGCAGGTTTGATTGAGATTCGGATACCAAAAATTATTAATAAATGTTTGAAAACTTCACAAAATCATCCTGTAAAAAAATATATTTAAACTACCTAAAACTATTCAAAAATACACGAAAATATTTATGTTAAAAACTCGATAAAAACTATTCAGATTATCTAAAACTAGGTTTCTGGTCCGTACATATGTACGGACTAATTCTTGAGATAAATTATTTGTGACTTAAAATAATGACATAAATTAATTATATATTACTTAGGAAAACTTAGAGTATAATAATTAATTCATTTTGAGATAGGTATGTCTAACAAAAGTAATGTCCACGTCTGAAAAGCTGGGTTTGAGGTAAAAAAAAAAAAGAACCAGCTCATATGTTTAACCTCGCAAACATCGACGATCAAATTAAATGCATAATCTTCAAAGCAAATCGTCGATTAAACCTACTCGAAATCCATGATCTTAACATGTATTATTGAACCTTTCATAATTGTATTTTTCAAAGCTTGGATTTCTTCTAGTTTTCCATGTTTGTGGATGAAGTTCCTGTCCGTTATCTGCCTTGCTATGTTTTTATCAATCTAATATGCAGGATCGCCCCGTCAAAGTCAAAACATCAGATAACGAAAGCAAACCGTGTATGTCTTCTTATGTGGAATAGGTACATGTTAGAATTGATTTAAATAGACGGTGAAACAATATAGTTATGAAAGTAAACCCTTTTGTTCCTTAAACTTTGTAGTCTTCCACTTCATACAGATGCATTGGTTGTGTTTCCCTTGTCTTCTACCGTTTTTAATCTTCAATGTTATACTTGCTTACACAATTTGTTTTTCTGAGGGAGAAAGAGGCTACATATTTAGACAATCATTTAGTAAAAATATATTTAAGAGAAACAAAAGCAAGGCATATGTTGGTCTGAAAGTAACATGACTTATCTGAGCCTTGGTCTTGATCTAGATATCGAGTCTTCCACGTTTCCTATTACCTAAGCTTTTTATGCCCGTTCGTAGCTTTCTAGTTTAACCATATTTCTTTTGTTCTTCTCCAAATCATAAAAAAACACTGCAACATTTCCCCCCAAGTTTCATGATACATATCCATGTGAATCATATGTTTATTTGTTTAGGAATATACTATTAATTAAGCTTACATATGTAACCACAGAGTATATTTTCTTTAGCTGACAATCGTTTTTCATGCTTAAAACTCCAAAAAATACAATCAACATAATGGTGTTTGTTACAAACGAACGTTTATACATAACCGAACTTTATGAAAATATGTTAAAGCACAAGTCACCTGTAACCATTCTTGATTCATAAACTGCAACACTTTCCCCCAAGTTTCTCTCTCGTTTACATTTTTACCAAAAAAAAAGTTTCTCTCTCGCAGCTATGGTACTGTCTAAGCTCTGTTGATCTTTACCTTGTCAATGATTGTCCCATCAAGTCCCTTATCTCTGTAGACCCTTTGATCTTTGCAGAATGTATCTCCCGTTGTTCATGAGGAATATGGATCGCAGTGATGGGTCTCTGTACAGTCTCGATTTAATCTCTAGATTTGCGTCAAGCAATTCCATCACTCTTATCATTTGTTTAGTTGTCTAGCAAAAGCTGACGTTTTGTACTCTTCGTCGTCTTCTCGTTGGTTTCGTTTGGTATCTGGTTCGTGTTTGGTCTTTGTTTGATCCGATTGAGCCTTCTCGTAGTGTTGGAAAACTTGGTCTAGAGTGTCTTTGTACTCGCATGTGTATTTGAGGTAGTTCATGGTGTAACGGGTTAATGGGTGGACCGCTCCGTTTGGAACCGCTGTTCTACCATTATCGCTCTGGATCGAGTTCTCTTACTCTCCGAATATGGTCACTGCTGCTTCTCCTAGCCTCGTCAGAGCCAATTTAATTTCGTGGATCAGATCTGAGTCTGATTGTTCAACTGCCGGGATCAAGTCGTGGAGCGTCTCATACATGTATAGGAAGTTGAAAAGTTTCTCCGATGGCCGTTACGTGAGCACCACCGCACCATAGAAATCTAGGAACCAAATTGTCACGCGGAGACTAAGCCGGTGAAGAGGAGTTTACGAATAGGGTCGTGATCATGATCAGAGATGACGTTATTGCAGAGAGAAAGTCGCCGGGGAAAAGCACTGTGGAGCAACGGCGAAAAATTTAGATCCAGGAAGCGATTTCTCCTTTGAGAGAGTCCCAAGCTATTCTCTGCACGTCTTCTGCATTGATCCCTTTGAATCCAACCTCGCTCAGCTCCTCCTTTAACGTGTTCCGTCTCAACATTTCGTAAGACATACAACACTCTGCTTCGTAACCGGCGAAGATCATCGATCCGACGATCTTGTTCAACGTGGAGATTGATTCCGGTGGAAAATCCGGGAAACTGTCTTCCTCCACCGGTGGATCATTGTCCTGTAAGACGCATCGATCCGATTCATCGTTGAATTGAAAGATGGAGGTTTCTGATTGGGATCATTCCTGTGGCCGTTCTTCTTTTTATCTGTAGAACGATCAAGAAGATGGCGAAACTTTTCGTCTAGAAGCGATACAACACGGTGCTGAACCGAACTCGCCCGGTTTAACACGAAGAAACCGGCGTTGAATCTAACCAAAGCTCTCTCAGTTTCATAACCGATTTCGATATACGGTTAAAGGCGTCGATAAATGCAGAGTCATCTGATTCGTCTCGCACAATCCCAGATGATTCCATCTTCGACACCAACGAACCCACCGTCTCCGGGAATGGCTCCACCGCTGGAGGAATCTCTGGTAACGGAATCTATCGTAATGGCTCCACTGCTGGGAAGATTCCTCTTGACAAATTTTTTTCCTTTCTTTTTCCTGCTTCTTTTCTCTCGATACCGTTTTTCCTCTGTGAGAACCTTGTAGAGAATAAAATGAATCGATAACTGGGTAAGAGAGCTTTATTCGGGAGTTAATCTGAAATGTAGGGATCGTGGGTGAGAGGGGGGGGGGGGTGGATTTGCAGAGAGTTTTAGGATTTTTTGAAAATGAAAAGCTGAAATTTAGGTATTATTGATTACAGAAAATTATAAAATCAGAAAAAGATAACTTTCGAATGGAAAATATATAAAAGCCAAAAAAATTAGAAAAATGGAGAAGAGGACACGTCAGAAAAGCATACGTGTCAATAAGAAAGAGTAGCACTTATCTAAATTTTTGCTAGTGCTTTATAGAAAAAAAGATTACTCAAACTAATAGATATACTTAAGATTGTGTTAAAATTTTGGATTACTTAGGATGTTTGTTCGGTTTCAGTTCAGATTCAAATATTATCCAATATCCAAAATTAAGCTCCATATGGATACTTGTAGAATTGGTTCAATCGAGATTGAATTTTCCAGATATAGTTCGGATCCGATTAAGATTTAGTTAACAAATACCCGGTCCTAATGTCAGCTGTACATTTAACAAAATCATGTATTTTTATAACAAGTTTTTTCTTGAAAAGAACATTGGACTACTGGTGACAATATCACATCTAGAGTGAAATTTATCACATACTAGAAATTAACCCGCCCTACGGATGAGCAGATAAACAGATAAATATTTTTTATTTTTATCCTAAATTATATATTAAATTATAATATTTGATAAGCGGATATAAAATATATATTTTTAAACAAATTCTGAAACAACATCATGAATTCTAATAAATATTTGAAAATATTTAATTGATCTTTTAGTTAAAAATACTAATTTGAATATTTTGATTTATTCTTATAATATAACTTATAAGAGACTATAGGTTATCTTACTGTAAATATAAAAATTTCAAAAAAGTTTAATTGGTTATATTTGTTCTCATTATGCATTCTATTTTGATTCTAACATCGAGTATAATATATGTCTTTATAAATACGGTCGATCGATATATAAATATTATTTTGAATTTTAGATGTTTATTGTTAATGCAATTTATATCCCCATTTATTCTTATAATTTTTATCCTAAGATCGGCACTTTAAAATTAATTTTATTATTGGACTATTCTTATAATGCAATTTATTATTAATAAATTACTATAATCAATATTAAACAAATTTTGAGTATATTCCAGTAAAAAAAACTTACCTATTTAAAGAATTAACTGAAAATTAAAATAATGTGCCATAAATTTGGTTGAGGATAAATTATATTGATTGAATATTGGTTTTATGATATATAATATGGAATGACATTTATATTTCTTTTAATAATATATATTAAATGAAATAAAAATAATGTGCAATAAATTGAGATAATGAGGTGGCTTAGGAATATATATATACAATAACAACAATAATAATAATAATAATAATAATAATAATAATAATAATAATAATAATAATAATAAATTAGTATAATTAAGATTTAACAATTTTGCGTATATTCTAGTAAAAATAGAAATAATGTGCCATAAATTTGGATGAGGTTAAATTATATTGATTGAATATTGGTTTTATGATATATAATATGGAAATGACCTTTCATATTTCTTTAATAATAAATATAGATTTAAATTAAATGAAATAAAAATAATATGCAATAAATTGAGATGATGAGGTGGCTTAAGGAGAAGAGAGAAAAGCCTTCTTTATATATATAGATACATTAAAAATTATATAAATTAATAATATTAAAATATTAATCTATACTATTAAAGAAGAAGTACAAAACAAAAAATGCCTTCTATTTTTAATTTATTTATAAATAATGACATTATCATTTATAAACATATTAATTAGATCATAAGGATATTTTGGTATTTAAGAAAATATGCAAAATAAAATAAGGTATCCACATCCTATGGCATCAGATCTTAACTTTCCAATTTATTTATTTTTTCCTTTTGATTTTTTTTTTTAACCCTAATCATAATTATGCAACCAAAAAAAAATAAAACAAGACTTGCGGCTACTTAGGGCTCGACTGGTTCAAACGCGGTGGTTGCGGTTGCGGTTGTGAGAGTTTGCGGAAGCGGGCGGTTGCGGTTAGTAGCGTTTGTAAACGTTTTGTACGACTGGTTTAACAATTGGAAGCGACTGTGTTTGCGGAATATTATTGACTGGTTGACAAGCGGTTGCGGTTAATAGCGGTTGAATAAAAATACTAAAGTAAAAATAATGTGTTAAATAGAATCAAGCTTGGGATGCTTCTCAAGAAAAAATGAATCAATTCTATTTCTCAAGAAAGTTTGATCTCAGATTCTACATTGCCACTACAATGGCGAGGAAGCTGCAGGACAACTATAGAGGACAAGCATATTATTTCGACCAAAAGGAGCCACATGAATTAACTTTCCCAAAGACGTGTTATTGTTTGAAAAACACCAAAAGAAAAACGTGAGAAAAAAATCCAACTATGTCTTCATGTACGATTCTTCTTTAACGAGCATCTCATGTCTCTCGCACTCTACCATCTCTAACGATTCTTTCTTTTTAAAGCATCAAACTTGTTCTTAATTTTATTCCAATTTAGAGTCAACGCATATTGTTTGTTTAATTCTGTGAGAACGTTTTGTTTTCTTTGTTCTGACAAACATTTGTCTTTAGTATGTCCAGCTTGTTTCTCTAGGGTTATTAGTTCAAGTAAGAAACGGGTCATCTTGTTTGACCAATTGATTTTCTGTTCAAAAATAAGTAAACACACAAGTACCAAACATAAGCATGAAACATAAACTTTATAACTCACACAGAAAAGCATAACAAAAATCAACATAAAAGAAAACAATAATTTAACTACTAATAGAACAAAAAAACTTATGTTTGATTCTTGACCATTTTCTGGTTGTGTAGATGCTATAATTTCACTGCTTTAGCGTCGTCTGTGGCCGTAGAAATCTTAGGCTATTCTTATGTAGCTGCAGAAATCTTAGGGTTAATTATATAGAGAATAGATAGGATAACATGCCTTTTTTTATTTGGTAGGTAACATCGCCGAAGCCTAATGATATATATATATATATATAATAAGATATTATCGGTGATTTGATATGTATGTCATGTAATTTAAAATATATAGTGTTAAAGAATAAGATACATACGGAATGTGATAGTTATAGATAATTATATTAGTAGTTATACATACGTGATATGATGATAATAGTTATCGTTTTAGATTCTAGAAAATTTAGATTTATACGTATTTTTATTTATTTTTATTTTTTGTAAACGCAACCGCCCGCAACCGCAAACGCTTGCGGAAAAGAGCATTTGATTTCTAGCGGTAAGGAGCGATTCCAAGCGGTACAAAACGGTTGTAATGATTGTTTTTAAACGCTATCAACCGCAACCGCCCGCAAACGTAGCGTTTGCGGGTGGCAGCGGGTGAACCAATCAAGCTCTTAGAATCCTAATCTTTCTTCTTTCTCCTCTTTTTCTCTAGGTTTGTTTGTCTCTGATCTGTTTTTCCAATATGATTTGGACTGGTTTTGATAGCAGATTTCTCTGTCTATCTTGGTGTTCGTAGTATTGATATCTTATCACAAACCACATGTGCAAAGAGGAGCACAAAGACACTAACTTGAATTATATTCTGATAATGGACAAGGGTGGACTATCAGTGGCAACTTTAGGGCATATATGTGCGCTTTTGAAAATTCTTGGAGTAGATGTTTGAAAACTCAAGCAGCAAGCTCGATTGAAAGTCCAAATTATATTGTTGTCCAAAATAATCAGGTATATATTTGTTATATTCTGATTTCGGTTGCTTCCTAGATACACTTTTTGCTTGATATTGTTATTTAGCATCTTTGTCATAGGTAATTGATTGTATCCGTGCAACTTTGATCTTCTTTCAGTGGCTCTATCGTCAACTAGCCGTAGAAGAAGTTCCAGAGCGTGACTATATGATACCTTTCTAAGAAGTTGAGGTATAACAAGTTCACTTTTACCGTCTCTTTTAGAAGATAAGATCTCATAGTTGAGACTGACAAAGGAAGAGTTACATCAGGTTATAAGAGAAGGTGATGATATTACAATTGTCGGATGGGGATCTCAGCTTACCATTATGGTGGAACAAGCTTGTCTAGAAGCAGAAAAGGTTTTCAGTTTTAACTTTCAACTCAATGATGATTGGTTTGTGTTATTAACGTGGGTCCTGAGTTTATGCAGGAAGGAATATCATGTGAACTGATAGATCTAAAGTTGTTTCTATATATGTCTCACTAATTTTCGATCTCTGCTCTAACATGCTCTTCCATATGTTGCATTTCAATCTAAAGTCTTGGAGCTCTATGTCAGAGTAAGAATCTGAGACTTGCTGGTCTGATCTTTTTGTCGCATTCCTGAGCCAACTTTCTTCTCTAACCATTAATTGTTGATGTTCATCTTTATTTGCATTGTGTCAGAAAGTTGCGGTTGTGTCATGTGAAATGAAAAGGCTTTATCTGTCGGCATGTGAATTCAACATTTTCAAGTTTTTTTTCTTCGATGTTTTGAAAACATAAGTGAAATACTGGTTGGCTATATACTGCGTATATACACGGTAGAAATTCCTACTCTAAATGTGATACTATCACCCTCAGTTAGTGAACATAAGTTTTACATTCTCCTTTGTTTCAAAATTTCAAGAGTGCTCTCAATTCTTAGAAATAGAAATAGGAGGATAACCTCGCCCAAAATCACAAGATCCAACCCCAGATAAATCCAGTGGTTAGTATTCATGTCTTTTTTTCCTTGCAAGTTCGGGTTACACATGATGAATACGTTATTAAAATTAAGGATTCTTCTAAACTTTTTTATTGCATATCCCTTCTTGTACTCAATTTTACAGGTGAGGATGGATCGTATGGCTGATGCATTATCTAAGATGTTTAAGTCTCCTGTAGTTGTCACTATTCAGTCTCTTCCTTAGCACCAACAAGTAAGATCCACACCACACACGGTCATTTTAAAATTCACAACGATGTCTAAAAACTTATATAATTAAGCAAGAGTGATTCCAAGAATGTAACATGAATCATCACATGCTTCTCTTGATACAATTCACATATCAGAATATGTTCTGCCGCAAAGGCTTTTCGAGGGACTAAAAATGATGCAACCATTGGAGAGGTAAATCTGTTTGTTTAGCAAACGGAAACAAAAAACCACATACCGCCATGAGTGAAACCAAAACATTGTTCTGAGCTATTAATCTTTGTCTTTCAATGCAGCTTAATAAGCTATACCTGGAAATTTGTAAATCTTTGGCGATCTCTGCAGCTGGAATTACAGAGTTCACTAACATGTGTACAATGCTAAATGATCAGGTAAACTACTATCGTTGTCTTATATATTGTGTGTTGGTAAAAAGCTTGTGGGGTATATTGCATTTGTGTTTGCTGATAGTTCAAAGCAACTCCTGAAAGACCTCCTCCTATATGTAACATATGATTTAAAATTGAGTTTTTGTTTTTTTAAAAGGATTTTAAAATTTGGTCAAGCTCGTGGAGTAAAGCTAAAGAGAGCTAGCATGAGGGTAGACTAATCAGACATTACATTTACTCTACAGGTAAACACATGAAGATAACATACTCCTTTCCAGCTACAATTACTGATGCAATAAACACTATCTTTTATATTCAAACGAGACTCGAAGTAAATTCATTTACTGTACCTTATTATCCAATTCATGATTTTAAATTCTGTTTTAACATTTAATGTCATTGGATCTTTTATTTATAAATCATACATCACAGATTTTATAATCATATCTTATTCAATTAAGATTTCAAATGCTTCATTAAAATCTAGTGTTATTTAAAACAAAATAATTTTAAAAATATTTGTATATGAAATCATTTGAAATGAAATCCAATGGATTTTCATGAGTAAACTTGATTTTGATCCACATTAAATGTAGGGTATTAGTTGATAATTTTTTTTGTTTATTCAATTTTTATGATTTCAATTGGAGATCGTTATATTTCAATTATTTTGAATTTAAATATAAAAAATAATTTATATATTGTATTACATAAATGGTCCAAATTATGATGTGTATAAAATAATATTTTTAGCATAATTTATAATTCTCTGTTACATTTTTTGGATATAAGATGGATTTATAACCAAATCTAAAATATTCATATTTTGTATCAGAGAAAATCAAGAGAAAAAAATCAGTTTAAAATTAAAAATCTTCTGTATTTTCATATGTTTGTGTTTTATATTGAATTTAAAATATTAAAAGTTAAAATTCTATGTATTTTGTATTAATTTTTAAAAAACTTATACGAGGCTAAAAAATTTAAATAAGTATGTGCTATTTATGACGGGTTTGAACATGTGGATTTAGATGGATCTTAAATATAAACGAGTCTAAACATGTCCAATTACAAGGTATATAAGATAATATTTCAAAATAATTTGTGATTTTCAATTACAATACTTGGATATAAGATTGATTCATGACTAAAATTAAAGTACTTTGATTTTGTATCAAACCAGATCAAAATGAAAAAAAAATGAAAATTGAAAATTAAAAGCTTATCTATTTATATATTTCGTATTTTTATATTAAATTTAAAATATAAAAAGATAAATTTTATGTATTTTGTATCAAAATTTTAAAACTAAAATTTATAAATTGATTTAAATAGGTATGTGGATCTAAATGTGTCTTAAATATAAACAATTTTAAAAGGGCATAAATTATGATGTGTATAAAATAATATTTTAGCATGATTAATGATTCTCGATTAAAACATTTGGATTTAAGATGGATTTATAATCAAAAACCAAAATATTATGATTTTTGTATCAGACAAGATGAAAATGAAAAATAATAATTTAAAAGATCTTTTTATTTTCATATTTTGATATTAAATTTAAAATATTAAAAGTTAAATTTATGTGTTTTGTATTAAAATTAAAAGCTATAAATTAGCATAAAAATATTTAAATAGATTTGTGTTATTTATAACGGTTTAAACGGACGAGTCTATATGAATTCTAAATAAAAAACGGGTCAAAATAAAAATTGGTCAAAATATCTTTGACGCTATATAATTGAAAAATAATTAAATTTGTAAACCTGAAAACTAGATAAAATATCGACTATAAAATCAATAATAGAATAAAAATAAATAATACTATAAAATTAACAAAACGATATCAAAAAATGTTTAGAAAGCAAACAAAATAAATTATCAAAGTAATATTGTTATCAAAACATATTATCATTAACAAATAATATTTATACACAAAAAATATCAATAAATATCAAAACAAACTTATATCGAGCCGATCGGCGGGTCAAAATCTAGTATCTTATTAATTTAAAAAGTTATTATTATATAAAAATACTGTTTGAGTTAAAAATATATTTTCAGATTAAAAAGTTTATTAATTTGGCATATATATTAATTTATTAAATATTAATTTATAGAGTTTCTATTTTATATATACAGCTTATACAAAGTGTTGTAGATGATGATTTCCAGTTTTTAGGAGTTTTTTAAAAATAAAAAAATACCTATGATGAGAGTAGCTATATATATATGATCATCACTATTCCCATTCCGATTATTTTAGTTGAATGTGAGATAAAACGTAAAATGGGTTCAAAAGACCAACATTAAAGCTTGAACAGAGTCAAGTCAACCATTTATCATGGGCCAACATAGAATGGGGCTAGTTTTTTTACTTTAGGGCCATACTATATTAATGGGCCGAAATTCAAAACAACATATAATATACTATCGCGAGTTCGGAGCATTGCATATTTGCATGTTACAGTATTTTTAAAACCAACAAAAAAATGCCACGTAATCTTTATCTCTTAAAAGAGAGATGATTCTAAATTCATGAAATGGAGGGAAAAAGAGAAAATTGTTGAGATTTTAGCTTCGCGTTGTAAAACTTGTAAAAGCATCTACTGAGGATTTGTTACGAGAAACCCAATCTTAAAAAATAATAATACGAAAAACCGTTGACGCGAGTTCTAAAAAAATCGTAGAGAACCTCTCATAATATCTATTAATAATAATAGTATAGAAAATATCAATGAATGGTTATATTTTTTGGAATTATTTTTCCGTATCTTCTCGTATATAACTTATATTTCGTCAAAAATACGTCTTTTCATTCTACGGCCATGTCTCTTAGTTGTGTCTTTTAATCATAATATTTCAAATTCAATATATAACTTCAAACATTTTTCATTTATTTTCAACACATTTTTAAATCTTTCATTTGTTCATCCTTTTAAATCACAATTAATGTTTAAGATATCAATTGTTTATTTTTAGATAAAAATCTTTAAATTTTCTATTATATTTTTCTAACTACATCATTTTTTTCTCTATAACTCTTATTTTTCTTTCTAACAAACATATTTTAACTTAAAATCAGACCTCACACTTACAAAAACACAAAGAAGTTAACCACAATATTAATCTCAAATACATAGTTTCAGAATCTTTACAGTTTAATCTCTTGATATTTTTTGCATATAATTTCTACTTTCTTCAAATGGTATATGCTTTTATTATACCAATGAACAGTCATTATCCTTTTAGAATTACTTCTTTGTACTTCATATATAATTTATATTTCCCCAAAAGATGCATCTTTTCGTTGGCCACATCTTTTAATTATGTTTTTTAATCACAACCTTTCAAATTTTATATATATAGCTTCAAACATCTTTCATCTATTTTAACTTAAAATTTTGGATCTTCTATTTGTTGCTCATTTAAAATCATAGTTAATGTTTAAGATATCATTCTATTTTTTAGTAAAATGTTTTTAAGTTTTTATTATATTCATCTAACCATATTATTTTTTTGTCTATAAATCTTATTCTTTTGTTCTTTCTAACAAGCATATTCTAACGTAAAACCAGAATTCACACTTACAAAAACACAAATAAGTTAACAACAACAATAATCTCAAATATATAGTTTCAGAGTCTTTACAGATTAATGTCTTGATATTTTTGCATATAACTTTTAATTACGTGAAAGGGTATGCATTTTTATTATACTAATGAATGGTTGTGTTTTTTTTTTTAAGAATTATTTCTTCGTACCTTTTCGTATATAACTTATATTTCGTCAAAATATCCGTCTTTTCATTCTACGATCACGTCTCTTAATTATGCCTTTTAATTACAACATTTCAAATTCCATATATAACTTCAAAAATCTTTCATCTCCTAAGAATGACTCTGAAAAGCTAACTGGGAACGCTAATCAATCACCACTAAAGAAGTTTGATGCAAATAGCTCACCATCTCGTTTTCATATCTTAAGTAATGATCACGAGGAGGGAGATTTTGAAGAAGAGGAAAACCGTGATGGTGGCTCAGATGGAGAATCAAAAACCATTTCTTAGACAAGAAAACCTTCTCCGCCAAAAGCAAGAGGAAGAGGCAGACGCAGGAGTAAGACAAAAATTTGCATTAGATAACAAGTGAAAACAGAACATAACAAGAGCAGTAAACCAAACTAACAAAAACAAGTCTCCCATCGGAGACACCAAATGATGATATCTGTGAGATCGGAGATTCACACCAAAGATTTGTAATCGTGGATTTGGACTTTTGGATATAAAGATGATATAGATTTCCTATGAACCAAAGACTTTTTTGAGGTTTAACGTCGAGATAGAACAAACACAGCCGAAAAGAGAGTATAAAGTATGAGAATCGAGCTATCTAGTCGAAGTGTTCTTGATTAGGGTTGGAATGTCTTGAATGAATCTCCACTTCTTCTTTAAATAGTTCTTTGCTTTAATCTTCTTGTTCCGATCTTTCGGCCTCGCCATGATAACGATCTCCGAGATTCGCGCAGATCGACCTAACTTGCAAAGACCTGGCCATTCTTCCTCTACATCCTCTTCTATCGAGCTCGAGCTCGGCTACTTCCCGCTTCGTTAATTGGGCCTTGGTTAAACCACGGTCAGATGGGCCCAGGATCTATGATAGTCGAGCTCATCTCTTTGATTGTGGATTGGACTCGTAATTATGGGCCTTTGTTTCGTTTGTTAGTGGGCCGGATTTCCTAGAGGGAAATCCAGCACCAACAATAGCCCCCAGCCCATTAATTCGACGAGTCGAGGTTAATGGGCGGAAGACGTTCTTGGGAAGACGTGTGCGTGTCTCGGTTTTTGAAAAACCTAATGATCGTTCTCGTTTTGTCCGCAGATCTTGTTTTGACTGAACGGCTGGGATCGAACGCATGGGTCAAACTGACCTGCTTACAGCGCGTCGATGATTGCAACAAATATTCGCTAGAGGATCTCATCGTCTATCGTCGATCTGGTCGATCGTTAACGGTTGAGATCTCCAGATTCATACAGATCTTATCGACCTCGATATACGCGGATGTGACATAATCATCAGCCGCTTGTTCGTGTCCTCGATTTTAAATCGACGGTCGAGATCTCAAGAAGTTAAAGGATCTTAACTGATTCGATCTCCTCTTAATGATTACGAATTTGAAATCGAACGTTTGAGATCACGGGATACGAAAGATCCCGAAGATCTCGAGAGAGGAGAAGCGAGAGATGGCTTTAAAGGAAAGTTACCTTGCACGATTCCCACTACTGCTCGGTGTACAAATCGGCAAGGTAATCTTCTCCTTTACTTTAATTTTTTGCTTTCTCGGTCTAGGTTTTTTGTTTCAAAGCTTTCGCTTTTATAGAATTCCTTCTCCCTTCCTCTTTTTCCGACTCTGATACATTGACTGCCATGACTAAAAGAAATACAGCCGGAGCGAGTACGAGTGCGTCAGCAGGATCGTTTGGTCCGCATTTGCGTCATCTCTGACTCTGAATCACATACAGCGGTTGCGCACGAAGTTCCGGATCCCGCCAGAGGTGGAGATAGTGATTCCGTCACCGGCGGTGTCACCAAAGACCGTAGTAGAGGGCTACTGCTGCGCCTCTTACACGTATTTTGACAAATGTGCGTTATTCTTCCCGATTCCCCGCATCATATCGTGGGTTCTGGCCCAGCATCAGCTGGCCTTTCATCAGATGACCCCGAACTTTGTCCGATATGTCATCAAGCTTGGGGTTAGAGCGGTCGAGGAGGGCATCGACTTCGGGGCTGAGGAGTTGATGAGGGTTTGTTCAGTGAAACACAACCCCGCTTCCCTGGAATCTACTACCTTTCTCCTCGCCACGGGAAGATTCTCGAGGAGATTCCGGCAAGGGATGTATGGAAGGACCGCTACTTCTTCTTCCGGATAAACCATCATTCGGTCGAAGACTTCGACTATTCAGTTATTTCGGCTAGATGGGCAGCCGACGTTGGTTAGCCCTTACGATTCATCGGCTTTTTCGACTGTCTTGAAATTTTATATTGACACAGAGCCGTTTACTAAAATTTTTTGTTTTGCTTTATAGAAGCTCATGAATCGTTAGCTTTAAACCCGATCACATCGAGTTTGATAGATCGTCTCCGGAGAGAAGATATCTTTTGGTCCATCTTCACAGACCAGCGAATTCGATCTGCATTAGCTCCCACAGCCCGACGACCTCCTCTGAACCAACCTCGACTCCCGCAAGGCGAGTCTCGACCTCCTCGTCAGCCCACTTCAGCTCGAGCAGTTCAAGCTCCGCTTCGTATTGCCGAGCGGACTGGAGAAAGTAAACATTTCAGATGTTCAACTCGTATTGAGGTTTCTTTACTACATATGCCCCCTTTTTTGTACATATCGAAATGAACACATTTTGTTTTGTATGCATCCCGACCTGCTTCGGACGACAGTTCTACCGCCAGCACTCCTCCCCACGAAAAGATGTCGCGAAGGACGAGAAGCCGCCGGAACGGGAAGGATCCCGTAGACTTGGCGAAGAAAATGAAGGCTGTCGACTTGAGTAATGCCCTTATTTTCGCAATGGGCGAAGTTCCTCCTCCTCCCCCCTTGATCCCCCCTCCTCACCCCGTCCAGATATCTCTACCTCCGGTTTCAGGATCCAGGGACGCGAATATGGAGATGGAGAATCCAGTCCCGTCCAGGGAGCTCGCTTTACGCGACTGCCACTCAAACGGCTCGAGGGGGTCGAATGGCCGAAGTCGGGGTGGCTCTCTTCCTCCCGCGGTAAAGCGCCAAAGGACCGACGCGGAAGTGAGCTCGAGGAGATCAAGCCAGAACGTTGAGGCGAGGCCTGCCTCCTCCGGGTCCTCTGGGTCTTTTAACTTGCGCTTTAGGCACCAGAAGGAATGTCCGATTGCGGACGACCCGAAAGGCGTGGCCTACCTGCTAAGGCACTTTAAGCCTACAGAAATTCAGCTCCTGGTTGTCGGGGATATGGCCCTCGGTGATTGTTACATCGAGATGATGTCGGCCATCGGGAAGGTAATGCTTACATTCCTTTGCTTTATTGGTTCGTTTCATGCTTCGTTTTTCCCATAACAGGTTCATGGCTAGGTCTGAGCGCAAGCTGCGTAAAATACCGCAGGCAAGCGAGCTCGAGTCCGTCGAGAAGACGGTGAGTGATCTGAACACGCAGCTGCAAGAAGCCTTGGCTCGTGAAGAGGAGCTGAAGAAGAAGCTTGCCCACTTCGACGGAATGGAGGCTCGACTGATGACTCTCGAGAACCAGGAGGAGGACCTGACCCAAAAGTTGAACGTGGCCATTAATCGGACTTTGGCCGCTGAGGAAGCGAGCTGAGCTGCTGAGGAGGTGAGTTGAGATGCGGATACGCGGGCTGCAAAGTGCCAAGCTGACTTGGAAAAGGCCCTCGCTGTTCGGGAGCTCGACATCAAGGTGGCAGCTCATGAGGCGAAGAAAGGGCTGAATGGTCAATACCTCGCGATTCCTGAGGGAATTAAGGTGAAGGAGAGCCAGAGGAAGGTTGTTGTGAGTGCCGAGATAAGGCTTCAAGAGGTCTTGGCCAATATCGCGCTCATTGCCGAGTTTGCTTATGGCGAGCTGGATCTGACTAAGGAGGTGCTGGACTTGGCTGAGAAGAAGCGATTGGCCATGGAGGAGATGAACGCCGCAGCGGTGTCGGAATTCAACATCAGCAAGCTTAACTTGCCGGTGATCTCAGACAACTCGGTGATCTTGGCACACCCTCTAAACCAAGCAGCTACTCGGCTCAATCAATATGGGTCAAACCTCCCGACCGGAGTTAGCTCGCGAGTTAGCAATGAGGTCGAGGGTCGTCTTGAGGAGGAAGAGGCAACCGGCGACCATACGGGGGATCAAGACGAGGCTTATTCTCCTTCCAAGCAATTTTAATAAATTTTATTTGTTGTTGTCCTAAGGGGCTTTAATTTCCTTTTCAGACTTTTGTTGCCCAAGGGGGCTTTTTTATTTGCCTTTGGTGTTGCCCTTTTGTGGCTTTTTGCGAACTCGAGGACGTTAAGTCCTTCATTTTTTTATGAACTAGTTTCAATTCTTTCATGCCTTAGCATAAGATTGAATGTTTTAATGCCTTAGCATAGAATTAGCTGTTATGACAACTTGAACCTCTAAAGAGGGATCGAATAAATAGATTGGCTTGAATTGCCATAGGGAGTTCTGTTGGATCCCGATGGATCTAGGGTTTGTTATATTGAAATTCAGAACCAACCTCGTTCTTACCTTTGGCAGCGGAAGAAGATGGTGAACGAGATCAGTGGAGCAACGCAACGCTTTGCCTCTACCAGATACACACGCACGCTCGCTGGAAACGGGATGCTAGTGCCGGATCAATGGGGATCGAAAGGTTCTGGTGTGTCTAGTGTTTATGTCAAGAAAACTGGACGGCTCTATTGTTTAGGTCGAACTAAACACGTTTTTATTCGACCTAAACGTGCTTAACGGGCCAGACTCAATTAAGCCATAACCCGAAAAGCCTGTTCGGAAAATCCGAACTGTGTCGACCGACACACAAGCTGTGTCGATCGACACAACACCTTTATATCGATTCTTATGTGTATTTCAATACACATAACATGATCATTGCCACAATGATAATTCCCATGTCGTAGCTTCCAGTTCGCTTAGGTGTGTGACCCTATAGGATCATATAATACTGGCAGTAAGTCCACGACTTACAGATTGCAAGAGGCTTCTAGCAAAGCATTGCAAACGCCCAGTATTATACGAATGTCAGATCTCGACACACAACTATCACAGGAGTGAGTACAGGTGTGATTTCAGGACACTATCCCAACAATCTCCCACTTGTACTGGAATCATCAATTCCTATAATCCTTTTGTCTCTATATCTCGATTTGGCATAAGGCAAGATTTGTGTCATCCTTATTAAGCCAACATCGTGTTTATCGAACTCCTGATCTCATACTGAACATTACAAACAACTGAACTACAGTTCGTTTGAGTGCGGCCACACATTCTCTCAGCATTCAATCTTCGATAGGCCCTGAGATATTTATCTCCCGTTTTTCAGGAGGGACAAATTCCATCTTGTTCCATCCCTGTTTCAACGCACACTTCATGATAAACTTGAACAGTGTCGTTATAGCCGCCAGTTACGGATCGACGTTTCACAAAGTCAAAATGTACCAATTCATATGCAAGAAAGCATGATGAACTCAGGTCTTAGGACTATACTCTATAGTCGTAATGAGAACCTCTTATGACACAGATATTACTATCTTGTAGACTTCTCATTAGCGGGTCATGTCCGATCATATGTCCACTGACATATATCTATGTGACCGACTGCGATAATCATATCATTGGCTCCATGAAACTTAGCCAACAGTCACCTCACAATCTAGTCTCTAACGGTTGTCAGTGTCCCGATTCTACAACCTTGACTAGGGACAAAATAATTTATTAACTTATAGGGTTTCATGATCAAGTTCTCAACTTGATGACCTATAATATGTCATAAACTTGTTTTGGGACCATTATTTAGATCACAATAAATAATGCTGAAATCAAATTTCATTAAACACTTCTAAAAGAATGTTTACAATAGCGTCTTATTATAACTAAAACAAAAACCAAAACTCCCACTAGAATCAAGATTACATCTTAAGATCTCTAATGCTTACAGCAGTCGTATGACTCTCATGCTTAGGCCTTGGGAGTGACTTGGTTAGAGGATCAGCGACATTCTCGTTAGTCGGAACTCGGCTGATCTTCACATCACCTCTATTGACAATATCACGAAACAGATGATATTTCCTCTCAACATGTTTGGACTTCTGGTGTGACCTGGGTTCTTTCGCCTGAGCAATGGCTCCATTGTTATCGCAGAACAAAGCCACTGGCTCCAAGATACTAGGAACCACACCAAGTTCAGTCATGAACTTCTTGATCCAAACAGCTTCCTTTGCCGCTTCTGAAGCAGCAACATATTCAGCTTCCGTTGTGGAGTCAGCAACGGTATTCTGCGTAGAGCTCTTCCAGCTCACCGCACCGCCATTTAGACAGAAGATATATCCAGACTGTGATCGGAAATCGTCTCTGTCCGTCTGAAAACTCGCATCGGTGAATCCATTCACCACAAGTTCATCACTATCTCCATACACAAGGAACTTGTCCTTAGTATGTCTCAAATACTTGAGAATATTCTTGACAGCTGTCCAGTGAGCTTCACCTGGATCAGATTGGTATCTACTCGTCATGCTTAACGCGTAAGCTACATCTGGACGAGTGCAGAGCATGGCATACATAATAGATCCTATTGCAGAGGCATAAGGAATCCTATTCATGCGTTCTCGCTCAGCAGGTGTCGCTGGACACTGCTTCTTGCAGAGACTCTTGCCATGAGACATTGGTATGAAGCCCTTCTTGGAATCGTGCATCCTGAATCTGTGCAACACCTTATCTATATAAGTGTCTTGGCACAATCCAATCAGCTTGTTAGTTCTATCTCTGTAGATTCTGATTCCAAGAATGTATGCGGCTTCTCCCATGTCTTTCATGGAAAAACAACTTCCTAGCCAAGTCTTAATAGACTGAAGCAACGGAACATCATTACCGAGGAGGAGTTGTTGGAATTATGTCCAGTAATCTCTGTACTGTCTCTAGAAAGTAAGAGTATGTCAATGATCAGACATAAGTCATATAATACTGGGGGTCATGATGGCTTGCTAGAGTCCGCTCATGATCTATAAGTCTTGGACTTATTGCCTTTATTATATGATCCCATATGGGTCACACGCCTAAGCTAACAGGAAAATGTGTAGGAATGGTTTAGCAGAAGTACGGTAAAAGTGCTAGGCATTTACTGTACTTAGAGAGAATAAAACGGTTTAGGCACTGTGTATCGATCGATGCACAAGGCGTGTCGATCGACACAGTGCGCGAACGCCTCGGAGTAAATTGGCATTTGGGCCAAATGGCCCAAAACGAACTGAACAAGTTTTATATAAACTTAAGACGAGTTCAGGTCGAAAAGAAGCCCTAGCCGCGAGCCTCCTCTCTCTCTCTGCGCCGATTTCCTCCTGGTCTAGCAGCCTCTTCCTGCTTGGTGGGCGTGTGTGAACCTCTGGAGGAGTTATCACTCGGTGGCTCTCTGATCTCTGACCATACCATCTCATTCCGCTGCATAAACAGGTATAAGGTGAGGTCAATGTTGTTTCTATTCAAGAGAACCTAGATCCGCATGTTTAGGAACTGTTGAATCTGAGAATTGAATCAGGATTGATCTAAACATTCCTTCAGTGGTATCAGAGCTAATGGTTCTGGTTTTTCTTGTTTAGATTCATGTTTAGGATTGTTTTCTTGTTTAAAAGTGTTTTGAATCAACTACTGATAAGAGAAATCACTTAAGCAACAAGGAATTGAAACCTAAACACATATGAAATCGCAAATCCAAGCTATATTGATTTGGAATGCGATTTTCATAAAGAAGTATCGGCTGCGATCGCATTGCATCGATCGATGCAATGCATGGATCGGTCGATACGAACGCGAGAGATTGACTGTGATCAGACGATCGATACAGGTTCGATGCTGAGGGCATCGACCGATGCGGTTGATGGATCGATCGATACGATCGCATGGATCGGTCGACACAATCGGAGAATCTCTCGGCCAAACCCAATAACCGTCCGTGCATGCGTGAGAGCATCGATCGACACAGGATCGATGCACGATCGATGCAGGATTCGATGCTAAGAGCATCGACCGATGCGGTTGATGGATCGATCGATGCGATTGATGGATCGATCGATGCGGATTGGTTCATCGACCGACATGGTTGGTTTAGGGCTCGGTTTAATAAATTTATTAAAATTATAATCGTCGCGGTTTAATAAACAGAATTAATAATTTTATTAAGTCTGGTTAAACCGGGATAAGAAATCCAATGTCGAAAGAATTATTGGATTTTGTGCCTAAACCAGGATTTTCTAATTTGATTTGGTTGGACCAAATAAATTGAGAAAATCCGGTTTAGTAAATAACCGGTTGACAATTGTGGTCATCGTAGTAATTAATTTTGGTTAAGACCAATTTTAATGAACCAGACCGGTTATGTCATTTAATTGGACAATTGGGTTATGTCTTGGACATGGACCAATTCTTGGGCCTCGGGCCAAGAAGTTAAAACAGTTGGGCCAATTATTTGAGTCTTTCTTCAGATTTAATTTAAAATTTATTTTATAAAATTATATAAATCGATTTTAAATTAAAGTTTCCGAAATTTTGAAATTAGAAAGTTTCTTAAAATAGAAGTTTCTGAATTTGCATGTTTTGGATTTTAAGAAATTTCTAAAGTTAGAAAGTTTCCGGTTTTAGAAAGTTTCCAATTTTAGAAAGTTTCCAAAAATAGTAGGTTTCCAAAATAGAAAGTTTCCCGAAATAGTAATCTTCTATTTTGGGAATGAAATTTTAATAAACCTACGAACCTCATATAATATCAAGCGTTGGATGTCTTGTCCATTCTATGTCAGCTGTCGAAGCCCATTCAATTGTATTCATGGCCTTACAGTGTGAGGGTGTCTGCTTTTGCGTGGGTAAGACAGTTTGTGATTCATAAATGTCATTGGGAGTCCCAGACATTAATGATTACATGACTGTATAGTCTGGTTTTCTTGACTAGGCCATCGGGAGTCCCGGGCCTTGAGACATCAGAGTGGATTGGGCCTCGGGCCCAGATTCACAACCAAGAGTTATATCACGGATATAATTAGCCGAAATAGGGCTTACCGATATAAGCTAAGGTTGGGTGACGGCCAGTGGCCCACTTTAATCTTAGTTATATGTGGATCTTGGAATCATTATATTCTATTGAGGGTAACTTATGTTATTGAATATAATGCGTGATTGATCATATTAAATCTAATACGAGATTAATCATATTGAACATATTAACTAAAATCCTTTTATCTTATATTTCAGTTATGACTAGCACAAACAATCAAAACACTTTCTCGATCCGGTCTATCCTTGGGATGGACAAGCTGAACGGATCAAATTTCTTGACTTGGTCGCGGAACCTGAGGCTAGTCCTCAGGCAGGAGAGAAAGGACTATGTTCTTGAGAGAGCTCTCCCCGTAAGGATCGGGTCCAATGCCTCCCATGCAGTATATGATGCTTGGAATAAGCATTATAATAATGCGGTAGATGTGCGTGGTCTGATATTGGCTACCATGGACTCTGACTTGCGGGAGCAATATGAGAACATGGAGTCGCCAATAGAGATGATCAGCAGCCTGAAATTGAAATTTCAGTAGCAGATAAGAGTGGAGAGATACCGGTTGGTTAAGTCTCTCACTAGCTGCAAGCTACCAGATGATAATCCGGTGAGTCCTCATGTCAGTAAAATGATAGGTTATATTGATAACCTGAGGAAACTGGATTATCCAGTTGGCCAAGAATTGGCAACTGAGATCATTCTGCAGTCACTGCCGTCAAGCTATGATAAGTTCGTAAGGAACTATATCAAGAAAGGCTTAACGAAGACGTTGACTGAACTGCATGATATGCTCAAAACGGTTGAGCCAAACGTGAAGGGTAGGTTTATTAAACCTAGTATTGACAAGGGTGAAGACAAAGTTGTCCAGATTTTGAATCATGGCAAGCGTGTGTCTTCCGAGCCCAAGTCAGATACCTCTTACGTTGGTAAGTGCTGCTACTGTAAAGAGAGAGGGCATTGGAAGAAAGATTGCATAAAATTCATGGAAGACGATGAGGAGTTGAAGTTAATGTATGAGACTACTTCCTCAGGTATTCATGTTATTACTTCAAGTTCTACCTTGCAGGTATTGGATACTGGTTGTGGCACTGATATTTGTAGTAATATGCAGAGCCTAAGCAACAGTAGAACGTTGAAGGAAGGGCAAGTGGAACTGCATGTCTGGAAGGAGCTATGGATGCTGCCTCAGTCATAGGGTTTTTCACTTGTAGATGCCTTCGAGGCTTGGTTTTGTATTAAGTAATTGCTACAATGTACCTGCTTTAAGCAGAGTTGTTTTTCATTTTCTTGTAAGAATTTGAACGTTTTCATTTTGATAAAAGACAAGTTTTGTTCTTTTGATCTTAATGAAATATTAATTGTAGCACCCTATTCAAGGAATGGGTTTTATATCTTAAACCAAAGAATGCCTAAATGTAACATAAATACCAAATTGGTTTAAATCTGATGAATTAAACCTGATTTTCTTGGCATAAATGTCTTGGTCACAGAGAGTAAGTCGGATTCAGAAATCCCATAGTTATGAACTGTTGGGCTCATTTGAATGAATGTCTTATGAGACTTGAATTCTGCTTACTAGACCAAAAGACAAAGGGCCCATCTTAGCCGAGCTAGAGAAAGGCCCAAAGGCTTATTGGACCTTGAACATACTCATGTATGTGGCCCGATGAGCAGTAATGCCAGAGAAAATTTTATGTACTTCATTGTCTCGACTGATTAATTCAGTGAGTAAGACTGTGTTCATTTGATGAGACACAAGAAGGAATTCTTTGACATGGTCGAAAGAGTTCTAGAATGAGGTATAGAATGTGAGTGACAGAAGTATTGAGACTTTGGATTAGATCCAAGTGAGAATACTTAAGTCATCGATGGTGTGATCATCTGATTGAGTGTGAAGTCGTTTCACAGCTCATTTCTCCTGAAAACCTGTAGGTGTTTCTGTGAGAAAGAATCAGATCTTAACGGAAATGATTAAAGATGAATCACACGAATCTTCCATGATATTTTAAGAATAACGCTCTAGAAATATCTAAGTTTACGCTGAAATAGTTCCACCAATATCAGTTGAAAGACACCACGTTAATGTGGATTGGAATCGATCCAAATTCGTCTTTACTGAGTATTAGTAGTTGAGCTACTTCGCTGGTTGTCCCAGGGAAACCAAGGCTTATTACTTTTACGTCCATTCTGTTTTCTAAGAAAGGAAGTTATTTTCCAAGAAGAACAGTGGGAGTAAAAGTATAACTCGAAGTTTTCTTATGGAAACCAAGGCCCGGTACTCTTACGTCCATTCTGTTTTCTAAGAAGGAAGTTATTTTCCAAGAAGAACAGTGGGAGTAAAAGTATAACTCGAAGAAATTCGAGAAATACAGGAGGCTGCTTAACCTATTGAGGGAGAGCAGCGGAAGGATTTACAGATTTCTGTAGAATCTACACCTGTGGAGCCTAAAGTTCGCAGATATGAAAGAATCAGTCACTAATCCGAGAGTGAATTCTCGTCATTAGTTGAGCCTGATGATCATTGAATGTTCGCATGATCTGATGATCATTCAAAGCGACGAATCTGCGAAACTCAAAGAAGCGAAAGTGAGCCCGGACTCCAAAAAATTACATTTGTGTAAGTTAGCTTCATCGATCCATTCATGGATGGAAGCGAACATATCGGAGTTGGAATCTTCGTTCTGTTGAAGTAGTCAAGGTTTTGACTTAAGCAGGAACGAAATGGAACTGTGCGTTTACTAATAGATAAGTGGGAGCAATATTGCATTTCTCAAAGTGTATGTCGATGACATACTGATTCTCGGATATAACGTCCCAATGCTGTAGTCGGTAAAGGACTAGCTTGGGAGTTGGTTTAATAATTGACATGGGTAAAGCCACGTAGTTCTTGGATTTTGGATCTAAAGATAGAGATCCAAAAGAGCTGGTAGGACAACGTCAGGATTCTTAAATTGACAAAGTCCTACACGTTTTGAGCAATCCAAGAAGGGTTTTATGCCAATGTCACATAGCATTAAGTTAAGCAAGATACAGTATCCTACGATAACTGCTGAGCTTAAATGCATGGATAGGATTCCATATGCTTCGGTAATTGGATCTATCATGTATGCCATGAAACGTACTTGTTTGATGTTGCTTTAATGTTAAGCAAGACAAGTAAAGACCAGTCAAATCCAGCAAAGAATCAAGTTTCCTAAAGTATGTCCTAAAGTATTTGAGGAATACTAAGGATAAGTTCTTGATTTACGGAGAAAGTGATGTGCTACAAGTCAGCAGAGTCTGAAAGGCAAGTTTCCAACAGACAAAGATGATTTCCGGTCACAGTCCGGTTATATCTTGTGTCTGTCTGGCGGTGCAAGGCACTGTTGCTGACTCCATGACTTAAACTGAACATTTCGCAGCTTGGAAAGCGGCGAAAGAGGTTGTTTGGAAAGAAGAGTTCGTCACTGAACTTGATGTGATTCCCAGCATAGATGAGACTAGCTGCACATCAGAGGTCCAAACACCTTGAGATAAATGACAGAGATGTTAAGTAGATCAGCAAGTTTCAACAAATGAGAACGTTGCTAATCTATTAACGAAGCCACTCCTTAGCCCTAAACACGAGTCACGGACTGTAGCTGTAGGATAAGTGAAGTTAAGATGTAGTCTTAATTTCAGTAGGAGTTAGTAAAGGCCTTTATTTAGTTATTGATATGTTCTTGTAAAACATTTGAGATGTTTAATAATGAAATTATTATTTCAAGATTATTTTAACTGTGATGAAATAATCGTTCCAAAATGATACGAACCATTTTATAGGTCATCGAAGTAAATGACTTGATCTTGAGTCATCGAAGTCATTTAGCTTGATCACGAGACCCTATATTTGATAGATGGCTTATATCATCCTGTCCCTAGTCGAAGGTTGTTGAAATTGGAACACCAACAACCGTGTGAGACTGGATTGGTACGTGACTTATGACAAAGTCTCAGTGTGTCATAGATGCGTGGCATCAAAGTCAGTACATAGGTGTATGTTTGGGAACATACGACCGGACAAGACCCGCTTATGAGAACTCTTCAGGATATTTATATCTGTGTCATAAGAGATTCTCACTACGACTATAGAGTATAGTCCTTAGACCTGAGTTCGCATGCATGTGACTGCACATGGACTGATGCACTTTGATCATTGTCTAACGCTATCGTTCTGCGATAGTTATAAGGACCTTGTTTGGGTGTATTATGAAATGAGTAGTTTACAGTGATGGAACAAGACGGGATTTGTCCCTCCAATATAAATGGAGTGAATATCTCTAGGCCAATCGGAGATTTGAATACTGGAAAATGCATGGCCATGCTCAAACGGACTGTCCCGAGTCGTTTGGATTGTCAGTATCAAATCAGAGTCCGATGAACAAGATTAGGCTTTATAAGGATGACACTAATCTTGCCTTATGACTAATCGAGATATTGAGACGAAAGGGATTATGAATACAGAGATTCCAGTACAAGTGGGAGATTGTTGGAATTATGTCCAGTAATCTCTGTACTGTCTCTAGAAAGTAAGAGTATGTCAATGATCAGACATAAGTCATATAATACTGGGGGTCATGATGGCTTGCTAGAGTCCGCTCATGATCTATAAGTCTTGGACTTATTGCCTTTATTATATGATCCCATATGGGTCACACGCCTAAGCTAACAGGAAAATGTGTAGGAATGGTTTAGCAGAAGTACGGTAAAAGTGCTAGGCATTTACTGTACTTAGAGAGAATAAAACGGTTTAGGCACTGTGTATCGATCGATGCACAAGGCGTGTCGATCGACACAGTGCGCGAACGCCTCGGAGTAAATTGGCATTTGGGCAAAATGGCCCAAAACGAACTGAACAAGTTTTATATAAACTTAAGACGAGTTCAGGTCGAAAAGAAGCCCTAGCCGCGAGCCTCCTCTCTCTCTCTGCGCCGATTTCCTCCTGGTCTAGCAGCCTCTTCCTGCTTGGTGTGCGTGTGTGAACCTCTGGAGGAGTTATCACTCGGTGGCTCTCTGATCTCTGACCATACCATCTCATTCCGCTGCATAAACAGGTATAAGGTGAGGTCAATGTTGTTTCTATTCAAGAGAACCTAGATCCGCATGTTTAGGAACTGTTGAATCTGAGAATTGAATCAGGATTGATCTAAACATTCCTTCAGGAGTATGTCATCGACATACAGTACAAGAAATGCAATTTTGCTCCCACTTGTCTTCTTGTATACACATGATTCTTCTTCGTTCTTGATGAAACCGAATTGTTTTACTGCTTCATCAAAACGAAGATTCCAACTCCGTGATGCTTGCTTCAACCCATAAATGGATTTATGAAGCTTGCATACCTTCCCAGCGTTTTTAGGATCGACAAAACCTTCAGGCTGTGTCATGTACACATCCTCTTCCAGAATACCATTCAGGAATGCGGTTTTGACATCCATCTGCCAAATCTCATAATCATAATGAGCAGCAATCGCTAGAAGAATCCGAATGGATTTAAGCATAGCGACTGGGGAATAGGTTTCATCATAGTCAATACCATGAATTTGCTTGAAACCTTTAGCCACCAACCTCGCTTTGTAAATCTGTACATTGCCATCCACGTCAATCTTCTTCTTGAAGATCCATTTACACTCAATGGCTTTTACACCACTAGGTAAATCGACCAAGGACCATACTTGTTTTTCTGACATGGATGTCATTTCGGATTTAGAGGCTCCAAGCCACTTTTCGGAGTCCGGGCCCATCATTGCTTCCGCAAAGGTCGCTGGTTCGTCACCTTCAATGATCATAAGATCATTTGAATTGGTTACGAGAAATCCATAGTATCTCTCGGGTTCGTGACGGATCCTTCCGGATCTGCGAACTTCAGGCTCCACAGGCGCCGGTTCCACAGAACTTTGTGGATCCAACTGCTGCTCTTCCTCAATAGGTTGGGCAGTCTCCTGTGCATCTTGAATTTCTTCGAGATGTACTTTACTCCCACTGTTTTTCTTAGAGAGAAACTCCCTCTCAAGAAAAGAACAGTCCCGAGCAACAAATACTTTGTTCTCAGATTGGTTGTAAAAGTAGTATGCCTTGGTTTCCCTAGGATAACCAACGAAATAGCATTTATCTGATTTGGGTGCAAGCTTGTCGGAGATTAAACGTTTGACATAAGCCTCGCAACCCCAAATCCTTAGGAAAGACAGACTAGGAACGTTCCCAGTCCACAGTTCATGTGGTGTCTTTTCTACTGATTTAGATGGCACTCTATTCAGTGTAAACGCAGACGTTTCTAGAGCATATCCCCAAAAGGATAGTGGAAGATTAGAATGACTCATCATAGACCGAACCATATCCAATAAAGTTCGATTTCTCCTCTCCGACACTCCATTCCATTGGGGTGTACCAGGAGGAGTGAGTTGTGAAACGATTCCACACTCGCTCAGATAGTCGCTGAATTCTTGGCTCAAGTATTCTCCTCCGCGATCCGATCGCAGAATCTTAATACTCTTGCCAAGTTGATTCTGTACTTCATTCTTGAATTCCTTGAATCTATCAAAGGATTCTGACTTGTGTCTCATCAAATAGACATAGCCATACCTACTGAAATCATCAGTAAAGGTAATGAAGTACTTAAAGTTTCCTCTGGCAGCAGTACTCATTGGCCCACATACATCAGTATGAACAAGGCCCAATAAATCACTGGCCCTTTCATTTGGTTTGTTGAAAGGGGCTCTAGCCATTTTGCCCACCAAACAAGACTCGCATTTCTCACATGATTCAAAATCAAATGAGCCCAGAAGCCCATTTCGATGGAGCCTCTGGATGCGTTTCTCATTGATATGGCCCAAACGACAATGCCATAAGAAAGTCGGGTTTTCGTCATTGGACTTAAACCTCTTTGTATTTATGTTAAAGACAGGCATTTCTTGGTTTAATATATATAACCCATTATCTAATGGGGCGCTACCATAATAATTACCATCACGATTAAAAGAACAAACTTTATTCTTAACAGCAAAATCAAAACCTTCCAAATCCAAAACGGAAACTGAAATTATGTTTCTGCTAATCGCATGTACATAGTAGCAATTATTCAAAATTAAAACCATGCCTGAAGGTAAAGACAACTCGTAGGTGCCTACGGCCAGTGCAGCAACCTTAGCTCCATTCCCGACTCGTAGCTCTACTTGTCCTTTCTTCAGCGTCCTACTGTTTCTTAGTGCCTGCACATCAGTACAAATATGAGCACCGCAGCCGGTATCCAATACCCACGAAGTAGGACTAGAAGACATAACATTAAGTTCGATAACATAAATACCTGAGTCAGACGCATCATACGTCTTCTTCAGCTTCTTGTAATCTTCCATGAACTTCTTGCAGTCTTTCTTCCAATGCCCCAACTGCTTGCAGTAGTTGCACTTATCCTCAGAAGAAGGCCCGGATTTGGGCTTCGGCTTGGGCTTGTCCTGACTTTCAGCCTGGACAACCTGGGCCTTACCCTTACCCTTCTTAGGTTTCTCAAACCTTTTACCCCCTTGTACCATCAGGACACTGGGAGTAGCCTTCTTGAGATTCGGTTCTGCTGTCTTCAGCATACCGTGCAACTCAGTCAATGTCTTAGTCATGTTTTGCATGTTGTAGTTCATAATGAACTGATCAAAACACGACGGCAATGACTGCAGAATCATGTCAGTGGCCAGCTCCTGGCTAATGGCACAGTCCAATTTCCCCAGGTTATCAATGTTGGGAATGTCCTGAAATCTACCGTACTATCTCTAGAAAGTATGATAAGTGTCGAGATCATACATAAGTCATAAATACTGGGTGATCATGATGACTTGCTAGAGCCCGCTCATGATCTTTAAGTTTAGGACTTATTACCAGTATTGTATGATCCCTAAGGGTCACACACCATAGCTAACGGGAAAGTTAACAAGGAATTAATACGGTAAGATGCAAGGCATTTACTGTATTTGTACAGAGAATTGGGCTAGACAAAATACAGCCTTTTGTCTGATTTGGGCCTTGGGCCCAAAAGCCTAATGAGCCATTAGTTTAATTACTTGGGCCCATATAAGGAAGAGGAGAGGCGCATGAAGCCCTAGTGGTCTGCGATTTTCTGAGCTCCAGCCGTCCTCTCTCTTTCTCTCTCTCTCTGTTGGTTCCAGCTTGGTCTAGCAGCCTGATCCAGTAGCTTGTAAGCGTGTGGATACCTAGGAGGAGCCGGTTATCATCAGCTCTTACAGATCTCAATATTCCTTTGATCAATCCGCTGCAATCACAAGGTAATGATCCTGATCTGTTTATGATTCAACTGCAAATCACCTAGATCCTAGTTGATTATGTTAGGTTGTAATCTGATAATTACACCAATGAACACACATAATCCATCAGTGGTATCAGAGCCTAGGTCGTTAGGTTTTTGCTGTTTGGATCATATTTAGGTTGTTTTAATGTTAAGAATCGAATTTGGCTTAAGAAATTTGATTAGAACTTGTAAAACCCTAATATGAAATCGCTTTGACTTTGCTTGATCATAAGTGAATCGATTTGTACAAGGTTAATATTTTGAATCGAATGTTGACTTTGTCTCTATAATTAAACGATCGCTTTCAATTTGGAAAAGTCAAAAACATGTTTTTGTCTTTATTGTATGTCACGATCGAATTATTGAAATGAGGTTTGTCACTGTTCAAAAATCGTTTTGTCCTTTAGTGAATAACATGAATCAAAGTGATTGTTTAATTAAGTTTCATACGATTTGGTGAAGGTCAATATTGTTTTGTCTTTTAGTGATTGTTATGATCTCACAAATGTATGTCTCGATCGAATTATTGAAGTTAGGTTTGTTTTTTTGACTTTCCATGGAATCGCGATTGACTTTGCTTTGTTTTGTACATAAGAAACAATTTGTTGAATTACGATTTGAAAAGTCAAAATCGTGTTTGTCTTTTTGTTAATATCTCGATCTAATTTGTTACGATTTTGTTGATATCATGATCGTAAAGCAATTATCGATTTGAAAAGTCAAAATCAATCATTGAATAATTATGGTTCAAGCGGTTAACCCAAATCGCGGTTTGCTGGAAATTATTTAATACAATTGGTATTATTTAGTTTCTGGTTAAACCGGATTTAAATTCAAAAAATTGAATTTTAACCTAAACCGAAGGCTGGTCTAAGTTTGATTTGGTTGGACCAAATAATTTAGAGCTGGTCTGGTTTAGTAAATAACCAGTTGGATTTAGTAGTTAATTTGGTCTTGGACCAGAATTAATGAACCGACTCGGTTATGTCAAATTATTGGGCCAATTGGAATTCTGTGGTCTTGGGCCAAGAATTGGGCCTATAATTTGTGACCCAACCGAAAACTTTAATAAAACATTAAATTAGAGAGCTTCTAATATTAGAAGTTTCTAATTTTGGCATGTTAGGAAACTTCTAAAAATAGTATGTTTCCGACTTAGAAAGTTTCCATATTTAGTAAGTTACCTGAAATGGAAAGTTTCCCAAAATAGTAATCTTCTATTTTTGGGAGGAAATCTATTGAAACCTAAAATACTCAAAAACAATATCAAGCTTGGATGTCTTGCCCAATCTTGTCAGCTACTTAACGCTTATTCAATTACAGATATGGCTTACAGTGTGAGGTGTCTGTTTTTGCGTAAGTAAAGTAGTATATAGTCACTAATTTCATTGGGAGTCCCAGACTTTAGTGATTATTTGGCTGTAAGAGATTGGTTTCCTTGACTGGGCCATCGGGAGTCCCGGGCCTTGAGACATCTGGTGTATTGGGCCTTGGGCCCAATTCACAACCGAGAGTTATTGGATATAACTAGCTGTGTGTATGCTTACCAAGTAAAGCTACTTCTGGGTGACGGCCAGTGGCCCACTTTGGATTTAGCTAAACATGGGTCTCGAAATCATTGCATTCTTATGAGGTTAAACAAAGAAATTTTGAATGCAATGCGAGTTTTCTTATAAGTTGTTAAGATTACTCTTTTATGAACTAAATAACTAAAACTCTATTTATCTCTAAATTTCAGTTATGATTAGCACAAACAATCAAAACACTTTCTCGATCCGGTCTGTCCTTGAGATGGACAAACTGAACGGATCAAATGTCTTGACTTGGTCGCGGAACCTGAGGCTAGTCCTCAGGCAGGAGAGAAAGGACTATGTCCTTGAAAGAGCTCTCCCCGAGAGGATCGGGTCCAATGCCTCTCATGCAGTATATGATGCTTGGAATAAGCATTATAATGATGCGGTAGATGTGCGTGGTCTGATATTGGCTACCATGGACTCAGATTTGCTGAAGCAATATGAGAACATGGAGTCGCCAATAGAGATGATCAGCAGCCTGAAATTGAAATTTCAGGAGCAGGTAAGAGTGGAGAGATACCAGTCTCTCACTAGCTGCAAGCTACCAAATGATCATCCAGTGAGTCCTCATGTCAGTAAAATGATGGGTTACATTGATAACCTGAGGAAACTGGATTATCCAGTTAGCCAAGAATTGGCAACTGAGATCATCCTGCAGTCACTGCCGTCAAGCTATGATAAGTTCAAAAGGAACTATATCAAGAAAGGCTTAACGAAGACGCTGACTGAACTGCATGATATGCTCAAGACAGTTGAGCCAAACGTGAAGAGTACCCTGTATAATCTCATAATGGAGAAGGGTAGGTTTACTAAACCTAGTGCTGACAAGGGTGAAGACAAAGTTGTCCAGATTTTGAATCATGGCAAGCGTGTGTCTTCTGAGCCCGAGTCAGATACATCTTACGTTGGTAAGTGCTGCTACTGTAAAGAGACTGGGCATTGGAAGAGAGATTGCATTAAATTCATGGAAGATTATGAGGAGTTGAAGTTGATGTATGAGACTACTTCCTTAGGTATTCATGTTGTTACTTCAAGTTCTACCTTATAGGTATTGGATACTGGTTGTGGCACTGATATTTGTTATAATATGCAGAGCCTATGCAGCAGTAGAACGTTGAAGGAAGGGCAAGTGGAACTGCGTGTCTGGAAGGAGCTATGGATGCTGCCTCAGCCGTAGGGTTTTCACTTGTAGATGCCTTTGAGGCTTGGTTTTATTAAGTAATTGCTACAATGTACCTGCTTTAAGCAGAGTTGTCTTTCATTTTCTTGTAAGAATTTGAATGTTTTTCATTTTGATAAAATACAAGTTTTGTTCTTTTAATCTCAATGAAATATTGATTGTAGCACCCTATTCAAGGAATGGGTTTTATATCTTAAACCATTGAGTGCCTAAAAGTAACATAAATACCGAATTGGTTTAAATCTGATGAATTAAACCTGATTTTTCTTGGCGTAAATGTTTTGGTCACATAGAGTGAGTCGAATTCAGAAATCCCATAGTTATGGACTTTTGGGCTCATTTGATCTGATATCTTATGAGACTTGAATTCTGCTTACTGGACCAAAAGACAAAGGGCCCATCTTAGCCGAGCTAGAGAAAGGCCCAAAGGCTTATTGGACCTTGAACATACTCATGTATGTGGCCCGATGAGCAGTAATGCCAGAGAAAATTTCCTGTACTTCATTATATTTACTGATTACTTCAGTGAGTATGACTGTGTTCATTTGATGAAACACGAGTCAGAATTCTTTGAAATGGTCGAAAGAGTTCCAGAATGAGGTATAGAATATGAGTGACAGAAGTATTAAGACTTTGGATTAGATCACGAGTGAGAATACTTAAGTCATTGATGGTGTGATCATCTGAATGAGTGTGAAGTCGTTTCACAGCTCATTTCTCCTGAAAACCTTGAGGTGTTTCTGTGAGAAAGAATCAGATCTTATTAGAAATGATTAAAGATGAGTCACACGAATCTTCCATGATATTCTTTAAGAATAACGCTCTAGAAATATCTAAGTTTACGCTGAAATAGTTCCACCAATATCAGTTGAAAGACACCACATAAATGTAGACTGGAAATGATACAAATTCGTCTTTACTGAGTATTTGTAGTTGAGCTACTTCGCTGGTTGTCCTAGGGAAACCAAGTCTTGTTACTTTTTACGTCCATTCCGAAAACGAAGTTAGGTTGTTCGGAATTCTGTTTTCTAAAAGGAAAGTTGCTTTCCAAGAAGAACAGTGGGAGTAAAAGTATAACTCGAAGAAATTCGAGAAATACATGAGGCTGCTCAACCTGTTGAGGGAGAGCAGCGGATGGATTTACAGATTTCTGTAGAATCTACACCTGTAGAGCCTGAAGTTCGCAGATCTGAATGAATCCGTCATTAATCCGAGAGTGATTTCTCGTGATTAGTTGCCATGATCTGATGATCATTGAAAGTGACGAACCTGCGAAATTCACAGAAGCGAAAGTGAGCCCGGACTCCGAAAATTTATACTGTATGTAAGTTAGCTTCATCGATCCATTCATGGATAGAAGCAAACATATCGGAGTTGGAATCTTCGTTCTGTTGAAGTAGTCAAGGTTTTGACTTGAACAGGAACGAGATGGAACTGTGCGTTTACTAATAGATAAGTGGGAGCGATGTTGCATTTCTCATAGTGTATGTCGATGACATACTGATTCTCGTAAATAACGTTCCAATGCTGCAGTCGGTAAAGGACTGGCTTGGGAGTTGGTTTTATGATTGATATGGGTAAAGCCACGTAAGTTCTTGGATTTTGGATCTAAAGATAGAGATCCAAAAGAGCTGATAGGACAAAGTCAGGATTCTTATATTGACAAAGTCCTACACGTTTTCAGCATTCCAAGAAGGGTTTTATGCCAATGTCACATGGCATTACGTTAAGCAAGAAACAGTGTCCTACGATAACTGCTGAGCTTGAATGCATGGATGAGATTCCATATGCGTCGGCAATTGGATCTATCATGTATGCCATGACACGTACTTGTTTTGATGTTGCTTTAATGTTAAGCAAGACAAGTAAAGACCAGTCAAATCCAGCAAAGAATCACTGGATAGACGTAATGAATATCCTCAAGTATTTGGAAAATACTTAGGATAAGTTCTTGATTTACGGAGAAAGTGAGGTGCTACAAGTCGGTAGAGTCTGAAAGGCAAGTTACCAACAGACAAAGATGATTTCCGGTCACAGTCCGGTTATATCTTGTGTCTGTCTGGCGGTGCAAGGCACTGTTGCTGACTCCATGACTTAAGCTGAACATTTCGCAGCTTGGGAAGCGGCGAAAGAGGTGGTTTGGAAAGAAGAGTTCATCACTGAACTTGATGTGATTCCCAGCATAGATGAGGCTAGCTGCACATCAGAGGTCCAAACACCTTGAGGGTAGGTATAACCTATTCCGTGAGATAAATGACAGAGGTGTTAAGTAGATCAGCAAGTTTCAACGAATGAGAACGTTGCTAATCTATTAACGAAGCCACTCCTTAGGCCTAAGCACGAGTCGCGGACTGTAGCTGTAGGATAAGTGAAATTAAGATGTAGTCTTAATTTCAGTGGGAGTTTGTAAAGGGCTTTATTTAGTTGTTTTGAAAGGTTCATGTAAACATAATATTTTATGTTTGTGAAATTTATGATTTCTGGATTATTTTAACTGTGATATAAATAATCGTTCCAAAATGATTCATGTCATTATATATGGGCCATCGAAGTACATGAGTAGACTTGATCCTGAAACCCCATATTTAACGAAATGACATAAATCATAGTGTCCATAGTCGAAGGTTGTTGAAATTGGAACACCAACAACCACTTGAGACTAGAGTGTGTTGAGACTTATGACCAAGTTTCGAGGGGTCATAGATGCGCGGCATCAAAGTCGACACATAGGTATATGTAGGGGAGCATATGACCGGACATGGCCCGCTGATGAGAACTCTACAAGATATTAATATATGTGTCATAAGAGGTTCTCATATACGACTATAGAGTATAGTCCTTAGACCTGAGTTCGCATGCATGTGGCTGCACATGGATTGATGCGCTTTGATCATTGTCTAACGCTGTTTCGTAACTGGGAGCTATAAGGACCTTGGTTGGGTGTATTATGAAGTGTGTAGTTCATAGTGATGGAACAAGATGGGATTTGTCCCTGCCGTTTAACGGAGGTAATATCTCTAGGCCAATCGGAGACTTGATAGCTGGTAAGAGAGTGGCCACTCCCAAACGGACTTGCCCAAGTCGTTTGCATTCCCAAACGGACTTGCCCAAGTCGTTTGCATTGTCAGTATCAAATCTGGTCCGATGAACATGGTCTGGCTATATAAGGATGACACGCATCTTGCCTTATGCCAGATCGAGATATTGAGACAAAAGGATTAGGGAATGTAGGATTCCAGTACAAGTGGGAGATTGTTGGGAATGTCTTGAAATCTACCGTACTATCTCTAGAAAGTATGATAAGTGTCGAGATCAGACATAAGTCATAAATACTGGGTGATCATGATGACTTGCTAGAGCCCGCTCATGATCTATAAGTTTAGGACTTATTACCAGTATTGTATGATCCCTAAGGGTCATACACCATAGTTAACGGGAAAGTTAACAAGGAATTAATACGGTAAGATGCAAGGCATTTACTGTATTTGTACAGAGAATTGGGCTAGACAAAATACAGCCTTTTGTCTGATTTGGGCCTTGGGCCCAAAAGCCTAATGAGTCATTAGTTTAATTACTTGGGCCCATATAAGGAAGAGGAGAGGCGCAGGAAGCCCTAGTGGTCTGCGATTTTCTGAGCTCCAGCCGTCCTCTCTCTTTCTCTCTCTCTCTGTTGGTTCCAGCTTGGTCTAGCAGCCTGATCCAGTAGCTTGTAAGCGTGTGGATACCTAGGAGGAGCCGGTTATCATCAGCTCTTACAGATCTCGATATTCCTTTGATCAATCCGCTGCAATCACAAGGTAATGATCCTGATCTGTTTATGATTCAACTGCAAATCACCTAGATCCTAGTTGATTATGTTAGGTTGTAATCTGATAATTACACCAATGAACACACATAATCCATCAATCAATGTAACCCATCATTTTAAGGACATGAGGACTTACTGGACTGTCCTTAGCCAGCTTGCAATCCATGAGAGATTTAACCGTCTGGTATCTCTCTGTGCGAGCTTGCTCCTGAAACAAAGCTTTCAGGCTGTTAATCATCTCAATGGGTGACAACACGTTCTCATATTGCTTATGCAGCTCAGAGTTCATAGTCACCAGCATTAGACAATTAACATCTTTGACATCCGCTGAATGCTTATCCCAAGCATTCTTTTCTGTCTGCGGAGCATTGGAACGTGGCCTCTCGGTGAGAACTCTTTCAAGGACATATTCCTTGTTCTCTTGCCTGAGAACTATTCTCAGGTTCCGATACCATTCCAAGAAATTAGATCCATTTAACTTGTCCTTCTCAAGGACGGATCTTAGTGAGAAAGTGTTGATGTGATTTGAGACAGACATAGCTGTAATTCAAAAAAGGTAGATTTTAGTTATAAATCACAAGAAATGAGAATTCTTATCTAATAAGAAAACTCGCACTGTATTCAAACTATGTTTCCTCATATGAATACAATGCGCCAAGATCCTCAGATTACTAAAATTCGAGTGGGCGACTCGCCGTTACTCAAGCTTTAGTTATCTAGGTAAGCAAATCATTGCTAATTGTACTCAGTACAACTCTTGGTCGTGAATGAGACAAACTATGTCCAATCCACTCTGATGTCTCTGGGCCCAGAACTTCTGACAGCCCAGTCAAGTATAACCAATCTTTTATCTGTCTTGTGATCACTGACAGTTGCACTGCAAGTCTGTCATTGACCACCTGCCTTACCCATGTTGCAGTGGATATCAAGGACTCCAAGATATCCAACAAACGACACGAGTCTTGACAGTAGACAAGATCGGGCAAGACATCAAGATCACTTGATATTTAGTTGAGGAAAAGAACTAATCTTATCTTGATTTATATTCACTATATATATCAAAAATAATAACTTTTAATTAAAACATTTAGTTTTATTAAGTTTAGATTCATCTAATACTTTTAGGATTAGATTATTCTGGTTTATGCAAATTTGTGGTCAAACCAGCATATCTGCGGACGTTATGTCGATCGACGCCAACTATTGGTATCGATCGATGCAACTATATTTAAACCGTTCTTCGATAACCGGTCAAACCGGATCGAATTTACTTAACCGATTCAATTCAATTGAACCAGTTCGGTTTAATGGTCCATGTCGATCGTCACACACTGTGTGTCGATCGATATGACCAAACCAGAATCAATTTGGTTAATAAAATTAACCGAGCTAGATAACCGGTCCAATCCAATTGAACCGATCTATCTGATCGCATTGCTTGTGTCGACCGACACACCCAGTGTATCGATCGACGCAACACGATTACGGGTACTCGATCTCAGATCGAAACCCTAGAATTATTTACGGATTTTCGCTTTGTATCGACCGACACACGCTTTGTGTCGATCGATACTGTGCGATAAACCCTAAATTTTATTCGCGAGTTTTCGCTCTGTGTCGACCGACACACGCTTTGTGTCGATCGACACCCTGCGACAAACCCTAAAATTTTACATTTTGCGCCGCGGCGTGTCGACCGACACACGCTTTGTGTCGATCGACACAGTGCGATTTCAACAGTTCATCGTTTTTCAACAGAGACAAAATCCGAGATTTATTCTATGAAAACACGATTCAGCAAGCAATATACAGATCAACAACATCAAGTTTCGATTTTATATTACCAGTTTCAATAGCTAAACCCTAAGCATGCTCTGATACCACTGTTGGATCCCGATGGATCTAGGGTTTGTTATATTGAAATTCAGAACCAACCTCGTTCTTACCTTTGGCAGCGGAAGAAGATGGTGAACGAGATCAGTGGAGCAACGCAACGCTTTGCCTCTACCAGATACACACGCACGCTCGCTGGAAACGGGATGCTAGTGCCGGATCAATGGGGATCGAAAGGTTCTGGTGTGTCTAGTGTTTCTGTCAAGAAAACTGGACGGCTCTATTGTTTAGGTCGAACTAAACACGTTTTTATTCGACCTAAACGTGCTTAACGGGCCAGACTCAATTAAGCCATAACCCGAAAAGCCTGTTCGGAAAATCCGAACTGTGTCGACCGACACACAAGCTGTGTCGATCGACACAACACCTTTATATCGATTCTTATGTGTATTTCAATACACATAACATGATCATTGCCACAATTATCATTCCCATGTCGTAGCTTCCAGTTCGCTTAGGTGTGTGACCCTATAGGATCATATAATACTGGCAGTAAGTCCACGACTTACAGATTGCAAGAGGCTTCTAGCAAAGCATTGCAAACGCCCAGTATTATACGAATGTCAGATCTCGACACACAACTATCACAGGAGTGAGTACAGGTGTGATTTCAGGACACTATCCCAACAAGTTCTTCTACAAACTTTAAACTGATTGTATTCGAGCTCGAGCTCTTCCTCAAATATTGTTCGAGGTACAACTCTTTCAAGATGTATAGCTCAAGCTTGACGTTGAATAATGTAAATTTCTAAGTATATGATGAATCGAAGTAGACTTACATAGATTTGTTTTGGGTATTTGCGGAGATTGTTTTGCATGAAATAATTGTCTCGTTTTATCTGGCTCGATGTAGATTTAACCTCGTTGCTTCGCTTAAGGGGAGGGGGTAGCCCCCTAATTATTCTAATTTGTAAGGTTGGAAGAATTTTAAGTTTTGAGGGATCGTTTCAGGTCATTTGATTTTGAAGAGACCATTTCAGGTCGCTCGTTTTGGGACGATCATTTCGGTTTATTTGATATCGGGGGGATCAATTTAGATCGCTTGTTTGGAAGAGACCATTTCTGGTCGCTTGATTCAAAGAGATAATTTCATATCACTTGTATTAGAAGGAACCGTTTCAGGTCGCTTAGAAGAGATAATTTCATATCACTTGTTTTAAGAGGAACCATTTCAGGTCACTTGGAAGAGATAATTTCATATCACTTGTTTTTGAAGAGATAATTCATATCACTTGTTTAAGGTTAAATGTAAAGACGAAGTATTATACAACAACTTTAAATTTTACAAAGGAAAAAGATACCGATCGAGAGACTTATTTTGATTTCACAAAGATAAGCTAGTTTGACTCCGTTCGAGGTCGCTGAACTCGGTGAGAGCTTTGTATTGGGGGGGGGGGGCGGCTGCGCTCGAGGTCGAGCTGCCTACGTACCCTTTGAAGGGGATCAAGCCATTTCGTAGTTTGATTATGGGGTGTAATTCTTAGTGAAAGTACTTTTTGAGGTTGATGATATTCTAGGGTCGTAGTTCGGGTTTCTGGGTGACCTGGTAAGGACCTTTCCACTTTACCCCTAACTTTCCAGCGTGGTCTTCCTTTTTATGGTCGAACACTTTCCGTAAGACGAGCTCTCCTACTTGAAACCTTTGGGTTTTAATCCTGGAATCATAGTAGCGAGCTGGAAATTTCGTTTTCTTGATTTTTCGGATTCTTGCAAAGACGATCCGGTCTGTGAACGGCGTTTGTCGCGTTTCCTCGATCACTCAATCAATGTCAGGTGCCACGCTTTTTGCCATGTGGACTTTCGAGCTCAGGCTGACGAACTGGGTGTTAGCCTGCTCGATGTATTGCCTTAGCATATCGTGTTCGTCGCCTGCTATAGGCGCGGACTGTGTTTGCGCCTGATTCGACGTTTACCCGAGGAAGACCGGGTCGAGGAGATCGATTGTTGGAATCGATCTCGTCAGGTCGATCGGTGGCGCTTAGAATTGTATCGAACTCGATCCGTTAGGGTGTCCCGAGCTGGAGGCGAAAGCACAGCCTCCTAGTTGCCTCGGTCGGATATTGGAATTACTCGGCAAATGAGGTGGTCCGGGTAATGGTCGGTTTCCCGATCCGGTTGGATTCGTAACATTAGAACTCGAACTGAATGGAGTCGGTGTCGCAATAGGGGTCGTTAAAAGGCGGAAACCGCTATTCGACGTACTGGCAAAATTTTCGGACGTTCCAGGGGTTGATGCCACCTGGGAGAACTCTAAGCGTGTTCGTGGTGGAGGACTTATGGGAGGTCATGAATCGCGTATTGATCGACCTCGTTGGATTTGGCTAGCGAGCTCTTCGAGACGGGTGTTAATGCGCCGTTCTTGTTCATCGAGATGCGCGACCAGAGCATGATTGCGATTTCTTGGGCCCGGGAGTTTGCCTCATTGCTTCTCGTTCGATTTGCCAACAGGTTAAACATTGAACGAATTTCAGCGAGGTCGTCCGGACTTTGTCGCGGTGGAGCAGGAGGCTGTGGCGGGTTAGGCCTGAGCGTTCCTAATCCGCCTGCTGCAGCGGGGGCGGAAGTTGAATCATTTATCATCCATACCCAGTTCTTTCTCGGATCATTAGTTCCTGACAAAACGTTTGTCGGAGTCTGGCTCGTCGCGATTGTTTGAGTGACTGAGCTGGTTAGTGCCAAAGTCGTGGAGACTGAGGCAGAGCTCGTCAACACGCCATCGGTATGACCCATGGTCCTTACCCCGGTGGTGTTCTGAGGAACGCCGTCGACCATTTGAGGGTGGTCGACTAGTGGAGTGGCGCTGGGAGAGCCAGATTGGTCGGGATTTATCTCGATCTATCGAACCTAGGATCTGATTCTTAAGATAGGAAAAACTATAGATAGTCCCCACAGTCGGCGCCAAATGTGAGATCGGAGATTAACACCAAGGATTTGTAATCGTGGATTTGGAATTTTGGATATTAAGATGATATAGATTTCCTATGAATCAAAGACTTTATTGAGGTTTAACGTCGAGATAGAACAAACACAGTCGAAAAGAGAGTACAAAGTATGAGAATCGAGCTATCTACTCGAAGTGTTCTTGATTAGGGTTGGAATGTCTTGAATGAATCTCCACTTCTTCTTTAAATAGTTCTTTGCTTTAATCTTCTTGTTCCGATCTTTTGGCCTCGTCATGATAACGATCTCCTGGATTCGCGGAGATCGACCTAACAGGCAAAGACCAGGCCGTTCTTCCTCTACATCCTCTTCCTGCTTCGTTAATTGGGCCTTGGTTAAACCACGGTCGGATGGGACCATGATCTATGATAGTCGAGCTCATCTCTTTGATTGTGGATTGGAATCGTAATTATGGGCATTTGTTTCGTTTGTTAGTGGGCCGGATTTCCTAGAGGGAAATCCAGCACCAACAATATCTCTTTTTGCATGGAATACTCGGGGCTTCAACAAAAACCGAAACTATACATTTATTCGTTTTTGGATTAACACTGCTAAACTGTCTCTTGGTTGCTTAATTGAAACTCGTGTTCAAGAAAGCAATTCAGAGTCAATACTAAATGCTAGTCTACCCGTATGGAAATTCATGACCAATTATGATCATCATCGCCTTGGAAAAATATGGTTATGCTAGGATAACAACGTCTCAATTGATCCTCTATACAAAAGTGCCCAAATCATCATGGTCTGGGTAACAACAGTTATAAGTTTACAATTCATCTACTCCTCCGTCTATGCATCAAACACTCGAGCTAAATGGAATCAACTTTGGGTTGATATACTCAACAATCATACTCGGTTTGGATCTTCTGGTGCTCCTTGGATATTTATGGGTGACTTCAATGAAACACTTTCATCCTCCGAACACTCACTAGGTGCTAATACTACAAGCACATAAACGGGCATGCAAGCTTTTCAAAACACAGTCACTGTGTGCAACCTCATTGTCCTCGTATCACATGGACCGAAATATACATGGACGAATAGTCAACATGTAAATCCGATAGCAAAGAAACTTGATCATGTGCTGATGAATGACCCATGGCTACATCAATTCTCTTAATATTTTGCTAGTTTTGAACCCTCATGCATCTCTGTTCATAAGAGAATTCAGGTAAAATTAGAGTCAACACCGCCAAGTAATAAGCGGCCGTTCAAGGTTTTTCAATTTCATAACTGACCACCTGGATTTCAGTGAAACAATTTCGAGTGTCTAGACTTCCACATAAGATCTCTATCATTCTCGATCAACATTATCCACAAAATCTCCTAAAAAAGCTGTGCGACCATTGAATAAAACTAAGTTTGTTGATATTCCGGTAAGGACAAAGGATGTATTTACAGAACTGTGCACTAGACAACAAAAAGCATTAGATAATCCTTCTCATGTTTCTTTCGAGGCTGTCTCGGAGGTAATGACACATAGAAGAAAGGTTTTACTGTAAAAAATCTCGTATTACATGGCTGAAGCATGGCAACCAAAATAAAATTTTCTTCTATAAGACTGTGCAAATCAGTAAGTATTTTAACACAATTTGTCGCTTGGTCTTGGAAACAGGGGAGGTCTTGACTGATCCACATGACATAAAGACAACTGCGACAGCCTACTTCGAGGAGTTTTTGAAAGAAAACTCATTAAATGACAATGATAACAACTCACGGGTACTGCATAACATAGTTGATTTTCGATGCCCATCTCATACGTCTGATCTTCTGGTAAGACCAGTAACTGAAGCAGAGATGAAGAATGTTCTCTTCTCAATGCCATCGAACAAAGCACAATGCTCGGATGGATACCCGATTGAGTTTTACAAATCAACATGGGGGATAATTGGAAGGGATTTCATTAGAGATATGCAATCTTTCTTCTTCTTTTTTTTGACATCAAATCTACATTTTATTAAGGATCCGTTGTTCGACTCTCCTCAAGGGAGAGCCATTCGGGAACCGATGAACTTACATGGGAAAATAAGAGACCCCGTGCTCTAGTTTTCTTAGCAAGACTATCAGCACGGGTATTAAACTTTCTACTAACATGCTTAATACAAAAACTAGGAAAGAAAATCTTAAGAGCACGAAAGACTTCCAATTCTAACGAGAATGAGGGCCACTCCAATGGATCCTCGAGCATACTAATGAGTTCCACATAATCCGAGAAGAAGCAAGCACTAGTCAGATGTAATTTCTGAAGACAGTGCATAGCCCAGAGGAGGGCGTCAAGCTCAGCATGAAAGGGAGAGAGGCTTCTTCTGGAGCCCTTAAGACCCAAATGCACAATCTCAAGTCCTTGTTGGACGATCCAACCTTGTCCGCTTACTGAATCCGATTCTACCCAAGAGCCATCAATGAAGCATGAGAGACATACTCGCGATAGGGTAATAGATGGAGAAGTTATTTGCGGGGAAATTGTGAATAGGTTCTCTTCTTCCTCCTCGTTTTCTTTCCTTCATGCTTCTTCTTCAAGTATAGCTTTCTATAGAGTTGATCTAGGATCTCCATTAAAATTCTCAAACACTTTTCTATTGCGGGCCTTCCAAATAAACCACATAAGCCATGGAAAGAATCTTATGGAATCCTCAGAACCCATCATCTCTTTCGCTCTCCAAAAGAGAAAGTCCAAATGATTAAACACCGATGAGGATGGAAAGATATGAGAGGCAGATGGAATGGGCGAAAGTGCCCACGCTTGACGAGCTGGAGGACATTCAAAGATAGCATGGTTAATAGTCTCTTTCTCTGCACCACATCTGGGGCAAGTGGAGTCTCTGCCAATATGGCGATATGTGAGAGATTCACAAGTGGGTAAAAAACCCGACAAACATTGTCACACTAAATGATTAATTTTCGAGTGGTTTTTAACTTCCAAACTTGCGACGTAAGTACCGTAGTACTTGGTCCCTGAGAAGGGGGTTCGCAAGCCGGGCGAGAGAGAGCTCTCGCGGCCCAATAACCGGATTTTATTGTGTAGTTTCCGGATTTGGTATAGATCCAACAATAGCTATCTCTCGAGACTAACTTGCTCGGATGTAAGCCCAAAATGAGGGAAATATCTTCTGGTGGAAAGAGCTCTCGAAGGCGGTCAATTTTCCATTGCTTTGTTTCAAAATTAATAAGTGAATTCACATATAAATGTGGATCAATCTCATTATTGATACTTCTCGGTGCACGAGCCGGACAGTCGGGAATCCAGGGTTCGCTCCAAACTCTGGTACCAAATCCTGTTCCTATAGTATTCCTTAGACCTGATAGCAATAGTGGTTTAGCTGCCATCAAACTTCTCCAACCGTAAGAAGATCTATTTGAGTCTTGTATCTCTAAAGGGCTTGAGTATTTAAAATATCGCCCTTTTAGGATTCTACTCAGAAGTGAATCTGGAAATTTGAGAATTCTCCAAAGTTGTTTCGCAAGAAGAGCAAGGTTATGTTCTTCCAAAGCTCGAAAACCTAGTCCTCCTTCAGAGGTTTGATAACAGTGTTTATCCCATGCCACCCAGTGGATACCCTTACTATTAGCATTTGAGCTCCACCAATAATTGGAGATTACGCTTCTTAATTTGGAACATACCGATTTTGGTAGAAAATAACATGACATCACATAATTCGGGACCGCTTGGGCTTGTGATTTAATAAGAACTTCTTTGCTTCCCCGAGACAAGAATTTTGAAGACCAAGTGCTAGCCCGGTTCTGCACTCTATCTCTGACAAACCCAAAGGTTTATGCCTTCGAGCCATTGATCTGCTCTGGTAGACCAAGGTATGAACCCATCCCTCCTTCTTGAGAAATACCTATGATTCTCTTGATTTCACCTTTCCTCTCGTGAGGGACATCATTACCGAACATGATGGATGACTTAGAGAAATTAATTTGCTGTCCAGAAGCTTTTCCGTATGTTCTGATGATGTCTATAAGATCCTTACTCTCCTGTATTTTCGCTCTACAGAAGAATAAACTATCGTCAGCAAAGAGAAGATGTGACGTCAGAGGGCTGGCTCTAGCTACCCGAAGTCCCTGAATCCTCCCATTCATCTATGCTTTTCAGATAAGAGAAATAAGGCCTTTGGTGCATAAGACAAATAAGAATGGAGAAATTGGGTCTCCTTGGCGTATACCACGGGACGGTCTGATATGTCCACTAGGCACTCCATTGAGGAGGATGCGGTATGAGACTGTAGTCACACAATACATAATCCAACCAATCCATTTTGGGTCAAACCCTAAATGCCTCATAATAGAGGAGAGGTATGACCATTTAACTCTATCATAAGACTTACTCATATCCGTTTTAATGGCCATGATTTTTTTACGACATGAAGGATTAGATCGGAGTGCATGAAATTTTTTTTGTATAATAAGGATATGCAATCTTTCTTGATGTATGGTTTCCTGCCAAGAGGAGTCAATACAACAATACTAACTCTGATCCCAAAAAAAAATCAAACCAAAAACTATATTCAAAAACCAAGGATCATGCATAAATTACCAAGAGGAGTATATGCATTAAAATAATTACTTTTCTATATATTGAAATAGAGTGTCCGTGCGAATACTTAGTCGAATATATTCAAAAACTCTCATTTTTATTGTTACTGTTTCAAACTACATTCTTAGTTTAAAAAAAATAATAATACATAATTTACTTGTTACAAATAATTAATTGCGAATATCTAGTAGTTATTTTTTTCTCTGAATATCTAGTAGTTATAAATATATAAAGATAGTCTCAAATATTAAATTTGATTTTTATATTATTTAAAATTATATTTATATTCCTAACAATAATAATATTTAATAGAATTTTTTTTTTGTAGTTAAGGGTTTCTTATGAAAAACCCAATCTTTAAAAATAATAATATGAGAAATTCTCGATGAGAGTTCTAAAAATCTTAAAACTTTTCATCATATAATAATATTATTTAATATAATAATATTTTTTTAATAGTTGAGGTTTCTTATGACAAATATCCGATATAGATGCTCTAAGTTGTTGTAATGAAGCCTCGATTAGGAAAAAACCCATAAACATTAGTGTGAATACAAAGTCAATTCTGATACTAAAACCAAACCTAAACAAAAAAATACAAAGTAGAAGTCTTCATTATCAAAAGCGGAGACAATCTGATAGTAACACACAAGAAAACGTTTGCGATGGATTGGTTAGTAAGGCGGTGGAGCTCTGGCGGTTGGGGCCCAAATAACATTAGAGCCATCCATGTGACAACTGTACATCGATACCCCACATGACTCTCCTCCACTTCCCATCACGTGTCCTGACTCTCCACCGCCTCCAGACACCGGCGGGGATTGGTTGTCCCCTTCCCCTGTCCCTGCAGAAACAGAGTGTCTCTGCTCTTTCTCTTCTGGTAACCGGTGATACGACGGGTTGTTGAAGCTAGCGGCGATGACATAGACTGTTCCGGCGGTAATTAGCGGACCAGTAACGAATCCTCCGATTATCTGTCCTTGAGGTCCTGCGAGAGAGACGGTGAAGAAATTTGAAACGGGAGGAGACAAGGAGGTGCGAGGAGGAGGGGGGAGGAAGGTGGCGGAAACAGAGAGGAGATCAAACTTTCCGTGGAAAGTTATGGTTGAGCCAGGAGCTGCGGGTGAAGGCTGACGAAAGGTGACGTTAGCGACGGAGCCATAGCCACTAAGAACGCAGACGCCGATGGATTTTCTCCGGCAGAAGCGGTTGATGGCTTTTACGACGTCGTATCCGCAAGGAACTTCGAGTATGTATGGACTCATAAGAGGCTCGATGTCGCGTGTGACCAAGACCGGTGGTTTTGGTTTGTTTTTGGAACCTGGTGGTCTGCCACGTGGACGACGGACGACTTCGATGGAAGAGTCATCGACGGTGGTCGTTGTTGGGAGGTTGAAGTGAGAGGAGAGAGAGTGATTTTGTGGAAGCTTGGAGAACCTTTCGTCACCTTCCTTCTTCTCACCGTATGCACCTTTCATTTGTTTTCCTTTTTGGATTTGTTTATTACAGATTTGGGTTTGTATTTTTATGTAAATGATAAAGAAAGGGAAGGAAGAAGACGATGAGGTTTGTCTAAAATGGAGATGATGGAGGAGGATGGACTTTCGTAATCTCTTGGGAAGTGTGATATGGGAAAATCCCAATTATAAACCGAAAAGTATTGTTTTTGGTATTAATATAATAAAGAAAAACATTTATATAAAAGTGGGAAGAGTAAAGGAAATGAGAGGATAGGGATTTAGGAAGATTAGCTTTGAAAGCAAGAAAAGAGAGCGGCGCCGAAATTCCATAGAGATTTGTCCCCAACACATATGGTAAATCACGGAGCAGGGTAACAGTTCCTGGTCCCTCGATCGAAGCCGTCTATGCAGTAGACACATTAGTTGACGTGGATAAATCCTCTCCCTTCATCACACACTCCTCCCTTGCGATCCCACAATCTCTCACGGCCCCCCCGAAACACGGCGGGACTCCTACGTGGTTCATTTACACGGCGGGATCCATGAACAGGAAAACGATGGAAACGTTGATGTGTGGTTCATTGCCTGGTTCATAGAAACATGGTCGAGATGTGACACGAGTAAACCTCTCACTGATTTGTTAGAGCATTTTCATCCATTTTTTGCGGCAACACATATTTTTATAGGGGATATATGGCAAAACTAACACTTTATTGCATAGCATTTAGCAAACTAACACTTTTGAGTTTATATTAAACTGAATAACACTTTTTCACTGTTATAATTTGTGAAACTCAATTTTACCCTCATGTGTATTTCACACTCTAAATTTAGGCGCGTGAGTGTGTTTTAACATTAAAATAATTATTTTTACATGATTAAATAAAAGAAAAAAATTGGTCGCTTCTTAGAAACTTCTCGGGCATGGATTCCGAGGTTGGGCCGTCGAGCTTTCTTGGTTGCGGATCGATCTCCCCGGTAGCCGGAATCACATGACGGGTCCGGGAAAGTGTAGCGTGTTTGTTTCTCGGCGGTGAATGGAGCTCTTCTCAGCTTCTCTCTCCTTCGACGGTGGTGGCGCAGCTTTCCTTTCCTCCGGCGGCTCGTCTGTGGTGGGGTTTCACTTGGTGATGATGAGTCGCCCGTCGATTTATTTCTCCGGTGGTGGTGTGTGGTCGGTGGGGATTGGTTTCCTCCGGTCTCCAGGTCGTCGTCTGTGTATTGTAACGGTTCGTCGTCGTTGATGGATCTTTCACGATCGCGTGAGATGATTTGGTACAGGTGGTCTCTTGCGTTTCATTTGGAGGCTGTTCTGATCTGCTTTTAGTCTTGGTTTGGATTGTAGGTGAGGAATCTCGGTTTTTCTAGTGAGGAATCTCGGTTTCTCTTGAATGCAATGTGAGGATCAACCAAGACGATGAAGAATAATGGTGGCTGCAGATCCGGGTTCTCCTTTATCCTCTAGCCCGATTTTGAAAACCAGTAGTGTATCATCAAAGTTTGGTCTTTCTAAAAGGTTTTCTAGCGATGCTGTTCCTTTATCATCTCCTCGTGGTATGGCATCTCCTGTAAGAGGTGCTGCTATTAGTTGCAGAGAATGCAGCTGACCCTGACACGACACTTGTTGTTTATATGGGGTTTGGGAACTATACCTTCTCTTGCACAGAAACCAACCATATACTCTTTTCTCCGGGATTTACTTTCTGAGTTTTTAAAAAGGTTATATTTGGGATGATGCAAGTGTTTTCTGAGCTTAAAGATTTTGCGACTGAGATTCAGTCAGCTGGATTGGTGTCACCAGCGCTCATTATCATAGGGAAAGTGGTCGAGCAATCGCCTTTATGGCCACATTTCACGAAAGAATCCTCCTGCCTTGTAGAGACCCGTTAGATTTGTTCATTCTTATTTTACTGGTAAGTGGCGTCCATTGACATTACAGTGAACTTTTGGAGCTATGACACTTGAAGAAGGTTGACAGATATGATAAACCAAAGGACGTGTCCATTTGAAGTGTTCGTGTTATTCGATTATTTTTGGACAATCCCAATGCCAATGTTGGATGTAATAAACAAGCTTCAGAGAGAGCATATGTTGAGGTGAAATTTTTATGAAAAGATTTTATCAGAAAAAAAAAAGCTTTTTCTTTTGATGTTAATCAATGACAGTAGCTTTGTGGGAGTAGCTTTGTTACGATTACGCTGCGCACAATACATCATGTGTACACCATACTTATAAATCAACTACCAGCATTCATGTGAAGATAATTAAGTTACAAATCAACTACCAGCATTCATATAGAGACTTATTTATATAGAATTATTGTTATATAAAAGATATATATATATATATATATCTTTATGTATAGTTCATATATATATATATTGAAATATATATCCTCTAACCTCCGCATGAATAATATCTATACAAAACCATTAATCTAAACAAAACAAGGTCACTAACTTGAAAATCTATGTTCTTCTTCTGAAAGATTGGATTGTGGGAAGAAGGACAAAACACGATACAAGTTAAAAAAGTGGGGATTAGATCTGCAAAAATATAATTTGATAATTGAGATGGTCATGTGAATGTATTGTATTATATGTTCATATCAAACCTAAAATCTAAAATTGAAAAAAACTAAAATCTAGATCTTAACTTCTAAATCCTAAATTTTAATTGCTAAACCATAATTTGAAAACCTAAAAAAAAATTGAAAAAAATTAAAATTAAATTCTAATCCTTAAATTCAATATGTAAATCTTAAAAATAAAAACTTAAACTATAATCCTTAAACCTCTAAACCGTAATTCAAAAACTTAAAAAACTAAAATAAAAACTAATCCCTAAAACCTAACCTTCAAAGGGCTTAAACCCTAAACTCCAAACCCTAAATCCTAATCTCTAATCCCTAAACCCCAAAGGACTTAAAATTTAAAGTACTAAAACCCTAAACCCTAATTCCTAAACTCTAAACCCCAAATTGTAAACTCTAAAAAAATATAAATATTTATATGTCAGATTCAATAGGAATTGGCCATGTTCTTTTGGTGGGGGTATAGTTTGGTTGTTCGTGACCATATCAAACACTCAATGTTTGCAAGTGTCTAGCAAACAAATATAGCCGCAATGTTGGATTCATGTGGAAACCCTCGTGACTAGTTCTTCTACCTTGAAACAGGACTATGCATATTATGTCTTGTCATGCTCTGTCTGAATACCCAATCTCTTGAAAACTGCGTACTAAACCCTAAACCTTAATCTCTAAACCCTAAATCTCAAATGGCTTAAACTATGAACGTTCATTTTAAGGTTTATACATTCATATCTTTGGTATGTATGTTCACACACTTCATTTTTAGGTAGTTATACCCTAACATATAGATGGATAAAAATTATACATATATAATAATGAATAAAAGTATATAGACTCATTTATATAAAATTAATAGTATATATATATATATATATATATATATATCTAATGTATAGCTCATATATATATATATCCCTTAACCTCCCCGGCTTTTATTATTTGTGGATCGACTTGTACTAGGATATTATAATTCTTTATTTCTATCTTGCACACTTAGTTCCTCCAGTTGGTTTTCGGCATTGGTCTGAATTTCATCTTGTACTATGAACGTTCATTTAGAGGTTTATACGTTCATATCTTCGGTATGTACGTTCACACACTTCATTTTTTAGGTAGCTATACCCTAAAATATAGATGAATAAAAATAAAACATATAATAATGAATAAACCCAATAGTTTTGGAACTATTTGTTCAACTCCAATTTTTTAACCAATCAAATGATTATTAGGTTCTTAGCCATAAACCCTAAACCCCAATGGGCCTAAACCCTAAACTCCATTGGTTAATTGAACGTACATACGTTCATATCAAACGTATGTACGTTCATATCAAACCCTATGGCCTAAACCCTAAACCCTAAATGGCTTAAACCCTATGGCCTAAACCCTAAACCCCAAAGGGTTTAAACCATAAACTCCAAACCCTAAACTCTAATCTCTAAACCCTAAATCCTAAATGGCTTAAACCCTAATCGCTTAACCCTAAACCCCAAAGGACTTAAACCGTAAACTTAAATCTAAACCCCAAAGAACTTAAATATTATATATATGTGAGCTTATATATTTCTTATACATTATTATAATGTTCAAATGTAGTAGATTCATGTCAACATAGCAAAAGATGTTTATCGACGTGTAAATTTATGAATTGTATGTTTATATACATACCAGATTCTTTTTTTGGTCGGGTACATACCAGTTTTTAGAATAAAAAACATAATGTCATCTGAACGTAATATACATTCATATCAAATATATATTCATATTAACGTGTGTACGTTCATATCAACGTATGTACGTTCATATCAACATATGTACGTTCATATCAAATCCTATGGCCTAAACCCTAAAACCCAAAGGGTTTAAACCATAAACCCTAAACTCTAATCTCTAAACCATAAACCCTAAATGGCTTAAACCCTAATCGATTAACCCTAAACCCCAAAGGACTTAAACCCTAATCCCTAAATCCTAAACTCCAAATAACTTAAACCCTAAACCCTATATATTTCTTATACATTATTATAATGTTCAAAAGTAGTAGATTCATGTCAACATAGCAAAGATGTTTATCGACGTGTAAATTTATGAAGTGTATGTTCATATACATACTAGATTTTTTTTTGGTCGGGTACATACCAGTTTTTAGAATAAAAATACATAATGTCATCTGAACGTAATATACGTTCATATCAATGTATGTACGTTCATATCAACGTATGTACGTTCATAGAAGACATATTACGTTTATATCATCATATATACGTTCATATCAAAAATAGATGTTCAGATTAATCATCACTTCTTCGCTGGTTTTTTGGTAACTCGACGATATCCTAATTTCTATCATTAAACTACTCATTTTTATGTATGTATATACATTAAATACGCAAATGATTTGTGTTGATTCATGTCAGCCTAGTGGTCAACGTATATACATTTATATCAAACATATATACATTCATAGAAGACATATTACGTTCATATCATGATATATATATTCATAAAAAGAATAATTTTTGGTTTCATCCCTAGGAGTAAAACCATTTGTTCAACCCCTATTTTTTAACCAATCAAATGATAACACATAATCTAATATTAAAAATAAATAAAAATTTAAAAAATAAGAAAAACAAAAAACAAAATAAGAAAAACAAAAAACAAAATAAGAAAAACAAAAATAAAATTAGAAAATAAAAAATAAGAAAAAACCAAAAATAAAAGAAAACTATGTTTAAAAAAAATTAAAAATAAAAATAAAAAACGAATTATTAAAAAAAAACTAAAATCTAAAACTTAATTTCTAAATCCTAAATTCTAAACCATAATTTGAAAAAAATAAAAACATAAACCTAACCCTTAAACCCCTAAACTCTAATTTAAGAACTTAAAAAATAAAAATAAAAAATAAAACCAAAAAGGATTAAATCCTAATCCCTAAACCCCATAGGGCTTAAACCCTATGGCCTAAACCCTAAACCCAAAGGGCTTAACCCCTAAACTCCAAACCATAAACCCTAATCTCTAAACCCTAAACCTTAAATAAGTAAATAGTTTAATCCATAATCCCTTAACCCTAAACCCCAAAAGACTTAAACAATAATCCCTAAATCCTAAATCCCAAAAAACTTATATATATATATATATATATATATTATTTTATATATATATAAGCCTATATATTTCTTATACATTATTATAATGTTCAAAAGTAGAAGATTCATGTCAACATAACTATAGATGTTTATCGAAGTGTAAATTTATGAAATGTATGTCATATACATACCAATTATTTTTTTTGGTCGGGTACATATTAGTTTTTAGAATGAAAAAACACATCAAATAATTACACATAATTTAGTATTAAAACTAAATAAAAATTCAAATTACACATAATGGTCATCTCAACGTAATATACGTTCATATCAAACGTATTTACGTTCATTTCAAACGTAATTACGTTCATAGAAAATATATATACGTTCATATCATCATATATACGTTCATAGCAAACATATATACGTTCACAGAAGACATAATACATTCATATGAAAAAATATATATTCACAGATTAATTATAGCATTTTCCGATATCTTATCTTAAGACATTTGAGATGGGTGTAGCTATGGCCGCTCTTGATAGTCATACAACAAATGACTGGAACTCAACGGTGGAGTTGAGTCACAAACAAGTTAAATCCGACTAAATTTTTCGAAAGAAAATAGGAAAAACAAAAAATATAGACTAAATAGTCATGTGAAGGTGTATACGTTCATATCAAATGTATATATGTTCATAAAATCTCAAGTTATTCCATGTATTTGTAATTAAAAAAAATTGTTTTCAAATTTTTGGACACTTCCTTTCTTCATGTTTATATATGTCATAATATACCAAAAAAAAAATTATCGATGGTATTTTGTTCATTGATACCAACCATACCTGACTATTAGAAGCAGTGTGAGACGTCTTGGTAGAGAGAAAACAATGGCTGCTTCTTCTTCTTTCACTTTCTCTAATCATGCCACACTGCACTTTCTCCCTCACAGAAACACCCTTCTCATCAAAACCCAACATTCAGTTCCCACAAAATCATCAGAATCTAACTTCTTTGGTTTCAGACTCTCTCACTCTACCTCTCTCTCTCCCCTCTCTTCCTATTCTCTCAAAAGTTCAATCTCTGCCAAGGTATATTTCACGAATCATCCCGTATTCGGTTGATGCGTAGATGTTTTGTTTGCTACAATTGGGTAACGAGTTCTGGGTATTAGGTTCTTTGTTAGACCAATGTTATTTGTACCTTCTTTATGATGATCTATCATGGCCCTGTTCGTTTAGGGTTTAGATATTTACCATGTGTGATTCAGTGATGGTCAACATGAAAGTATTAAATGTATAAGAGAATTTTGGATATTTAGCAAACTAAATCAAACAAACTTGTATTATTGAGACAATAAACGTTTACAAACGTCAAGTCAACTAAATACTAGAATGCTTGTGAATCAATGACCAACTCTTACATTAAGCCATCTCTGAGTTCTCCTTTTTACCTTCTTTACGATGATCTATCATATGACTTGTGATTATTCTCTGTGTGTGGTTAACAGGTTAACAAGGGGCAGGCTGCACCAAACTTCACACTGAAGGATCAGAACGGAAAGCCGGTGAGCTTGTACAAGTATAAAGGAAAGCCTGTTGTTGTGTACTTCTACCCTGCAGATGAAACTCCTGCAGCGACGATAGACCACTCAAAAACCCACAATTGCGTAAACCAAATGAAAGGAAGAGCGAGTTGAGCAGCACCAACGTCAATGATTCGGAAAGAGACCATCGCCAAAATCAGAACACAACACTTACACACCAGCCAAGAAGAAACGACCAACCTCCATAGAAGCAGAAGAGACCCGTAGCCGCACCAACACTTTGAACATCTACTAGTGTACAGGCCAGAGCTCTGAACTATCACTCCCAAACTAAGCGACCACACGTCAAACCCGCGGAAAGAGACACAGAGATCGAGGCCGACAAACATCACCAACACCATGGTTGCAGCCGGAAAGCTAACGCCATTGCACCCCTACAACAACTAGACCTGTCGAAACCTCCAACTAAAATGATCTAACTTTGAAACTACTCAAACCTGGTCAAAAACTCTGCTCAAAAGCTCACCAACCAACTAACAAGACGAAACCGAGCCTAACCCCTATGAAAACAAAGGCAGACAAATATGTATCCTAGCCAGCAAGAACCAAGAGCAGATCTTAAACCAACCACCGCTGACAAAGAACCATCGAGACAGAGGGAGATCTACAAACAGTAAACCGACACAAACCAATCGGAAGAGAAAGCCGCAAGTCTAAAGCCAGAGCCACCATCGCATAGCCAGACCACCTCGGGAACCAGAAGAACCCGACAATATGGGATACGACGCGAGTAATCGACCACCGCAGGTTCACCACACGCACCAAGACCAAGCCCTGACAACGACGACGAGATCCCGCGGCGACAGCAAACACCACCTAACCGGAGGAGCTTTCAAGGGAAGCCGCCTCAGATCCAAGCCAAAAAGGAAATCTACAAAGAAAAGGAAGAAAAGAGGACTAGAGGGACGGCGCTGGTGCTGACCTAGCCACCGCGCGCCGGCCAAAACAGAGATCGGAGAAGAAAGGTTTTTTTTTTAGCATTCAAAGTATATTGATTAGGGACAGCAGAAAAAAAAAGAGAGGACAAGGTTGCAAACGCTCGAGCCGTATACGTTTGATTGAAAGGAGAAAAGACTTGTTCGTCTGATGCAGCTTCACATTTTCGTCTCTGTACTTCGAGATATCGGAGAAGAAAGGTTTTTAGGCTGTTGCTTTTATTTTTTTCTAATTAATTATTTTTTATTTTTAATTGTGATTAATCGGAAAAAAAAATCATTTAAAAAAAAGAAAAATTTAAAATACATATTTAACTCACGCGCAGGTGAATTGGAAAGAGAAAAGGACGAGGGTATTACTGACTTTAGACAGCTAAAAGTGTTATTTCCTTTATGACACAGAAATAAAGTGTCATACTACGAATAACAGAGCCAAAAAGTGTCACCCAGCCCAATTGCACTTTTTATAGACTAGGTCTAAATGGGCATTACAGGATGTACAGCTCATAGTATAAAAATGGGCTTAAACCATTCGGACGAATAAGGGGCCCAATTACAAATCAGATCCAAGAAACTAAACCGGTTAATTTTGCAGAAATAAACACGAGGATCGCCACGTGTCAAAAATACCGAATGGGAAAACACGCGTCAAATTTCCACGAAGTGGCAACATACAAAACGGCGGTGATGTTTTGGTCGCCGGCGAGACGTCTATGTCGCTATGTATGTACTATCATGCCGATCAAATTTCTCCAAAGATCGCCGAGAAGACGCCGCATAAAGTGAACGCTTCTGTCAACTACCACCAAATGTAATGAAATCTGTGTTTCGCAAAGGTGAATCCATTGGAAGGAAAAACACCAGAATATGATGAAGCGTCAGCCGACCCGTTCAACACGATCATGCATTGATCCAATAACTCTGAAACGCTCAGCGATGTACGTAAGAGAGAGAAGAATCTTCAGCGTCAAGGCGGTGAAGCGCCGGAAAAGATGATGTGGAAAGTGGAAAAGACCGAGAGAGGAAATCCGAAAACGATCAGAAGAATACCCGGACAAACATCCGGATTTATTGACCGAAAAAGCCGATCTCAATCTCTAGAAAAACAGAGAAAAATCGGAGAGACCAGAGGAACCTAACAAAACAAGAGACTACAAAAGTAATCCGACCACCGGCTGGGCAAAACGCTGCCGCCGATGGTCGGAGATTGAAATTTTTTTGATCGACTAGATGTAGAGAGAAGATGGAGAGACTTTTGTTCGAATAAATATTAAGGTTGAGCACTTCCATCCATAAAACTTCAAATGGGTTTCTAAGCTAATATAATAATACTCTCTCCATTTTATAAAAATGTATGTTTTAAGAAAAAAATTGTTTCGCAAAGATGCAAGTTTTATATTTCCAATGTAAATTTTTGAGTTGTTTACCTGTTTTACCCATGCTAAATAAATGAGAATACAATTTTCAAGATAAATTTAAAAATAATAATAATATTGTTGAGAGGTTAAAATTGGTATTACAAATAATTTCTTAAAATGTGTGAAAATGTTAAAACATGTATCTTTGTAAAACGGAGGAAATAGTAATTTAGTTGAATTTAATTATATAATTAAATTTATATTAAAAAGGAATTAAACCACTAATAGAAAGATAAGTGTCTCATGAAATTCTTATTTAGAGCATCTCCAAAGTATTACACAATTTTTTACTCCAAAATGTTACAACTCCAAAATGGCGTTGGATTTTACTCCAATGTATTATACCATTTTCTACATCAAAACAATATTTTAAGTATATTTTTACATTTAAATTTATTTTTAATTGCCAATAATATATTTTACTTATAAAATTTACAAATTGACCTATTTTTTTTAAACTTTCTTAAATTGTGACATTAATTAAATTTAACCATTACAATATAAAAAATACACATTAAAGTAATAAAGCAAAGTAGATTTAGAGTAACATATATCTGTGTATATGTTCACAGTGAACAAATACGAATTTACCAAAAAAGGCCTAACAACTATAATATCAACAAGATCAGTCTCAATCTGCTTTATTTTGAAAAATATTTTAGCGAATTACCATATTATTAATTCATTAGTCATTTTTTTATTAATTAAATATTATATATATTTTTAATTTTAGTTTTATCTATTTTTAAATATATTATTAGTTTATGTTATTTTATTTTTAATTATAAATTATTATGCAATTTTCAAATTTGTTTGTAAAATAAATTATTATAATTTTTAAAATCAAATTATTTAAAATTTGAAGGACTAATAAAAGGTTCAACTCCAAAATGGTGTGAAAAATAGGATTATATTAAATTTGGTGGAAAATGGGTTTACACCATTTTGGTGTTGGAAATAGAGTAGAATCTCTGCTAAAAAAATTTCAATGAAAACTTTCAATAAGGATGTCCTTAAGCACATACATTCTTGATAAGTACAGATTAAAAAACAAATAGGAAACTAGAGATGGAAAATAACAAATAAAAACTGAGTTGATAGCAAAAATGAACCACAAATCATGGTCAAATGTAAAAGTGGACCACAAAAATTGATCTCTCTATTTTCGCCATTTTTCCGATATTGTCCTCGTACATGGCAAATATTTACGAAGTAGAGTAAATGATTGCTAATAATTTTGGGCAGTTTCAAATGACCCGTATAACCTTCATTCTACCTTGTATTTACCACAACACCATCATCATCAATTCTTCCAACCACCATGAACAACTGTTTCGAAGCTGTAAATGCTTCAACGACCGACATTTAACCTTTTATAACTCATTATTTGTTTCACAAACTTCATATTCCTTTCTATTTTCTTTCTTTTCATCTTAAAAACCCTAGATTTTGGTTGAAAATTTTTGATCTCTTTGAACGCCACTGTTCTCGGCGTTTAACTCAGCCACAGTGGCCGGTTGTTAGTGGTTGAAACTGAAGTTTTTGGGTGTTGAAGTAGGTAAAAATCGTCTCCTTGTATTTTTCTTTCAATTTTCTGATATAGGTCACGATAGTAGACTTCGTTGAGAAATCCAGAAGTCTACTGGTCAACGTGTGGTCTAGTTTTACAGTTGACTTTTTAAAATTTCAGTCAATAGACTTGTTTTCAAGTATATAGAAGTCTACTGATTCCCTTTGAAAAAAGTATATCACACTTCTCGAAGTAGTCTTCTGTCAATTTAGGGTCTAGTTTTGCATTTGACTTAGTCAAAGTACTTTCGTGAAGTTTGTCTCAATCAAAAGGGTCTACTATGGTTTTTATAGGTTGACCGCTCTTTGGATCGTTGAGTAGTGTGGTAGACTTCGTTAATCATCCCTGAAGTTTATAATTAATTTTGAAAAATTTTGGGTCAATTACAAAACTAGACCCATATAGATTTATGAGGGAAGTCTTTCCTAGTCGACTTTGTATAGAATGCTACTTTTTTCTTTTACAATTGCAAAAGTAGACCTTTTCATAGTAGACTTGTTGGGTTAACTGCCTAAGAGGTCTGCTTAGTCCGACGAAATCTATTCCTTAAAAGTTAAAGTTTGGTCAAATGCAAAACTAAACCTTTCACTAATTGCAGATTTTTATACGAAGTATACAACTTGATTTAATTTCAAAGCTAGACCCCAAGTAGACTTCGCGAACAAATCCCCTTTGCAGATTTGTTTATGAAGTTGACGAAAACCAAGTAGACGTCTCTGAGAAGCCTACTCATGAAACATCATGCTCAAATCATTTTGACGTCAAAAATCTATTAAAAAGGTTTTTTTTATAAGATATATTATGAATTTGATTTTGTTTTTTTTTTGTATATTTGCTTGTGAAAGAGTTTGACATCTTTATTCCATGTAAGTATATTTAAATCTTGATTCTAGTGAAATTGTGAAACCAACTTATTTATGGTAGATGGAGAAGTCTACTATTTTATTAACTTTTTTGGCAAATGCAGTTTAGTACATATTTTCTGAATTATTTGTTTGATTTTGAATTTCTTAAAAAAATTTAGATATTATTGGTATTTATGTATAAGTTTCACAAGATTACATGGTATGGTTTAGCTTAAAATGAATTGATGATTTTAACATTTTCTGAAAGACTTTTGTTGGAAATCGACCATGTAGAGTTCTCGAAGAAGTCTACTCCCGAGTCATCATGCTGACATCATTTTCACGTTACTATCTTCTAAAAAAAGCTTTTGTATACAATATATAATGAATTGGTAGTAATTTTTTTGTATGTCTGTTTTAGGTAATATACTTGTTTCTGAATGAGTTTGACATGTTTATTACATATAGATATGTATGAATTGAGAAACTAACTCATTTAGGGTAGACTTCTAGATAATGTTTTATCTAAATCTTAGATAAATGCACTATGTTATTGAATTATGAAGAGTTTTTTTAAAAACATTCGGTTTTTAACTATATTTCCATATTAAAGTCTAATGTGTTTGATCTTGTTTTGTTTTACAGGAATTGTTCAGGTGGTGGTTGTTTAGTAAGATGCATGTGGTACGGCTCTGCGTAGGCTTGGGCGTTCGGGTACCCATTCGGGTTCGGGTCGGGTTTTTCGGGTTTTTGGGTTTTCTAGTTTAGGGCTAGAGACCTCGTTCAGGTTTTTTTATATACCGGCTCGGGTTTGGTTTGGGGCTTATCGGGTTCGGGTTGGGTTCATGTACCCAAAATTACCAAAAAAATGTTTGAAAACTCGAACAAAATATTCAAAAGAATATGAAAATATTCAAAAATTCCATAAAAATATATCTAAACTACCTAAAAGTATCCAAAAGTACTCAAAAATATTCATTCTACGAATAAAATGATTAAAGAACTACTCAAACTATCCAAAAATACTCAAAAGTAGTAGAATTACTTAAGATAGGGTAAAAGTGCGATTACTTCGGGTACTAGTTCGGGTTCGGTTCGGGTTCGGGTATTTACCCGATACCCAAAATAACTAGACTTAAGCCTCATTCGGATATTTAAAAAAAAAATCGGTTCGGATCGGGGTCGGATTTTTCGAATCGTTCGGATTTCAGGTTTCAGGTAAATGCCCAGGCCTAGCTCTGCGTTCGAGTTGGACCATGTATTTGTGAGTCCTTTAATTGGGCATATTTCTGTTGGAAATCAACCGGGGTAGACTTGTATGAGAATCTTCTATTTGTATGTTTGATTTCTATAATTTGAATAAGTTTGTTTTTCTTTGATAAACTCTAAGTTCAATATGTCAGGTTGTAGCTTTTTTTAGACATCACAGTAGATCCAAAAACATCTTTACCCAATTTAATAGCAATTCGAAAATAAAACTTGGAATTGAATATCATAATGAAATAATTATTTTATTCATAATACAAGCTAGTTAAAAAAAGTAGAGTGGAAAGAAAATATTAAAAAATGAACGATTAGCTAGGAGTTTTTAATACATGAAACTTCAAATATTCAAGATAGAAACCAGACTAGGTCTCAGTTGGCCACGCACGAGCACACAAGTGTATGTCCGAACATAAGTTTCATGCCTGATACTGCCAGAAACAAGTATCGCACCTCCACATAATTGTAACTCCATCGGGTCTCACTACCCAGTGTGGTTCTTCCCTAAAGCACGTGCAATCAAAGACTGCGTTTCCATCTATTTTTTCATGATTTCGAGAAACTTAGCAGGTTTCTCGTAGTCCCAATGGCCATCAAGCTCCCAACTCGATATCATATTCGACATGCGATGAACATAGTCACAAGTAAAGCTTGGGTAGTTATGAACCCTTCCCATGTCATCAACGGTAACGCTAACTCCATCATGGTATCAACGTAAATGGCCAACTCGCATCCTCTCTCTCTCTAGCTAGACATATTTTCTTCCTGCCTTCCTCAAGCATATGCCACAAAAAGAACTCACACACTCGAAGATAGATTGCCTCTGGATTTCCCATACGATAACATCTAAGCCTGAAAGTCCTCACGGTACTCCATTCCCATAACCAGTCATTCAGGTAGAGGAGATTCGCACTCCTATAGAAATTATCTTCCCTCCCTACTTCATTGAATCCACGGAAAGCAATTCTTGCCGCTCCATGATCACATACACTTTCTACACACCATTGACAGAATTTTATGAAGCATCAAGGGAGGGGGGGAAGCCAAGTTGAAATTCGTCATGACTATTAAAAAAAATCTGAAGAGTTTAAAAAGTAGGGCTTAGAATGAGAAAAGAACAATGGGGGATGCCATTATATAGAACTTAATTGAAGCTTTAATTTAATTAACCGCTTACCCATGCAGACGAGTGCAACTGAAGGGACGCACCCTTTCGTATCCAACAGTTGCAACCGTCATTACACAAAATCTATCTCTTCTCTCTCTAATGTCTAGTCTTCTCAGCAATAATTACAGCCTAATCTGACTTGGAAAAGAAAGTAATTAAGTGAATGATTTACATACCTGCACCAAAGAAAAGACACGTTAAAGAAGCTTTATCGATAAGTTTGCCAGAGAAGTCTACAGTATAAATCAAATAGAGAAGTCTACTACAGAAGTCTATTATAGGAGTCTACCACATTAGTCTACAAATTAAATTTAAATTTAAAATTAAAGTTAAAATTAAATTATGAAAAATTAAAATATTAAAAATAAATTAAAATAGAAAACAAAGGGATTTAAATTAGAGTTTTTTCACTTTGCGGCGCCGGTTAATACGATTTTCTCATGAACATCCAACAAAGGCGGTGAGACAAGAAAATAGAAGAGACGGCGTTGCGAAGGAATCGTGTGGCGGCGATGGAGTTTACCGACGACTGACAGACATGGAAAAACATAAATCATAGAAAGATTATTTTCTAGTCGTTTCAATATTTAGATGAAAAAGAATAGATAAAGTCGTCAAGAGAGGTTACCGATGGCAACATAGGCATCAAATATGACCGAGTCAGCAAACGATGACGACGATGGCGGCACTGCGCTAAGTAGAGATTGACGTTGAGACAGAGAGCCAAAGACATTAACGCTAGTACGGAGAGACATCGAGACATCGCTGATTAGAGAGGCGAGATGTGCCGCCTACGATGACGGATTAGAGAGACTGAATAGGTTATAAGCACATTAGTGTTATGAGTAAAGCTTTGAAAGAAGTTTATATAGGTAGGATAAAAAATTGGATAAGTCTCATTTATCATCAGTTTAGCGATGGTTTATCTCTGTTATATTAAATTTACGGCATGGTTTACTTAAATTTTATATTAATTAAAATATTTTGGGTCACATCGGTACAATATAATTGCAATTCCCGTCCAAATAGGTCCTGTCAAATTTCCGGTTTCCACCAAAATTTTAATATAACTCCAACAATTTACGTTACCGGTTAACTCAATTTGGTTCGATCAAAATCATATCCATTATTGGTTTGTTCAAAAACATTTTTATTTTGGTTTGCAGACTTCGATAGGAAATCTAAAGTAAAAGTCTTCTTCATAAGTCTACCAAAACCAAACAAACAAGCAACTCACTGAAATCAATCATCATGGTTCCTGAACGTGATACAAATCCGGAAATCCCTGTCAAAATCTAATCAAACCACTAATCTACAATTTTAAATTGCAAAAACTAAGAATACCACAGTTAAAAGGACTACACCGAATAAAACCGCGGTTTTCATCTCCACGACTCCAGAACATTGTTGCCGAATAGTCCCTTTAGCTGAATGATTAGAACCTCAATCCGGGTTTGGAATGCATGATAATCACTACCTTCAAGAACACATATGCATTCTCTTTGGTTTTTTAGTGCACATCGAATCTCTTGCAATTCCTCCATAATAGCTTTATTCCACCATTTAAATAAGTGATGGTTACCATCATATACGTAGATATTAAAAAATTATTATATTGAAAAGACAATCCACAATCGTAAAACAAACAACAACACAAGAGTCTTATTACCTTATAGTTCTTGCATCCAAAAAAACAACCGACTAGGATTTTTGTCGGTAGTGGAAACTTTCATTACGGTCAATAACCCGAAAAAACATTTGTCAGGAATCCCTAGTCTATTTCGAGTACATCGGGAAACCCTAAAATCCATAAGCTCCTCATGGAGCTACTTGATGGTTGACTACAAGAGTATCTCACCATATCGTTCTATTATGAAACAAGAATCATTAAAAACAAACAAGAAGAAAAATGTATTATTACACAAACAAATTGAAGAATAAATAATACCACAAAAAACAGAGGTGACGTCGAAAAACATGGCCCACAACGAGGAGAGAGAATTTTAGAGAGAGAGAGAGAGGGGAGATATTTTATTTTTACCAGACCATAAAATAACACTTACCATCACTGTTTTATATAGGAGGTAAAATTTCAATGTAAAAAATCGTTGATGATTGACTTCAGAAGTAAAATTAAATAGTGTACTTCTTTATTAAAATAAAAATTGCCGCCAAATGCATTTTGAGTTCCCTTCAATTTTTATTCTAGGTCTGACTTGAGAAGGTAGAATTATACCACAAACTTTTTTTTAATAAGCATGTTAATATCATTATAGAAATGAAAGAGGTTATTTACAACCTAGGGAAATAATTCCTTGCCAAAATAAAAATAAAAAACAAGGGAAGCATAATTGATTCAAACACAACGATGGTCTACGCGAGGTCTATCTAATCCAAAGGCGCATAAGGTTGTTAAATCTTGGCCTTCCTCTCCTTGAGGTGATGATGTTCTTGATATCTCTGTCGATCTGTGAGAAGACCACCGAAACAGGATCATGCTGGTCATTGTTGTTTCTTTGCTTCCACACGTGGAAGATTAGTGCTTGCGATGCGAATTTTCTGAGTGTGGTAGGAGCAGTGGCTGAGGTTGATCTTACCCATGATAAGAGCTCATTCCAGTCTATGAATCTACCTTGCGTTGGAGTTAGCCTCGTCAGGATTGATTGCCAGAGTGCGGAACCGTAGTCGCAATGTATGAACAGATGGTCTCGTGTCTCAGCATCTGAGTTACACATGCAACAAGCTGTGGAGATTCGCATTCCCCAAGAAGCTAGGCGAACCTTTGTTGGAAGACGATTTTAGTTTGCTACCCATGAAGTGAAGGCATGTTTTGGTACATGACCTTTGAACCAGATCAAGGGCGCCCAACGTTTTCTAGGAGCATAGGGTCTCAGAACATCCCACGTTTTAGCCGAAGGGAACTTCATATAGTCTGAGTTGCCAACTCTCCAGATGCAGAAATCCGAAGTAGAGGCATTGGATGGCACCTTTAGCGTGGTCAGGTGAGTGTGTAGGCTCAACTCCTTGTATGGCCGAGGTGAAGGAAGCAACCATCCCGCTGGAGAGCAGGCCTCCGAGACCTTTGAGCAGAGAGGCAAGCGCAAAGATCTAGGACCTTGGCTCTCGATGAATTTGATCAGTGGACCAAATGTAGTCCGTATATCAAACCAGAAACTTGTTGATTCCCCATTTCCCAGTACAACTCTGATGAATTGCTCAGCTTGAGGTTTGAGTTCAAGAATTGCTCTCCACGTCCAAGAGTCCAAAGATGCTGGTTCGATAGACCAGAATGAGGAGATTTGAAGGTGGTGGTGATGATGCCATCGCGCCCACAATGATGTGTTATCTGAGCAGAGCAACCAAACAAATCTCAGGCAAAGAGTTCTGTTCCATGATCCGAAGCTTTTGAGACCCAATCCTCCCTCTAGCTTAGGCAAACAACAAGTATACCAAGCTATTTTTGCCCCTTTTCCGGATTCTATAATTCCTGTCCAGAGAAACCGAGCACATAAAGATTCTATTTTATTCATACAACCCTTGGGGAGTATGAACATTGAAATCCATAATGTTACTGTTCCAGAGATTACAGTTCTTATCAGAAGAACTCTGCCGGCGAATGATAGCGTTTCGACTGACCATCCTCTGAACCTGCTGCGCAACTTATCCAATAACGGCTCATACTCTGACACTCTGAGCTTCCTATGCATATGGGGCAATCCAAGATATCTTATCGGAAGTTAACCAATGTTGAATCCATACCTAGAGATGTACACGGTTTCAATTTGGTTCACTCCGGATAAGTACATATGTGGTGTGCTTGGGTTCATTGATAAGCCTGACCATCCTGCGAAGTCCTCAAGAGACTCAGTTATGCCGTGGAGTGAAGATGAGCCACCGTCGAAGAAAACCATCATGTCGTTAGCAAACATCAAATGGGAGATATTAAGCTCTTCTGTTTTGGGGTGATAGTGAATGTATCCAGCGTCAAACCGCGAGTGTAGCAGCCTTGAAAGCACTTCCATTGACAGAACAAATAGATACGGCGATAACGGGTCGCCTTGCCGCAATCCTTGTGTTTTATTAAAGAATCCTCCCAAGCTTCCATTGACCAGAACCGAGAAGGAAGGTGTGGTGATGCATTCAACAATCCAATCAACAAAGGTATATGACAAATCAATAGCTTTCAAGGCAGAAATGACAAATTCCCACTTGACTGAGTCGAATGCTTTCTTTAAGTCTACTTTCAGCATTCCTCTAGGGTTAATGTTCTTCCAGTTATAGCCGTGGACTATTTTTGTGGCCAGGAGCACATTCTATGGTAGCAACCTCCCTTCCATGAAGGTTGTTTGCGAGTGAGAGACCACCTGAGGAAGGATTTATTTGAGTCGTCCTCAGATCAGCTTCGAGATAACCTAATAAACCGTGTTTAGACACGATATTGGTTTAAATTCCGATGTCGTCGCTGCATTAGTGGATTTCGGGATCAATACCAGGGTCGTTGCATTCCATTGTTTGAGCAAGCGACTGGAAGTGAAGAACTCTTCAATTGCATCAGTGACCTCAGCTCCCATAAAGTGCCAGCAGGCTATGAAGAATTCAGATGTGAAATTGTCTGGTCCACTGGCCTTATTGGGAGGTAGAGAGAAATAAGCATGTCTGATCTCTTCCTTGGTGAAACGCCTTTCAAGACTTGTCTTTTGAGCAGTTGAGCATCTAAAAGGCAAGAGAAGCTCCATGTCACATTACGTGAGCTGCGACGGCTGCTGTTGCGCTGCTAAAAGACCCTCAAAGTAGTTAACACACTGATCCGAAATCCCTTACTGAGTATCAATAATTGTCCTGTCGTCTGCAACTAGGTGGTGAATCTGGTTTCCAGCTTTTCTAGAATCAGCTATACGGTAATAGTAAGGTGTGCTAAGGTCTCCCTCTTGCAACCATTGCACCCTAGACTTCTAGCAAAAGAAACTCTCTTCCGCTTTTTGAAGCTCTATCCACTTTTTCTGAGCCTCCATTTCAAGGATAGCGTTATGATTAGTTGGGGCAGCAAGAGTTAGGCTCTGCCGAGAGAGAAGCCTTTCATGAGCCTCCTTCTTTTGCTTCTCTATGTTGGATTAGTTGTCTCTACTGAACTCCCTTATGTGTTTCTTGAGAATCTTTAGCTTCCTTGAAAGGCGGTACATCGCAAACCCATGAACACTTATGGAGAACCATTTAAGCATAACCATGGGTATGAAGTCCTCGCTCTTCAATAGGAGATTGTAAAATCTGAAAGAGCTTTTAGGTTTGTGTGTTGGCAGGGTTAGCTCGACCTCACAGGAGGAGTGATCTGAAAAATCCGGCTCACCAAACACCGCGAATGACTGAAGGAAGGATAAAAGTCACGCTTCATTGACCAAGACACAGTCTATTTTATTTGCAACTGGTCTTTCCTCACACTTGTTCCACCAAGTAAAAGTATTACCTCGGAAGGTAAGGTCCTCAAGTTCGGCTTCCACAAGACAGTTTCCGAAATCCCTTGTCTTCCTATCCACATTGAGGGTTGCAGGGTTAGAGTGCTCATCAGGATTCATGACTTGGTTGAAGTCACCCAAAGCAAGCCAAGCCGTGTTCCCAATGATATTAGAGTTGACGAGATCTTTAATATCTGCCCAAAGAGTCGCTCTCAGATCCTCATCGTTTGCCGCATAAATCACAGAGATTATAATCCAATCTGAGGTGCCTGGCAGTAGAACTATGCAAGTGATCATCTGCATAGACTTTGCTACAACAATCACCTTGAGGTTAGGAGGCCAAATCACCCATATGCGTCCCAAAATTGAGAAATCATAGTTCTCTACTATAGAACAACCCGGAAGAACGTCGTTAAACAACTTTGAGCCCTTTGCTTTCTTCACTTGGGTCTCTAATAATCCGCCAAAAAGTGGCCTATTGGCCCTCACTACAAGAAAAATGGATATCCATAGCGTTAGATATCCGCTATAGTTGATAAACCATAGCGCTTTAACGAACGCTGTATATGCTCCCGTCATAAAAAGTATCGCACTTTCTATAGCGTTTTTTCGAAATGCAATAATAATGCATACTTAATATAACACTTTATTTTATGCAATAAAATTAATTTTAATTGCAGATATTTTGCGTTATACTTGTTTTATTCATAGCATTATTTTGTTGCTATATTATAATTACAATATCATTCGTTTTTTGATCAAATATATAACAATAATTTTGATATTTTTAAATCTAGCTAATTACTTTTTTGACATGATAATTTGAAACCTGAAAAACCTGATAAGATCATTACAACGAAAATACTTAAATTGTATTACAACACCATTCATAAAACACAAGACAAAAGACTTAGACATATCTTCAGTTTACAGAATGCGAAAATTACATTTTTCCCCCTATACTTGCCACCAAATGTTAATCACTATACTTTCCATTGTCTTAACTTCAGCCACAGTTATTCAAGAGCTGGTGCTATTGCAGCAAGCTGTTCTTTAATTGTTCCAGAAGATTTATTCGGCTTCAACAACAGCAAAAACAAAACACATAAATCAGTCACAAAAAACACATATATCAATTACCACAGCTGTTCTAGTTCTTGTCTGTGCCAAGGACTAAACGGCAAGTAAGTGAAACTCGAGTTTTGTCTCTGTGAAGAATCTTTTCACCATCATTTCTTGAATCTCCACTAGAGTTCTCCGAGTAAGCCAAAGCTTCAGCTTAATTAACGACCTGAACAGGTAAAACCACAATAAAATTACAGTATGTATCACTAATGGCATGACCATTTTACATATGATCATATGCACCTACTTTACCTTTAAATCGCTTCACCCATTTTAGCATTATCCTCCTGTTCAAACCCATGAATCCATAAAGCATGTGCACACTGTTTAGATAGGCGTAGCAACTGTCTAAATGGTCTTAAAAACTCTTAACTAAAACACATCAAGAGCAAGATATATATATATATATATATAACTAGAGCAGAAAAATAAACGGGCTATGTAATTCAGAAAAGAACAGTATAACTAGAGGTGAGATAGAGAACGAGAGAGAGATGGTAGGTGTTCATTGGAGGACTAGAACAACCAACCTTCATGCACGATTGCATTCTGCTCGATGTGCGGTCAATCGAGGCCTCTCTGTTGCTTGGATTTTCATGGTAAAAGCCCTCAGGTGTAGAAAACACTTTCTCCATATCTGGCAACACATTAGACGCCGGAAGAGGTTTGTTCTTCAGTGGATCAGAACATCTCTTTTTTTTCCTCGGAATACACCCTAAAGGAAAAATAACATATTCCAACCTGCAAACACAAAGGATATAGAACCTCTAAGCTACAGATATAATCAGTCCTTATATTCAGACGGAACCTTGAAATCATCGGTGTAATATTTATCAGAGAGCCAGGTATTTAACTTTGTAAACAAGCAGTGTAAAAATAGTGAGATTCCAAACACTTAATACAGAAGTTCTACCGTATTGAGAACAGTATGTTTACGAGGTAAAGAGTTCTTACGCTGGCAGTTCTGAGGAAGCTGATTGGACGCAAAAATTAAAAGCTCAACACCCTCGAGGTTTCCCTTTAGGGCTAAATCTTTCTGGATCATGTTATCTACCAGGGGCTTGTAACTTTTCTCATAACTGTGTGTAACATGCAACAATTACGTTTTGTCAGGGGATTAGGAAATAAAACATTGAAGAAACCACAAAACATGAATAACAATGTGAAATAAAACACAATGATATGCAATCACCTCTCGATGTCCTTGGCAAAGAAGAAAAGAGCCACATGGCTTTCCTTAGCACCTATATCTTGAAACTGCGTAGGCCATGTACTTAGCCTGGGTACTTCATTCAAGGTGACTTTTACTGGAAATTGGTTCACCACTTCAGTAACCTTAGGTGATGCTAATATTGATGGATATGCTTGCATTCCACAATGCATTGATGATAGATTTCTGCTATTCTGCACCTCCATGTCCCCTCTGGTCAAAGGAAACAAAATGTTTATCTACACAGAATAAAACCAGAAAAGAAATCGTAATAAAAAGGAATGAAACCATACTGCCAAATGTATTCATGCTCTGGGATGGCCGAGGTTGTCGACAGAACAAATGGGTCAACCACAGGCAAATCTTTCATGACTGGTTTTAGACAAAGTTGCTTGATTTACACAATCTAATGATATATGACAACTATACATGTGTCCCACCGTTTCACAGGCACCTCTTGGAACACGAAACCAACATGTCCCATCGCCTTCAGAAAATTGAAATTGCCAGATTAAATAAACAGATTAATCATCCTCTTGACTAAAATTATCAACTTTTTTTCTCAAGCACAAGTAAACCTAAAGCGAAACAAAGCATGGACAAGATCAGATATCAGCAGATCTAACCTTCTCCATTCTGAGAGCAGTCCCTCGTCAGATTCCATTTCCGAAGGCGATGGCAAGATAGGACCGTCGTGTCCACCGTTGGATCCGAAGATTCCTTCACCATCTCGTCGCCAACGTCATCGTCTGGCTCTCCGGCTTAGATAGCCGAGTCTCCATAGAGCCGCCTGAAAAGAGATCTCCAGGGAGAAAGGCATAGAGAAGAAAATATAACTAAGTGCTGTTTTTTAGGTTTTGTATTAAAATATATATTTTTTATGTCTAAAAAATTTAACACGCGGGCAAACAAAATTTATCCCGCTTAAATAAAATTTATCCCGCTTAAACATAATATAGCGCTTATTTAATGTCAGTGCAATCTAAACAAAGGGGATTTTAATTAAAAGTCACATTTTTAACGCGTCCATACTTTTAATAGCACATCAATATTCTAAACGCTATGAAAAAGTGGCGTCAAACACTATTATTGCAGAAAACTTAAAAACGCTATGTTAATGTGCAATCAATACCTCAATTTCCTGTAGTGCCTATACCATTTCTTAAAGCCGATATGGTGGCTTAACTTGTTAAAGCCCCGGATGTTCCAACAAAAAACTTCTTTACACATAAAAATTAAACGGTTTTGGGGCCCCGCCCCGTTTCTTCTTCTTATTCTTACTGATATTGGTTGCCCGCTTTAACAAAGTAATGTCAACTGCCTTAAGGGCTTGCTCCTGTTCAGATTCTCCAGAGTCGACATCGGACGAGTCAGGCTCAACCATCGATGCATCAATGTTAGCAGTGGGAACCTTAGCAGTAGGATCAGATTCTCCATCTACAGTTGGCTTTCCCCCGATATCCAAGATGTTTTGTCTGCTAGATTCACCCGCAGTTTCATTTTCCTTGTTCCCAAAGGATGATTTTGAGTACGTAATTGTGGTAGCGTGAGACGATTTCTGAGCTTGAGTACCCACAAGAGAGGCTTCCCGCGACTTTGTCTTGTACCTTATGGAGTACTCTTTCGCCTTTTGCTTTCTCGAATTGCGTTGAGAGGGGCAATCTTCATCTGCGTGAGATTTTGAATTGTAGTCATTGCACGCTTTTGTCTTCTGCTTGCAGTGCTTGCTACTATGACTAATTCCTTGACATGTATCACCGATTGGCGGCATCCACGGGCTTGAGACAAGAACTCGTACAATCTCTCCGGTTTTAAACTGTGCATTCACCGCTTCAGGAAGGGGCTTCCTTGGATCAATCACAGTGAAGACCTTGGCAACTTCCAAATTCGATTTGTTAGTTGTCATTGGATGGAGATATTTCGGGTATCCAACAAGACATGCAATCCTTTCCAGTGCTTCATTATTGAAGAACTGCAATGGAACGTTCCTAAATTCTAGCCAGATCGGAGCTGACGACAGCTGTGGCTTAGCTGGGATCACACCGGGTTCCCAATCAGCCACGAACATGGTTTTCCCATTAATTTGCCACATTCTCTGGTTGATGACCCGGGTTCCTCGTGTATGAGTTAGGAATCCTGAACAGAAATGAGTTGTCCCCTAGCTTTGAAATTGTTACATCACGGTATTGCTTGCTCCATATACCGTTAACGATGTTATGGAGAGTACCTTGCGATGGGGGCGTGACGTAGAATTGTCCGATTATGAAGCATTCCCACGCCTTCTTGTTCTTCTCTATGATGGGATTTGAGATTTTGACACAAGATTCCCCAGATGGTAGAGTGAATGACTCTCCTTTCTTCTGTAGAAGTTTGGAGGATCCTTTGAATAGCCCCGACCAAGAATCCTTGTTTGGTGGAACCGTTCCGTCTTGGACTGCCTGTTCCGGATTGGATGTAGCTTCAGCTGTCATGGTTTTAGCATTGTTGTCGGATTGTATTTCCTGTGGAGGAAGCATTCTTCGAATGTGTCGTTTTGTCTAGAGAATCTGTGCTAACAGCCTTCACAGAGACAACACTCTTGTTTGTCAGTTGGGATTTTGACATTTTTGATTTTTCCGAGTTCACCAGAATCTGGGCTTTCTCAGAAATTTCAGAAACAGATGATGCTTGAGAACAGTTCTCCTTCGTTTCAAGGCTTACAGATGCACATGCATCTATTGCCTTAGTCCGAGGGAGATTGGTTAGCGTACTCGTCCCATTTGAAGGAGGGCTGAGAGGGGACGAATCCTTTATTGCCTCGGTTCGCGTGGGTTGAGTAGCTACAAGCGGAGAAGAGTCTAGAGCTGCCGTCGAAGCTGCTGGATGCAACGGCGAGACGGGCGCTGGAGACCTATACTTATACCACAAACTTCTACAAAATACTTCCACCGTAAATTTCTTCTTCAAGACCTAGACAGGTTTGTTAAAACAAACTCATTTGTATTAAATTTTATTTTTAATAGGTGAAATTGACTATATTTCGATTATTCAAAAAATGATTTGATAAAAATATTTTTATTAAATTTTATAATTTAAATTAAGATTGTATGAAAAAGAGAGACTTCTCAAAGAAGTCTATCATGAAGATTTTTTGGATAAACTTTTTAAGGGTTAATATGGTAATTCAATATTCTATTTTATTGTTCGGTCGTGGTGCTTATGATAATTTTCTACTCCAAAAGTTTAGTTTTACATTTCTTTTGAAAAATGGTTTACTTTAATTCCTAAAATCAAATAAAATTCTAAAAATGGTTTACCTTAGCGACGAATATGACCGGCTGTTGATCGTTTTTGACCGTATGAACGCCATCGGGAACAACCCACAATGGCAATCAGATTCCGCATCATTAACGCTAGTAATGCTAGGTTTTTCAGGTCTTCTTTTCCAATTACGTAGTCGCTGCCTCGCTTGTTCCGATTCGACGCATTTGTCGAAAGCGGTGACGACCAAATCAGTTCTCTTATCTCTGTCAGAACTAGCAGATGTTGTCGTTGATTTTTCGAAATCAACGTCGCGTATGGCGGTACTAGCTAACAACGCGCTGTATCCTTACCCTAGTGGTGATCCTGTCAACTAAGAAAACGGCAAGTTCATGAAACTTATCGTCAACGATGAGTCTGAGGCTGACACATTTACTATTTCGAAGAAGCTCATCGATTATCCGTCAGCTGACCTGTCAAACGCCATACTCACGAGTTACATATCTATGTACGAATATGTTAGTGACTCGGCCGAGCCAACTCATTTGTACGTCAATGACTTGCCCTGCGATGCTCCCGTGACGGAAACACCAAAATCAGGAACCACCAAGGTACGCATTAATTTAAATGAAATTTACTCTAAGTAGTGTGAATCTTTACACTAATTACTAACTTAGTATTCCTAACCCTAAGTTTACTAACTTAGTGTTAAAGAGGTGTAAAATGACATAATTGTCCATTTCAATATACTTATCATTTATAATACATTTACCTAAAAAAACTTTAAAAATAAAAATATAAAACTTTATTTAATATAAAATGCGATTCAAAAAAAAGGAAACAAAGAATATTTCCGTTTTTGAAATAAAATAATATCCATTTTTGAAATAATCAAATAATTTAATTGCCTTAAATAAATATTTTCGAAAATAGCCATAAAATCAATTAAAAATATTCTAAATATTTTAAAATACTTACATAAATAATTAGTTTATAAATTTTATTAATTCAAAATACTTACATAAATTATTGCTTATTTCGGTATTTGCATAAATTTATTATTAATCTTACATAAATAATTAGTTATAATTTTTTGGGATTTTCAATTTGAAATTTTTCAAAAATAAATTTTAAAATCTTTAAAAATAAAAATACAAAACTTTATTTAATATAAAATTCGATTTAAAAAAGGAAACAAAGAATATTTCCGTTTTTGAAAGAAAATAATATATCCATATTTAAAATAATCATATAAAATAATTGCCTTAAATAAATATTTTCAAAAATTGCCATAAAATCAATTAAAAATATTTCCTAAATATTTAAAAATACTTACATAATTAATTAGTTTATAAGTTTTTATTCATTCAAAACAAGTTTATGAAAAAAAAAAAAAGTTTCCGTTTATGAAAACTTACCTAATTACTTACTTAAAATCATTGTTGGTTCGTAAAATGAAAGATTTTATAAACAAAATTCATTTTAAAAATAAATAAAATCATATATGTATATATTTCGAAATTTCAAACATAATAAGTTTAAAATATTTTCTTAATATTAAAAACTTATTTAACACATCAAATAAATTTGGAACTTATAAATTAATTTTGTAAACTTATTATGCTTGAAAACTAAATTAATTGTTTTTTATATTAAAAACTATATTAAAATATTACAACCTAAAATGAATTTTATTTTTTGCCCTACATAGGTTCATACAATATAATATTTTAAAATTTAAAAAGTCATTATTTGCAGTATAAATTATACGTTAAATTATAAATTAATTTATAAAACTATTTAAGGAAATAGACTAACAAATCCGCAAGAAAAAATGATGAGTAAAAATGTCATGTCATCAATTTAAAAAAAAAATCTGCACACACTAAACTTAAATCTGCAACACCTCAATTAAATTGTAACACTAAAATATTAGTTTTGTAAATTTTTAAAGCCTTTTGCATGTGTTACAGAGTTTTTCGAAATCTGCAACAAATACAAAAAATATGTAACACTCGGAATAAAATCTGCTACAACAATCCGCAAAATCATGAAAAAACTGCAAAAACCCAATAAAATCTTCAACACTAGCAAAAAAATCTTCAAACTAAATTTTCCAAAAATGAACAAATCCGCAGGGATTAAAAAGAACAACAACACATTGAACAAATCTGTTACACTTCGTACTACTTTAGTAATTAAAAAGTACATTTCCTTTGTTGCAGATTTATGTTAAATCCGTAACAAAGAAACAAATCTGCGACACGTACATTTAAATCCGTTACACCAATTCCGTAATTACACAAACAAATCCGCAACCACAGAAATCTGCAACACGTGACTGCGGATTTAATTTCGCAGGGAAGGTTGCATTTTCATAAATAATTTATTTATTTTTTGCTGGCATGGAAAAAAAATTAATGACATTTCTGTAATTATTCTTTTTTTCCAAATGATAATAGAGGTATTTTAGGCAATAAAATTTTGGAAAAAAAAGACCAAAAGATTAATCATACTCTAATAATAACTACAATTTTTCATACTAATTTCCCTTAATTTAATTAACAGTCTCATTCGAAATTAATTACGTAAAAATGACGTGTTTATTAGTCTTTAAAATTTTCATATTTTTCACTAAATTGAAGGTGGGTGAAGTGATTAACTTGACGGAGGATAACATCCGTTACACATTCATCTTGGACTCTCCAAAGTGTCAGGGTTGGAGGAGTTCAAGGAGTGTATGATGAAACACAAAGACGCCGTTAAGTGTCAGATCAGCAAATAGACACGTGGAAAAAGACGGCGGTGATGGTGCACGAGAGGGGTAGAAGAACGTGTTCAAGATGATGCCGGGACATCTTACGAGGATACTGGTTCGGTTTTTATATCCACAGTACCACATCTTACCCGTTCGACCCGACCCAAGAAACCGGGTACGTCTACCATTGTCACGTAAGTAGGAGAGTTTTGAATTTTTCGATACTAATCGCTCTCACACAATTGGTTTCTAAAACGATATGATACTTTGCATTGCAGATATTGGACCATGAGGCCTATATGATGATGAGGCCGCTTAAGGTCATCAAGTGATATAGGTCAAAGTCCAATGGTCTCCACAAGGTTTTTGATTGTGCAATATAACTCTTCAAAAGATACAAACAAATCATTTATAATATAGGGTTAAATCATAAAATGCTATTATAATGTAATATATTATTTACTTTATACTAATCCTTTGTAATAATTCATTTGTCTCCGCTGAGTTCTTAGATATGCTTTCTTTCTTAAGAAAACCCAAGTCAACACACAATGTTTTTGTTGTTGTTCTAATGTATTATTAAACGAACTCAAAATAAAGATCATACACATAAAAATCATGTTAACTAGATTTATTATTGGACAAATCTCAAAAATGGCACAAAAACATGCATTGTCACATATATAGCAACAAAGAAAAAAAATCACCAAAATATTATTTATTAAAGAGATAAAGACTAAATTAACTCTAACCCTAAACCTTAAATACTAAACCCTAAATACTAAGCTCTAAATCCTAAATAATAAACCCTAAACCTTAAATACTAAACCTTAAATCCTAAATAATAAATCATAAATCTTAAATAATAAACTCTAAATTATATAATGTTATAAAAGTCTTTGTAATCCAAATAATGTTAAAAATGTCAATTATTTTTCTTGGTACTATATTTATGACAAGATACGTTTTTGTGCTATTTTATGAATTTTCACTTTATTATTCAGTTAAATGAAATTATTATAACGATGATTTTACAAACGGATAATTTTATCCGTTCTATGAAAATCCATATGACAATTCTCGATTCTATTATGAATATTCATGTTTAATGGCACTGGCGGAGCTAACCTTATAGCAGGGGGGGTCAATTGACCCATATGGATATCTATATAAATTTTGTTTTTCTGTGTTTTAAACTAAAACTATAAAAAAATTCTATGGATTTAGCTAATTTGATCCTTGTAACATATGGTTAAAAGTAAATTGACCCCTGTGGAATGTGGGGCTGGCTCCGCCACTGTTTAATGGTTATTCAATTATATACAACTCTTAAGTTAATAAACTAGAATTTTCTCAAGGTTTTATTTTATAAAATAGGAACTATTAAATTTGGAGTTTCAAACTTTAAACGGTCATAGTATATCTTCGACGAAATATGAAACGAAACATAAAAGCCCCAAGTACGATAGCCATAAAACGGAAAACAAATGTAAAAGCGCGATATATAACGCAGCAGTATTCTAACCTTCAGAACCATGATTTCAAGTTATACACGATCTAAAACAAATTCAACTTGAAATCAACCATTTTCTTTCGCACAAAATCTTATACATATATATATTGATATTAAATATTCAGGATATGGTTGATGTACGAAATGGCAAGTAGGGTCTATTGCAAATGGTTCACCGTGCTTCATGGCTTTGTACTATCTCTGTTTGTAGCAAACACAACGCATTCTTACGTGTAGAACGAGATATTTTTTTTTTTTTTTTGAACTTCATTAAATATTCATTGTTGTCATTTGTCGATTTTTCGTTCTTTCTGTGTGTCTTTGATAGCTTTTGGGATATGGTTTTGTTATTCCTATATTTAATATGTACCTAAGTGTTGTTTTTTATTTTTGAAACTACCTAAGTGTTGTTATAGTCGGAGTAATGAGGAGTTCTTCCCGAACTGCTTGAGTTTGTCTCGTTATTATTTTAAAACGACTATACATATTAGTACGAATATGAATACTAAATACAAAAGCATCAAATCATTATTATTTCATCAATCTGTGGACATTTATGATTTAGGTAGCCATGGTGTGTTTTGGGCTTAATTCATGTAAGAGCGTCAAATTCATGTAATACCTTTCCAATTCATGTATAGAGAGAATGTTTGTAATCTAGTTCTGAGTACTTTCCCTACTTTTTTAGAGTATTGTTTTCTAAATTTTTATTACCAAACATATAAGTGATGAAATAGAAAAGTCTACACAGTTATTTATTCATTTTTTCATTTTTTTCATCTATATATATGAAGAAGGCTTTTGTCTCTTCTGCTTCAGCCACCTCATCATCTCAATTTATTGCACATTATTTTAAATTCATTTGATTTAAATATATTGATATTATTAAAAGAAATATGAAAGCTCATTTCCATATTATATATCATAACACCAATATTCAATCAATATAATTTATCCTCAACCAAATTTATCGCACATTATTTTTATTTTCACTTAATACTTTAAATATGTAAGTTTTTTTACTAGAATATACTCAAAAATTGTTTAATCTTAATTATACTAATTTATTAATACAATATATCAAAAATAGTAATAATACAATAATAAAATTAATTTTAAATCAGCAATTTTAGGAGAAAAATAATAAGAAGAAATTGAGATACAAATTGATTAACAGCAAACATCTAAAATAGAAAATGATCTTTATATATCAATCGACCGTATTTATAAAGGCATATATTACAGTCGATTTTAGAATCAAAACTGAATGCATGATGAGAACACATATAACCAATTGTTCTTTCTTGAAAAATTATAGTTATAGTAAGATAATATATAGTCTTTTATAAGTTCTCTTATAAGAATAAATAAAAATATTCGAATTAGTATTTTCAACTAAAAAATCGATTAAATATTTTCAAATATCTCATTATCTTAATTATTGCACAATAATTTTATTTCATTTATTTTAAATCTATATATTATTAAAAGAAATAAGAAAGGTCATTTTCATATTATATATCATAAAACCAAAATTCAATCAATATAATTTATCCTCATCCAAATTTAGGACACATTATTTTTATTTCCATTTAATGCTTTAAATATGTAAGCTTTATTACTAGAATTTACTCAAAAATTGTTTAATATTGATTATAGTAATTTATTAATATAAACAGAAGCAAAAATAGTAATAATCCAATAATAAAATTAATTTTAAATCAGCAATTTTAGGAGAAAATAATAAGAAGAAATGGGGATACAAAATGATTAAAAACAATCAACTAAAATAGAAAATAATATTAATTATACTGATATATTAATATAAATTGAAGCAAAAACAGTAATAATCAAATAATAAAATTAATTTTAAATCAATGATCTTAGGATAAAAATAATAAGAAGAAATGGGGATACAAATTGCATTAACAACAACCATCTAAAATACAAATATATATATATATATATATATATCGATCGACAGTATTTATAAAGACATATATTACACTTGATGTTAGAATCAAAAATAGAATGCATAATGAGAATAAATATAACCAATTAATCTTTCTTGAAAATTTTATATTTATATTTAGGTAATCTATAGTCTCTTATAAGTTCTCAACAAATCAAAATATTCAAATTAGTATTTTTAACTAAAAAGTCAATTAAATATTTTTAAATATTTATTATAATTCATGATATTGTTTCAGATTTTTTTTTTAATATTTTCTATCTGCTCAACAAATATTAGAATTCAATATATAATTTAAGATTTAAAAATAAATATTGTTTATCTGTTTATCTTCTACGGGCGGGTTAATTTCTAGTTAATAGTAAAGAAAGTTTTTAGAGTATCTATCAAGAGGATACGTATATCATGATGGAACAGAAAATATAAAAAAATATGTCACAACTACTTGCATGATTTGAAGTATTTATATCGACCATAAAATGCATAAATAGATGGAACTAACATAAAGTCATATTCACAGCTTATTGTTCTAAATTGGTGAACATAATGTTTTTTTTTTTTTTTTGTCAACAGAAATTTCATTTATGGGCCGCGGTTAAAATACAATTGGGCTAAAGCCCAAAAACAAGTAAAATAGCCGAGATAACGTGGATGCAGATAAGGCCTGAACGCCACGTGTCATCACGCGCGTGAAAGAGGCATGCAACACCCGTCATCCGTCTGAGGAACCGCCGGAAGTGATCGGAACAACGCGGAGGAAGCGAAGCCGAATCCCACCGGACCAAATTACTGTCCTTGCCGAAGACCAGATGCAGACCGTAGCTTCTCGGAATCACCAGCTTATCTAACCTGCATCCAAAGAAAACAGCCGCTGCAACATCGCCGGAAACCGCCGAGAGCAAGGAGGCACCGTCGCCGTAGGTCTAAAAGGCCTAACAGAATCCACCGGTGCGTGTCCTCTAACGCGGTGGGCACGACTGCGATATTAATCCTGTCAGACGGAGGACCGAAGATGAACAGAGGAAAAGCAGAGAGAAGATGGTGCGAAGAGAGAGAAGAAGCTCGATCTTAAACGTAAAAGCCGGATGAAACCGACAAAGTCCGAATAATCGGAAAGATCAGCAGCCATAACCAGAAATTCCTGAGATTATTGGGCATGCACAGGAAAGCAAAACAACTAAACAGAGCCGATTAAAGAACAAAGAAAGAAGAAGATGATCGGCTCAAGCGAAATCAAGTTGGGGAAAAAAGATTTCAAGCTCTAAAGGATAGGAATCGAAATCAAGAGAAGAAATCAAAAAAAAAACCCCACACCGGACGAGCTTCCATCTTCTGAAAGATCGATTCCGTGAAAAAGACAGAAGAGAGAGAAAAACTTAAGGTATCCCTATTCTATGATGGTGAACATAATGTTTGCACCGTTAGAATGACCGATATATTTATTTATTTAGAAGAATATCCATAAATGAGAGAATCTGCACGATGTTTATTATCACCAAAACAAAAACAGATAAGCTGGTAAAGAGTGTAAGAGTTTAATCATCTTACATCATCTAAGTAGATCCCACATCACCTATTCCAATAACAAATTCATTTTAGTTTTCTTTATGCGACCAAAAAATTGTAAAAAAGTTACCCCTAGATAACTGAAGGATAGAATTCGGAGCATTGCTGTTGACCAAAAAAAAAAGGAATTCGGAGCATTGCTAAATGATTAGAAATAAACCTTAATTGAAAGTACTAGTAATGTCTAGGACTATAGCCCTGTTGGATGATGAATCATAGCGACATCGACTACAAGTCTACAACTAAGGCAAACATATAACAAATATAACGGAGACACAAAAACTGTCGCTGAAAATGATCGTTGTTGATGGTGTTAGTTTAGGATGTTTAGGTCACTGTTATTTTTGACGATAGATTGGCCATGTTCGGCAAGTTGTCGCTGCGATTGCTTCAGCGATCATTAGCCAAAGCAGGAAAATGGAGAAAAATGAAAATAAACGGTATCGCTGTGACTGTCCCGTACGTATTTGCCGTGAAGGTGGTGTCGCTGACAAAAATAGCGACAGTAAAATGAACGCTGCGACTGTTAAAAATGAACGCTGCCATAGTTTTAAGGGTGTTGCCATTATTGCTCTCCGCATGCTTGCGTAAGAAGTAAGTTATAATTTTGTGATCGCAATTGCTGTCGCAGGATTACTTAAAAAACAGGGCCTATGCAAATAGCAGCAATTACTTTACGTCCCTGCTATTTGCATCGAGCAACCACTCCCCACAAACATCAAGAATAAATGCCCAATGGTCACGAAAAGAGGTGCATATGATTTAGACTTTGGATTCAGAACATAACTTCGCTTTGTTTGACATCTATTCTTAAAATTACCACCTTTTTATACGGATATACAGAGAAATTATTCAAAATAAAAAACAAAATAAAATTAAAGAATACATACCAATAAATGATTGATGATGACAATCTTTTGAAATTTCATAATACCTACCGGCCAGAACAAAACAGTTAACTAATTTTTGACATATTAAGGACCATGATTTATTGGACTGACCCATTCTGTTAATAAATTATTAAAACCCATTACAGTTTTATAAAATAAAAAAACAGATGATAATATAAAGTCGGCTTTACAACGAAGCAAGTAAAGAAAATGTAATGGTGATCGATGACTCTTGATTTATAATTAAAGCGTGTGTGTGTGGTTCATTTCCATTATATGTGTGTTGGTTGCATTATGAACCATAGCCAACTGTATCTTCCTCCTTGTCGTCTTCTCTTCTCTTCTCTTCCATTTCCCACCGCCAATTTCGCTTTCATTTTTTTATTTTTTTATTTTGTTCAGAAAGTATTTGCATTGTATGATTATGAGAAAATGGTCTGGTCACAAGTCAAGTTCTTATCCAAAATAAGTGAATATCGATAATGTTGGACAATTTTCTCATTCTTATTTAATTTTTATGTTTGACATACGATTCACCTTTAAAACATATTATTTCAAATGATTTATTGTCTTCTATGCATTCAATAAAATAAAATGCCAAGTTTCATCCCTGTTCTTTTACCTAATTCATTTTTTAGTAACAATTTTGACTTTGTTATTTTCTTAAATAAAATATTCTTTTACCTAATTCGTTTTTATAAATAATCGTTGGATACTTGAGGAGGTAGCAAAAAAAAAAAACTTAAAACGTAGGCCCTGCAAAAACGGTGCCGTAATAGCGACATCTCTCTTGACAAATGGTCGCGTGGATAAATAAAAGCGTTGTTAGTCGCTTAAGTAAAGAGCCAATCACCAAGTTGATTTATTCTTTTTTTCATTTTTTTCCCGATAACGGAGGCTGATCGGCGTAATGGCCGGATTAAACATCTCACCCGCCTCTCTACTCGAACTTATCGCCGAGATTGCTGAGATTCCAGTAAACGCCGGCGTATTCAAGAAGGATTGCACGGATCTCACTCGGCGAGTCTGTCTCTTGACGCATTTGGTAGAGGAGATTAGAGACTCAAAGCCGATCGATTCCGCCGCTTCATCTTCGTTGATCTCGTCGGAGAATGATTGGTGGCCTGATCTCGTGGTGGTGCTTCAAGCCGCTAAACGTCTTCTCTCCGCAGCCACCCGATTCCAAGCTCGCGACTCCTCCTCTGTAAGCAAAATCTAACGACTACCTTTTTCGTTGGAGAACATTCACATTACGAATCCTGCCACATTCAAATGCTTTGTTTACTGGTCTTGAATCTACGATTCAGATGTTCAAAGCACTCGTTAATGTAGATTACTGGTTTAGTATCGGTTTATTATTCGTTTGTTTTAACGTTGGCTTTCTCGGTTAAAGGACGGTGCTACGAAGAGAATCTCTTTCCATTTTCAATGCATTACATGGAAGCTGGAGAAAACATTAAGCAATCTACCATACGATCTATATGATATCTCTGAAGAAGTTGGAGAACAGGTAAATAAATATTCATTCATGCCCACACAACTGTAGCTAGAGTGTGATTTTGAAAGAAATGATTTTGGAGTGCATCAACGTCTTATTATCTGTGTATCAATCAGGTGGAGCTAGCTAGATCGCAGTTGAGAAGAGCGATGAAGAGACATGGTTCATTGAATTCGAACAAATTCTCGAGTGCCTTATCTGAGCTAATGGAGAGAGATGCTTTTAGCAATATAAAGATCAAAGCTGAGGAAAAAAAGATTGAGAGCATTTCAGAAACTGTTCACTTTGCTGAGGAGAAGAAGCAGCTACGGAAAAGCTCCTCCATTTCTTTGGCCTTTTATCTGTCAAAAGATGCTGATACCGATAGATTAGACAAAATGGTCACCAAGAACATTGATGAATCGAAGAAATCTGATAAACTCACGATTCCGGTTGATTTCCTATGTCCGGTCTCTCTGGAACTGATGAAAGATCCAGTTATTGTCGCCACAGGACAGGTCCAATTTCAAGATTTTTTATAGCAAGTTTAATACTTTTCTTACGGTCGTTGCTTGGTTATTGAGATTTTTTCTCTAATCGCAGACTTACGAGAGGGCGTACATACAGAGATGGATCGACTGTGGGAATCTAACATGTCCAAAGACTCAGCAGAAACTCGTAAACTTTACGCTTACTCCAAACTACGTTCTCAGAAGCTTGATTTCTCGGTGGTGCACTGAACACAACATTGAGCAACCTGCAGGTTACATCAATGGCAGGTCAAAAAACCGCGGAGACATGTCAGTGATCAGGGCATTGGTTCATAAGCTCTCAAGCCGGTCCATAGAGGAACGCAGGAACGCGGTTTCTGAAATCCGGTCTCTGTCAAAGAGAAGCACTGACAATCGCATTCTGATTGCAGAAGCAGGAGCAATCCCTGTTTTGGTGAACCTTTTAACCTCAGAGGACGTAGCAACGCAAGAAAATGCAATCACTTGCGTTCTCAACCTCTCTATATATGACAACAACAAAGAGCTGATAATGTTTGCTGGTGCAGTCACTTCAATAGTTCAAGTCCTTAGAGCTGGAACCATGGAAGCAAGAGAAAACGCAGCAGCGACACTCTTTAGCCTTTCGTTAGCCGATGAAAACAAGATCATAATAGGGGGATCCGGTGCTATACCTGCTTTAGTTGATCTTCTCGAGAACGGGACCCCGAGAGGGAAGAAAGACGCAGCGACGGCATTGTTCAATCTCTGCATTTATCAGGGAAACAAAGGCAGAGCGGTTAGAGCTGGTATAGTAACTGCATTGGTTAAGATGCTAAGTGACTCGAGCAGCCACAGGATGGTTGGTGAAGCTTTGACAATACTCTCGGTCCTTGCAAGTAACCTAGACGCAAAATCCGCTATAGTGAAAGCGAATACTTTACCGGCATTGATAGGTATTCTCCAGACGGATCAAGCTAGAAACCGAGAGAACGCAGCAGCGATATTGCTTTCGCTGTGTAAACGAGACACTGAGAAACTGGTATCGATTGGTAGACTCGGTGCGGTTGTGCCGTTGATGGATCTATCAAAGAACGGAACAGAGAGAGGCAAAAGGAAAGCTATGTCTTTGTTAGAGCTTCTTCGTAAAGCATGCCAGTGATAATTAGTGTTCTAAAGGTTAGTCAAGCTCTCTTTTTTTGAAAATTTGGCTGGCTATTTGTTCAATTATATGTGAATAATTTGTTCAGTTAATTTAATTTTTTGGGATACTAATTCCATTTGTGGAACTGAATCTGGAGATGGTGAGCCAAAAGGGTTTTCGAGAATCGAACTGTCTGTTGTTTTGGCTTCCTGTGTGTTTATTTTGTTATATTCGTAATAAAATTGAGGAAGAATGCGCATTGAATTGATAATTTTTTTTTTATTTCTGATTCATGAATTTTCATTTTTGTATCTGTTCACGCAACGTTACTTGAAAGAGAAGCAACAGTTGTAATATTTGATTTAGCTACATTATTGGTTAAATGTCAAAATTTATGTTGCTTCGGTAGGCAAGTAGAGGACCACATGTCCTACTAGACCGGCGTGATTACTGGAAGAGTCAGAAATTTCGATATTTCACAAGATCGTTAAGTGACGAAAATGACAGAGATAACAAATTCAATGGTTGAGATTATTTTGAAAACGAAAATTATATGTTTTGTGATTGCTTGAATGTTTCTTCAAGACCCAAATCAAAATAGTCATATTAGTCTTCTCATTGTTTTGTAGTTTCTGTTTTGTGTGCGTTTACAAATAGTTAAATCTTTCATATGGTGCCATGGCTCATTAGCATCTTCAACGACCCAGTAAACCCCGAATTAGTTAGCTTGAGAAACAAGAAACCTGAAAGTTCAGGAAGATGGTCAACGACTTCGGTCTGAAGCAGCGAAGCATTTCGGGATCAGAGAAACACTTTGAGCTTCAATGAGCCTTGGGAATCCAAATGGCCTTATCTCATAGTTAAGCAATATGCCAATTGCAAATATCATTTGCATCCTACCATGAAGAAGGGTAAAGGTTTGCTTACGTTTATAAAGAAAAAGGTTTGCTTACGTTTATAAAGAAAAAGGTTTGCTTACGAGTCCCGACACAAAATGGGGTTTCGAGATGGTGAGCCAAAAGGGTTTTCGAGATTCGAACTATGAAATTGGGGAAGAATAAGCATTGAAACTGCTTCATGTACAGGTGAGGGGAATTATAATGGGAAGAACATTGGTCGGACCACCAAGCATACCTCAGGACTTCACCGCAGACTCCATTCATGTTGTCGCGCTCTGTCTGGCTTAATGAAAATTTCAGCCTTCCATTTTAAATTAGTAACAATGCACATTCAATGGTTGTTGTATCGGTAATATCTCTACCACAAGAGCTTGAAATTAGTCATTTACAATATTTCTAAGAAGTCTTTCTGTAGCTGGATTATAAATAAAAAAGCTAATGTTCAATGATAACTCAGACGCATAGTGTCCAATATCAATCACCTCCTTTTTCGTCATATAGACATAACTAGTTTTAGTACCATATCCTTAGATGGTGGAGGATACCATATATGGTCCTTTTTATCAACCCTGAAGAACTTCATGATTCTCCGTATACAAGGGCCTTTCTTAGTATTTCTTTAATCAACCATATTTTCTTGATCAAAAGAAGTGACATAAGGTCTCTCCTCTCTCGTGTGTCGTGTACAAGAGAACTAAAACAGTTCCGAGATGGACTCTCTTGAGGACTGAACCCAACTTTAAAGATATGAATCATATCATCTTTACATCAAACTCTAGTTGATTATAAATTATATGGGATTTGACTTCTATTACAGGCCAAGCCTCATAATGCTATTTACATAACCCGGATCCTTCCGGTTAGTGCAGGTCTTACATTTCGCCTTTGGAATATAGTCCAACTTTGTCATGTATTTTATGAACCGGCATCTAAATAATGTAAAATTTAGAATGATTGCTGATCTTTTTAATAAAAAATTTGGACTATTAATTATGGACTCATATTATCCTTTGCATGTTCCATGGCCACCAAAACAAATTTCCTCGTGTAATACAATTTTATATATTTGTGAAAATATAGTCTACGCTGTTAAATTTTCTGTCGCGAATTATTCTTCAATCATACGAAAGCATTTATCCAATATTTCTGTTTCATACGAATATATTTTCTGCTGTCTTCACTTTATGTAATTGAAACAACTAAAGGAAAGTTCCATTGAAAAGCAACACTTACTGTTGGGAAAATTACACCCCCCCCCCCCCCCCACCCCCCTAATATAAGTCGTGTGTGATAAAGATGAGAATTAGTCAAGTAGGATCTAAGGAAAAACTTCTTTGTATTAGGAAAGAGATTGTTACAAGAGTAGTTTTTTTTGTGAACACTCTTATATGTTTCTTCTTCGATGGGTTTATTCTTTTTTTGTGTGGATGGTTACAAGTGACACCATTCACCTCTATTTATACTAATGGTGCCTAAGAGTGTAGCTTATTCTAGAATAATCTATAAGCATTATCCTAATAAACATTTATCCATAATCTAGAACATTCTCTTAATTCCTTATCCGTTAATCTAGATAATTTTATCTAAATTCTACAATGTTTCATGACTCTCATCCTTAATGCTTCTAGATAACTATTCTTCTCATTTGTTCTAGATTTTTCTTCACTCTTCAACATTCATCTAGGCTAATATAGGGAATATCCAACAAATCTCCCCCTTCTAGACTTAGCCCGAAGATGTCATTATGTCGGCGCCTTGACAACAATCTTCAAACTTCTTGATAGGTAGCACTTTAGTCATCATGTCTGACCAGTTTTCGTCTGTGTGTACCTTGTTGAGATATAGAAGTTTCTCTTCAAGAACTTCTCGGATTCAATGATGTCGAATATCAATGTGCTTCGAGCGGGAATGCAAAGTTGAATTCTCTGCTAGGTGTATAGCGCTTTGGTTATCACATAGCATGCTATACTTATCTTGTTTTATTCCCAGCTCAAACAAGAAGTTCTTCATCCATAACATCTCCTTGCAAGCTTCAGTGGCTGCGATGTACCCAGCTTCAATGGTCGATAAGGCTACACACTTCTGTAGCTTTGATTGCCAAGAAACAGCTCCCCCTGCAAAGATAGTCAGGGGGCCCGTCAGCTCAAGTTTTCCATTACCAAAGCATAAACACCTTTTAGTTGTGCCTCGTAGATAGCGGAGGATCCATTTAACTGCTTTCTAATGCTCCTTTCTTGGATTGACTAGAAATCGACTTGCTACTCCAACTGCATAGGCAATATCTGGCCTTGTGCACATCATAGCATACATTAGACTTCCTACTGCTGATGCATAAGGGATTGTCTTCATTTACGCTTTTCTCACTTGTTGGACTTTGTTCCAAACTTAGCTTGAAATGTCCAACAAGTGGAGTACTCACTGGATTTGCCTTATGCATGTTGAATCTCTCCGACACCTTTTCAATATATCGTTCTTGGGATAGCCATAACAGCTTTCTAGATCTTTCACGAGTGATCTTCATCCCAAAAATTTGTTCTGCTGGCCCCAAGTCTTTCATAGCAAAGAATTTGCTCAAATCTTCTTTTAGAGCGGCTATCTTGATGGGATCATGTCCCATAATCAACGTATCATCAACATAAAGCAAAAATACGAGAAAATCGCCGCTAGCGTACCTCTTTGTGAAGACGCAGTGGTCATTCATGGTTATCTTGAAGTTATGATCAGCCATGAAGGAGTCAAACTTCTTGTACCATTGTCTTGGGGCTTGTTTAAGACCATAAAGGCTCTTCTTTAATGTACATACCATATTTTCTTTCTCAAAGATCTTGAATCCTTCAGGTTGCTCCATATAAATCTCTTCTTCAAGGTCACCATGTAGGAATGCCGTATTTACATCAAGTTGTTCAATCTCTAAGTCTAGAACAGCTGCTAGACCGAGAACAACTCGGATAGAAGACATCTTCACTGCCAGAGAGAAAATTGTTGGGAATGTCCTGAAATATATTGTACTAGCTCTTAAGTGAAAGTCGTATTGTCGAGATGAGACAATCATATGACACTAGGCAGTCATAACGCTTTGCTAGAAGCCACTTATGATCAGTGAGTTGAGAACTCATTGCTAGTGTTATATGATCCTACAGGGTCACACACCTAAGCAAACTGGACGTAGTATATGAGGTTGATCATTAATGTAATGATCGGGTGAATGCATATTTGATATGCATTCAATACAAAGTTTCTGGACAGTGTCGATCGACACAATGAGTGTGTAGGTCGACACAGATCGACAGTGTCGATCGACACATAGAGTGTGTCGGTCGACACAACTCGCGGATTACCAAATTAATTCGGTTTAATCGTTGGTTAATTCCGTTGTGGTTTAAGTCGACATATATAAGATATATGGTCGACCTAAACTCGATCTTAACCTAATTCAAAGCCACCAGAAAAGAAACAGAAACCTCTTGAGAGATCTGTTCTCTAAAGGCACTAGCATCCCTTCTGTTCAGTTTGTGTGCGTGTGGATACCAGTAGAGGCACAGCATTTGAGGCGCTCTAGATCTCGATTATCTGCAAATCTCCCGCTGCTAATCACCAGGTAATTCCGAGATCCCAATGATTCAATTACATGAACCCTAGATCCTAGGATTGGAATTCAGACCAGAGTTGCCTAATTGGATTAGGAACTGCTAGAAATTCCTTCAGTGGTATCAGAGCTTTAGGGTTCCATTGAATCTGTAGCATGTTGATTAGATTAGTTGAATCTGAATCTGTGTATGGTTGATACAAACTTGCTAAAATTCGTTTTCATGAAAATCTAGTTTTTAGGTTTTTTGATTGAAAATCGATTAGGGTTTATCGCCCTGTGTCGATCGACACCAGTCCAGTATCGGTCGACACAGAAGGATAACCCGAATAAAATTGTTTTCGCCTAGTGTCGATGCCTAGTGTCGATCGACACAAGAGTTGTGTCGGTCGACACCAACCTCGCGAAATTGATAAATCGGTTCAATTGGATTGGACCGGTTATCGAGATTGGTTAATGATGGTTGAAAACTGTGAATGATTTAATTGCGATTGGTTTGATAAGTTTGGTATCGACCGATGCTAGTGTAGCATCGATCGACACTGACCGGTATTCAAAACCGGATCAATTGGATTGATCGGTTATCGCGGATTGTTTTTGGTTATTCTGCATCGATCGACACTAAAGTAGTGTCGGTCGACATCAGATTCGATGGTTTAGGTTATGGAACCTGAAATCACAGAACCAAAGCAAGATAAATCAATTAATTAGAAGAATTAAAACATAATAAAAATGAACGTTTTAAATGGTTCTGTTCCTCAACCAAATATCAAGTGATACTTGATGTCTTTCCAATCTTGTCAACTGTCAAGACCCATTTAATTGTGCGATAGACTTGCAGTGCAAGATGTCCACAATTACATGAGTAATACAGAGGTAATCGTGTTGATGGATTTGCAGTGCAAGACATCGACACTTACATGACTTAAGAGATTGGTTTACTTGACTGGGCCATCAAATCGTTTTGGGCTCAGAGACATCAGGTGGATTGGACATAAGATGTCAATCCACAACCAAGAGTTATATTGGATATAACTAGCAAAGTTGTTGCTTACCTAGATAACTAAAATTTGGGTGATAGCCAGTGGCTCGCTCAAGTTTAGTGAAGTATGGGTCTTGGATCATTATATTCATTTGAGGAAACATTGTTTGAATATAATGCGAGTTTTCTTAATTGTTAAGACTTCTCATTTCTTGAACATCATAACTAAACCTCCCTTGTTTTTCCAGCTATGTCTAGCACAAACCATCGTAACAATTTCTCCCTGCGATCCGTCCTTGAGAAGGACAAGTTAAATGGATCAAACTTTCTTGAATGGTATCGGAACTTGAGAATCGTTCTCAAACAGGAGAAGAAGGACTATGTCCTTGAGAAAGTTCTCCCTAAGAAGTACCGAGCCAATGCCTGACAGTCAGATAAGGATGCTTGGGATAAGCATTATAATGATGCGGTGGATGTGAGTTGTCTCATGTTGGCTACCATGAACTCGGAATTGCAGAAGCAGTATGAGTACGTGGAGTCGCCAATACAGATGATCACTGGCCTGAAAAGTATGTTTCAGGAGCAGGCACGAACTCAGAGATACCAGACGGTTAGATCTCTGATTGAGTGCAAGCTACCAAAGGGCGAACCAGTTAGTCCTCATGTCATTAAGATGATGGGTTATATTGATAACCTGGGGAAACTGGATTGTCCCATTAGCCAAGAGTTGGCTACTGACATCATTCTGCAGTCACTGCCGTCAAGCTATGATCAATTTGTTATGAACTATAACATGAACAACTTGACGAAGACGTTGACTGAATTGCATGAGATTCTTAAGACTGCTGAACCTAACATCAAGAAGGACACCCCAGATGTCCTTATGGTACAAAAGGGTAAAAAGTTTAAGAAACTTGGTAAGAACAAAGGTGATGGCAAGACGAGCTCGATTGTGAATCCAAGCGAGTCTGGCCAGGCTCATAAGGTTAAAATCAGTCCTTCTGAAGATGTTAAGTGCCGTTATTGTAATGGTTATGGGCATTTGAAAAGAAACTGCAATAAATTCTTGGAAGATTATGAGAAGCTGAAGAAGACGTACGAGACTTCTTCTTCAGGTATTATGTTATAGAAGTAAATGTTACTTCTTATAGTCCTACTTATTGGGTATTTGATACCAGCTGTGGTACTCATATTTTGTGAAAAATGTGCAGGGCCTGAACAAAAGTAGGACTATGCAGAAAGGACAAGTGAATCTATGCGTGGGAAATGGAGCAAGAGTTGCTGCATTAGCCGTAAGAGTATTTCATTTGTTTTCTTTTATGGCATGTTTTGAACTTAAAACTGCTACTATGTACCTGCTATGAGCAGAAAAATTATTTCTATTCCTTGTTTGGATATGGAAGGATATCAGTTTTCAAATTAAGAATAAGTGTTATACATTTGATTACAGTGATATATTTTATAGTAGAAATCCATTAGAGAATGGACTTTATGTTCTAAACAAGAATGTGCCTAACTATAACATTAATACCAAGAGATTCAAGTCAAATGATACGAATCGAACTTCTCTCTGGCATTGTCGTTTTGGGCCACATAAATGAGAAATAGATGCAGAAGCTCCATAGTGATGGGCTTTTGGGATCATCTGATTATGAATCATAATGAGTAAAGTGGATCTTGTTTATTAAGTAAAACGACAAAGGCTCCTTTCGACAAAAGGTAGTGTCGATCGACACAAATGGTGCGTCGGTCGATATAGGTTGCGAACGAACAAAATGAAAGGGCCAGAGGCTTATTGGGCTTTATACATACATATGTATATGGGCCAATGAGCACTAGTGCTAGAGGAAACTTTCAGTACTTCATTACCTTTACTGATATTTTCAGTAGGTACGATTATGTCTTATTTATAAGACATAAGTTAGAATCTTTGAAAGGTTCAAAGAGTTCCAAAATGAAGTACAGAATCAATTTGGCAAAGGTATTAAAACTCTACGATGAGATCATGGAGGTGAATACTTAAGTCAAGAATTTAGTGATCATCTGAGAGATTGTGAAAGTGTTTCACAATTCAATCCTCCTGAATCGGACTTTATTAGATATGGTTCGATCAATGATGAGTCACTTAGATCTTCCATTATCCTTATAAGAATACGCTCTAGAAATGTCTGAGTTTACATTAAATAGAGTTCCATCAAAATCAGTTACAGAGACACCACATGAGATGTGGAATGGAAATGTTTCTGATTTATCCATCATGGAGATTTGGAGTTGCGAGACTTATATAAAATGTTTAATCTCTGATAAGCTCACACCCAAATCTGATAAGTGCTACTTCATTGGTTGTCCTAACAAAACCAAGGCATGTTACTTTTACAACCAGTTCGAGAACAAATTGTTTGTTGCTCGGAACTATGTTTTCTTAAGAAAGACTTTCTTTCCAAGAAGAACAGTGGGAGTAAAAGTACAACTCGAAGAAATTCGAAAGTCACAGGAGACTGCTCAACCTGATGAGGAAGAGCAGCAGTTGGATCTACAAAGAGTTTTAGAACCTGCACCTGTGGTGCCTAAAGTTTATAAAGGATTTGGTGAATGTATATTCGATGTACATTCAAATGCGAGTTTCTGAAGAAGTGTCGATCGACACAAACGTTGTATCAATCGACACAGATCGCGAACCAAAATATTTTGGTTTATGACTCAATTAACTACGGTTTAAATCTTGGTTAATTAGGTCGTGGTAAAAGTATACATATGAGATATGTGTGCGCGACTTTTACAGGAAACTGAAGCTCGCAGATCCGAAAGGATCCGTCACGAACCCGAGAAATGTGGATTTCTCGTAACCAATTGCCGCGATCTACTGATCATTGAAAGTGACGGGCCTGCGAATTTTGAAGAAGCAATGATGGGCCTTGACTCCGAAAGTGGCTGAAAGCCGCTGAATCCGAAATGGGATCCATGTCACAGAACCAAATATGACTTGGGTTGATTTACCCGATGGTGTAGAAGCCATTGTGAGTAAATGAATTTTCAAGAAGAAAAGTTGACATGGATGGTTATATTCAGATGTACAAAGCAAGGTTGGTGGCAAAAGGTTTCAAGTAAATTCATGGTATAGACTGTGAAGAAACCTAATCCCAGACACCGTGCTTATGTACATTCGGATTTTCCTAGCAATCGCCACTCATAATGGTTATGAGATCTGGCAGATGGATGTGAAAACAATTTTTCTTAATGGAATTCTGGAAAGGGATGTGTACATGACACAACCTGAAGTTTTCATTGATCCTAATGAAGCTAGGAAGATATGCAAGCTTCATCAATCCATTTATGGATTGAAGCAAGCATCTCGGAGTTGGAATCTTCGTTTTGATAAAGCAGTCAAAAGGTTTAACTTCGTCATGAACAAATAGGAACCATGTGTTTACAAGATGACTAGTGGGAGCGCAGTTGCATTTCTGGTATTGTATGTTGATAACATACTACTTCTCGGAAATGAAGTTCCATTGTTTCAGTCTGTTAAGACTTGATTCGAGAGTCGTTTTTCGATGGAAAAATATGGGAGAAACCGTATACATTCTTGGAATAAGAATCTATATAGATAGATTGGATAAGGTAATTGGATTGTGTCAAGATACTTATGGTGATAAGGTCTTGCACAGGTCCAGTATGCAGGATTCCAAGAAGGACATCATGCAAATGACTCTTGGTATTACTCTTAGCAAGACGCAGTGTCCTTGGACACACGCTGAGCAAGAGCGAATGAGGGTCAGACTACTGCTAAAGGCATTATATGTCTTAAGATGTGATCTTAATTTTAGTGGGAGTCGTTGTTATTAATTTTAGTTATGATATGATGTTCGTATAAACATAATTTGATTATGTTATTGAAATCTGACATCTGTATAATTTAATAATGGTTATTAAATAATAGTCCCAAAGTAATTTATGACATTTTATAGGTCATCAAGTATATGACTTGATCATGAAACCCTATAGATAATAAATGACATAAATTATGTTGGTCCCTGGTCAAGGTTGTTAAAGTGGGACATTAACAACCACGTGAGACTAGTATGTGAGGTGACTGATGACTAAGTTTCATGGAGTCATTAATAAGAGTATTAAAGTCAATCACATAGATATGTGTTGGAGAACACAGGATCGGACATGACCCACTGATGAGAACTCTACGAGATAGTTATATAAGTGTCATGAGAGTTTTCATTACGACTATAGAGTATAGTCCTTAAACCTGAGTTCATCATGTTTTCTTACATGTGAATTGGTCCGCTTTAACCTTGTCAAACGTCAGCCGTAACTGGTGACTATAAGGGCATTGATTGGGCGTATCATGAAGCGTGTGAAGAAACAGGGATGGAACAAGATGGGATTTGTCCCTCCTATATAACAGGAGATAAATATCTCAGGGCCCATCGAAGATTTGATACTGAGAAATTTGTGGCGACACTCAAACGAGGTGATTGTCAGTCGTTTGTCTTGTCAGTATAAATCGGAGTTCGATGAACATAATCTTGGCTAAATAAGGGTGACACAGATCTTGCCTTATGCCAGATCGAGATATAGTGACGAAGGGATTATGGGAATAGATGATTCCAGTACAAGTGGGAGATTGTTGGGAATGTCCTGAAATCTATTGTACTAGCTCTTAAGTGAAAGTCGTATTGTCGAGATGAGACAATCATATGACACTAGGCATTCATAACGCTTTGCTAGAAGCCACTTATGATCAGTGAGTTGAGAACTCATTGCTAGTGCTATATGATCCTACAGGATCACACACCTAAGCAAACTGGACGTAGTATATGAGGTTGATCATTAATGTAATGATCGGGTGAATGCGTATTTGATATGAATTCAATACAAAGTTTCTGGACAGTGTCGATCGACACAATGAGTGTGTCGGTCGACACAACTCACGGATTACCAAATTAACTCGGTTTAATCGTTGGTTAATTCCGTTGTGGTTTAAGTCGATATGTATAAGATATATGGTCGACCTAAACTCGATCTTAACCTAATTCAAAGCCACCAGAAAAGAAACAGAAACCTCTTGAGAGATCTGATCTCTAAAGGCACTAGAATCCCTTCTGTTCAGTTTGTGTGCGTGTGGATACCAGTAGAGGCGCAGCATTTGAGGCGCTCTAGATCTCAATTATCTGCAAATCTTCCGCTGCTAATCACCAGGTAATTCCGAGATCCCAATGATTCAATTACATGAACCCTAGATCCTAGGCTTGGAATTCAGACCAGGGTTGCCTAATTGGATTAAGAACTGCTAGAAATTCCTTCAAAAATCTCTTCAAAGTCTATGCCTTTCTTCTGATTGAATCCTTTCACGACCAATCGGGCTTTGTATCTTTGCTTTGGGCTACCATCTTCAGACTTGATCCAATATACCCATTTATTCTTCAAGGATCGTCTTCTTTTTGGTAACTTTACCAATTCATATGTGTTATTCTCATGCTATGATTTCATTTCATCTTGCATGGCCTCTAACCACTTATCCTTATAAGTGTCGGCTATGGCCTCTTCATAACTTGCAGGCTCCCACTCTTCCGTTAAGGTCACATATTTATCTGGAGGATATCGTGTGGATGGTATCTTGCCTTTGCTCGATTGTATTGGTTCAGGTTGTGGATGAATGTCATGTTCTTCATCTTGATCCAATTCTTCATCTTCTTTGATCTGATCATCATTATGATCTGAGGTTGGAGTTCCTTCTTCATGATCACCATCATCGGTCTCAGAGGCTTCTGTTGCACCATCATGTGATTGGTTAGGATGTACATTTCTACTAACCCTTAGCTTTGGTTTCTACGATCTTTGGATGTCTTCGACAGTCTGATCCTCGAAGAACATAACGTCTCTGCTTCTGACTACCTTTCTGTTGGTTGGATCCCAAAGACGATAGCCAAACTCGTCTCTTGGTGAACCAAGATAGATGCACTCTTTAGTCTTAGAGTCTAGCTTAGCTCGCTCATCCTTAGGAATATGAACGAATGCTCTACACCCAAACACCTTTAAATGGTTGTAGGAGACCTTCTTTCCCGACCAGGCTTCTTCTGGAATTTCACCATCCAATGGAACTGAAGGTGTGAGGTTGATGATATCAACTACAGTAATTATAGCTTCTCCCCAAAATGACTTGGGTAATTTGGCATGAGAGAGCATACACCGAACTCTTTCTCCGATTGTTCGATTCATTCTCTCAACAATACCATTCAATTGTGGTGTCGTAGGTGGTTTTTTCTCCATCCTGATTTCATGAGTCTTGTAGAATGCCTCAAAGGGACTCCGGTACTCACCACCATTATCTGATCGAACACACTTGATTTTTTGGCCCGTACTTCGTTCCACTTGAGCAACAAACTCCTTGAAAGTATCAAGAACTTGATCTTTGGACTTCAACAAGTGTACCCATACTTTCCTTGAGTGGTCATCAATAAAGGTGACAAAGTATGATACACCGCCAATGGATTTCTCAGACATGGAGCATACATCAGTATGCACAAGATCAAGGATGTACTTCCTTCTCATAGGTGTAGAAGATCTCTGGAATGCGACTCTATGTTGTTTTTCAGCTAAGCAATCTGAACATGGTTCGAGAGACATACTTTTCATTTCAGGAAGAAGCTTCTTTCGAGAAAGAATATTTAAACCTTTCTCACTCATAAGACCGAGTCTTCAATGCCATATATCCATGTTAGCACTTGCAACATTCACTTCTTCCTTGCAAAGTTTAGCTTGAGCTACATATAATGAACCTTCTTTCTTTCCTCGAGCCATGACCAAACTTCCTTTAGTTAGCTTCCACTTGCCTCCACCAAGTGATTTTTCCAAGCCAACATCATCAAATTTTCCAGTTGATATGATATTGAGTCGCATATCTGGGACATGTCTTACGTCCTTGAGAACTATCTTACATCCAGTATTTGATGTAAGGATGACGTCCCCTCTTCCAACAATCTTGCTTCTTCCTTGATTTCCCATTTGGACATTACCGAAGTCACCACTTTGATAATTTGTGAAGAAGCTTCCATGAGGGGTGACATGAAAGGAAGATCCAGAGTCGATAATCCATGAGGTATCACTAGATGCAATGTTAAGAAGATTGCATTCTCCAACAACATATACATCTTTATCTTCTTTTGACACAACAATAATGGTCTTATATTCATGTCTCTTTGTAGGATTAACTCGGTTTGGCTTGATGTCACCCATCTGTTGATCTTTCTTGAAGAATCTACACTCCGGCTTCCTGTGACCTGCCTTGCCACAATAGTAGCAGGTAACTCTAGGACGTGACTTGGATCATCCCCGAGACTGATCTCGACCTCGGCTTTTGTTATGTCCACGTGTTTCGTCTCTACCTCGTCTCTCTATGATATTTTCATCGGACATAGTGCTTGAACCTCATTCTTTCCTTCTAGTTTCTTCGTTTATAAGGCTATCACTGACAGTATCCATGGTAAGCTTTCCCTCCGGCGCTGAATTGCTGAGAGTGACAAATAGTGTATCCCAACTCTCTGGAAGATAACTAAGGAATATAAGGGCTTGCATCTCGTATTCGACCTTTATTTCAACCTTGTGTAGTTGATTTACGAGCCCCTTAAAATTTTTCAAGGGCTCCATCATGCTTTGACCATCCTTATACTCTAACTTTACCAACCGTCTAACAAGGAGAGCCTTGTTTTGAGGATTTTTCTTTTGAATCATGGATTCAAGTTTTGTCCATAATGTTGGGATAGTGTCCTGAAATCACACTTGTACTCACTCCTGATGATAGTTGTGTGTCGAGATCAGACATTCGTATAATACTGGGTGGTTGCAATGTTTTGCTAGAAGCCTCTTGCAGTCTGTAAGTTGTAGACTTACTACCAGTATTATATGATCCTATAGGGTCACACACCTAAGCAAACTGGAAGCATAAATGTGGAAATGATCATTATGGTAATGATCATGTTAATATGTATTGGATACATATTAACTTAGAGTTTTATGATAAGTGTGTCGATCGATGCATGAGTGTATCGATCGATGCAGGCTTTTCGTGGAGGTGTAACGATCGATGCTTTGAGTGTGTCGATCGTTGCACATCGGGTTAATGACGCAGCGAAGTCGGGTTTCGTCCGACGGTTTGTGAGGTCATTTTAGGTCGATATATATAGGCATATATGGTCGACCTAAACCCTAGCCGTCTCCTTTTTCCCCTGACAGAAAAGCAGAAACTCCAAAACTCTGAGATCCCACACAATTCGGTACTAGCATCCCGTTGTTCCAGCTTGTGTGCGTGTGTATCTGGTAGAGGCAAGGCGATTGCGTTGCTCCACTGATCTCGTTCACCATCTTAATTCCGCTGCCAGAAAGGTAAGAACGAGGTTGGTTTTATTCAATATATCAAACCCTAGATCCTAGGAGCTCCAACAGTGGTATCAGAGCGTTGTTAGGGTTTAGCTATTGAATCTGATGCAATTAATTCGAAACTTGTCGTTGTTGAATTGAATATTGCATGCTGAAATCGTGTTTTCTCTTGTTAATCTCGGATTATAAGCCTGTTGAAAAACGATGAAACTGTTGAAATCGCACTGTGTCGATCGATGCATCGGATGTGTCGATCGACACGCCGCGAAATAACACGTTATATCTTAAGGGTTTTGTCGCAGTGTGTCGATCGATGCAAAGCGTACGTCGATCGACACAGAGCGAAAACTCGAAAAATCTTTTGGGTTGTTCGCATAGCATCGATCGTCACTAAGCTTGTGTCGATCGATGCACAGCGAAAACTCGCACTGTACCGATCGACGCACTGGGTGCATCGATCGATTCAGTCGGTTGGTTTCGGTTGAATTGGATTGAACCGGAAACCAAATTTGATTGTGGTTTGAGTGTGTCGATCGTTGCAAGTTTGCATCGATCGATACATAACCCGCAGACTTAGAAGTTGGACTTCAAGTTGCGAATACCAAATCAATAATGAACCTTAACTTAATAAAACTGAATGTTTTAATTAAATCTATAATTTCTTGGATGTGTATTGGATATACATCAGGATAAAATAGTTCCTTTCCTCAACTAAATATCAAGTGATCTTGATGTCTTGCCCGATCTTGTCTACTGTCAAGACTCGTGTCGTTGTTGGATATTCTTGGAGTCCTTGATATCCACTGCAACATGAGTAAGGCAGGTGGTTAGTGACAGACTTGCAGTGCAACTGTCAATAATCACAAGACAGAAGAGATTGGTTTTACTTGACTGGGCTGTCAGAAGTTCTGGGCCCAGAGACATCAGAGTGGATTAAACATAGTTTGTCTTATCCACGACCGAGAGTTGTACTGGGTACAATTAGCAATGATTTGCTTACCTAGATAACTAAAGTTCAAGTAATGGCGAGTCGCCCGCTCGAATTTCAGTAATCTAAGGATCTTGGCTCATTGTATTCATTTGAGGAAACATAGTTTTGAATACAATGCGAGTTTTCTTATTAGATAAGAACTCTCATTTCTTGAGCATTATAACTAAAATCTATCTCTTTTTGAATTACAGCTATGTCTGTCTCAAATCACATCAACACTTTCTCACTGAGATCCGTCCTTGAGAAGGACAAGTTAAATGGATCTAATTTCTTGGAATGGTATCGGAACCTGAGAATAGTTCTCAGGCAGGAGAACAAGGAATATGTCCTTGAAAGAGTACTCCCCGAGAGGCCACGTTCCAATGCTCCGCAGACAGAAAAGAATGCTTGGGATAAGCTTCAGCGGATGTCAAAGATGTTAATTGTCTAATGCTGGTGACTATGAACTCTGAGCTGCAGAAGCAATATGAGAACGTGTTGTCACCCATTAAGATGATTAACAGCCTGAAAGCGTTGTTTTAGGAGCAAGCTCGCACAGAGAGATACCAGACGGTTAAATCTCTCATGGATTGCAAGCTGGCTAAGGACAGTCCAGTAAGTCCTCATGTCCTTAAAATGATGGGTTACATTGATAACCTGGGGAAACTGGACTGTGCCATTAGCCAGGAGCTGGCCACTGACATGATTCTGCAGTCTTTGCCATCGTGTTTTGATCAGTTCATCATGAACTACAACATGCAAAACATGACTAAGACATTGACTGAGTTGCACGGTATGCTGAAGACAGCAGAGCCGAATCTCAAGAAGGCTACTCCCAGTGTCCTGATGGTACAAGGGGGTAAGAGGTTCAAGAAACCTAAGAAGGACAAGGGAAAGGCCCAGGTTGTCGAGACTGAAAGTCAAGACAAGCCCAAGCCCAAGCCCAAATTCGGGCCTTCTCCTGAGGATAAGTGCAACTACTGCAAGCAGTTGGGGCATTGGAAGAGAGACTGCAAGAAGTTTAAGGAAGATTACAAGAAGCTGAAGAAGACGTATGATGCGTCTGACTCAGGTATTTATGTTATCGACTAAATGTTATGACTTCTAGTCCTACTTCGTGGGTATTGGATACCGGCTGCGGTGCTCATATTTGTACAAATGTGCAGGCACTAAGAAATAGTAGGACGCTGAAGAAAGGACAAGTGGAACTACGGGTCGGGAATGGAGCTAAGGTTGCTGCACTGGCCGTAGGCACCTACGAGTTGTCCTTGCCATCGGGCATGGTTTTAATTTTGAATAATTGCTATTTTGTACCTGCGATTAGCAGAAACATAATCTCAGTTTCCGTTTTGGATTTGGAAGGTTTTGATTTTGCAGTTAAGAATAAAGTTTGTTCTTTTAATCGTGATGGTACATTTTATGGTAGCGCCCCATTAGATAATGGGTTATATGTTTTAAACCAAGAAATGCCTGTCTTTAACATAAATACAAAGCGGTTTAAGTCCAATGACGAAAACCCGACTTTCTTATGGCATTGTCGTTTGGGCCATATCAATGAGAAACGCATCCAAAGGCTCCATCGAAATGGGCTTCTGGGCTCATTTGATTTTGAATCATGTGAGAAATGCGAATCTTGCTTGGTGGGCAAAATGGTTAGAGCGCCTTTCAACAAACCAAATGAAAGGGCCAGTGACTTATTGGGCCTTATTCATACTGATGTATGTGGGCCAATGAGTACTGCTGCCAGAGGAAATTTCAAGTATTTCATTACCTTCACTGATGATTTCAGTAGGTATGGCTATGTCTATTTAATGAGACACAAGTCAGAATCCTTTGATAGATTCAAGGAATTCAAGAATGAAGTACAGAATCAACTTGGCAAAAGTATCAAAGTTCTGCGATCGGATCGAGGAGGAGAATACTTAAGTCAAGAATTCAGCGACTATCTGAGCGAGTGTGGAATTGTTTCACAACTCACTCCTCCTGGAACACCCCAATGGAATGGAGTGTCAGAGAGGAGAAATCGAACCTTGTTGGACATGGTTCGATCTATGATGAGTCATTCTAATCTTCCATTATCCTTTTGGGGATACGCTCTAGAAACGTCTGCGTTTACACTAAATAGGGTGCCGTCTAAATCAGTGGAAAAGACACCGCATGAACTGTGGACTGGGAACGTCCCTAGTCTGTCTTTCCTGAGGATTTGGGGTTGTGAGGCTTATGTCAAACGTTTAATTTCTGACAAGCTTGCACCCAAATCAGATAAATGCTACTTCGTTGGTTATCCTAGGGAAACCAAGGCATACTACTTTTACAACCAATCTGAGAACAAAGTATTTGTTGTTCGGGACTGTTCTTTTCTTGAGAGGGAGAATCTCTCTAAGAAAAACAGTGGGAGTAAAGTACATCTTGAAGAAATTCGAGATGCACAGGATACTGCTCAACCTGAAGAGGAAGAGCAGCAGTTGGATCCACAAAGTTCTGTGGAACTGGCACCTGTGGAGCCTGAAGTTCGCAGATCCGGAAGGATCCGTCACGAACCCGAGAGATACTATGGATTTCTCGTGACCAATTCAAATGATCTGATGATCATTGAAAGTGACGAACCAGCGACCTTCGTGGAAGCAATGATGGGCCCGGACTCCGAAAAGTGGCTTGGAGCCTCTAAGTCCGAAATGGGATCCATGTCAGAAAACCAAGTATGGTCCTTGGTCGATTTACCTAATGGTGCAAAAGCCATTGAGTGTAAATGGATCTTCAAGAAGAAGATTGACGTGGATGGCAATGTACAGATTTACAAAGCGAGGTTTGTGGCTAAAGGTTTCAAGCAAATTCATGGTATCGACTATGATGAAACCTATTCCCCAGTCGCTATGCTTAAATCCATTCGGATTCTTCTAGCAATTGCCGCTCATTATGATTATGAGATTTGGCAAATGGATGTCAAAACCGCATTCCTGAATGGTATTCTGGAAGAGGATGTGTATATGACACAGCCTGAAGGTTTTGTCGATCCTAAGGACGCTGGAAAAGTATGCAAGCTTCATAAATCCATTTATGGATTGAAGCAAGCATCACGGAGTTGGAATCTTCGTTTTGATGAATCAGTTAAACAATTTGGTTTCATCAAGAACGAAGAGAAACCATGTGTTTACAAGAAGACTAGTGGGAGCAAAATTGCGTTTCTTGTACTGTATGTCGATGACATACTCCTCCTCGGTAATGACGTTCCGTTGCTTCAGTCTGTCAAGACTTGGCTCGGAAGTTGTTTTTCCATGAAAGACATGGGAGAAGCCGCTTACATCCTTGGAATCAGAATCTACAGAGATAGAGTGAACATGCTGATTGGATTGTGCCAGGACACTTATATTGATAAGGTGTTGCACAGATTCAAGATGCAAGATTCTAAGAAGGGCTTCATACCGATGTCTCATGGCATGAGTCTCAGCAAGAAGCAGTGTCCAGCGACACATGCTGAGCGAGAGCGCATGAATAGGATTCCTTATGCTTCTGCAATAGGATCTATTATGTATGCCATGCTCTGCACTCGTCCAGATGTAGCTTACGCGTTAAGCATGACGAGTAGATACCAATCTGATCCAGGTGAAGTTCACTGAACAGCTGTCAAGAATATTCTCAAGTATTTGAGACATACTAAGGATAAGTTCCTTGTGTATGGAGGAAGTGAAGAACTTGTGGTGAATGGCTTCACCGATGCGAGTTTTCAGACCGACAGAGACGATTTCCGATCACAATCTGGATATGTCTTCTGTCTAAATGGCGGTGCAGTGAGCTGGAAGAGCTCTAAGCAGAATACCGTAGCTGATTCCACAACGGAAGCTGAATATGTTGCTGCTTCAGAAGCGGCAAAGGAGGCTGTTTGGATCAAGAAGTTCATGACTGAACTTGGTGTGGTTCCTAGCATCTTGGAGCTAGTGGCTTTGTTCTGCGATAACAACGGAGCCATTGCTCAAGCAAAAGAGCCAAGGTCACACCAGAAGTCCAAACATGTGGAAAGGAGATATCACTTAATTCGAGATATCGTCAATAGAGGTGATGTGAAGATCAGCCGAGTTCCAACAGACGAGAATGTCGCTGATCCTCTGACCAAGTCACTCCCAAGGCCTAAGCATGAGAGTCATACGACTGCTGTAGGCATTATGGATCTTAAGATGTAATCTAGATTCTAGTGGGAGTTTTGGTTTTATTTAAGTTATAATAAGATGCTCATGTAAACATTCTTTTAGAAGTGTTTAATGAAATTTGATTTCAGCATTATTTATTGTGATCTAAATAATGATCCCAAAATAAGTTTATGACATATTATAGGTCATCAAGTTGAGGACTTGATCATGAAACCCTATAAGTTAATAAATTATGTTTTGTCCCTAGTCGAGGTTGTAGAATTGGGACACTGACAACCGTTAGAGACTAGATTGTGAGGTGACTGTTGGCTAAGTTTCATGGAGCCAATGATATGATTATCGCAGTCAGTCACATATATATATGTTAGTGAACATATGATCGGACATGACCCGCTAATGAGAAGTCTACAAGATATTTATATCTGTGTCATAAGAGGTTCTCATTACGACTATAGAGTATAGTCCTTAGACCTGAGTTCATCATGCTTTCTTGCATATGAATTGGTACATTTTGACTTTGTCAAACGTCGACCCGTAACTGGCGACTATAACGGCACTGTTCAAGTGTATCATGAAATGTGCGTTGAAACAGGGATGGAACAAGATGGAATTTGTCCCTCCTGAATAACGGGAGATAAATATCTCAGGGCCTATCGAAGATTTAATACTGAGAAAATGTGTGGCCGCACTCAAACGAACTGTAGTTCAATTGTTTGTAATGTTCAGTATGAGATCAGGAGTTTGATAAATACGATGTTGGCTTAATAAGGATGACACCAATCTTGCCTTATTCCAAATCGAGATATAGAGACAAAAGGATTATAGGAATTGATGATTCCAGTACAAGTGGGAGATTGTTGGGATAGTGTCCTGAAATCACACTTGTACTCACTCCTGATGATAGTTGTGTGTCGAGATCAGACATTCGTATAATACTGGGTGGTTGCAATGTTTTGCTAGAAGCCTCTTGCAGTCTGTAAGTTGTAGACTTACTACCAGTATTATATGATCCTATAGGGTCACACGCCTAAGCAAACTGGAAGCATAAATGTGGAAATGATCATTATGGTAATGATCATGTTAATATGTATTGGATACATATTAACTTAGAGTTTTATGATAAGTGTGTCGATCGATGCATGAGTGTATCGATCAATGCAGGCTTTTCGTGGAGGTGTAACGATCGATGCTTTGAGTGTGTCGATCGTTGCACATCGGGTTAATGACGCAGCGAAGTCGGGTTTTGTCCGACGGTTTGTGAGGTCATTTTAGGTCGATATATATAGGCATATATGGTCGACCTAAACCCTAGCCGTCTCCTTTTTCCTCTGACAGAAAAGCAGAAACTCCAAAACTCTGAGATCCCACACAATTCGGTACTAGCATCCCGTTGTTCCAGCTTGTGTGCGTGTGTATCTGGTAGAGGCAAGGCGATTGCGTTGCTCCACTGATCTCGTTCACCATCTCAATTCCGCTGCCAGAAAGGTAAGAACGAGGTTGGTTTTATTCAATATATCAAACCCTAGATCCTAGGAGCTCCAACACATAATTCAAAAGCATTTGTATATGTAGAGACATGTTCGAAAAGAGATCGATTGATGTACTTATGAATTACAGCGACCGCTTTTCGATTCAAAACCTCCCATGCCTTGTCATCCTTTCCTTCTGGCTTGTCCTTCATGATGATGGGTTCATGCAAATCCTTGCAATAGAGATGATCTTCCATCATCGGTTTCCAATACGAGTAGTTGTCTGTATTAAACTTGAACATATTACCTTCAAAGGTAACGATAGCCTCCATCTTGATACGCACGAGATATCGTTGTTATAAACCGAACCTTGGTCTGATACCAGCTGTTGGGAAAATTACCCCAATATAAGTCTTTCGTGTGTGATGAAGATGGGAATTAGACAACTAGGATTTAAGGAAAAACTTCTTTGTATTAGGAAAGGGATTGTTACAAGAATAGCTTTTTGGTGAACACTCTTATATGTTTCTTCTTGGATGGGTTTATTCTTTTTTTGTGTGGATGGTTACAAATGACACCACTTACCTCTATTTATACTAATGGTGCCTAGAAGTGTAACTTATTCTAGAATAATGTATAAGTATTATCCTAATAAACATTCATCTATGATCTAGAACATTCTCTAAACCTTATCCATTAATCTAGATAATTTTATCTAAATTCTAGAATGTTCCATGACTCTCATCCTTAATGCTTCTAGATAATTATTCTTCTCATTTGTTGTAGACTTTTCTTCATTCTTCAATATTCTTCTAGGTTAATAGAGGGAATATCCAACACTTACATACGCTATAAGCAACTACACGCACTCGCATATATATATTATACTGATCCGTTTAACTTTTATTCAGTTCAATAGTATTTGTAAAACGTATTAAGAAATTACATACAGACATACAATATGACTTTGAACCACTATGCTTTTGTTTGGGTATACGACGGTGGGATTTAATCTAATAATAATAAAAATCTGAAAAATATCAATGAATAGTTGTATTTTTTAATTATTTCTTGGTACATTTTTATATATATAATTTCTATTTCGTCAAAAAAAAATCTTTTCATTCTAGAGTTACATCTTTTAGTTATGTATTTAATCAAAACCTTTTAGATTTATATATATATATATATATATATATATAGTTTCAAACATCTTTCGTCTATTTTTTTAACACAAATTTTTGGATCTTTCATTTGTTTCTCATTTGAAATCAGAGTTAATTTTTTTTTAACATCCAATTTTATTTATAAAAAATCCAAAAATACGTACACAATATTGAAAAACATAGAAAACATAACTAGGAACAAACATAAAATGATAAGAGAATAACGATACATCAAATGAAGCAAGTTTTGAAGATGTTGTCTTCTTTGAGAAGTCTTCTTTGTTAACAGAGTTCCAACTCCATTAATTTCTATGCGAACTTCAAATCTTCGTTGCATTACAAAATTCAGATTCCTTTGTTGTATTACATGGGCTACATCCCAATGTAGTTCTACAGATTTTCTTCGATACAGAACCCAACGTATTGATTCTGTCATCAGAAATAAAGTTTGAGATAACCAATTTTCAGCAATTGTACGAATATCGCCATACAACAAAAGAATTACTTCTTCAACCCCGAACAATCGTTTCATCCATGGTGGTATCCGCGGTTCCAATGGTAGTTCAGAGTTTTCTATAACTTGATACCAAATATATTGTATCGAAATATAGACTTCAAACGATGCTTTATTCGTTATTGAAATCAGGGTGATTCCATCTTCGGCAAAATAATTCCATGGCGGTTTTCGTGCCGGCCTTTTTTTACATAGAAAATCCTTCTTTAAACTTCGAGATACCACCATACAATGACGCCCGGAGAAAATTACAAAACTAACAAAAGATATTAGAATTGACAAGTACACGGAAACTGTTGCCGGATTATCTTCGGCGTACACAACAACCGTTGCCGGATTCTTCGGCATATACGCCGGAAACATCACCATGGACACGAAATCGAGCCATCCAAAAATCGCCATTCTCTTTATCAGCCATCTCTTCGATCATGTTTGTTGCCGGAGATGAAATCGTAAATAGACATGATTTCAACAAACCCATTTCTAAGACATGGAAGGCATGAGAATAGAGATCTCTAAACTTCATGATTAATATAATAAAGAAATAGATAAAAGAAATAAAAAGGTAGTAGATGCCGACCGACGCCAGAAAAGCCAGCATCGGCCGGAGAAATGAATCTGGTGAACGAAAGTGGTACGGGAAGAAGATGAACCAATCGCCGTTTTATCGCCTAGTAACCGTCAACTCTCGCTCCGTTTTCTATTATTGTTGGTTTATTTGAAATCAGAGTTAATGTTTAAGATATCAATTATTCATTTTAAACAAAAATTGTTAAGTTTTTTATTATATTTATCTAACTACATTTTTTTCATTTTCTTTTTCTTTATACATCTTTTTTTTTTGAACTTTAAGATGGTTGATTTTCTGATTCTATTTGAACTTTATACATCTTACTCTTTTATTCTAATAAGTATATTATAACTTAAAACCAATTTCATATTTTCAAAAACACAAAGAGCATAACCACACTATTAATCACAAATAAATAGTTTCATAATCTTTACGGATTAATCTCTTGATATTTTCACATGTAAATTCTACTTTCGTCAAAAGGTATGTATTTTTATTAACGTACATATCTTTTAGTTATGTTCTTTATACACAAATCTTTAAAATAATATTTATTTTTGAAACATTGTTTTCTATTTTTAAACACAATTCTTTAAGTTTTTCATTTTATTCACCTAACATATTTTTCTTTTTTTCCTCTTTTCGTTTACTCTTTTGTTCTTTTCCGAAAATCATATCCTAACCTAAAATCAAATATCACATTCACAGAGACACAAAGAACTTATTAATAACTAATAATCTAAAAATACCAAATAACGGTCGTGTCTTTCCAGATTAATTTCTTCATACCTTTTCGTATATAACTTCAATTTTTATCAGAAGGTGCGTCTTTCATTATGTCACTTTTTTAATTATGTTTTATATTCATAACCTTTCAATATATATATATTATTTTAAACATCATTCATCTATTTCTTTAACACAAGTCTTTTTTTATTAGTTCCTCCTTTGAAATCTGAGTGACTGTTTAAGATATTAATAACAATATTAAAAAAAAACAATGAAAATTCATATCTTTTCGAATTTATTTCTTCATACCTTTTCGTATATAACTTTATTTCGTCAATAGATGTGTCTTTTCATTCTACGGTCATGTCTTTTAATTACAACTTATATAGTTTCAAAGATCATTCATCTATTCTATTTTTTCTTCTTTTCATTTTAATTTATCTAACCTATTTTTTTGTTCCTTTCTTCTTTTCGTTCACTTTTTTATTCTTTTCCGACAATCATATCATAACTTAAAATATATCACACCCAAGTAAACACAACGAGCTTAATCACAAATAACGGTCTAAAAATATCAAAGAACGGTCATGTCTTTCCATATTAATTTCTTCATATTTTCGTATATAACTACTATTTTCATTCTACGGTCATTTCTTTTAATTGTGTCTTTTATTCACAACTTTTCAAATCTTATATATTGTTTTAAACATTTCATATATTTCTTTAACATAAGTCTATTGGTTTTCTATTTGTTCATCCTTTGAACTCAATTATTGTTTAAGATAATAATAACAATATATAACATCCTAACGAACAATCGTGTTTTTTTTTCTTTTCTTTGTACCTTTCGGATATAACTTCTATTTCGTCAAAAGATGCATCTTTTCATTCTACGGTCATGTCGCTTATTCACAAATTTTCAAATCATATATATAGTTTCAAACATCCTTCATCCAACCTATTTTTCATTCATTTCATTTTATTCTTTTTTGCCATGTATTTATTTATAATTGATTTCTAATTGAAAGATATTATATAATTTATATGTAAAACATTGGTAAGAAATCTAGTAGGATAATTGTATGATATGAAAATTTTATGCGAAGGTAAATCCTTTGTTGCTTGTATGCAATTGATTTATTTGCATTCCTTGGACACCAAACAAAAGAAGCTTCCTCAAATCTTTCCCTCGTTTCATTATATTCATATAGCCTACTTTTTTCTTCATTTCTTCTTTTCGTTCACTTGTTGTTTTTTTTCCGACAATCATATCTTTACTTAAATATCATATATTACATCCACATAGACACAAAACTTAATCACGAATAACAATCTATAAATACCAAAAACGATCGTGTTTTCTGGATAAAAATCTTCGTATATTTTCGTATATAACTTCTATTTTCGTCAGAAAGTATGTCTTTTCATTCTAGAGTCACTTTTATTAGTTGTGTCTTTTTCATAACCTTTCAAATCGAATAAATTGTTTTAAACATTCTTCATTTATTTATGTAACAATATTTTGGTTTTCCATTTGTTGATTTGCTTCTTTGAAATCCCAATTATTGTTTAAGATAATAATAACAATTTAAAAAAATACCAATGAACAGTCGTGTCTTTTCGGATTTATTTATTCGTACATTTTTCTTATATAACTTCTATTTCATCAAAAGATTAGTCTTTTCATTCTACGGTCATGTCTTTTAATTGTGTCTTTTAATCATAACCTTTCAAATCCTATATAGTTTTAAACATCCTTCATCTAACATATTTTTCTTCTTTTTCTCTTTCGTTCACTCTTTTCTTATTTTCGACAATCATATCATAACTTACAATCAAATATGACACCCACATAGACACACAAAAAACTTAATTACAAATAACAGTCTAAAAAATACAAAACAATGGTCGTGTCTTTCCGGATTAATTTCTTCATACCTTTTCGTATATAACTTATATTTTCATCAGAAGGTGTGCTTTTCATTCTCTATTCACTTTTTAATTGTGTTTTTTATTCATAACCTTTCAAATCCTATATATATATTTTTAAACATCATTCATCTAATGTTTTTATAACACAAGTATTTTTGTTTTCCATTTGTTCCTCCTTTGAAATCTCAGTTATTGTTTCTTGTTTAAGATAATAATAACAATATAAAAATACCAATGAACGGTCGTGTTTTATCGGATTTGTTTCTTCGTATCTTTTCACATATAACTTCTATTTCGTCAAAAGATGCATCTTTTTATTCTACGGTCATGTCTTTTAATTGTGTCTTACCTTTCAAATCTTATATAGTTTCAAACATCCTTCATCTAACCTTTTTTTTACCTCTTTACATTCATTTTTTTGATATTTTCGACAATCATATCCTAACTTAAAATCAGATATCACACTTACATCGACACAAAAAACATAATCACAAATAACCAAAGAACGGTCATGTCTTTCCGGATTAATTTCTTCGTACATTTTTGTATATAACTTCTATTTTCATCAGAAGGTGCATTTTTTTTTTCATTCTACAGTCACTTTTTAATCGTGTCTTTTATTCACAATCTTTCAAATTCTATATATATATATTTTTTTTAAACATCTTTCATCTTTTTTTAACACCAGTCTTTTGGTTTTCCATTTGTTCCTCATTTGAAGACTCAGTTTATTGTTTATTGTTTAATAATTATCTAAAAAATACCAATGAATGGTCGTGTTTTTTCAAATTAATTTCTTTGTACATTTTCGTATATAACTTATATTTCATTAAGTGATGCACCTTTTCATTCTACGATCACATATTTAATCACAAATTTTCTAATCTTATATATAATTTCAAACATCTTTCATCTGTTTTATTTAACACAAGTTTTTGGGTTTTCCATTTATTCCTCATTTGAAATCACAGTTATTGTTTAAGATATCAATTATCTATCTTTGTAGACAAAAGTCTTTTAAGTTTTCTATTATATTCATCTAAACACATCATTTTTCTTCTTCTTTTTCTCTACACATATTACTCTTTTGTTCTTTCTAACAAACATATCCTAAATTAAAACCAGATTTCACATCCACAAAACACAAAGAACTTACCTACAAATTAATCCTAAATACATAGTTTCAGAGTTTTTATAGATTAATCTCTTGATATTTTCGCATATAACTTCTACTTTCATCAAAAGGTACGTGTTTTATTATACGATCACGTCTTTTAGTTATGTTATTTATTCATAACCTTTGAAATAATATTTATTTTTAAAACAACATTTTCTAAATTTTAGACACAATTCATTAAGTTTTTCATTTTATCATCTAACATGTTTTCTTCTTTTCCGACAATCATATTTTAACTTAAAATCATATATTACACCCACATAGACACAAAGAACTTAATCAAAAATAAAGTTCTAAAAAATACCAAAGAACGGTCGTGTCTGTCTGTATTAATATCTTCATGCCTTTTCGTATATAACTTCTATTTTCGTCAAAATGTGTGTCTTTTCATTCTACGGTCAATTCTTTTAATTGTGTCTTTTACATACAACTTTTCAAATCCTATATATTGTTTTAAACACCTTTCATCTATTTTTAACACAATTCTTTTAGTTTTTTATTTGTTCCTCCTTTAAAATCTTCGTTCCTTTGAAATCTGTTATTGTTTAAGATATCAATCATCTATTTTCTAGACACAAATTTTTAGATTTTCTATTACATTCATCTAGTCACATCAAATTTTCTTCTTGTTTTTGTTCACACATCTTATTTTTTTGTTCTTTCTATAAGCATATCTTAAATTAAAACCAGATTTATAACCTACAAAAACACAAAGAACATAACCACAACATTAATCCTAAGTACATAGTTTCAAAACCTTTTTGGATTAATCTTTTGATATATTTTTGAATATAACTTCTAATTTCATCAAAAGGTGCATCTTTTTATTCTATCTTTTTATTCTACGGTTACATCTTTTACTTGTCTTTTATTCATAACCTTTCAAATTATATATAGTTTAGAGTATGCTTTATTTTTTTGGACACAAGTCTTTGCGTTTTATATTTTCACATCAGTTTTGTTTTCGTTTCTTTTACTTATTTTTTTTTTTTTTCCTTTTCTAACAAGCATATTCCCCCTTTAAAGTAGATCTCACACCCACAAAAACACAAAGAACTTAACCACAATATTTAATAAAGTACACAATTTCAAAGTAGACTAAAATATATTTAAACATTATATTTATTAAGCGTACCATTTATCAGTAAAATATAATAAAGTGGAATTGTCTTCTTCATGTACAATTTGTTTATTACTAATTGCGCAAGATCTACTATTTCATTATTGTTTAATGATGAATGTATTTCTACCACGCCCATCTAGCTCAGTTGGTAAAGCAAAAGGCTCTTAACCTTGTGGTCATTTAGACAAAAAATGAATGTATTCCTGTTAATAATAAAAATGTTAATATATACATTCAAAAGTTGTGTTTTTAGAATTTGCATTTGGATATGTTTTTATATAATTTACATTTTATCACAAGTTGTTTGTTTTAATTATATTTTTACTTTTCTAATAAAATTTTTATCGATAATACAATATAAATATCTTCAGAAATCAATAATCACAAATTGGTTTATTGAAATATATATATATTCATTATAACATATTTTTTTATATATCAAAGAATGATGAGATGAGTAAAAATATATATATGATCAAAAAAATTGTGGATAGTCAATCGAAATCTAATAACAAGATGCGATAAAAAAAACAAAACACAAACTTGTCAAAATTAGGTATTGACGATCTTTATGAAGGAAACTATGAAAAAATAAATAAAAATATATTTTATGTATAAAAAAATCATTATCTTGTTTCATGGTACGTAACAAAAATCTCCTAATTAATCACTACATATTCATGACACTATCATTAACCTTACATATATGCATGATGTCAAAAAATATTTTAGAGAAACAAGTTATTCAAGATTATCTTAATTCATGAAATGTCATACCAAAACTTGTTACTCAACTTATAATTAGTTACTAGATTTTGACCCGCGCTAAAGAAGCGCGGATTTATGTTTTTTAAATATTTTTTATCTTAAATTTATATTTTTGTAAAATAAATTTAATAACTATTAATCCAATATATATTAAGTGAAAAATATGATGATATGGTGCTAAATGTGAGATTTTTTCTTCTTGATATTGTTTTATTATATTTTTTGTATTTGTGGCTCATTGTTATTTTTAGTAGGTACTTAGCTAACTTTATTGGTGTAAAAACGTTTGCGTATTTTATTTGATAATTTTTTTAAAGTTAATTTTAACTTAGTTCAACCCATTATTTCATTGCTAAAACCTAAAAAGTTGCTAAAATCAATTGATAATTGAAATCAATTAACTTTTTTAACCTGTCTTAAATTATATTTTATTTGATAAATTTTTATTTAAGTTAATTCTAACTTATTTCAACTCATTATTTCATTTCTAAAAGTTGCTAAAATCAATAATCTTTATATAGAATGTAATTTTAGTAATATATGATGTTATATTTGATATGCTAGGTTTTCGATTTAATTATATGTATAACAATTTATTTCAAATAGTATGATTTTAACATGTGAATATGAATTTATTTTTAACCTGTCTTCTAGTAGTCAAACTTTGTTTTTAATAGTATGGATAACTTTAATCGGTTAATTTTGTATTTAAGTTAATTCTAACTTAGTTCCTAGCTAACTTTAATGTTATTTTTAGTAGATACTTAGCTAACTTTATTGTTGTAAAAAAATTGTGTATTTTATTTGATAATTTTTTAATTTAAGTTAATTTTAACTTAGTTCAGTATATTATTTCATTGCTAAAAGCCTAAAAAGTTGCTAAAATCAATTGATAATTGAAATCAGTTAACTTTTTAACCCGTCTTAAATTATATTTTTAACCCGTCTTAAGTTATATTTTATTATATAAATTTTTATTTAAGTTAATTCTAATTTATTTCAACCCATTATTTCATTGCTGAAAAGTTGCTAAAATCAGTAACTTTTGTATAAACCGTAATTTTAATAATATAAGATGTTATATTTGATCAGCTAGGTTTTTTATTTAATTATATATATGTAATAATTTATTTCAAGTAGTATGGTTTTAACATGAGAATATGAATTTATTTTTAACCCGTCTTCTAGTAACCAAACTTTGTTTTTAATAGTATGAATAACTGAAATCGGTTAATTTTGTCTTTAAGTTAATCCTAACTTAATTCAATCCGATATTTCATTACTAAAAAGTTTTTAAAATCAATATCTTTATATAGAATACAACCTTAGCAATATATGTTGTTACATTCGATCTGCTAGATTTTTTATTTAATTATATATATAATTGGTTAGTTTAAATAGTTTAGTTTTAACACGTGAATATGAATTTATAAAAATTAATATTTTATAAAATTTAGAATATATCAATTAAAATAGGTTAATTCATGTTTATAAATTATCTTCCAATGAACATAAATATTTAACAATATTTAATAATCAAAACAAATTAATCTATATTTCAATCATTCTTATAGTAGTATAAGTATTTTAAAAATTGATAAAACAATTATTTAACAATTGTCATCGTAAAAACATCAACTGTAGTTAAACTCATCATATCTTCCAATAATATAAATACTGAATTATTTTAATATTTTATTAAACAAAAAATATATCAATTGAAATTATTTAATATATTTTTAACCCGTCTTCTACTAGTCAAAATTTATTTTTAATAGTATAGATAATTAAAATCGGTTAATATATTTTCAATTTGTTTATGTTTTGTAATGGTCTAAATATAAAACTTTTCTGTTAATTTAATAGATAAAAAATGTAGTTATTTTTTAAAATAAATTTTAAGAATAAATATGAATTCAGTAATTATTTTCTTAAATTAAGAAGTTAAAATCATAAATAGAGAATATTTATATTAAAATATAATTAAAATTATTTTATTATAATTTTAATAATAAACTCAAAATTAATATTTATTTTTGGTAAATTTAAAAATAAAAAATATTTTTTGTAATATATATAATATATCTCTATTTTCGAAATATAAATAAATATTTTATAATTTAAAAATATAAATATATTTTATTATAAATATTATCTAATTTCAAAATATTTTTCTAATTTTGAATTAATATTTAAAATAAAAAGATATTAAAAGATATTATGAGTATATTTTTGAACAAATCATTAATTAGAGAATATTTAGTGTGTCCCACATATAGTATAAAATCTAATTATTCTAAAATATCCTTAATAAAATTTAATTTTTATTAAATACAGTGGTAGAATCCATAATATAACACATGGCTAAATGTTAGTTTCAAAAAGAGTTACATGTTTTAATAATATAGATTTATTTGCAGATGCTAACATTTGTAGAATACACAAATAAAAATATAAGATATCTCTAATTTGTCAAGAATACTTTGTTATTCACCAAACTTTTTTGGATTGACCTTACTGTTATTTTTTTTTTTTGATGTTCAATGTTTGTAAGATTTAAAACAATTTACAAATACCATTCTTATTGTTTCAAGCTACATTCTTAGTTTAGAAAAAAATATTTTTGAATACTTAATTTACTTATTACAATAATTAATTGTTGATAATATATTAAAAATTAGTTTTAAAATATTAAATTTAAAATTTATGTATTTATATTTAAAAATTATATTTATTCAAAATGAGTTCCATACCTAATATATATAATGGTAGCCAGGTCTTAATATAAGATTCTTAACATCCCTCTGGCATCATCTTCTAAAAAACCAATAATGAATTCCATCCCGAATGATCTCTTTCTAGAGATATTCTCCAGATTGCCTGCAAAGTCAATCGTTAAGTGTCGTTGCGTGTCGAAGCTATGGGGTTCCATGCTTCGTCGTCCAGATTTTACCGAGCTGTTTCTGACCAGATCCTCGGCTCGTCCACGTCTCTTATTCGCCCTCAGAGAATGTGCCTCGATAGGCAATGATCAGTGGAGCTTCTTCTCCTCGCGTCAGCTTCAGAATTCACATGGGAAGTCGTCTCTTGTAGTATCTGCCCGTTTTCATATGAAGCTCCCTAAAGACATGACAGCGTATGACATACCTCGTGTCCTTACCTCTGGTTTGATCTATTTCCCTAGGATTCACATCTCACAAAAAACAGTGCCTATGATATTTAACACTAGGACACGACGGTATGCGAGCTTACCAAATATACCTATTCGCAGCGAAAGCTTTTTAGGGTTTGATCCTATTGGCAAGCAATTCAAGGTATTGTTAATTAATTATCCACATCGTGCTTGTGAAAGGAATGATTCTAGAATTCTGACATTAGGATGTGGAGAAATGAGGTGGAGGAAGATCCACTGTCCCTTATCCCATAATCCTTTGGGTCCAGAGATATGCATCGATGGGATTTTGTATTACTTAGTTTCCTTTCATGTGATAGTTAGCTTTGATGTTAGGTCTGAGAAGTTCAAGTTTATGGACGTAGAATTCTTTTGTGATAAATTGATAAACTATAAGGGTAAATTAGGTGGGATTAGACTGAATTATTATCCTGGAGATGGCAATACCTTGGAGTTTTGTTTGTGGGTTCTAGATGATGTCGAGAAACAACAATGGTCGAAATATACATTCTCCACTTTGTGGGATGATAACTTCTTTCATCGCCACGCTATTGTTGGCGTCGACGGAGTGACCGCTATGGGTGATATTGTGTTGAAGATGAGATATAGGAAACCTTATTATGTTTTCTACTTCAATCTCGAAAGAAACACTCTCCAACATGTTGAAGTCCAAGGTTTTCCAGAATACAATCATCTGGTACATAATTACGTCTATGTCTTTGTAGACCATGTAGAGGATCTCATTGCTAACGATGCAAAGTTCCTGAGGAGTACGAGTGAGGAGGGGTGTCGGTTTGTTGTTGGCTAATCCGATCTTGGAAGCCAATCCAAATTCATGTAATAAGAATTGTTCCTCCAGTTTGGCTGTGAGTGTGACTTCTCATTTACAGGTTTCGTGTGAGCTTTATCACTCTGTTTGCTTTAGCATTTTGTTCTTTCTGGTTTATCGTGTCCTAATTGTGTTACTCGTTACTTGGGACCATAATAAATTAAGACTATAATTGCTTACAAGGCAAAGCCTGTTTTTACTTTGTTGAGTAAATCTTTTATTATTAGTCTATTTTAGGATCATCAGGAAAGATGTTTTACTTTTTTTTTTTGTCGAACCTTACTTTTATAAATTAGAAACTAAAAATTCACAAAGTAGCACAACAAACAAGCAAGAGCCAAATAAAAGGAAAGCAACAGATAGATAGAGACAAACAAATCCCTCAAACAACTAAAGATGCAGAGTCGTCCTCTAAACTTGACATCCATAGCGGTAGAAAAAACATTGCAGCCGTGGAAGTTAGTAATCACATGAAGTGTCCTAAAATCCGCGATTGAAACAGCATCAAGTGCAAAATTGACAATCGCTAGTACAGTAGCAGCAAAAGAGGCGTTGAGGCACCAATTTGCTGAACCTGTGGAAAGAGTAGAAACCGAAGTTTCAGAACTCGTTAACAAGATACTCCCTACATCAATACCACACAAAATAGGTGGAATCAGGAGGCCAACAATCTCCATAAAGGAGAAGAAAGGACAACTAAGGTCCAATGAAACCCAAACACCCGGATAGACAGAGATATCATAAATCAACTCCACATGAAACCACAAGGGAGTAAAAGTCAATCTCGAAACTTTCTGAACTGAAGCGAACTTCAAACAGGCCTGCAAACCGCAGTAAATATCCTCAATCAGAGGTAAATAAAAGCTAAGAAACAGCCACATAACCTCAATCTGAGGTAAGAGGATATGTTGAATTCGATGATCATAGAGCTTAAATCCTAAGATAGTATCAAACAAATCCGGGGTAAAACATGGGGTATAAAGGACCCAACTTGTCAAATACGAGCCAATGAGCCAATAAGGAAATCAAAATTTCATACTGACGCTAGGAGGAAGCGGGAGACACCCCATTACAAGATGGTAACTCGTAACCAATCTTGAGCAACTTCCGTAAGTTTCAAACCACAATCCAAGGGACACAGAAACTGACCACGAAGGAGATCCTCTGTCTGGTGGGTCTGGCGGGTCCGGTGGGTCTGGCAAGAGGCACATCGTCCACGGAAGAGAAGGCAACATCCAACTAAAGGGAGCAGATTGAAGGGGAGCCCAAGCCAAAAATTCACGTCGATGCTTTGGTGGACTGGTGGACATGCCAAATTCTACACCGGAGGAGGCCCATGTCCAACACAAAAGCATTGGCCCAAGAAGGGAGTGTACGGTTTCAGTAACTTCTCCGGATGCGAGAAGCTTGGCGGCGGGAGATGGCGCCTCTAGGGATGGGCAAAAGAGGAAGCTTATCGCGGTAGAGCCACAGAGCGGAGAAGGGTATGAGGTGTCCGACAGATCTGAAAGGTGAGGCGCAAAGGACAATTCCCAATCCGGAGAAAACCAGCGGCGGAGATTTGATGTCGGTAATGGATTCGGGATTTGGGCCAGCTCCGTTAAGGAATGTGACACAGAGTCGGAGAGAGTGGGGGTACCAGCGAGTGGCGGAGGCTGAGACCAAGGCGGAGCGACCAGCGGAGGCTGGCTAACGAACACTTGATGAAGAGCTCTTGTCCAAGGAGCCGTCCGTTGTGCCGAAGCCAACCCAGAAGCCGGACGATACCGATTTGGAGAGAGGAGGGGCGAAGGTGGATGGGAGATGTAGGAAGGTTCAACAAAGCTCAAAGGTAGGAGGAGGAAAACGGTTGGGTAAGGTGGATCCGAAGATTCCGGCGGAGCAGGGCGACAACGTACCTCAGGAAGAAGAAGAAACGGAGCTAACAACGGCGGCGGATCTGCGGGAGGTCTTAGCTGGGTTGATGGATGAGGCTGTAACTTTCCCAATGGAACAAGGAGCAAGAGGGGAGCAGCTATTGTTGGGATTATGTCCTGAAATCACATTGTACGAACTCTAGAGATAGTTGTATTGTCGAGATCGGACAATTCATGTGATACTGGGTAATCATAATGTTTTGCTAGAAACCGCTTATGACAAATGAGTTGTAACTCATTTCCAGTATCGTGTGAACCTACAGGGTCACACACCTAAGCAAGTTGGAAATACTTCGTATGGGATTGATCATTGGCGTATGGTCTGGTCGATGTGTATTAGATACACATCGAATATAAGTTTCAAAGAGGTGTATCGATCGACACCATTGGGTGCGTCGGTCGATACAGCAGGTGTGTCGATCGACACCACTAAGTGTGTCGGTCGACACAAGGGCGAAACCGAAACTGAAGTTTCGTTTCACCTCGAGGTCAATATATAAACGTGTTTTATTGACTCGGACTAAGGATGGTTCTTTAGCGCCGCCCGAGACAGTTTTTCTCTGGGAGAAAACACTAAACCTCTAGGAACAGAAATCCACAGGAGATCCGATCACCGGTACTAGCATCCCGGCGGATTCCAGCTTGTGTGCGTATGGACTACGATAGAGGCGCAGCGATTGAGGCGCTCTAGATCTCATTTACCTGCTCCAATTTCCGCTGCCAATCTACAGGTAATCACGAGGTCAGTTCTTAGATTCAATCACCTAGACCCTGGATCCTAGGGATTCTAACAGTGGTATCAGAGCCAGGTTTTTAATAGATTGAATCAGTAGCCTGGAATTCGATTAGAATGGTTTTAATTGAATTGATGCTAGCTAGGTTTCGTTTTGATAATTGGAATCTCGGATTTGTTAATATCGAAAACGAAGAACTGTGTTTTCGCACAGCATCGATCGATGCACTGGGTGTGTCGATCGATGCAGCGCGAAAACGGCAAAAACTGATTTAGGATTTTCGCACAGCATCGATCGGTGCACTGGGTGCATCGATCGATGCAGCGCGAAAATACAAGTGCGATTGTGTTTTCGCATAGCGTCGATTGACACAAGTTTGTGTCGATCGATGCATCGCGAATTCGCCTAATCAGAGAATGGTTTCGATCTAGAAATTGCATTGTGTCGGTCGATACACTGGGTGCATCGATCGACACAGGCCGTGCGACAGGATGAATCGGTTCAATTGGATTGAACCGGTTATCTCGTATGGTTAAATCAGTTTGATTGGATAATATGGTTCAATTGAATTGGACCGGTTATCGCAATCAGTTGAAACTGGTTTAAACGGTTTAAATTGGATGAATTGATTCAATTGGATTGAATTAGTTATCTCAATTGGAATAAACCGATTTGCATAATTAAGATCAGTTTGATATGATAAGTCGATTCAATTAGATTGGACCGGTTATCAAAATTATCTTCGGTTTAGGTCTATGTCGACCGTCACACATGGGTTGTGTCGATCGACATGACCGGTTCAATGAACCAGGTTAATTGGATTAACCGGTTATTGCAGTCCGGTTTTGTTTGGTGGCACAGTATTCGAAATTCTGGTTATTGAACCTTGAATCTGCAGAAACCAGACTAGACTTAAACATTGATCAAAGATTAGCTTCAATGTGGTCAACTGTCAAGACTCGTTTCGTTGTGTGATGGTCTATCCAAGAGCTTGGTGTCCACAATTACGTGAGTAAGGCAGGTAGTAATGTTGATGGATTTGCAGTGCATTAACATCAACAATTACATGACCTAAGAGATTGATATGCTAACCTTTCAGAGTTTAGTTTCCTCGACTAAATATCAAGTAGTATTGATGTATTGCCCAAATCTTGTCTACTGTCAAAACTTGTGTCGTTTGTTGGATATTCTTGGAGTCCTTGGTATCCACTGCAACGTGAGTGAGGCAGGTGGTTTTTTACAGACTTGCAGTGCAACTGTCAATGATCACAAGTCAGAAAAGATTGGTTTTACTTGACTGGGCTATCGGAAGTTCTGGACCCAGAGACATCAGAGTAGATAAGACATGGACTGTCTTATCAGCGACCAAGAGTTGTACTGAGTACAATTGGCAATGGTTTGCTTACCTAGATTACTAAACTTTGGGTGATGACGAGTCGTCCACTCAGATTTTAGTGATGTATGGATCTTGGATCATTATATTCATGGAGGAAACATTGTTTGAATATAATGCGAGTTTTCTTATTAGATAAGACTTCTCATCATATACATAACTAAATCTTTGTTCTTCTTGGATTTCAGCTTATGTCTATGACTACTTTCTCGTTGCGATCCGTCCTTGAGAAGGACAAGTTGAATGGATCCAACTTCCTGGATTGGTATCGGAATCTGAGATTCATTCTCAAGCAGGAGAGCAAGGAATATGTCCTTGAGAAAGCTCTTCCAGAAAGGCTTGGGACCAATCGCTCGCATGCAGTGTATAATGCTTGGAATAAGCATTATACTGATGTGGTAGATGTGCGTGGTCTGATGTTGGCTACCATGAACTCAGACTTGAAGAGTCAATATGAGAACATGGAGTCGCCAATAGAGATGATCACCAGCCTGAAGTTTCAGGATCTGGCACGAGTTGAGAGATTCCAGATGGTGAAGTCTCTCACTGGGTGCAAGCTACCAGAAGATGCTCCAGTAAGTCCTCATGTCATTAAACTGATGGGTTACATTGATAACCTGAGGAAACTGGAATGTCCTGTCAGCTTAGAGTTGGCTACTGACATCATTCTGCAGTCGCTGCCGTCAAGCTATGACAAGTTCATCAAGAACTATATCAAGAATAACTTGACGAAGACGTTGACTGAGCTGCGTGGCATGCTCAAAACAGCAGAGCAAGACATCAAAAGGGGTAAAAGATTTGAGAAATCTTGTGTTGACAAGGGTGTTGGCAAGGCCGTCCAGATTTGGAATCAGGATAAGCCTGTGTCATCTTATTAGCCCAAGACAAACCCATCTGGTGTTAGCAAATGCTTCTACTGTAATGAGTCGGGGCATTGGAAGAGAGATTGAATTAAATTCTTGGAAGATTCACAAGAAATGAAGGAGATGTATGGTACTTCTTCTTCAGGTATTGTGTTATTAATTCAAGTTCTACGAAAGTATTGAATACTAGTTGTAGTACTGATATTTTTGAAATATGCAGAACCTAAACGACAGTAGAACGTTGAAGAAAGGACAAGTGGAACTGCGTGTCAGGTATGAAGCAATGGTTGCTGCATGAGCCGTAGAGATTCTACACTTGTAGGAGCCTTTCATACTTGGTTTTAGAAATTAAGTAATTGCTACTATGTATCTGCCTTGTGCAGAAATGTATTTCATTTTCTTGTAAGAATTTGGATGTTTTTCATTTTGATAAAAGACAAGTTTTGTTCTTTAGATCTTAATGAAATATCATATGGTAGCACCCCGTTTGGAATGGGTTTTATATCTTAAACCAGCGAAAGTTAGAATATAACACAAATACTAAAAGTTTAAGTCTGATGACTCGAACTGGACTTTTCCTTGGCATAGTCTTTTGACCATACAGAGTGAAGCGGATTCAGAAGTTCCATAGTTATGGACTCATTTGAGATATGAATTCTGTTCGCTGGACCAAATGACTAAGGCCCTTTTAGCAGAGCTAAAGGAAACGGGTCAGAAGCTTATTGGGCCTTTCACATACTGATGTATACGGCCTAACGAGTATTAATGCCAGAGAAAATCTTTTGTACTTCATTATCTTATTGATGGCATCAATGAGTATGGTTGTGTTCATTTGATGAGACACGAGCAGGAATCCCTTGAGGAGTTCCAAGATGAAGTATAGAACCAATTTGACAGAAGAATTGAAATCCTCGATTGAATCGCGGAGGAAAATACTTGAGTCAAGAGTTGGGTGATCATCTAACAGAATGAATCGGATCTTATTAGATATGCTCCGATTAATGATGAGTCACAGGAATCTTCCATAATCATTTAAGAATACGTTCTAAAATGTCTATATTTACGCTAAATAAGTTTCTATTAGAATCAGTGAAAAACACCACATTGGATGTGGACTGGGTGATTTCCAAATTTGTTTTTCTGATTAATTGGGATTGCAAGGTTTGTGTAAGACAGTAGTCAATAAACAAACTTGAATCCAAATCTGATAAGTTCTACCTCGCTGGTTGTCCTAGGGAAACCAAGGCATAGTACTTTTGTTGTCCGGAACTGTGTCTTTTAAGAAAGATCGTACTTTCCAAAGGGAACAATGGGAGTAAAAGTACACATCGAAGAAATTCGATAAACACAGGAGGCTGCTCAACCTGTTGAGGGAGAGCAGCGGTGAGATCTACAAAGTGTTTTAGGGTCTACACCTGTGGAGCCTGAAACTCGCAGATCCGATAGGATCCGTCACTAACTCGAGAGTGATTTCTCGTAGCCGATTGTCGTGATCCGTTGATCATTGAAAAGTGACGAGCATGCGAAATTCAAAGAAGCGATGGTGAGCCCCAACTCCGAAAATTGGTTGGGTATGCATGTTAGCTTCACCGATCCATTTCTGGATTGAAGCAAACATCTTGGAGTTGGAATCAACATTCTGATAGTGTGGTCAAAAGTTTTGACTTGATCAGAAAGAAAGAAACCATGAGTTTACAAGAAGACTAGTGAGAGCGTAATGGCAATTCTCACACAGTATGTAGATAACATACTTAAATCTCATAAATGACGTTCTGACGCCAAAGTCTTGTTAAGATTTGGGTCGGAAGTCAAATTTAAACAAAAGACATGGGAGAAGCCGCGAGAATTCTTGGAATAAGGATCTATTGATATAGATTGAGTAGGCTAATTGGATCGTGTCAAAGTCCTTATGATTGATAAGGTATTTGACATATCTAATGTGCTTGATTCCAAGAATGGCTTCATACCAAAAGTCTTATGGCAATAATCTAAGCAAGATGAAGTGTCTTGGACACTGGCTGAGCTAGTAACAATATTAGTAACAATATTAGCAAGAAGAAGTGTTTTGAACACTGTCTGAACTAGTATTAATGAGTGTGATTGCTTATGCTGATGCAATAGAATCCATCATGAATGCCATATTTTGCGCTCGTCTAGATGCAGCTTACGCATAAAGCATGACGAGAAAATACCAAAAATATTCCGGTAAGAGTCACTGAACAGTTACCAGAAATATCCCAAGTGTTTTAAGAAACACTAAGGATAGTTTCGTGGTGAACTGAGGAAGTGACGAACCAGTTGAAAGTAGTTAGACGGACAAAGACGAATCCCGGTTCCCACCTGGTTATGTCTCTTTGTCTGAATAGCGGTGCTATCTGTTGGAAAGGCTCCAAGCAGTGGACCGTAGAATAGTGCTCTTATCCGAATGGCGGTGTGGTTTGTTGAAATCGTTTCAAGCAATAACACCGCAGTCTCTCCCACAACCTAAGCACCGGATTTATTCTGTTGCTGTAGGTATAAGATATCTGATGAGATGATCTTGATTTTAGTGGGAGTAACTTTAGTTATGTTACAGTTTTACATAGACATGCCATGGTAGTGTTTATGTAAGTTAAACTGACATCAGTGTTATTTAATTATTGGATAATTAAATAATGGTCCCAGAGTATTTTATGGTCATCATATAGGTCATCAAGTTGAAGACTTGATCATGAAACCCTATGAGTAAAAGATGACATAAATTATGATTGTCCCTAGTCGAGGTTATTGAAGTGGGGCACCAATAACCGCGCGAGACTAGTATGTGAGGTGACTGTTGGACTAAGTTTCATGGAGTCAATGATATGATTATCACAGTCAGTCACATAGATATATGTTGATAAACATATGATCGGACATGACCCGCTAATGAGAACTCCACAGGATAGTTATATCAGTGTCATGGGAGGTTCTCATTACGACTATAGAGTATAGTCCTTAGACCTGAGTTCATCATGCTTTCTAGTATATGAATTGGTGTGTGTTGACCTTGTCAAACGTCGTTCCGTAACTGGCGGCTATAACGGCATTGCTTGTGCGTATCATGAAGTATGTGTAGAAACAGGGATGGAACAAGATGGAATTTGTCCCTCCTGGATAACGGGAGATAAATATCTCAGGGCCCATCGAAGATTTGATACTGAGAAAATGCATGGCCGTGCTCAAACGAGGTGATTGTCAGTCGTTTGTTTTATCAGTATAGATCAGGAATTCGATGAACATGATGTTGGCTATAATAAGGATGACACAGTCTCTTGCCTTATGCCATATCGAGATATAGTGACGAAGGGATTATAGGAATATGTGATTCCAGTACAAGTGGGAGATTGTTGGGATTATGTCCTGAAATCACATTGTACGAACTCTAGAGATAGTTGTATTGTCGAGATCGGACAATTCATGTGATACTGGGTAATCATAATGTTTTGCTAGAAACCGCTTATGACAAATGAGTTGTAACTCATTTCCAGTATCGTGTGAACCTACAGGGTCACACACCTAAGCAAGTTGGAAATACTTCATATGGGATTGATCATTGGCGTATGGTCTGGTCGATGTGTATTAGATACACATCGAATATAAGTTTCAAAGAGGTGTATCGATCGACACCATTGGGTGCGTCGGTCGATACAGCAGGTGTGTCGATCGACACCACTAAGTGTGTCGGTCGACACAAGGGCGAAACCGAAACTGAAGTTTCGTTTTACCTCGAGGTCAATATATAAACGTGTTTTATTGACTCAGACTAAGGATGGTTCTTTAGCGCCGCCCGAGACAGTTTTTCTCTGGGAGAAAACACTAAACCTCTAGGAACAGAAATCCACAGGAGATCCGATCACCGGTACTAGCATCCCGGCGGATTCCAGCTTGTGTGCGTGTGGACTACGATAGAGGCGCAGCTATTGAGGCGCTCTAGATCTCGTTTACCTGCTCCAATTTCCGCTGCCAATCTACAGGTAATCACGAGGTCAGTTCTTAGATTCAATCACCTAGACACTGGATCCTAGGGATTCTAACAGCTACAGGGTTCGAGAGGAGGAGGCGGGATCGACTACGGGACGGCGGGGCAAAACCATATCGATGGCGGCTGTTATCTTGTACAGCAACAAGAGAAGACGGCTCGGCGAGCAGGTCGAGCAAAGGAGGAGTCGGAGCTTCGATATTGAGAGGCGGCGGAGCGGGAAGAGGCGGAGGAGCGAGCGCGAGGGGCAGAGGCGGTGGGTCAGGTGGCTCTGGAGGCTCGAATCCGGCGGAGAAGCACCGGACGAGGAGGTCATGACGGGTCTCTCGATCGGAAAGGAGGAAGGGCGGTCGCCGGAGTGGAGAAAGGCTTACCGGAGGTTGGGTTGGCGGCTGTCTCGGGTATCGGGACAGAGAGGATAAAGATGTTTTAATCAATTTGATTTTTATGTTATATACAATATAGCTTAGAAACAAAATTGTCCGGTTAGCTTCAGAAATATGTGTTGTTCAAGACAGAGATGTTTATTGGGCTTCATATTCTTCACGTTCAATGTTTCAAGTTGAGGCTTCAATTTTTCTTTTCTTTTGACATCAGTTGAGGCTTGAATCTTTATTGGGACCAAAATTCTTATTTCTTTTGCTTTGAAAGTTGCAGGTTTTTTTTGTGGCATACCAAATGAAAAAGTTTTTGTAAAATCATTGTTTTTTTTGTCGTTAGCTAAGAGCATATACATTGATGTTATTCAACATGGGGTTCTTAAAAATATTTTTTAGTATTTTTGTTAGTTATGAATAGTTAAGAACCCTTCATTCTTTTATTCCTCCATTGGTGAATCCCAATTTGGGGTTCTAAAAATTAAAAATATATATTATCTAAATTTTTATTTGATGTTTTTATTTATTTAAATTTTAATTTTAAACATACAATAATTAAGTCTCAAGATGACCAAATTTTTGCCATATATTTTCGACCAAATCAGCTTTCAAACGATGATGTATCCGTTGATCACGAACTTGATTCTGAATGCCTAGCATATTACCGAGATTTGAAGGCATGTCCGTAGAATACGAGAAATCCACTTGTGAACATCGGCTTGATTCTCCTTCTAAGAAGCCAGATAAATCATACTGAGTGTATCCTTCTCGTTCGTCTTCTACTATCATATTGTGCAGTATGATACATGATCTCATAATCTTTCCTATTTTTTCCTTGTCCCAAAGAAGAGCCGGTTTTTTAACAATTGCAAATCTAGCTTGCAATACTCCAAAAGCACGCTCGACATCTTTGCGTACAGCTTCTTGTCGTTTAGCGAATAACTCAGCTTTATGGCTTTGAGGTAGTAGTATTGACTGGATAAAGGTGGCCCATTTTGGATAAATACTGTCTGTGAGGTAGTACGCCATATCATAGTTGTGTCCGTTGACCATGTAATTCAGTTTTGGAGCTCGGCCCTGTAATATGTCATCAAAAACAGGTGACCGGTCTAGAACATTAATATCGTTTAAGGTACCTGGAGGTCCAAAAAATGCGTGCCATATCCACAAATCTTGTGATGCAACAGCCTCTAAGACGATTGTTGGCTGTCCTGAACCACGTGTATACTGCCCTTTCCAAGCGGTTGGGCAGTTTTTCCACTCCCAATGCATACAGTCGATGCTTCCTATCATACCAGGAAACCCGCGTATTTCTCCAATATCGAGTAGTCGTTGTAGATATTCTGGTGTAGGTCTCCTTAGATACTCATCTCCAAACAACTGTATTATTCCTTCAGTAAAATTTTCCAAACATAAAAGTGCAGTGGTTGCACCTAGTCGAAGATATTCGCCAGTCGCATCACCCGCAGTACCATAAGCCATCATACGAATTGCTGCCGTACACTTTTGTAGTCCAGATAGGCCGAACCTTCCCACTGCATCTCTTCTCTGTTGAAAGTACGGAACTTCATGTGAGGCGATCAACAATACGCAAGAACAATGATTTTTTCATTCGGAAACGACGTCTGAAAATGAGAGGTGGATAAGTAGGATCTTCACTGAAATAATCTTCCCATAAGCAGTCGTGGCCTTCCTCGCGATTTCGTTCTAAATATGCATGTTTCTTCGACATTGATTTTTGACCCTCTAGGATGATGTTGAAGGTATCGTCGAAATGTTTCTCAAAGATGTCGTCGAAAGCTTCATTTAAATGATTAGCAAGATTATCTGTAGAAGAACCAGACATGTTTGTCAAATGTGTAAAAGAGGAAATGAAGATAACAAGTTTTTAGTGTATATTAAAAAATAACTTTATGTTGTTTTTGGATTAGAAGATTTTAGAGATGAAGCAAAGGAATACAACTTGAGTTTCTTGTGATAGAGTAGAACAGATGGAGACGTTAAATAGAGTAGAGTACAATAGAAAAAAATAGTTCACTTCTCGTGAAACAAAATATCATCATACAAGATAAGAAAACATCTTTAGTCCCGTGACTTAAACACAACAAAGTAGCACAATAAAACATAATAGTAGTAGTCTCGTGACTTAGAACACAAGAGAATATCAAAATACGACAAAATAGTAGAATAGTAGTTGAGATCCTTCATCTTGATCACATGTCTTTGTCTTTACCCTGAAACACAAAAGAAAAAATCTCACTTAGCAACACAACAAATAGATTTCACAAGTGACAACCAAACACTTAACTTCAGTTTACTTACTATCTAGTTAGCTCATAACATCTCAGTAATTAACTTGTTTTTAGAGTAGTTTCAATCTCAGAAAGTGGTTCTGTCTTTGATAGTAAATGGTCAAGCAACTGTTGCTTGTTTAACTTCTGTTTCAATTCCAACATGATCTGTAACTGTTCCAAGGCCTCTTCTTTTCCACCTTTTTTACGCTTAGCCGCTTTTGCAGCCTTAACACCAGGAGGTCTATCATCTTCTTCTACATCAACCTCCAGAGTGTTTTTGCGCTTCTCCTTTCCACCATCTTTGGACAAGAGCGTGGAGCACCATTTCTGGTCATGCCTAAGCTCCCTCCACGCATGTTCAAGAGTGAACTTGCAGTGGTAGTCGTTGTAGAAGATGTCTAGGGCTGCTTTCATCACATCGTTGTCATTTTGACCGCTTGATTGCTCCTTCATTGCAGCATCATAGCATCCTACGAACTTGCAAACTTGGTCATTAAGTCTTTGCCACATCTATTTGCACTGACCAAGCTCTCTAGGCTGCATCCCAACCAGCAGAGGACTACTGTTGTATTACTCCTGGATTCTCCTCCAGAATGCACCAGCTTTCTGCTCATTACTTACTATCGGGTCTTTGCTTGTGTTTAGCCAAGCACCAATGAGGATTACATCCTCTTTGGGTGACCATTTCCTCCTTTCCCTAACACTTGATTCATCAGAACATTGACTGCTAAAGCGTGGAAGTTCTGATGAATCAAGATCTACCTGTTGACTTGCAAGGAGGCTAACAAAGCCGGGGGAATCTAAAGAATATGAATTGGAAAATTCCATTCTTAGTAGTTTAGTGGATTTTGAGATGGTTCTGTGTTTACTGTGTTTGTTGAAGCCACTAAGGTTATGTACTAATTGCTTTAGCAATTAATGAAATCCACTATTTAACCTACATCCTCACCACCTAGCCATTAAAACTTGGTCTTATCCTAATTCATTTCGTCTTACTGCCATTAAGACCCATCATTTCTTAACAGTTGGGAGACTGATTAAAAGTTCTGTTTCATTTTAAGCTAAAAAATTTACTTCTGTTGAGTTTAAAATTTAATGTTTTAGTTATGTTCTGTTCAGTTAAGAATGTTTTAGTTATGTTCTGATTCACTTAAAAATGTTTTAGTTATGTTCTGATTCAGTTAAGAATGTTTTAGTTATGTTCCGTTTCAGTTAAAATGTTTTAGTTATACTTTCTTAGATAAAATATTTTAGTTGTGTTTTTTCAAATAAACTATTCTACTTCTATTAAGTTTCAAACTAACCTTAAGTGTTCTCTCAAGCTCAGCCACTCGCATAGTCAGCTTCCTCAACTCTTCCTGGAAAGTTACAAATTATAAAGTTAGTAATTTTTAAGAACCAGACTTACTGTTCTACTAATGTAAGGGAAAATGAGTTACCTTCAGATTCTCATTTTCTCTAGTAACCTTACGAAACTCTTGCTCAACACCATAAACCCAGGGTTGCCTGAAATGCAATCCATGGTCCTACATATGAAACTATGGATAAGTTAAACAACATCTAAAATAATAAACATTCATGTCAGTAAATACCTTGTACACTTTGCAGGTGAAATACCGCTTGCCAGAAAGATTGTCGTGAGCTTCTTCTGCAGCTAGCTCTGGCACAATACTTCCTCCATATGGGCACCTTGTGGGAATCCCATACTCGGCATCAGCTACGTAGCCTCTCCTGTCGATGTATTCCTTGAGCCTCTTAATGTCTCTCCTCTCTTGGTAAGGGTCTGTCATGAAACCTGCATCAGTATGAGAAAGTTAGTCAACAATACTAGTCTTACATTATGCACAACTATTAGGCACTATAAACATCACCAGACTAAGTAGATATGTAAACTACAACATCTCAAGCTAATGTTCAGTTTACCAACAAAGAATCACAAGTCCAAACCACATTTAAGAACACTACGTCAGTTAACAAACATATTAAGATTAAGAGCTAATGGTCAGTTAACTAAGTAGGTATATAGACTACAAAGTAATGTTCAAAATTAACAATTATAAGCAATCATATCACAGTGTTTATTTACCAACATAGATTCACAAGACGAAACAACTTAAACTACAAGATAATGTGTACACCATAAGCTAATGTTCACAATTATCAACAAAGAATCTCAGATACTACAAGATAATGTATAGAGAGTTGCCGACGATGCAAAAAAGAATCAAAAAGGTTCACTCAAAAGCACTCTAGAGGCATTAGAGCAGATACAAATAAGACACACAACAAGTAGCCACTCTCAACTGAACAAACTCGAAAACACTCTTCTCACCAACCAATTATGAACAAAAAATAACAATTAACTTTACTCAAACAAGAATCACAACACACAAAACGCGTTTAAGAACAACATATCGGATAATAACCCTATCCCGAAAGTGAAACCCTAAATCGTCTAATAACTCTTGATTCCTTTAACAAACGCTAAATCAAACCCCAATCAAAACCTAAAAGGGAAAACCCTAGATCGATTCCTAGAACCCCATAAGAAAACCCTTATTCCGACCTCAAATCAAACCCTAACTGTTAGCCCTAAATCGCTTCTGAAACCAAAAAAATAATCCCTAAATCTTGTAATAAACGAGCAAATAATCTATCGAAACACCTAAATCACGTATACGAAACAGAGATATACCTGATTTCTCGATGAACCCTAATATCGCCCTCTCAATCGCCCTCTTGATAAACAAGACACCTCTCTCGTATCTGAAATCGCGAAACACAAAGAAATGAAGCCGTATCGAGAACCTTCTGGTTCGGACAGAGGGTTTCAACCCAAAAAATTAAAAAAGGACGAATGGGATGACACCACGTATTTAAGAAATGGGGTCTTAAGTTCCTTAGATAAGGACCGATCCTTAGCATAATAACTCATTTTCATTTAAATTAAATCTAAATCCCCTAAGATATTGAGCCAAAATCGCTTAAGATACTCCCGTTGTACTTGGTCTCCGCATAAAAACGGTGTCTCTTTTTTGTGTGCAACCACTTCCTTAATAAATCCTCAAAGGTTCAAAGATACACTCAGGCCATGTAAGGCCCGTTTAGCAGACTCATCAGCGAGCCCATTACCAGCTCTTCTATTAAACTTAAAGGAAAAGAATTCAAATAACGTGTTTCAAAAAAAAAAAAAGAATTCAAATAACGAAGAACAAATAGAGATATCACTGAGGATGCTCAGGATTTCATTGTGGGATAGATTTGAGTTGATCAGATTGACCAGATGAAGGGAGTATGAGAAGACTTCAATCCTTCTAACGCCAAGCTCGAGAGCGTTGACTATGGCCGCTCGGGCGGCAAGAGCTTCTGCAGCTAGTGCTGACGGTACCGCCATGGCCGAAGAGGAGCAGATGATTGGGTCCGAATCGTCTTGGTTGAAAACCCATCCCATTCCTGCAAGGTTATTTCCAGAGCGCCAAGCTGCATCTGTATAGCAATGGACCACATTAGAGATTGGGCCAGGAGGTGACTGTGTCGGGAGATTGCTGACTGTAGGCTTGGTTTTCTGATGTTGCGCCTCCATCCATTCTCGAGCGCATTGGATAGCTTTGATGAAGGTTTCCGATGCTGAGAAAGTACGTTGTTCAAACAGGAGCAAATTACGGCTGATCCAAAGTGTCCATAGGATCCATGGGCTGAGGGTAATGGAATCGATCCCGGTTGGTGGCAGGACGATTCTCGAATTGACTGAGGTAATTCCGGCATCCACTGAATTGATTGCGGAGAAATCAATTTGTTGTTGATAGGGGACCTTATTCGAGACTTCTTTAGCGTAAGGACAGCGGAAAAGGAGATGTGTCGAAGTTTCCGGTTCACCGCAACGTCGGCATATGGAAGAGGCAAGAATTCCTCTTTGCATCAGATTAGACTCAACCGGTAAAGCTTCCTGAAGGGCTTTCCAAAGAAAGGTTTTCACTTTGGGAGCAGTTTTGGTTTTCCAGACCTGTTTATTCCAATTCACGGTCTGAATATGATTCTCCTGGTCAGCTGAAGGCTCCAGGGAAGAGGAGATGTAGCCCGATTTGGATGAATAGACCCCTGAAGGATCGGCTATCCATACCAGCTTATCGGATGCATTTTTGATGCTCGGTTTAAGTAACAAGATTGCTTCCTTCCAATCAGGTAGTATCTCATCGATTTTTTTACTGTTCCACTCCATAGTATGCTCATTTAGTAGTTCCGCAACTGTTAGATCTTTATACTGAAGGGGAGGGGGTCCAATAGGTTGAACTCTCTTAGATGTAGATAGCCAATGAGCATTCCAGATATTGATCGATCTACCATTACCCACTATCCATCCAAGATGTTTAGATAGGAGATCCCGTCCCTCAAGAATCCCTCTCCAGCCGTGGGAACTAGTGGAAGATACTGGAACAGAGAGGAAATCATGATCTGAGCAATATTTGCCCAGTAAAACTCTCGCCAGTAGACAGTCCGGCCTTTGTAGGATTCTCCAGCTAATTTTCGCAATTAGGGCAGTGTTGAATTTGAGTAGATCCTTGAAACCCAGTCCACCCATACTCTTTGGTTTTGTTAATTTTTTCCAAGCCACCGGGCACATGAAAAGCGGTGTCTCTTTAGTAGTATTTCAATAAGCTTTCTCTGCTGTGTTTCTGAAACTTCAACTGATTGTGAGTGTGAAATTTCTTGAAATAGACAACAAGAATACTTTTTGTGTATATCCTAAAACCATGAATTCAGAGGAATACAAAAATAGTAGAAAATTATAAGAAACTTGTTCCTCTACTAAATTGGAGAGGAATGACTAGAATATAAATTTTCCTCTAACTTCGGTATTCCACTAATTAATTTTCCTTTACGTATAATTCCATGTATTCCACTAATATCAACCATTTGCACCCGTAAAATCTTGACACTGCAAGCTTTTATGGGCACCCAAGAGATGTTATGACACTCGTGTTCTCATTTCTTTCCTAAGCTTTTATGGGCACCAGAAAGATGTTATGCATAGTCTGGTCTATATGATTAGGGTATATGAGTTATGCCTTTTGGATTTAGATTAAAACCACACAATCCGTAACATTCAATAGCTTCATAACCGGTTCCAAATCAATTCAGTCTAACATCATAACCAATTTCAAGCTGGAACTTTCGAAACAGATAGGACGATTTTCGTTTAAGTGAAAAGTTTAAAGATTTGATATCTATGATGACATTATATTGTCAGATTGCCATAAACTATATATGATGCACATGCTGTATGTTGTCTCCTTGCTAAGAAGCTAACATACTGTTAACGGAAAAAAACGATATTGTTGGGGTTGGAATAATTTCTTGCTAAAAGATCTGTTACGTTCCTTTTGATCTTTGTTCCTAGAATGGATTTAAAGGGTTGTTAAATCTCTAAGGCAGAGCGAGAGCGACTTTAATTAATCTGTTTCATCCTTAGTGGGTTGAATAAACTTATATGGTTTATCTGGTTAGAATTGCCACATTAACTATCAGTGGGACTGTGACGGTCCGAGAGTTTAATAAAAAGCTGATTCTTTGAGATTTTGATCTATGCTAGCTTGTGTTGAGCATTCTCGGAAGAAGCATCTGAAATCGCTTCCTTGATAAGCATCTTGCGTTGTTTACTGCATTATATCTTTTCCACATGTTCTTTTCTTTTTGGTACAAAGTTTCTATTGTCTTCTGAAATTATAAGTTGATTTTCTGATTTTCAAGGAAATTTTCCGTTCCATAACTTAGTTGTATTCTAAATAATACATTTATTCGATTAATCATCAAAGCACCAGTGGTTTAGTTGTAGAATAGTACCCTACCACTGTGCTGGAACCCGGGGTCGATTCTCGACTGGTGCATTTAGCTATGATGAAATTATGCACAAGTGATGGTTGGGTCCTTCGCATTCTTCTGATTATCTCGGATGATATTTGCCAATATTAACTGTGCTTTATTTTTTCCCTCATCTGAGGTTGAAAAAACAGCACCTCTGAAAGCATAGTTACGAGTCCAAAAGGGTGTAAACATTTTTTTTTTGTATTCCTAATAATGTCTTGCCAAAAGAAAAATCCATGAAATGCTTGATTTCATGTGACAGTCGATTTTGTAACAAATTTCATATGTGAGCACTCTCTCAATGGGTAAATATATTAATTACCTGAACGAAAAATCCTATATAAGTCAAAGAAGATCAGAGCATTGAAATAATCTGCTCACAAACTAGACCAAATTGGTCAACATTTTCTATACCGGAACTGGTATTTACTGGGTCACATTGTACCGAATTTGGTACGCTAATCTCACATTTTGGGACTTAATTAGATTAGTGTGAACTACATATTAGAGAGTCTCTGCGAAAAATTTTAGTACTCGATTTTCTCTCTTCCTCAGATCAGCAAATATTGTACAAGGATCATGAACACAGGCGGAGAAAACTCAGATTGTCAGGAAAGTCAGTCGCAAGGTTTCGTTGTATGTCGAAGCTATGGTGTTCCATGTTTCACCTTCCATATTTAACGAGTTGTTCTTGAACAGGTCATGGGTTCGTCCATGTCTCTTCTTCGCCCTCGAACGAGACTGTAATGGCCTATCTCATGACCCATTACTTGGGCCCAAAGGAATTGAAGGAGTGAGCGATAAGCTTTGCCTTGAACCCAAAAGAAAAGGGGAGTTGGGCCCAACATGACAAGAGAGGAAGCCCTAGCACATCTCCCTATAAAAGGAGGGGAAGGGCTCCTCATTTGTTACAAAATCAGAGAGAACGAAGCCCTGCTCGTGAACGGAGACCGATCAGCAGCCAACCGGAGACCGACCGCCGCCGACCATCCGCCGGCTAGCCACCGCCGGACTGCCGCCGGAGCTCTGCCGCCGGACCACCGTATTCGGACTTGCTGTCAGGTTCCAGATAGCCTAGGATCTAGGGTCTAGTTAATTGAATCAAGGATCTGATCTCTGTTTACCTGGAGATTGGCAGCGGAAGATGGTCAGATAAACGAGATCTGTGAAGCGCCTCAGATGATGCGCCTCTACTTCAGTCCACACGCACACAAGCTGGAATCCGCCGGGATGCTAGTGAAGGAATGTTTAGTTGATCCTGATTCATTTCTCTGATTCATATCATCCTAAACATGCTGATCTAGGTTCTTCTCGAATAGAAACAATTGATGATCTCACCTTTTACCTGTTAATTGCAGCGGAAGGAGATAGAACAGGTCAGAGATCAGAGAAACACCGAGAGATGAATCCTCCAAAGGCTCACACACGCGATCACAGAAAACGGCTGCTAGACCACTAGGGGAACTCGGCGCAGAGGGAGAGAGAGTTTTCGGCTAGGGTTTTTGGTTCTGAACCCGAGTTTTATTTATAAAACTTGTCCGGTTCCGTTTGGGCCATTTGGCCCAAACACCAATTAACTCGACGGCATTCGCGCACTGTGTCGATCGACACCCCTTGTGTATCGATCGACACACAGTGGCTAAACCGTTTTATTCTCTCTAAGTACAGTAAATGCCTAGCACTTTTACCGTACTTCTGCTAAACCGTTCCTACACATTTTCCTGTTAGCTTAGGCGTGTGACCCATATGGGATCATATAATAAAGGCAATAAGTCCAAGACTTATAGATCATGAGCGGACTCTAGCAAGCCATCATGAACCCCAGTATTATATGACTTATGTCTGATCATTGACATACTCTTACTTTCTAGAGACAGTACCGAGATTACTGGACACAATTCCAACAATCTCCCACTTGTACTGGAATCTCTGTATTCATAATCCTTTTGTCTCAATATCTCGATTAGTCATAAGGCAAGATTAGTGTCATCCTTATAAAGCCTAATCTTGTTCATCGGACTCTGATTTGATACTGACAATCCAAACGACTCGGGACAGTCCGTTTGAGCATGGCCATGCATTTTCCAGTATTCAAATCTCCGATTGGCCTAGAGATATTCACTCCATTTATATTGGAGGGACAAATTCCGTCTTGTTCCATCACTGTAAACTACTCATTTCATAATGTACCCAAACAAGGTCCTTATAACTATCGCAGAACGATAGCGTTAGACAATGATCAAAGTGCATCAGTCCATGTGCAGTCACATGCATGCGAACTCAGGTCTAAGGACTATACTCTATAGTCGTAGTAAGAATCTCTTATGACACAGATATAAATATCCTGAAGAGTTCTTATAAGCGGGTCTTGTCCGGTCGTATGTTCCCAAACATACACCTATGTACTGACTTTGATGCCGCGCATCTATGACACACTGAGACTTTGTCATAAGTCACGTACCAATCCAGTCTCACACGGTTGTTGGTGTTCCAATTTCAACAACCTTCGACTAGGGACGGGATGATATAAAACATCTATCAAATATAGGGTCTCATGATCAAGCTAAATGACTTCGATGACTCAAGATCAAGTCATTTACTTCGATGACCTATAAAATGGTTCATATCATTTTGGAACGATTATTTCATCACAGTTAAAATAATCTTGAAATAATAATTTCATTAAACATAAGAATGTTTTACAAGAACATATCAAATAACTAAATAAAAGCCCTCAAACTCCCACTCAAATTTAGATTACATTTCAATGTCTCTAATGCCTACAGCTTCAGTCAGAAACTCGAGCTTAGGCCTTGGGAGTGGCTTTGTCAACGGATCAGCGACATTATCATCTGTCGGGACTCGGCTGATCTTGACTTCCTTTCTATTAACGATGTCACGTATCAAGTGAAATCTTCTTTGAACATGCTTGGATTTCTGGTGTGATCTTGGTTCCTTTGCCTGAGCAATAGCACCATTGTTATCACAAAACAGTGCCAGAGGCTCAGCCGCATCTGGTATCACACCTAGTTCAATGATGAACTTTCGTATCCAAACAGCTTCCTTCGCAGCTTCTGAAGCGGCGATATATTCAGCTTCTGTAGTGGAATCAGCAACGGTGTCTTGCTTGGAGCTTCTCCAACTGATTGCACCGCCATTCAGACAAAAGATATAACCGGACTGTGACCGGAAATCATCTTGGTCTGTCTGGAAACTTGCGTCCGTGAATCCACTGACTTTAAGCACATCACTTCCACCGTACACTAAGAACTTATCCTTAGTATGTCTTAGATACTTCAAGATATTCTTTACGGCAATCCAATGGTTTTCACCTGGATTTGACTGGTATCTACTCGTCATGCTCAATGCATAAGCAACATCAGGACGAGTACAGATCATGGCATACATGATAGATCCTATTGCAGATGCATAAGGAATATTCTTCATGCGCTCAAGCTCAGCAGCCGACGTAGGGCTCTGCTTCTTGCTTAGCGTTGTGCCATGTACCATTGGCGTGAAGCCCTTCTTGGAATCTTTCATGCTGAATCTTTGCAGGACTTTGTCAATGTATGAGTCTTGACACAAGCCTATCAGCCTTTTAGATCTATCTCTATAGATCCTAATTCCAAGAACGTATGCGGCTTCACCCATGTCTTTCATGGAAAAACAACTTCCAAGCCAGTCCTTTACCGACTTTAGCATTGGAACGTCGTTTCCGAGAAGCAGTATGTCATCGACATACAGAATAAGAAATACAATCTTGCTCCCACTAGATTTCTTATACACGCATTGTTCTTCTTCGTTTCTGATGAAGTCAAATTGCTTGATCGCTTCATCAAAACGAAGATTCCAGCTCCTCGATGCTTGCTTCAATCCATAAATGGATTTATGAAGCTTGCATACTTTTCCAGCATTCTTTGGATCTATGTAACCGTCAGGTTGTGTCATATACACATCCTCTTCCAGAATACCATTCAGGAAGGCGGTTTTCACGTCCATCTGCCAAATTTCATAATCATGAAAAGCTGCAGTTGCTAGTAGAATCCGAATAGATTTCATCATAGCCACTGGTGAATAGGTTTCATCGTAATCCACACCGTGAACTTGTCTGAAACCTTTTGCCACCAACCTGGCTTTATAAATCTGGACATTTCCATCCACGTCAATCTTCTTCTTGAAGATCCATTTGCACTCGATGGCTTTTACACCAGCGGGTAAGTCAACCAACGAAAACACTTGGTTGACCGACATGGAGTCCATTTCGGAATCAGTGGCCTTGCGCCACTTAGAGGAATCTGGGCCCATCATGGCTTGATTGAAGTTCGATGGTTCATCACCATCAATGATCAGAAGATCATGACAGTCAGTCACGAGGAATCCTTGATATCTCTCGGGTTCGTGACGGATCCTCCCGGATCTTCGAACTTCAGGTACTACAGGTTCAGGCTCTACAATTTCTTGTAGGTCCTCCTGCTGCTCTTCCTCATTAGGTTGAGCAGTATCCTGTTCATCTTGAATTTCTTCAAGCAGTACCTTACTCCCACTGTCTTTCTTAGAGAGAAACTCCCTCTCAAGAAAGTTACAATCCCGGGCAACAAAGATCTTGTTCTCGGAACGTAGATAGAAGTAATAAGCCTTGGTTTCCCGTGGATAACCAATGAAGTAGCATTTGTCAGATTTTGGTGTAAGCTTGTCTGAGATCAATCTCTTGACATAGGCTTCACAACCCCAAATTCTGAGATAAGACAGCACTGGAGCTTCTCCAGTCCATAATTCATATGGTGTCTTTGCTACTGCTTTCGATGGCGCTCTATTTAGAGTGAACACTGCTGTTAGCAGAGCATATCCCCAAAGGGATATTGGAAGGTCTGTGTGACTCATCATAGATCGAACCATATCCAATAAGGTCCGATTTCTCCTTTCAGACACACCATTCCATTGAGGTGTTCCAGGAGGAGTGAGTTGGGATACGATCCCACACTCTCTCAGATGATCACTGAATTCTTGGCTTAAGTATTCTCCTCCTCGGTCGGACCGAAGAGCCTTAATGCTTTTGCCAAGTTGGTTCTGTACTTCATTTTGGAATTCTCTGAACTTCTCAAAAGATTCAGACTTATGTTTCATTAAATAAACATATCCATACCTACTGAAATCATCAGTAAAGGTAATGAAGTACTGATAGTTTCCTCTTGCATTTGTGGACATTGGGCCACACACATCAGTGTGTATCAGGCCCAATACGTCACTGGCCCTCTCGTTAGGTTTATTAAAGGGGGCCCGTGTCATTTTGCCCATCATGCAGGATTCGCATTTCTCACATGACTCAAAGTCAAATGAGCCAAGAAGTCCATTCGAATGGAGCCTCTTGATGCGTTTCTCGCTGATGTGCCCTAAACGACAATGCCATAGAAACGTTCGGTTCTCCTCATTAGGTTTGAACCGTTTGGTATTAATGTTATAAATTGGCGCGGATTGATCGAGTATGTAAAGCCCATTCATAAGAGGGGCAGAACCATAGAACAAATTGTTGCGATTGAAGGAACATAATTTATTCTTAACTGAAAAATCATAACCTTCCAAATCCAACAAAGAAATTGAAATAATATTTCTGCTTATAGCAGGTACAAAATAACAATTATTGAGTTCTAAAATCAATCCCGAAGGTAAAGACAACAAGTAAGTGCCTACAGCTAGTGCTGGAACTTTCGCTCCATTCCCAACTCGTAGCTCCACTTGTCCTTGCTTCAGCCTTCTACTGTTGCTGAGTGCCTGCATATTAGTACAAATATGAGCCCCACAACCAGTATCCATAACCCATGAGGTATTATCAGAAGTAGTTGTATTAACTTCTATAACAAAAATACCTGTTGAAGAAGTCTCAAAAGTCTTCTTCTTCAATTCCTTTAGACCTTCCTGGAATTTCTTACATTCTCTCCTCCAATGCCCTGGTTCTTTACAGAACCTGCATATGTCAGTTGGCCCAGCCTTGGACTTGGGCTTGGGCTTTGGCGTGTCCTTGTCCGCGACTTGGACAGCCTTGGCCTTTCCCTTATCCTTAGCAGAGGATTTCTTAAACCCCTTGCCCTTCTGCACCATAAGCACATTGGGGTCCTTGGCGGTTTTCCTCAAATTGGGCTCCGCAGTCTTGAGCATTCCGTGAAGCTCAGGCAATGTCTTACTCAAGCCATGCATGTTAAAGTTCAGAATGAACTGATCATAGCTTGCAGGTAATGACTGCAGAATGATGTCGCAGGCAAGTTCCTGGCTGATTGGGCAGTCGAGTTTCTGAAGATGATCGAGATAACCCATCATCTTCAAGACATGAGGACTCACTGCCGCATTCGCAGCCAACTTGCAGTCCAAGAGGTTCTTAACTGTTTGAAACCTCTCAGTCCTAGCCTGCTCCTGAAAAAGCGATTTCAGGCTTGCCATTATCTCGATGGGTGACAATACACTCTCGAACTGTTTTTGCAGCTCAGGAGTCATTGTCACCAACATCAGGCAATAGGCATCATTTTCATCTGACGAATGCTTTTCCCAAGCATTATGCAGAGTCCTGGCGGCATTGGCAGGAGGCCTCTCGGGGAGAGGATCACGAAGGACATAATCCTTCTTCTCCTGCTTGAGGACTAGCCTCAAGTTCCTTGACCACGTCAGGAAGTTCGTTCCAGTCAGCTTCTCCTTTTCGAGAACAGACCGGATCGAGAATGTGTTTTGTGCGCTTGTAGTAGTCATAGCTGAAATATATATAAGATAAAAAGGTTATTAGTTGTTATGTTCAATATGATTAATCTCGTATTAAATTTTAATATGATTAATCATGCATTATATTCAATAACATAAGTTACCCTCAATAGAATATAATGATTCCAAGATCCACATATAACTAAGATCAAAGTGGGCCACTGGCCATCACCCAACCTTAGCTTATATCGGTAAGCCCTATATCGGCTAATTATATCCGTGATATAACTCTTGGTTGTGAATCTGGGCCCGAGGCCCAATCCACTCTGATGTCTCAAGGCCCGGGACTCCCGATGGCCCAGTCAAGAAAACCAGACTATACAGTCATGTAATCATTAATGTCTGGGACTCCCAATGACATTTATGAATCACAAACCGTCTTATCCACGCAAAAGCAGACACCCTCACACTGTAAGGCCATGAATACAATTGAATGGGCTTCGACAGCTGACATAGAATGGACAAGACATCCAACGCTTGATATTATTTGAGGTTCGTAGGTTTATTTAAAAATTCATTCCCAAAATAGAAGATTACTATTTCGGGAAACTTTCCATTTTTGGAAACCTACTATTTTTGGAAACTTTCTAAAATTGGAAACTTTCTAAAAACGGAAACTTTCTAACTTTAGAAATTTCTTAAAATCCGAATCATGCAAATCTAGAAACTTCTATAAATTAAGAAACTTTCTAATTTCAAAATATCGGAAACTTTAATTTAAAATCGATTTATATTCTTTATAAAATAAATTTTAAATTAAATCTGAAGAAAGACTCAAATAATTGGCCCAATCGTTTTAACTTCTTGGCCCGAGGCCGAAGAATTGGTCTATGTCCGAGACATAACCCGATCGTCCAATTAGATGACATAACCGGTCTGGTTCATTAAAATTGGTCTAACCAAAATTAATTACTACGATGACCACAATTGTCAACCGGTTATTTACTAAACCGGATTTTCTCAATTTATTTGGTCCAACCAAATCAAATTAGAAAATCCTGGTTTAGGCACTAAATCCAATAATTCTTTCGACATTGGATTTCTTGTCCCGGTTTAACCAGACTTAATAAAATTATTAAATCTGTTTATTAAACCAGGACGAATTAATTTTAATCAAAATATTAAACCGAGCCTTAAACCAACCATGTCGATCGATGAACCAACCGTGTCGATCGATCCATCAACCGCATCGGTCGATGCTCTTAGCATCGATCCTGCATCGATCGTGCATCGATCCTGTATCGATCGATGCTCTCACGCATGCACGGAACCGAGCCAAAACCCTAACCGTGTCGATCGATGCACCAACCGCATCGGTCGATGCACCAACATCGAACCTGCATCGATCCTGCATCGATCGATGCTTTCACGCGTTAACAGGGTTAGCCGATAGACTGTATCGACCGATCCATGCGATCGTATCGATCGATCCATGCGATCGCAGTCGATACTGACTTTTGAAAATCGCATTCTACCAAATCAATATAGCTTGGTTTCTGCGATTTTAAGTGTGTTTAGGTTTCAATTCCTTGTTGCTTAAGTGATTTCTCTTATCAGTAGTTGATTCAAAACACTTTTAAACAAGAAAAACAATCCTAAACTTGAATCTAAACAAGAAAAACCAGAACCAATAGCTCTGATACCACTGAAGGAATGTTTAGTTGATCCTGATTCAATTCTCTGATTCATATCATCCTAAACATGCTGATCTAGGTTCTTCTCGAATAGAAACAATTGATGATCTCACCTTTTACCTGTTAATTGCAGCGGAAGGAGATAGAACAGGTCAGAGATCAGAGAAACACCGAGAGATGAATCCTCCAAAGGCTCACACACGCGATCACAGAAAACGGCTGCTAGACCACTAGGGGAACTCGGCGCAGAGGGAGAGAGATTTTTCGGCTAGGGTTTTTGGTTCTGAACCCGAGTTTTATTTATAAAACTTGTCCGGTTCCGTTTGGGCCATTTGGCCCAAACACCAATTAACTCGACGGCATTCGCGCACTGTGTCGATCGACACCCCTTGTGTATCGATCGACACACAGTGGCCAAACCGTTTTATTCTCTCTAAGTACAGTAAATGCCTAGCACTTTTACCGTACTTCTGCTAAACCGTTCCTACACATTTTCCTGTTAGCTTAGGCGTGTGACCCATATGGGATCATATAATAAAGGAAATAAGTCCAAGACTTATAGATCATGAGCGGACTCTAGCAAGCCATCATGAACCCCAGTATTATATGACTTATGTCTGATCATTGACATACTCTTACTTTCTAGAGACAGTACCGAGATTACTGGACACAATTCCAACAGCTAGTACCGGGGCTCGGATCTCCTGGGAACTGAGTTCTACGAGGTTTCTGTGTTTTCTCTCTGAGAAAAACACTGTATGGGCGGCGCTCTTCATCCATCGGGTCGAAGTTACCAATGTGATTTCAGGACATAATCCCAACAATCTCCCACTTGTACTGGAATCACCTATTCCTTTAATCCCTTCGTCGCTATATCTCGATATGGCATAAGGCAAGAGACTGTGTCATCCTTATTATAGCCAACATCATGTTCATCGAACTCCTGATCTATACTGATAAAACAAACGACTGACAATCACCTCGTTTGAGCACGGCCATGCATTTTCTCAGTATCAAATCTTCGATGGGCCCTGAGATATTTATCTCCCGTTATACAGGAGGGACAAATCCCATCTTGTTCCATCCCTGTTTCTACACATACTTCATGATACGCATAAGCAATGCCGGAGCAGTCTCGTCGGAGATCATCGGACCGCCGCCGGACCACCGCGGGACCGCCGCCGCGCTGCCGCCTCGCCAGAGCAGCCTCGCCGTTCGCCGGAATTTTCACCCGAAAATTTTGATCGTCGCAGTTTTCGATCCCGGACCGGAGTCGCGGTCTTATAAGGGTAAATTAGGTGTGATTGAGTTCATTATGATTACCTATGAGTTGCATATGTGGATTCTATAGGATGTCGAGAAACATAAATGGTCGAAATATGTATACACTTTGCCATCTAATGAACTCTTTCACCCCCTTTGTTTATGTCGTTGGAGTGACATTGCAGTTGAAATTGATTTGTTGATGAGATGGTACATGTAAAACTTTTTATGTTTTCTACTTCAATCCCGAAAGAAACACTCTCCAACATGTTGAAATCTAAGGTTTTGGAGAATATTATGATGAGAGACGTCATAGCGTTTGTATGTTTGTAGCCTACGTAGAGTGAGGATCTTAATGTTAACGATGCAAAGTACTTCTAGCCAAGCCATGGTTTAAATATCATTAGGAAAAGGGTCAAAACTACCAAAACCACGAATACTCTGCAACTGTGCTCCATCTTTGAAAAAAGCGTACTATTTATTAGCTAACCTCGAGTGAGGACATGTGTCGGTTAGTTGTTGGCTATTCAAACCTCATGTTTGAGCGGTTGAGGTAGTCCAAGTGGTAGAAGGGTCCGAGGTGGCAACCACCACCCGGGTTCGACTCCAGGCGGAAACAAAAATGCCTCCTCTGCTCATAACGCGGGCACTGGGCCTAAGGCCCAGAGAAAACCCTCCCAGGTGAAGCTGGCCTGCGGCCTGACTGGGCCCAAAGAAATTAATCTGGACCATGGTCTGGGATCCTCCCTGGATTATCAAAAAAAAAAAAAAATCAAAAAAGATAGCCAGTTTGGCTGTGAGTGTGAATTCTCATTTTACAGGTTTCGTGTGAGCTTTATCACTCTGTTGGCTTTCATTTTGTTCTTTCTGGTTATAATGTCCTATAGATAGTCACTACAAGAAAAATATTAGTTAACATCAGTAAAAAAATATAAAAATAATTGACACTAGATTACAACACATAATAATAAATGATATTAAGGTTTAACATCAAATAAAATAGTTGATGCCAATATTAGCATATGTTGCATCAGATAAATAAAAATGATACTAATTTATTATTACTTTGTTTCATTTAAAATAAATTGATACAAAATAAAATTTCACATCAGTTGAACAATTGATGTATGTATTAATTATTCATAACATCAATTAACTTAAATGATGCAATATTTATATCAATTAAAAAGTGATGCAAATACATTTTTGGTATTTGTCTCACATCGGGAATATTAGATGGAGATAAGATAACTACTTCTCTATAAAATAACTTTATCACTTTATCACTTATAATTAAACACAACCATAGACTTTAAAATTTTAGCCCATCAAAACCAAGTTAAATTTTGCATGGTTTAATAAATTGATAATAATATGTCAGATCATACATAAAGTCTCTAATGTTTAATGGTTAAAAATTAATAATATTATATTTTAAATATTTATGAAAACTAATATTAACTAAATAAATTATTTTAATATCGCTTATCTAAAATTGATACAACTATTACATCATTTAAAGTAATTAATATAAATATTTAAAATCAATTGTTTCAAACGAAACAAATATTAACATCATTTATTTTGATTGATATGAATTTTAGTATCATTTATTGTGACTGATATATATTAACATCACTTATAACAAATAACCAAAATAGTTGCATCGGCCAGTTTGAACTGATATTAAATATTAGAGTCACCATTTCCAAAGTCATTTATATTAATGATGCAAATTACATCAATCAAAAAATGATACTACATGTTAAAATAAATTGCATCAATCAAAAAATGATACTACATGTTAAAATAAATGATATAACATACTACATTTCTTCTGGTGAGTATTTTTGTTTTTTCGGACTTTATTTTACGATATTACTAGATGATATCCAAAATAATCATCGTTTGCATCCCTAACTTCTATAAATTTCGTTTAAAAAATTGGAAACTCACACAAGCTCTTCTTGCTGTTCTCCCTTAGAAATCACTAGCTAGTATGCTTTTACCTATTGATCTTTCGTTTTTGGGTGAAGTCTGATTTACTTTACAAAAGAAGGTCTCGCAATGGTTATGTGATCGAGATTCTAAATTGCTTAGATCAAAGCCTGTTATTTACTTGGTGAGTAGGTTTTGATTGTTCATCTCTAGTAGATTCATCACGAAATATATCTTTCTCATTCGATTTTAATTTTAGAATATAACATAAAAACAAAATTTATTGGGTTAGCTTCAGAAATGTATGTAGTTCAAGACACAAATATCATCATATTCTTGAAGTTCAAAGTGGAGGCTTGAATCTTTACTAGGACCAAACTGTATTTCTTTTATTAATTTATTTTTATGATTTCTATAATGAAATCTATTCTTAGAAACATTTAGGTTCGATTTAATTCAACGCACACTTTTTGTAGAGAAGAAGAAATTATACTAACTTTAATTCATGTTTCTTTGACCCTTTTGAATCACAAATTGACTTCTTCTTCTTTCAACTTTCAAATCCTTTATGGTTTCCTTTGATAGATAAAGAAACTCTAATTCTTCTTTAATTTTCCCTTAATCTCATGGCACGTTTTGTATGTGTGTTTCTGTTATGTTAAATTATAACTTTAATGGTTTTTATTATTTATACAAAACACACACACATGAACGAAGAATATGTTATTATTTATACATAACCATTCATACGGTTACGTCGTGAACAAAGAATATGTACACATTTTATATCTTTTCAAATTATAACTTTTTATTAATTAAATATAGATACATATATACATATACATATACATATATATAATTTATAAAAACTGTAAATAATGTAATTAGGTAAGGAAGGAGGGATATCAATAAACTTGAATTCTAGTTCACTAATCGAAACCAATCCATCACGATATCATCTTTTATATTAGAAATTTTTAACACTAATGTGAACTTGATCATCTACATTAAACTGGGAGACATATAAATCACATATAAAAATAAATATTCTTACATTCTCTTACTTGACATTTATGTCGACTTGATGGTTTAATAATTTTAATGTACACTTTCATAACAAATTCATCTGATCTTTAATATTAACTATAAAACCAGAATTGACTGAATCATGGGAGTCACACGTCAATGAACGACATGTTTCCGTCCATGTATCACAAACCAATTCTAACTTTATATATATATATGTATTATTTACATGAGATGAGCTTTAATTCTCAAAAATAATATGTTATCCACAAACTTTAAGTGTATACACATACTTTAATGATAACATACTTAGTAAAACCGAAACGTAACTTTAAGTGAATTCACAGTGTCATAGACTTAATGAGCATACCATAATCAGAATATCAAGGCTTTATCTATGACTAAGAGAGAACCCGCACAAATGCGCATATTTATTTTAATTTGAGAATATTTTAAATATTTTAGATTTAAAATTAATATGTTTTTATAATTTTTTATAAAATTGTTTTTTTGTTATCATAATAATCACATGAGAGAAAATGCATTAATATGCATATTTTATTTTACTTTATTTTTTAAATAATATGATTTTGTATTTTTGATTTATTATCAATCATTTTTTTGCATCTTTTATAAATTTTTATTTTGTATGCTTTTTGTGTGGATCATCCTTCTAATATTTATACACATCATTTTATAAATATTTTCTTGTATTACCATAACTTTTTATGCTTACCATTTTGTATATTTATTTCATTTTGTTCTTCTTTTTCTCTATTTTATCATATTTTTGCTAATTATAACTTTAATTGTTGATTTCATTTTAATAGTTTTCTAATATTTCTACACATCATTTTATAAATATTTTCTTGTATTACCATAACTTTGTATGCTTATCATTTTGTATATTTATTTCAGTTTGTTCTTCTTTTTCTCTATCTTTATCATTTTTTTTTTTGCTAATTATCACTTCAATTATTTATTGAATATATATTTAATATTTTTAGTTATAAGTTTTTTCCAATCGTTCTAAACTATTTTAATATAATATTCTAGTTTTGATCTCCTAATTTGTTTTTATTTATATTTAAATTTAATTATTTTCTTATTTGTGAAATGATTAAATCATATAAAATAATTAGTTTAAATATTATATTATATAAAATTTATATGTTTAAAATATTTTAAGATTAAATTTTGATTTTATTTATTTTATATTTATATTTCAGTAATTTTTAGTAATTGATTGAAATTAAGTAGTTTTAAATGAAATAATTAATGTTGATGATGTGAAATTTTTTATTTAAAATAGACTAATCAGGAGGAGCTGACATGTCGACGCAGAGAGTCTCCCTTTCTTCTTTTATATATAGGATACTCATAGCTCTACATGGTCAATGAACTTGGAAATATTGCACTCATTGTATTTTTTTATATTTCTAATAGCAAACTTGTATCATTTGATGTTTGCTTTGGTTTTGTATTTTTGTGATTTTTTGTCTGTAAAATGACTTTTTTACCCTACCTTATTGTTTGCTTTCCTAATTCCTTTCTAATTTTCTAGTTAGTCTTTTTTTGCAAAACTTTCATTTGTTTAACTGGTTTGTATTATTTTGCATAAAAAACAATTTCCACTTTTTGTTATGAACTAGGCAAGAGGTGGAGAGATATACCCATGTAGTTTCGACTAACAATGGCTGTCTGCCCGCCGATCAGGTTGGCTGACTCTTCTACCTTGTTCTCTCTAATTAGTATACTCGAAAACTAAAACCCTTTTGCGATCTCTTAGAATAAGATGTATTTGAAAAGAATAGGCTGGTTGTTGCTCTAATTATTGCCCCGCTCTTCCGTTAAAACACGTGCTGCTGATGATTTTTACCAGATCCGCCGAGCCTAAAAAATGGGTTAATAGTATTAGTACGCATCGACCGGCCAAGTAACTTATCACGAAGAACCGGTGGATAGTACTACAGATCAGCCCTATTCATATGTTCAGAATCAGATATATGCCGGTGGAGACCAACCCATGATGCATATACATGGATTTAATGCGATTTCCAATCACAAGCATCTACGTAGAAACAACCCATAACCTACGAAGACTACCCATTGTTTTTTGTGAGAGGCTATGGACACATCACTCGTTTCTTGTTGATCACCAGTTGTAACTCGGTGGAGAACAAACCTACGATGTAAGTGTACCACTATCCGTGTTTTGTAGCGTTATTCAGTCTCGCACCCCAAAACAACACTGACGCTCATGGATACACGACACGGTCAGTCGGTCTGGCAATCGGTCCATCCTTCCACTAGGATTTTTAATACCAAGAGAAACTATCCATTACACTCTGTCCATCAGTCATTCGTATTGGTGTTCCGTTTTTAACTTTGTATTGTTCTTTTTTATGAAAATTTACTTTTTGTGATTTACGTTTTAAATATATATGGAGTGATGTGATCATTTGGAGCGATGTGATCATTCATGAAAATCTGCAGAAGTTCGTCGGAAGTCTTTTAATGAATGTCTAATCAACTAGCGTGTATAATAAACGAATTATTTTTAAAAAATTTAATCCCAATTTCTTTAATCCCAATTTCTAATCAAGAACTCAATTGATACAAAGACGCGTATCCAGCTCCATGGACCCCTAAGATATCTCTTTTATATGTACTAGTCTACCAGTGGTTGCTAAAACATTATCTTGAGCTATGAGCTGCACGCCTGACTCATCTTCCCATAGTTCTCAGTTAGCATCCCCGACATCACCTGCAGTCACGGTAGTCCCAACAATGTGTTGGTGTGGCGCTCCAGTTCAAGTAGGGTTTGGCACAACTCTTGCAAATCTGCATCGTAGGTGGTTCAAATGCCCGGAAGTTAGACAGGTTAGTCTAAAATCAAGGATACACCCATTTTTTAATACAGTCTTGATAGAAGTGATTTTCTCATCCAACACTCAAACGAGGGCCACCTACGTGAGTGGGTCGACGACGCGATAATGAAAAAAGTTGATAAGCTTGCTAAGGATATACATAAATTACAAGAAGATTCCGTATTACTAGAACTTTGGTTTGCTTCGCTTGGAGACGACCTAGCAACTAGGATGGAAAGAAAGATATCCCTTGAAGTCGCGAGAATTAAGAAAGTACCTTCTATCAGGAGCCATAATCAGGAGAAAATGAACATTAAGCAACTCGTTTGGGTCGTTGTTATATCTTTCTGTGGAGCGATGTACACCTTTGGGCAGTTGAAGACATACATTCTTGGTTGAAGAACGAAAGTTGAATCTGTTATGGATGTATTTACGTCATTCCATCTTAATCATGTATCTTTCTCGGGTACTCCTCCGGTATGGTTAACCACACCATCCAACAAAATCCGAGTCTTAATTTTAAAACGCTGAGTTTTTTCGACATCTATCCATATGTACAATACTGTTTCAGCAATACTCTGAAATGTAATAACAAACCAACATCTTGGTGTAAAATTTTTTGTTTCAAGTTTCTCGTTCTGAACATCGAACTATCCATAAACGTGATTCTCCAATTTTATTTATAGATTCGTTTATAATAGTTAAATAAAAGCTATCCACGGATATCCCGTTTGTGTTACCCCGCATAAACAGTACATCATTTTGGTTACATCTTTTTTTTGCATGAATATTTCAATGGATATCCAGAGTTCAATCATGTTTGTATATAATAAGAAATGTGGCAGTGCTTTGTGATGTACTTATTAAACTATCGTTCTTTATAACGTATGATTAGACTGCGATAGTTAATGTTTTCGAGCTCCGTGCACACATAATATTTTCCATCCGAAACTTTGTGTATCTGTGCATGTAGTAGTACATTTGTTAGTCCCCATGTAGTAGTACATATGCCAGTCTTCAGGCTATTTTTATATTAAAATAATGCTACCGATATGAGTCGAAGATTTACCGGTCCGACTAGTGTTTAGGAAATGTTTAAATTTTTGTACATATTTTGTCATTTTTTCAGTGGGTACATTTCCTATCCAGCAATATGTTTAGTGCTAGCTGCATTAAAACAAAATGGACTTGAAAATAAATTGAAAGTCAGATCGATTCGTTAATGGATATGATTAATATATATATATATATATATATATATATATATATATATATATATATAAGGAACAAAGACATTCATTTTCATTGTGCAAAACATGGCCAGCATTTAAGTTAACATTGATGGATAACCGAATAAGTTCAAATTCCAATAACAAAAACCAAAAATATCTAAACGATATCTCATATGCGACCTAACCGTCAACATTTTGCCATGCACTGTTGCCCCATCCTCCACCATTCTCCTCACCGTCATCGTTTTGCACTGTCCCTTGACCCCAACCGCCACCATTATTTATTTCAACTTCTCCCCAATTGCCTTCGTTTTGCATTGCAGCGTCGTGCCAACCACCCACGTTTTGCCCTTCACCGTCATCCCAACCGTCGGGTATCTCTTCTACCTCAGGTCATTCAAAGAAAGTCTGAGGAATGATTTCGAAGAAGACTAAACTTTCGATAGTCCTGAAGCAATCATCACACATATTGAGACCTTTGACATTCTCATGAAAGAAATTTAACCAATATCGATGAACCGAGCATGGGCATGTCCTTAATCTCCCCTCATTAAATTCATTCCGTATGCTTGCAATATCAACTGATATGACGACATTCCAGTTGTATTTCTCGAGCCTCCTAAGAGCACGGACATCAAACCGAGAAATGAAAGGAATGGTTGAATCTGTATCCAAAGTGGGGGAGATAGGGCGACAAATTACTTCGTAGAAATACACATGAGGTTTGTAGCCTGTGATTGCACATCGCTTGATCCTTAGAAAAGCTTATGTTCTTCCTTTGGTGTACATTAAGTCGCTGATTGCTCTCAAAAACACTGCGGATACGTTGTTCGCATCCAGGAAAGCATTGTACAAATGGGTAATGTCGTTGTGGGTTCCTTCGGGGGGAATTCATGGACAAGATCTTTCTGAGAACGAGTATCCATGTGGTCAGCGTCGTCCCGAAGAGTCCTCCATACTACTCGAACCTTGAAGTGTTCTCTAATATTCTCACTCGCATTCTTCGCAAGGATCATCATTCTTATTTCGTCTGGCAGATCCAGAAGATTTAAACCGCTCATTTTTCTGTGTTTTTGTATTGAGAGTGTGGACATACCATATTAGGTCGACATCATATATATGTCGGATACTGCGCAACGCTTCAGTTTCCACGAAAGGACGCTATGTTTCATCTCCCCGTTATACCATGACTGGACGTAATAAAATAGCTATCCACATTTTCGAGTTTATTCTATCCACACTATCACATATCTTCAGTATTACCCATTACTTCTACTATCCACGAACCAAACACATTTGATACACTCAAATTTTGAAATTCGTCGAACCAATAAATAAATAAATTCAAATCCTTATATTTATTACTGCAAATCATGATGTCCTACGAACCATTAAAACTTAAACCGTCAAATCAATTAAATTCCCATAGTTTAGAGTTCCAAAACCACCGACGCATGGGTACACGTACACAATAAAAACAGATATGATTTTCCTTTTTGGTCAACAAAAAATATGTTTTTAATAGTTCTGTTTAAAATTACACCCTACACACAAAACTATCCACCTGCGATTTATGTATCACCTCACATCAAATCCTATCCATCCTATATAGATTGTATTTTCTCGAAACTGTCTTTACCATCCAAGGTTAGAAAATGTAAAATTGTATTGTCTAAATATACGCCATCTCCATGCAGGTGTTCAACCAAAATCTAAATTTCACTGCTTATTTTGTAAAACTTTGCTTGACTTTCGACTACCGTTTAATCTATCCACCCTTTCGACTACCGTTTCGACTACCGTTTAATTTGGGGTTTCCCACACATCTGCAATATTTAATATTTCTCAAATCAACCATATTTAATCAACTTTTTTAGCTTTTATCCAACTCCCAAAGAGACTACGAATCATTACACTCTAAGCCGTCAAATCACACATCGGGGAGGGTGTGAAACCATTACACGTCTAAGCTTACACGCTTAAAAATTATCCTCTTTCCATCAAATATTAGTTATATTTATTTTCACATACTATCAATCAAAAAAGACTTGTCCATTATCTGCAACATACACATATTGGGTATCTTCATACGTTTGCTTTACAACTCATTTTTTAAATTCGCCATCCACTTGCGCTTCTTAAAATGGATACGGACACTAACATATTCATTTATTAAATAAATAATTGTTAAATATTAGTATATTCATTTATTAAATAAATAATTGTTAAATATTAGTTATATTTATCATATATTAGTTATATTTATTTTCACATACTACAAAAAAAAAAAAACCTGTCTACTATCCCTAACAGACACATATTACTATATGCATGCATTTTTTAGCAACTTATTTTTTAACAACTCGATCCAGTTGCGTGGCAATTAAATGGATACGGACACTATCATATTCATATATTGAATACTCAATTTTTTTTAACTATAAGTCAATGTCTATCCATCATTAAGTTTGGTCGTTTATCTCCTATCCATATTTATTTAATATTTTTCGTGGATGATGCATTTTAACAGTCTGTTTTTTTGTAGATGCAATGAATTAAGTCATACGGAAAATGAAACGTTGCGACGGGTGGGGGTTGCCTTTATAAGTACACTACGTCCACCTATAACAATGTTTCCACATCCAAAAAAAAACACTCTCAATCGATGAACGACTCAAATCTTAAAAACGCCAGCGAAAACATCTGTGAGCACTATAAGATTAAATCGATATACAAGACACTTTATGATGACGCTGACCACATGGATACGCTATTCCAGTTTGATCTCATAAAGACTCACCACGACAAACTGGGGATGATCAAACTGGAGAATGCATGTTTCCTTTCCAATAATCCGACTGCTGTTTTCTTGAAAGCAATCTCTGATTTTATGTATTCAGATGAAAGAGAAGTTTCCTCGCGATGTCTCAAATAGTGTGCAATTTGTGGTATCAAGCCCGCCGTTTACTGCTACGAAATTATTCGGAGATCCATCTTTCATGACTTGGACACCGTGACTTGGACACCGATTCATCAATTCCTCTCCTCTCATGATCTGTGATCCGTGACCTTAGGAGGCATGCCACAGAATTCGAGGAATTAAAATGGCCTATCCTGATCTCCGACGAGCTTTGGACAATAAGGGATGATGTCGACAAAGGAATAATATCGACTTGCCCTTGTGAAGTTCACCGATATTGGCTAGATTTGCTCCACGAAAGAGTTAAAGGTCACGGTATGTGTGATACCTGTTTATGGTCTATTGAAACTTCTGCTTTTTTTTATCATCCCATCAACTTTATTTAAGTGGACCGATCTCCATGGGGTGAGGCGGCGCTGATATCAATCCGTTGTCTGATGAGTCGGGTGCTAATAGGGAAAAATGTAGCCGACTGGGAACGTTTTTAGTTTAATATTTTTATATTTTCAATCTTTAATGTATGATGGATCTCGTGGTTTATTCTATCCAAAATTCTATTGTCAAACTTTTATTCACTTTGATATATGTCGGGATTTCGCTATCCACAGTAACACATTTGGTACAATTCATATTTTACAAATCCTTTGATTCACATATAAATCACCAAAAAGAAACCTTATCGTGTTACCGCGAAGCGCGATGTCTGCTTCAACCATTAATCTTTAAGTCACAAATCAATCGCCCCAAACTGTTGTTAAAAATACTCCCTTCCAAACAAACTATCCATCGGCAATTTATAGAACTTCGTATATTCACTCGTACCAATTCATATAGATTAAAAGTACTGATCCGAGACGAACAATCCATGCATCTACTCTACCACTCTTTTCTAACAAATAAGTGAACAATCCTTAAGTTTACATCTGGACTGAAACATTTGGATTTGATCCTCCTCAACATCTTCATTGCATCATCACTAATAATTACCACAAACCAATCCATACAAAATGATTATGTGACCCACATACTCCCAAACAAATAAAAATTGTCAAGCATCCTTATCCACGCAAAACATATATAAGACTATCCACCTGTGATCTATTTAACATCCCGCATTTACTCTACCAATTAAGAGTCCCAATCCATTAACTACTCAACCATTCATGTAAAAACTGAGACGGACAATCTTATTTTCCTACAATCGGACTCATGGTTGTAAGAAAATAGAACATACCAGTCATTTGTGTACATAGAAATTAGTGCAGATAAGTAAATATGTGTTCAGTAAAATGGATAGTTTGCGTATCCACTAACCTCAGCTACGAGCTCAAATTCAATGAAGGTAGCCATTGATCCATGAGTATTTTAACCATCCAAACTTTGTATTATCAATCACCGTGTCCACCTTTCCCTTACCTAGAACAACATAGTCAGTCTTCTAACAACATAGTCATTAGTACATGTGGATAGCTTCTGAGTGGAATATCCATCAACCATTTACAAGCAATCCTAAACAATCGCCGTTTACTGGAATCTTGGTTGTTCTTCACACCGTCCGAAATTTGATAATTTTAACAAAGATAAATCGGCCTTGTCTGAAAGGTCATGTAAAGTCGAAGAAGATTTGCATGCGACACATTAAGTCATGTAATGTCAAGAAGATTTGCCTGCGACACAGTAAGTCTCACTTGCTAAAGACCTCGTTGAACCACGTCGAGACTATTAGCACCTGTAAATCGTATTTAACTGAACCTCTCTCGATAACAGAATCTACCTTTGACGAATCTGTCTTTGTTTAGATGCAAGAAAAATAATTTATTTTGCTTTCTTTTTTTGTCAACTAGCAAATTTATATTAAACTAGGCACAAACTTGGCCAAAATTTTACATCAGGCAAACTGAATACAAGGTTTATAAAGAACAAACGTGTCGTAGCTGGGTTGAACCCTTGCCAAGTCAACTCGAGGAGGCAGAGGACAACGCTACGTGGAAATGAGAACGGACCCACGTCATCTCTAGGGAATGGCCGCTATGCATCGTCGGTGCTGGAGAGGTTCGCCGCCGACAAACACCAATGCTTGAACCTAGTTTCGAGCTTGAACTGATGTTGATCTTCATCCCTCAGAAAACCCACCGCCTGCGAGCATCGCCGTGAACTCAAGGAATCCAAGAGGCAGCACGAATCTCTGACCAAAGGAATCAGGGGGAATCGGATCGATTAAAGATCGTCAGGAAGTCGGGAGAACTAACTGGACATAGCAGGAGTATTAACACAAAAGAGGAAGAAACAAGCCAAAAAAAAAAGTAACCCGGTCGCTGGCGAACCGATGACCGGAAACGGCAAGAGTAAGGTTGAAATGCTAGAGAGAAGATGGAGCAAGAAAGCTAGTGAGACAGAAATATGTGGCCACTCATTTATTTTGCTTTCAGTTAAATATTTAATACAAAAAAAAAGAACCACAAACCATCACCCAACCAAAAAAACCTATCTAGTTACAAATTTTTGATTAGAGAAAGAATAGTATTTTAGACAAAGAGTCATATAAAATGTTACCAAAAAATATAAAAATGAAGATAAATATAAAAAGGTACAGAACTGCATCTAAAAAGAACAAAACATATAACATGTGCAATTAACCCTAATAAACGTCTTGGATGGTAATCTCTTAATTAATAGATCCACTACCATCATATCTGTCCGTAGATGCTCAAAAACACACTACTTTTCTTGAGTTCTTCTTTTGATCACTATAATAATTCCCCAAATTAAGTTTTTCATGACGAGGAAAACCAAAATAGTTCATGAGGACCCCGCTAACATGAATAATCCAATATCTTGGGGGACCCACGAGTATATGTCTTTACCAACTATATTTTTAATTTTCTTATTAATTTCACAGTCATTATTTTAATTTAATTATGATTTCGTTAAAAAAGACTAGAAGCTTGTGGAAATAGTGAGTGAGTACATATACACTATTTAATAAGTCTATGAGTCCCATGCACTTGGCTTACGTAACGGGAACGCATTCATCATCACCTCTCATTTTCACGTCTCCTCTTAACTCTTTACTCTATAACTCTCCAGGCGTAACCTCCACAAACTCTTTTTGATCGAACCCAAACAAAAACAAAACTCGTCGATCATAACATGCCGGGAAATTATCACCGCCTGGGATCCTACGTGGCAGTCCTGGTCTTTACGGCGATGATCACGTTGCTGAGGTGTCCAGTAATCATCAACGCATCAGATTCTTCTTCAGCCAACACGAGGAAGCTTGACGAGGTAGATCCGATAAAGTGCTCTCCAAGCTGCATCCAAAACCCTCCTCCGCCATCTCCTCCACCACCATCTCCTCCGCCATCTCCTCCACCACCATCTCCTCCGCCTCCCGCATGTCCTCCTCCACCGGCTCTCCCTCCACCACCGAAGAAATTCTCACCCAACTGTCCACCGCCTCCGCCGCCAGCTAATTTCTTGTACATCACGGGTCCGCCGGGAAATCTATACCCTGTTGATGAGCTATTCGGAGCGGCCTCCGGAAAAAGCTGTATGGTGCTGAAACTCTCCGGTCTAATCGGGTTCGGACTTCTGGGGTTGTTGATTCTTTGAAACGTGATCAGATCAAAAGAAAAAATGAAGATTGGTTGGTATGTTCGGGTACTTTTCAATTAGTTTATTGAAGAATGTTATTGATCGTTACATTGGTTAATAATAACTTTTTTTCTAGTTATAGGATCATATATATTTCATCATATTTTCCTTTATTCAAAATTTTCTAATGGTTTATAAAACCAAATTAATAAGGTGCTAATACACGCGTAGACCAAAAACTATGGGGTTGATTGGAAGAGTTGTAGCTTTTATTTTTTTTTGCTGTATAAATTATGTTGTATATTTTTTTGCTTTGGCTTTAAATTTAATTGATGTAGGTTTTTTTGCTGTGAAAATATTTTTATTTTTCACAGCTCAATTTTTTTGCTCTGCATATTTAGCTTTGTACATCCAAAATAAAAAAAAATAAAAAATAATAAAGAACTTTGGACAGAAAAATATTTACAAGGCATGATTAGATTAGATTGTGTGCTTTGGAGAGAAAGAGCTTTGGACAGAAAAATATTTACAAAACATGATTGGATTAGATTGTGTGTTTTGGAGAAAAATTAGGCTTTAGAAAGTGTTCTCTCATCTTTGTCAACTTGCCGTTCTCAATTCGATACCTAGGATGCCACAAAAAAAAAAAAAAATTGATTCTCAAAATTGGGAAATTGTACTTTATGTGGAATAATTTTATAGAAAAGCCATTATACTAGAGAAAAGTTAAGAACTGTAAAGTCAACTTTATCCCCCCCCCCCCCTATATCATGTAAATTGAAAAGGCGAAATTGGTGAAAATTCTTTTGTTCTTTTAGTATATCCTTCAGTCTTCTTTATGATTGTTATTTATATTCACAAAATACTTTTATTGTATACTTATTTGTTACGGTTCATATAACAATCAAAAATAAAAATAACAATAGCTATATCACACCGTTATTTTTTAAACTATATCCTTTATTGTTTTTAGTTATTCTTCATTTTTACAGTTGGTTTTACCCCCTTAAAATATTATTCTCATTTGATACAAAACGGGCCGGTTTGTCTTAAATTAATTCAAGTGAAGTCAATTAAATAATGTTGACAACAAAAATTTGAGATGAAGGTAACACCCGTGTCGAAGAAATGTCTACGCTATAATGCGAGAGTGATGGAGATCAACAAAAATGGGCCATAGACGGCTGAACTCAGACATGACATGTGCATCTGTTACACCAAACTCTATATCTTCTCTACCAAATACAGACATGAGTTTTTATTTTTTTCCAGTTCTTCTACATTTTTTTTGTTGAAGTGCTAAATTTATTTACCAAAAAAAAGTATACAAACTTTTAAACTTATAATCTAATCAAAAGAGATTAGAAAAAAAAAGAATTGAAAAAAATAACTAGCCATTTAACATGTAAAAAACATAAGAAAGGGATTTATAAAAACAGGGGATTAAGAGCATTTCCTATAAAAAATTCTCACAAAAGTTTTCAAGATTAAAATAATAAAAATATATAATGAAAAGAAAGAGAATGAAATGGGGTTTTCAAATAAAAACTTATAAGAATTTCTATAAAAAACTTATGTGTTTTTTTTTCGTTGGCTTAATTTTTTTTAAACTAAATTTTAATTATATAACTAAAATAAATATAGAATAATAATATTATATTATATTAGTGAGAATCCTAAATTAAGGTTTTCACTAATGTGGATGCTCTAAGTGTTGGTGATTAATAGATTTTTTGCCATCAATTCGAGGCATCAGCTTTTTCATGGGGCACTCGACGAAGGAGGAGAAGGCGAGTTAAAATGCCCTCTAAGGATAGTTCGAGCCAAAGATAAAATAGGGAAATCTTGTTCTTCATGCATTACAAGTTGTGTATTTGAATTACAATCCGAAAAGACTAATACATTGTATATTTAACTACATAAAAACTAATTAATTTGGATTACATATTTTAAAATTTGATTATTCTTTGATAAGCTTCGACCTATAGCTACCTTTTAGAAATAACATAAACTTACACTGTTACACTTTTATATTTTAAATATTATTCTCTGGTGGATTTTCTTCTCATATTTCTTGTTTTTTACATGAAAATTAAATCTGCCAAACTAGTAACAAAATAAAAGACACGTAATAAATGAAATGAGTTATTGGCTCATAGTTTTTAGTTGTACATATCTAGAGGTTGCAATAGTTATAGAACTGATTAGGAATGAAATAAAGGCAAATCGTAAAAATGACACAAAAACATATTTTGTCATAAATATAGCAACAAAGAAGAAAAATCATAAAATAGCACAAAAACATGTTTTGTCACTAAATTAGCTATAACCTTTAACATTAAATACTAAACCCTAAGTACTAAACTCTAATCCTTAAATAATAAACCCTAAATCATAAATCTTAAAGCTTCAACCTTAAATAATAAATCCTAAATTTTAAATAATTAACTATAAATCCTAAATTATATAATGTTATAAAAGTCTTTGTAATTAAAATAATATTAAAAATATGAATTATTTCCTTGATGCTATATTTATGATAAGTTATGTTTTTTTGTGGTATTTTATGTTTTTCTGGTGAAATAATTATGCACCACACAGCTGTGATTATGCGTCTAACAATGTAACAGAACAGTAACTCCTTTTACGTTCCACGGAAATGGATCTTAATGTATATTTTAATAGTTTTTAGGTTTTAAGTTTTAATTAATGTAACTCTAATTGTCATTATCACTTTCGAGAGATTTAAGTAAGAGTAGAGCCACGAGTTGCACTAGTAGTTATAAGTTATAACTACCTCAGACTAATTTTCTTCCTTTTTAGGTTATTATCTCCCTTATTTGTTACTTCTTATTTACAAAATTTTTGACACTCTTCACACAAAATGAAAACTCTGTTATACTTTTAAACTGCTGATACAATTACTATTATTTATTTCAAATTATTTAATACAATTATAAATAAAAGTTATCACATCAACAAAACCCCTTTAAGCTTCTTCATTATTGAGTCAATAGGATATTATGATAATTAAATGCATTTAGACCAAAGTATTTCACCATTGATATAACTTTTTGGAGGGAAATCTATTGTCATTTTTTTTTTTTTGCTTTAATAAATGTTAAAGAACAATAGAAAAAAATAAAGGCAAGATTGAAGTGGAAGGAGACTAACTAAAATTAAAATAATTTGGGAGCTTATAAATTAGATCATGAGACTTTCTAAATACTCCATCTATCTATGGCTTTTGATTTAAACTTTTCACGTACATCAAATAGAAAAAAAAATACTCATTTGATTTGAATATTCCATTGGTGGGTAGTGATGATATCATCTCTGAAATAGAAGAATTTGTGGATGACAATGAATCAGTTCATCCAAATGAAGAAGCAAATATTGAGGATGGAGAAACAATACCGATAACAGTTCTTTCATCTTCGCAAGTTACTCTTTTAATCGATTTGAATTTAAGTCCGATGGAAAAGTCTAAAAGCACAACCTTTACAGCTAAATCTCAGTTAATTATATGAAAAAGTGGAGATTACTTTTCTCAAAATTCAGGTATATATATTAAATCATTATTTGTATACAAATAATTCTTCAACTATAAAATTTCAAAATATATTTTAAACTAAAGAATGTATTTTTATTCATAATATTTACATATTGTATCAACTGAACTAGTCTATAGGTTTTTAATAAAAGTATCTAGATAATCAATATGAAGTATGGATATGTTTGTTCATAGTTGTAGTTTTTATATGTATAAAAAATTTGTTTGGTTTTTTTTCATGTTGATTTCTAAACATTAGTCTGTAGGTTGTAAATAAAAATATAAAAATATTCTAGATGTGTATGTTCATAGTAGTAGTAGTTTGTATATTTATACACTAGCGCAGGTTTTTGGGTTTTTTATATTGGTTTGTAGTAATGAAAGTTATTTTATAATTTACTAATGAAATTCTAAACATTAGTCTATAAGTTGTAAAAAAAAAATATATATAAATATTGTAGATGAATTATTCTAGATACGTTTGATGGAAGAGTAGCAGTTTGTATATTTGTAGAACACTTGTACAGTTTTTGTTTTCATATTGGTTTGTAATCATGGAAGTCTTTGTTATCATAGTAATAAATTTTTTAATAATTTTGAACAGCATATATATGACGATCATTAACCAATAAGTGAGACAAAAAAGTGTTACTAATGGTCAAAGATGGGCAATTAATAATGTCTTGTTGGAAAGGAGTGTCAATGGAAAGTTAGACAAAAAAACAACAAGAGAGGTATCAGAGTTGTTCTCGATTCATCGTCCGACAGTGCAACGAATATGACAACGAACGAAAAAGACTTCTGCTGGTGAATCAGTGGATGTATCTGAAAAGAAGACAAAAAATTGTGGTCGTAAGAGCCCTAGTTGACTTACAAAGGATTGTTGATGTTCCTTTTCAACAGAGAACAACTTTGAGGACATTATGAGAAGCTCTTGGATTTAGTTATGCATCGCTATATAGATGTGTGAAAGAAGGTCTTCTACGACGTCATAATAACGCATTGAAAGCACATCTGAAAGAGGAAACTAAAGTAGCACAATAATGTTTTTGCCTATCGATGCTGGATCAACACAGTTTTCTTCACGAACCAGAATTTGTTGATATGTACAATATTGTACATATTGATGAAAAGTGGTTATATATAACTAAGAAGTTTGAAAATTATTTTCTTCTTCCGGTTGAAGATGAACCATTGCGTACATGTTAGAGTAAGAATTTCATTGGAAGGGTTATGTTTTTGGTTGCTAGGGCTCGTCCAAGATTTGACGTTGCGGATAATGAATTCTTTTTGGGAAAGATCGGAGTATTTCCCTTTGTGACGATGCAACATGCCCAAAGACGGAGCAGAAACAGAGAAGCGGAGATCATTGAAATTAAACTGGTTACTTCCGTGAAAAGGAGCACATACAGAAATGTTTAATCTAAGAAGTTATTCTAAGCATTCATGAAAAGCCAGATGAAAATTTGAGAAAACATATATTCATTCAACAAGATAACGCGGACATATGTCAATCCAAGCTTAAAGAATTTAAAGAAGCTAGTTCAAAAAATGGGTTTGACATTCAGCTTTTAGTGCTATCCAAGCCTTACAATACAAGGTATGTCTTAAAAACATCGAAGATCTTATCAGTGCCGTCAAGAAATCATTTGAAGAATACCCAACAGAAAAGATTAACCATATACTTTTAACTTAGCAACTTTGCATGCAAGAAACTATGAGAATTGGAGGCTTTAATAACTAAAAAATCCACACATAAAGAAAGAAGCATTGGAAAAAGTGGGTCAAAGAGGCGAAACTCAACTCTTAAGGGAAAGAGTGATCACTCAACCGACTTCTTCCTAAACAAATCAATTGTGACTCTGCATTGTGGAGAGTGTAAGAAACCAACTAGAAATTTAAGTTTTGGCTTTGTTCTTTGTTTTTTTTTTAAAAGAAATTTTTTGTTTGGTTTTGTATATGACATTTCAGTATTTTTTTATAGTAATGTTTAAATTCTATTTTAGGATAAGTAATTCTAGTGTTATATGTGTTTTAGAACATAGAAAAGTGTTGTACGTGCCATTTATCTCATAAAAATATATTTAAATCATGTTCACAAATAATTATTATAAGTTAATGAATCAAAAACATATAAAACTGTATATGTTCACAAAGATTTTAATGGACACAAAGACTACAAATCAAATGATGCATGTATGATTTTATATTGAACCAATCAATGAAGAATTTTATTGATCATCAATAACAAATAGAAACAAAAATCCATAAAATCTAACAATAATGCAAATACGTTATTTTGAGCATATTTATGAACATAGTTTTTTATCATCTCTAATACCATACTTTGGTTTTTTCTATCATGATAAAGTTCTTCTTCTTCATATGATAGTTTTTTTAGATCAAAAACATGTTTCATCTTAACATTAAGATCATGCACCATGGCTTCTTTATTAGGTTGAAGTTCTTCTTCTTCATCCAAAATTTTGTTTAGATCAAACGAATGAAGATCTTCGATGATTCAGATTCCTTTTTTTTTTCATCGTGCACATCTTTTTATAGATTTTGTAGTCACACTTGAATTCATAGTAAACAAAGTGATTCTTGAAAAAATTTTGTTAACAAATTCATTTTAAAATAGATTAAATAATACTAAAATATTTGATTATTAATTATATGTCATTGGGATTATGGCAACGTCCACAAGTGACCTTTGGTGGCCAAATGACTTTGGAATTTTATCAATAATTTAGTTTAATATTAGATCACTTACATTTGAGGTTAAAAATGAATGTGTTGTCAAAATTTGTATTGAAATTAGAGAATGACACTCTTTGGATAACAAAAAATGTTACAATGACACTTTTTGTGAAACGGAAAGATTATTGTTTCTTTTCCACACTAAAACTTTCATAAATTATTATCCTATAAATTAATAATCATTATAAATATTAATTTTTCAAATTTCAAGATGTAAAAACTAAAAAAAAATCGATAAAATTATTTGGTTTCTGAAACATCTATCTAATTATATGTTTCAGTAATAACATAAATTAACAAGTACAAATATTGTGCAATAATTTAGTGAAATTTAACTCTATTATTTGTTTATAAGCTTCTTGCTCTTAGGATCACATCTACAACTTACTAATGAACATGAATCACATTTCTTAGCATGTCATTAACTCTTCTTGAGCCTCTTTACTTCCTCTTCTACTCTAGACGGCAAATTGGGAGCCACCTCTTTTTCTTTTATTATTTCAGAAGCCTCTCATAATTGATTGTTGGATTTCCTTCTGCTCTTTCGTAAAGAACAACTTGAAACTGAACATAAATGTGTCATACCAACAACCATTCTTTAACCTAAAAAATATGCATTGATAAAATTACACGAAACTAGTATAACATGACCTTGTTTTTATTTTCAAGTCTTCCACTTACATTATTGATGAAAGCTTTTTCACTAATTGCTCCAACTTTTTGTTATTTAACTGCAGTGTGAAAGACTCGTGCATTGCAGAAACAAACAATATCTCCTCAAACTTGTGTTGAATTAATCTATAAATGAAGCGCTTGGCGCAACTCTCCACCCTCACTGTAAGTTTCCGCAAAAGAGAGAGAGATATGATTCACCAAGAAGTAGAACGAGGCTCCACATTTTACTGTCTAGTTCATATGTTGAAGGGTTATCTTCTTGTTCTGAAGACAGTAGTTACTGCGTCCGCATGAAAATTTTAAAGTTTGAAATACATGATTAATTGCTGCTAGTTTCAGTGAAATCAATCTGGTTGTAGTCTAATCCAAAGACGCATGAGCTTGGCGTACATGACCACTATCAAGATCAGACTCCTTTTCATTATTCCGAATGCAACTTGCAAATTGCTCGTGTACCAAAACAACCTGATTCATCATGATATCACTAATTAGTATACAATTCAATGATATTTAAAAAAAACATCTCAAATCAAAAGAAATATTGACATGGTAAAGAAAATTTAGTAAGTTACTTCTCTCACTTGGGTTCTTTGAAAGATCAAATAGCTGAATCTCGTTTTCATGAGCTTTTTTGTAAAGCTAGAAGATATAACTAATAAATAGTAAATAATGACATCAATTCCAGTAAAAATAATTAATAATGTATTTATTGTCTTCCAGACTCTCCAAAGACTCAACCACCACCATATACTCAGCCTTTAACAACTATTCTCCAACTTGGAATTTTTGAAATTACTTTTCTCCGAGGGATGGAGGCGGAGGTAGTAATGGCAATAGCTTCTATGGTCTTTCCACCACCGAATGCTATCTCACTTTACTTCCACTATTACTTTAGAAAATCTTTGTTTGTCAGATATATTGTAATACTTTTGAATATAGTGAAAATAATTAAAGCATGAAAACAAACAAGTTGGCTCAACAAAACTAAAGACATTATTCGATGTCTTTTAAAAAATATTTATTATTTTATTATATATTATTATATTAACAATTTTATTAATGAAATTTTTTTTTATCAATTTGTAAAGATTTATTTCTAACGATTCCACATGCACCAAACTAAATTCTTTTATGAATATCTATGTCTAATTGTTCTACCTACGCCACGTTTAAAATCTTCTATAATCTTGCCTTCATTAATATCCATAAATGATAATAAATCGTAATATTTGAGATTCAAACTCATAACTCTCTGGTGTATAAACATTAATAAACTGTTAACCAAAATCCAGTGGCACAAAGGGTATTCCACCAACAAACACCATTCGTTAGTATTTCTTTTATCAAAACTAAGTTATCAATATTAAATGTTTAAAATTATAAAATTTAGAGAATTGAATATAAATCTATAACATCTCTTTACAGTTATTTTGTTTCGGAAAAAGTGTCGTTTACATTTATAATGTGAACCAAATATACAATTTACCAAAGCTAATAAAATAAAATAAATTTATGTCATCTATAATTAATATCATACTATATTTGTATATCTAGAATACTTTTAACATGTACTAGATTTTGACCCGCGCTTAGAAAGCGCGGATATATTTTCTTTATAAATTTTAATTTTTGTTTATTTTGTTCATAGTAATTTAGATTTTTAATTATGTAATCTAATTTTGATTATAACTGTTTAATCCGTATTATAAAAAGTGAATTAATAATTTAGATTATTTTAAAAATGAATTGTGTGTGATATTAAAATAACGATTTCACATTATATAGTTTAATCCATGTTGTATCGTAAGATCATGGTTTGAAATAAAAAATATATATATATATATATATATATATATATATATATATATATATATATATATATATGTGTGTGTGTAAAAACAACCATTGTAAAAGTTATGTGGTATAAATATTTACAAAAGTAAAAACAAAACAATCCGTTTATATATATATATATTTAACACATGTTGTAGTGGTATATATAATTTTCAAATTTGATTGAACAATCCGTTAAAAACTGCATTCAAACATAAAGTTAAATTTGGCGCCTCAAATATTTGAATAATATAAATATGGAATAATTATAATATTTTTATTAAGTTTAAAATATATATATATATATATATTAAACTCATGCGAAGATTTTTTTATAGAAAATTTATAATCGAAATTGGCTAATTTATTTTTCAACCCATTCAATGATTTAAATATTTTGCAATTTGATGGAAGAACCCGCTAAAAAGTGCAATTGTAAAAACATCAATCGTAATATGTATATATATATGTATATTTTTTTGAAACAAAAATAAAGAAGATATTAGAATATATTATAAATATATTTTGAATTAAATCATAAATTATATAATATTAACTTATATATATAAATAGTTGATATATAAGTTATTTAATTATATTTATCAATTGATTTAATAGTTTAATGATTGTATATACATTTGTTTCAATTTTAATTAATTAGGAAAATATGACTCATTATATTTTAGTTGTTTGGCTACATGTTTAATAATTGTCTTGTTTGGAAACATGGATTGTAGAGATAATGTTATATTCCTTAATTACCCTTAATGAAATTTAATTAAATCATTAATATGCAATGGCACAAATTGTAAATAACACATGCCCCTAAGGTTAGTTTTGCCCCTAAGGTTAGTTTTCTAACCACTCTAATTTTTTAATAAACGGGAAAAAAAAAACAATGATTTTGATTTTCTGAAACTGTATGAATGTACACATCTAAATTGAAGCTACTCAAGTCTTCAACAATGACCCAATAGTAAATAATTATCAACTCTTAAGCTTTTAGGAATTTATTAGTTGAATGGTGATCCTAACATAAGCTTGCATATGCTCTGATTGTTTATTTATATTTGCTTTCTATGGTATAATGTTCTGATCATTATAACATAGAAATACAAACGCAAACACAAAGAAACAGCTGAGGCCATAGTACTAAATTCAGCTGAAGTTGAATCTAAATAACAAAAGCAGAGACGGTGAATTGCTCACAAAGCAACCTCAACCGTAGACCGCCTAACTACTAAAATCCTTCTGTTTGCATTGTTTCTTGCGGTTTGGTCACTGCTACTTGGCCGAATTCCACTGAGAGTCCTCTGTGTATCCGCCTTCTGTTTGTTAATAGTGAGCCTCTTGGCCTTTCCATTTGCCAATGACCGATCACAACTAGCTTTAGATGAGTGTTCTTGAGCATCTTTTCTTGCCTTTTCCTGACCTGTTGACGTCTGTTGATGCCTAGATTGTGTGCTTTTAGGCATCGGTCTTGCTTTAAAGTTGAGAGCTTTTCGCGCTACAGCTTCCACTTTTTCCTACAGCATCAGGAAATGTTCCCTCATGAGCTAAAAAATCAACTGTCAGAGTAAATGAGAGATAAGTTATCTCTGTATACCTCTCTGTTCTTCTCGGCTCGTTTAGTAGCTGATCTCTTTTCTCTCAGAACAGAATCAATACAATTCTTGGACCTGAACTTGTTTGTAACTAGAGGAGTTAGGCTCTCAGTTTTCTTTGATGTTGGAGCTTGAGATGCAATGGATTTAACAATCCTCTTCAGCTTCAATTCCTTTCCTCTGCCACCAGAACGAAATAGACACTTGAGAGTGGTGAAACACACATACATAAAGTTAGATGAAAAGAAGGGAAATATAAAGCTTAAAGTAAGCTACCTCTTAGTGTCAATACTGGTTTTATCATTACAACTTGAAGAGCCCTTTGTTATGACAACATGCTTCTTAGTAGAAGTTTTGGTAGTTTCTGCATAATTAGTTGCAGAGGAAGATATCGTTTCTACTTTATCCTCAAGGGTTCTCTCACTGCAACCAATTTCAGTTTTCACCAAAGCAACAGAAAGATAACTATGATCATCATCATAACTCACACAAGAATCTCCGAATTGGCTCTTTTCTTGATCGTATTCTTCTTGTTCATAGCTGTAGAGGCTACACTGAGTCATACTCTCCCATAAATTCTCATCTTTCTCAGTAGCAGTTTGATGATGATGAACTGTTTCTACAGAACTCGGAAATCGGATTCCTTTTTTCTTGAAATGAGCCTCGAAATGAGCTCTCATCTGAGTAACAGAGCCAGGCTTAGAGAATTTCTCAGCCTCTTCTAGATATCTATTGTGAGAGAAGGATGATCTCTTCTCCCATGATAAACCTTCCTTCTCAAATCTTCCAAATGAAACCGATCCTGAGTGAATAGAATTCTCCTGCACCCCATTTGTAAACATATAAAAGGCTTACTATATATTGTTTCAAACATAATTTTTGCATTTGTGCTTAATTTCACGCAACAAAAAGAGTAACAGTGTTTAACTGTTTATACATTTATAATGGAAATATGTTTCGTGAATGTCAAGCTACTAATAGAAGGGCTCAGTGTCCTCTAGTTCTCAACATGACGAACAGAACATTCAAGCCTCTATTTTAATTTTTTATCAATGGTCCATGAAAACGAGTGAAATCCCAAAAGAAAAAAAGATTACTAATTAATTTGAATTGAACATTTAAATCTGAAACTAGCAGAAGACAAAAGTAGTAAAAATTGACATAGTTGAAGAAATTACCAGAAGGCTTAGGTTAAACGGTTCTTCAATCTCTACCGCCATCATATCGAGTTAGATAAAATTTTCTGTTAATTGAAAGTATACTCACAATTTTTAGAAGTTTTGTAAAAAAAAGTAGGAAAAAAAACACAAAATCTAAAGCATACCTGTAAAAAAACCGGTATTTAGGGACAAAAGAGCATAAGAAACAGAGAGTAGTATCCGATATTGATGAAGTAAGCACGACTTGGGAACTTTCGACAATAGAACTCTGTAATTATAATGTTGAATTCAGGTTTGAAAAAAGAAAGCTGACTAATCAATAATCATCTTCATGTTCAGGTTCATGTCATGTCACATGTACTCTCTCTTCTTTAGTTTTGTGTTTTGTCTTGTCTTGTTCTCCAACGGACGCTTCCCACGTTCTCCATTATCACGGCCGTTTAATTCGGAGGGTCACGATCAACGGTCGAGAGTTTTCCAATGTGATGCTATTCGTAAACCGTTCGATCATTCTTAGATTTGATCATATTATGGATATAATTTTCACACAAAAGCTTGGGATGGAAGTTCCTCCACGTGAGTAAATTATTATGTTTCCTTGTTTAGGCTCCATTGTAAGGGTTAGGTCTTATACCAATACAATTAGACTAATCAAGTAAACATAATAATTGAGACCTCACAGTCCAAAGCATGTGATAACATTAATAAGAAATATGTCGTTTTTGGTAAGAGACCATATCATGGCAATTGCATGTGACTTTCTCCCGCGGTTGCGGGACCAAGTCGTATCTTATGTTGAGCTCATTTGCAAAGACTCATTTTCCATTCTAAGATAAGAACATCATTAGTGGGGGTATCTTATCAACATGAGTATCTCAAAAATGTGAAAGCAAAATATAATTAGATTTAATTAGTGGGGGTATCTTATCAACATGAGTATCTCAAAAATGTGAAAGCAAAATATAATTAGATTTAATTAGTGGGTATCTCTAGTGGGGGTCGGACGCGGACATGGAACCAAAATCAGAGCATTCGCTGCATCTTCTGTGGTATCGGGGAGTCGAGAGATTGTTAGATTATGAACAACATGATGAACAAGAAAGAGAGAGTATATGAGAGAATTAGAATTAAGAAAGAGAGAGTTTGTAACCAAAAAAGTGTATAAAAAATATATTGTTTTGAGATGAATTACAATGAAGAAGCTCTCATTTATTTATAGAAAAATAAGAAAGAGTTGTCAAACATATTAGGTAAAGGTTGTTGAACCACATTAGGTAGAGGTTGTTGATCCACCTTAGGTAGAAGTTGTTGAACCACCTTAGGTAGAGATGTTGACTAAAATTGCATGATCAATACTCCCCCTCAAGCTTAGCCATGGAGACACATAAGGTTAAGCTTGGAAACCCATGAAACATTATCTCATTAAAAACCTTAACATAGAAAAACCACTTGGGAAAAAACTATGTTAAGGGAAAAGGAGTGTGATGTCCATAGATTAAAGGACATGAGATCAAGGGTGTGAAAGGTCTACAAGTCCAAGTTTGCTATGGATGTGATCAGTGGCGGAGCCAGGATTGTTTTATAACATAAAATTATTAAAAATTACAATTTATAAATTATTTAAAAATTATAAATATATTCTAAAAATTTTGTCACGATTTTATTTGTTACTTCTTTAAATATAGTTTTCAGTAAATATATAAAATAATCACTTAGATCTATTCCGTAATATTATCATGACAATCTTTATTTATTTTTTAAATATTTCTCAACGGTTGTGGTAGCAATAGAAAAATAACTTCAAAAATCTATAGTAATCAAACCAATAATGATTAAACCATCAAAAATTATATCGCTTTGATCTATTTTCTATAAGTTGTTGTTTAAAACTGACCACAAAATTAACAAAATCCGCTAGTTAATATTTTTACTTTACTTTAGCTTGATGATTAGAATGATATACCAATATTAATATTTTTCACGGGTGTCATAAGGTATATCACCTAAATCATTGATGGAGATATTTTTTTCAGATTCGTAAATCGATTCATTAGTTATCTGTTAAATAAAAAAATAGTCTACTTTTAAATACAAAACTAATTTAAAAATATCTAGATCATAAATATAATCTTTAAATATTTTTATAAATTTGAATTATGAGTGATAATCATCTCAAGTTCAATAAAAACATAAAAGTATGGATCAAAAAACTAAAATATAACATGCAAAAATTGTTTGGTGATGTACTAGAAGACAATAAATTACTGTCGACAAAAAGTAAAATGAACAAATATTTTTCTAAGAGTTAGTTTTCATTTTATGTTTTAATTAACTCCTTAACTAATAATAAAATAGAGCCTCCAAAGCTATGGGCTATTTTATTATTATATCAATTGGGTTTAAACTTAAACCTAAGCCCATTAAACCTAAGTTTTAATAAACTTAAAACGTAAATTCATTAACTAAATAGTTAAATTTTAGATTTAATGTTTTGAGCTTTTTAGGGGTTCAAATTTTTTTTTTGAAAGGGTCAACAAATTTTTATTGGTAAGAAAACATATATATTTTAAAAAAATGGTGGGGTCAGCTGACCCCCCACCCTTTGTACTGCCTCCGCCCATGGATGTGATTGCAAACTTTGAGACTTGCCGCCTTGGTGAAGATGTCAGCCAATTGATCTTCACTTCTGGTGTAGCATGGAAGGATGACTCCTTCAATTTTCTCTCGGACCTTATGGTAGTCTACCTCAATGTGCTTGGTTCTTTCATGGAAGACCGAGTTGGATGCAATATGAATAGCAGCTTGGTTGTCACAATGCATGGTAATAGGGCTAGAAGACTCAATACTTAGATCTTTGAGCAGAGCTTTGAGCCAAGTTAGCTCATTGGTGAGCTTCCTCATGGCTTGGTATTCTGCTTCTGCACTTGAACATGACACCACCTTCTGCTTCTTTGTCTTCAGAGTAACCAAGTTTCCTCCAATGAATGTGCAATAACCAGTTGTAGACTTCCTATCCATCCTATCTTCAGCCCAATCCGCATCACAATATCCCACTATCTCAGTGCTATCATTCTTGCCCATCCAGATGCCTTGGCCGAGGCTAGATTTGAGGTATCTAAGAATCCTCTCCACCATACTCCAATGATATACCGTGGGGGCTTTCATATGCTGACTGGCCTGGTTCACAGCAAAGCAAAGATCAGGTCTAGTGATGGTTAAGTATATTAGCTTACCTATAAGTCGGCGGTATTGGCCAATGTCTTCAAATGGCTCTTCTTCTTTCTCCTCCTTTCGATTGGCCTTATAGCCATCTTCAAGTGGATTCTGGCTGGTTTTGATCCAAGTTTTCCTGTCTCACTCAAAAGATCAAGAGTGTACTTCCTTTGGGAGAGAAATATACCACTTCAATACCTAGGAAGTATTTAAGCTCACCAAGGTCTTTAATATCAAATACAGATTTAAGAATAGACTTGGTTAACTGGATACTTAGCTACAAGAGCAAATGTGTCCCTATAATCATCTCCATAAGTCTGAGTGAAGCTTCTAGCTACCAAGCGAGCCTTGTGTCGTTCAATATCTCCATTGCTTTTGTACTTAATGGTGAAGACCCACTTGGAGATCACTGCCCTCTTTCCTTTAGGAAGATCAATCTCATATCAAGTTTGGTTGCGTTCCATAGCTCCTACTTCATCACTAACTGCATTTATCCATTCCTTATTTTTCTTGGCTTCTTCATAGTTTAGAGGTATCTGATCTAGCTCAACTTTGCCAAGGAAAGCTTGATGATCATGAGGCAAAAGGGCAATCGAACAAACTGCTTGAATTGGATGAGCCACAGCTTGATGGTTGTAGTACAATCTATTGTTTACCCACTTAGATGGTTTTCTTATCCTGATACCCCTTCTTAGTGGTTGAGCATTGTCTTCAACAACCGCTTCTACTTCTTCATGATGGATAGACTCTTCTTCTCCCATGTCCAATTCCTCTTGGTTTTGGGGTTGAGATGGTTCTACTTCTTCCTTATTAGTATGTATGTGGTCTTCTGGCTCGATTGATATTGATTCCTCAACACTAATAGGGTTGTTGGGTGAGTTTCCTTCATCAATCCTTTGTTTTGGAGGTTCCTGGTTTCCAAGATGATCAAGAAGGAACTGTAGGCTAGTGGCAAGATCAGATGGTGAGCTAGATAGATCTTTCAAGCTTTCCCAATCCTTCTTGTCATAGTATACTTGTCCTTCAAGGAACTTGACATCGCGAGATACAAATGTGCGGCTGTTGATAGGATCATAACACTTGTACCCCCTTTTGAGTTGTTGAGTATCCAAGGAACAGACACAGAGTGCTCTTAGCCTCTAGCTTGTTTCTTTGTCCATCTTGCACCAATACAAAGCAAACACATCCAAACACACGTAAGTGATCAATAGAAGGCTTAAATTTGTAAAGTACCTCAAAAGGAGAAGAGTCCTTTAGGACTTTGGTTGGTATGCGGTTGATTAGGTAGCATGAGGCCAAGACTGCATCTCCCCAAAACCTCTTTGGTACATTGGTGTGAAACATCATTGATCTTGCTACTTCCATGAGATGCTTATTCTTCCTTTCAGCCACTCCATTTTGTTGTGGTGTGTAAGGACAACTTGTTTGGTGTATGATTCCATGCTTAGCTAAGTGCTCCTTGAATCTTTGACTTGTATATTCACCTCCATTATCTAATCTAAACACTTTGATCTTAGCATTGAATTGGTTAGTCACATAAGTTTGGAAGTTAATAAATGCTTGAAACACACGGTCTTTAGAAGGGAGTAAGGTAACCCAAGTATACTTAGATTTTTCATCTATGAATGTCACAAAATACTTGTTATTATCTCTAGCCATGCAAGGTGACGTCCAAACATCCGAGTGAACTAAATCAAAGCAATGCTCATAAATAGTAGATGACTTAGGAAAAACAGTCTTACAATGTTTACCAAGGATACAAGCCTCACAACTGGAGTAATCAAAAGAAACATTAGGCAACATCAATTCAAGGGCACGAGCATGAGGATGGCCTAATCTAGGATGCCACATAGCATTTGCATTAACCATAAAACAAGAACTAATAAAAGATAAGTTTTGATTGTTTGGAGATGTTTTATCAAGAACATATAGTTCATCTTTGGTTCCACCTCTTCCAAGTACTTTTCCATTTTCAATATCCTGAAAATGAACATCATTAGGACCAAAGATAGCATAACAATTTAGGTCTTTAGTTGCCCTCTTAACCGAGACTAGATTAGAGGTGAACTTAGGCACAAAAAATGCTTTAGAGTCCTTGTTAAATAGTTTCAAATTCCCAATACCTTCTACTGGAATTCCATTACCATTAGCTATAATCACATTTCCCATAGCAGGTTCTATATTGCTAAGAAGATTAGGATTACTAATCATATGATGAGAAGCACCCGAGTCTATAACAAGAGAACTACTAGGTTTTTGAGAAAAGAAGGTGATACCGGATTCCTTTGAGGCGTAGGCTTTAATGAGAGCCTCCAAGTCACTTTTATTCACATACTCCACAGAAGCATTCATGGCCATTCCTCCTTTTGTTGATGAGGCATCTTGTCTAGGGTCATATGTAGGTTCATGAGAGAGATTGGCTCTTGGCTCGTTGAACTTGTTTGGTTTGAGATGTGGATGAAGAATCCAACACTTGTCCTTGGTATGTCCTTTCCTCTTGCAATGGTCACAAACACAAGGCTTCCTTTCTTCATACTTGTAAGTTCCCTTACTGGCCATGAGAAGTTCTTCTTTCCCACCAAAGAGTCCAATGGAGCCTTGTTCCTTTTGGATCCGAGAACAAATGTCTTCAAGTCTTGGAAGCTTGTCTTCTCTCAAGATGTGTTTGATGAGGTTATTATAAGCCGAGTTCAAGGTGAGAAAAAGTCCAAACACCTTGTATTGCTCACGCCTCTCATTTAACACCTTAGGATCCATGGTGTTTGGCCTTAGCATCTCAAGTTCAGACCACAAGGATTGAAACTTCCCAAGGTGCTTGGTGAATTCTATATCAGCTTGGCTTAGGTCATTGATAGCCTTCTTGACTTCAAAGACACGGGTCAAGTTAGAAACATTTCCATACACATTCTTGAGAGTTTCCCATAGTGCTTTAGAGGTTTCACAATATGAGTACGCTTCAAGAATGGATGGTTCAAGATAATTTTGGATGAGACCAAGAGCTGCTTGATCTTATTGGAACCACTTGTCTTCTTCAGCCGTGGCTTATTTATTCTTGTTATTGTCTTCAATATCTTCCTTTGGGGTTTTGTCTTCCAAAACATGTTTCCAAAGACCCCGCCCACGTAAGGCAGTTTTTATGATTCTTGACCATACCAAATAGTTCGAACCCTTGAGAACACTGGAAGAAAAATAGGTTTTGAGTTTTCGATAGTTAGAACATTAGAAGCCATAGAGAATGAAAAACCCGAGATTAAAATAGTTAAGAAGAGAACATGAAAGTAAAATGTTAAGAATAGAGAAAACCCGAGAATGGAGTATTAGAAATATAGAATTATAAACTAAGCTCTGATACCATGTTAGATTATGAACAACATGATGAACAAGAAAGAGAGAGTATATGAGAGAATTAGAACTAAGAAAGAGAGAGTTTGTAACCAAAGAAGTGTATAGAAAATATATTGTTTTGAGATGAATTACAATGAAGAAGCTCTCATGTATTTATAGGAAAATAAGAGAGAGTTGTCAAACATATTAGGTAAAGGTTGTTGAACCACATTAGGTAGAGATTGCTGATCCAGATAGAAGTTGTTGAACATTTGCATAAGATTCTAATTTCCCACTCTAAAATAAGAACATCATTAGTGGGGATATCTTATCAACATGAGTATCTCAAAAATGTGAAATCAAAATATAATTAGATTTAATTAGTGGGTCTCTAGTGGGGGTTGGACGCGGACATGGAACCAAAATCAGAGCATTCGCTGCATCTTTTGTGGTATCGAGGAGTCTAGAGATCTCCTCTTCTTCAAGTGTTCCTTCACAGTTGAGATATAGGGCAAATTAACAAAGAACATTTTGGGAGTGGAGTACACGGACTCGTGGGGCAGAATCATTCAACTCATCCACGCATCTGCTCTTGACAAGAATGTGCGGAATAGAGTTACAATGATTCAAAACAAAGAGGATCTGGAGTTTGAATCAGCCTTACCACTATGGTTTCATTTTCAGCAATGAAAAAGAAAATTCTTTTGTATATTCAAAAACCTTAGTTTAACTGCTAAAATGTTTTTAGGTTTGAATAAGTTTAACATTTATTTTCAAAAAGAAAAAGAAAGAAAAATAGTGGGTATCTCAAATTCTTAAATTCACACAAAAGTTTCACCAATTAAATTGTTGTTATTTTTTTGCTTTCGTACTTTAAAACACTTATGTTGAGATACCTACTAATGATGAAGCTTTATCTTTCCCCAATCTTACTGACTAGAATTAAATTAAACTATACATGAGTATGACAACGTAATGCTCTAAAACTCTTCTCTTAACTCTGAAGATGCATGATTTATAACAACAGAAAAGCAGTGTCATGGGTACAATAAGGCACATACCAATAGGTAGCCCAAACATCGAGCCCACACAGAACGGAATAAAGCCCAATAAAGGAAATGAAAAACTCATTAACTTAAAGAAGAGAAGCACCGAACATATCCTCAAATAAACTTACCATCTTATTATGCTGTTTCTGAAATAAGCAAAAGCTTATGAAGCTCTTTTTGATTTTAGCAGTTGATTTTCTTACTCCTTAAATATTACTGTCGTCGCCTGTCAATAGAATTTTATGTTGATAGATTATGAAAATTAAATAATCAATACTATTAAAAAATTGGAGTTTGGCCATGGTACATAAAAGTTGTTTCCAAAAATTGCCCTTGATATTATTAGGATTTCTAACCTTCATTAAGGGTAAAACTGTAAAACAATGTATATTAATGATTCAATTAAATTTCATTAAGAGTAATTAGAGAATATAACATTATCTCTACAATCCATGTTTCCAAACAAAACAATTATTAAACATGTAGCCAAACAACCAAATTCTAATGGGTCCCACTTTCCTAATTAATTAAAATCAAAACAAATTAATTGATAAATCAATACTATTAAAAAATTGGAGTTTGGCCATGATACATAAAAGTTGTTTCCGAAAATTGCCCTTGATATTATTAGGATTTATAACCTTCATTAAGGGTAAAACTGTAAAACAATGTATATTAATGATTCAATTAAATTTCATTAAGAGTAATTAGGGAATATAACATTATCTCTACAATCCATGTTTCCAAACAAAACAATTATTAAACATGTAGCCAAACAACCAAATTCTAATGGGTCCCACTTTCCTAATTAATTAAAATCAAAACAAATTAATTGATAAATATAATTAATAATTTATACATCAACTATTATATATAAATTAAGATTCTATAATTTATGATTTAATTCAAAATATATTTATAATATATTTTAATATCTTTTTCAAATATATATATATATACATATTACGATTGATGTTTTTACGATTGTTCTTTTTAGCAAGTTTTTCCATCAAACTGAAAAATATTTAATTAATTAAACGGGTTGAAAAATTAATTAGCCAATCTCGATTATAAATTTTCTATAAAAAAAATTCGCATATTGTAAATAATTTCGGTTGATATATTTTAAACTTAATAAAAATAATAAAATGATTTCATACTTATATTATTCAAATATTTGAAGCGTCAAATTATGCTTTATGTTTGAATGAAGTTTTTAACGGATAGTTCCATCAAATTTGCAAATTATATATACGACTACAACATGTATTAGATAAATATAATAACAATTAAACATATACCACATAACTTTTACAATAGTTGTTTTCACATATATATATTTTTTCCAAACTATGATCTTACGATACAACACATATTAAAATATATAATGCGAAATCGTTATTTTAATCTCTTAATCCTAACGATATATCTCCTCCAAATAACACATAATTCATTTAAGAAAACTAAATTGCTAATTCACTGTTTATAATGTTGGTTAAACAATTATAATCAAAATTAGATTACATAATTAAAAAATCTAAACTACTATTAACAAAATGAATAAAAAGTAAAATTTATAAAGAAAATTAAACCCGCACTTTCTAAGTGCGGGTCAAAATCTAGTATTCTTTTAAATGAATGTTGTCCGATATCCGATATAAAAAACGGAAGTGGTCATGTTAACACCTCAAGCACTATCTTCTTTTCTAGTTTCCGGTTTAAGAGTCTAAGGACATATATTGAAAATATGGTTCAAAATCCATTGTTCGATCAAAACCCAATAGCGTTTGAAGTTTAGTGTTGATGTATCATATGAATAATTATTTCTGAACGGAAATGAAAGGAACTGTTTGATGTATCGTATGAATAATTACTTGTGAACAGAAATGAAAGGAACTGTTGTTACGGAATTTCGATCTAGTTAAAAAGTGTCTAGGAAGAAGGTCCGAACTAACAAGATAAGAATAAATTTAAGTGAGGGTCGAAACTGTTCTGTATTAATGATTTGATCGAAACTGAACAATAAACATGATTACGAGGTGGGAGTCCGTCAATTGATGTGTTTCCTAAACGTTGTTCGGATTCGTCACTTTATATGTGTAGCTATAAACCTTCACAAGTTACCATTCTTCTAAAATAAATAGTAAATGGTCTGTTTATTGTGAAAAGGATATGACTTCTTGTTGGGCTATTAATTTCTTGCAGGTTTTTAATCTTTGAGTTAAAATATTTTTGATAAAGTGGTAGATTTCTAATGAATTTATAGATGTGTGATAAATTCATATCAGGCAGGAACCAAAGATAATGGGTATTTGCATTATGGGTTGCTTCTTGACAACGTTGGGAGACGACTGCTGACAAGTAAATAAATATATACCACAAAAGAGACAATCGTAGTCACATGGAACACTGACGTGATGTTTTTTCAGAAGATCTTATGACGCTTAAATGAAAGTTCGGTAAGAGTTTAAGAAGAGAGTTGGCAGCTGTCATAGTGAGTAACTGTTATGTTCTTCTTTTTTAAGTCATCGATGGTATGTTCGATGTCTGGGAAGTTTTGTGAGGACATATATTAATTATATCACCCATGTGATGTGAAAGAAACAACATTAGGCATGAGTCGATGTTGTGTTCAGATGAATTTTAATATTATTTGTGGAATGGGTGTAAATGTGTAATACGGAAAGGAGTGTGAATGTCCCATTAACCAACGGTTCACTTGTCGGAGACTTCTAACCGGTGGTCCGTTGTTTCGCCGACACCCACTATCACTTGTCATTTCTCTTTTCTTCTTCTTTTTCAAAAGATAATAAGACTTCTCTCTTTATTGCTAAATAGAAAGCTTAAAATGATGTATACTATTACTAGTATTAGAATAACGATAATTAATATGGTGGTGTAACACGAGAGAGTGCAGCCACGCACACGAGGACACCACCATTCCATCTCAATCCTAATCATTTTTATTTCATTTAATTATCTAACTAGATGGATTAGTACTTCAAAATAACGACAACGTTGCTTTCTTCTTTTGGGTCCATTTCAAATGCATGCACACGATCCGTTGTTGATACTGAGATACAAACACCTCTCAATTATTCGATTTAATTATCAAGAGGCTGTGGATCGTCCGTGCTGTCCACGGGCCACCCCATGAGACGCGTTTGGCTGTTGTCTGGTCGATTTGATGGTTACATCTGTTTACAGTGAACCTTTTTGAATCCTAAATCAATTTTGATACAAGAAAATGTAATCTTTGTACAAAGGCATTGTTGTTACAGAAATCCGACCTAGTCAATATTGCGGGCTGCGATCTGGAGTATCTGAACTACGGGGTGAAATACAAATATAATATGAGGACGAAATGATTCTTTATTAATCTTAAGGTCGGAGCCGAGCAATGAACAGGATGGAACGAGGTGTGAGTCCGTCAAATGACATGCTCACTAAACAGTACTTGAGGTCGGAGCTTTATATGAGTAGCTCGGCCTCTCCAAAGTTACCATCTCTCTCAAATGAAGAATGAATGGTCCTATTTATAGCGCTTGGATGCTGACTCTTTCTTGGGTTGTTGACTCCTTAGCGGGCCAGTCTTCTTGGGCCGAAATGACATAGTTGATTTAATTAGATTTTCAATGGGCTTATGGATGTGTGCTAAACTAATATCCAACAGGCATATAGGACTTGGGGGTAATTCCAAATTTCCAACAAAGGGAGACAAAGAGACAAGTAGAGAAATGTCTATAGGTACAATACAGAGAGCACATGAGATGAGGGAGTGGGCCGAGAGAATAATAGATGCATTAGACAGAAAAAAAGAAGAAGAAGAAGAAGCAACCAAGCAAGAAGCAGACAATTTTTGGACATTGGCTCTTTCCTTGTACTCGTAAGTACATTAGTTAGTACTTAGTAGTCACTCACACACTAGTAAAATTTGTGCTATAGCCACGTTTTTGTCACGATCAAATCGTAACTTTTTTTTTTAATTAGTTACGAATTAGACACAAATAGTCACATGACAAAAAAAACGTGTCAATAACGTGTCAAAAACGTGATAATTAATCACGTTATAATCACGATAAAAAACGTAACTTATTATAGCCACGATTTGTCACGAAATATTCGTGTCTATCTATCCACGAAAAAAATAATGTGACTAAATCATGTATAGTTAATCACGTTTTAGTCACATATATTAATTATATTCAAATTATTTTTATTGGCTAAAACTTTTATCACACGGATCACTTATTAAACCGTTAGATCTCCATCTAATTTTTAATCTCAATCATCCATTCTCTTTTAACCTAATCAATTAATGTCCCCACCCCCTTCCTCCTCCCTCATCCTCACGCCGTAAACACCTTGTTCTCTTTAGTTTCAAGCAGTCTCCTTTGAGAGATAAGTCTCACAAATTCAAAACCATCCTCGTAGATCTCTTGAAAACAGAGAACAAGCCTGCTTATCTCGCTTTCTTTTCCGATTTTCTTCTCCAGGTTATGTTGATTTTCTTTGTTTCTTCTGACTTCTGACTACGGCTCACATCAAGGGTCAAGGGTTTGTAAGAAGACGAAGATGAAGGTGAATCGGTTGGGAAGAAGACGAAGAGCTCTGAACTTCTTCTTCTCCGTCAGTCTCCCGCTTCTCCTCATCCACCAACGTCGTCGTCACCAGAAACGAGCCGCCGATTGAGATGAGTATCAGGTCTGGTGGTGGCAGTTTTCGAGGAAGATGAGCTTTTGGTGGTGGCGGATTTCATTGGTGGCAAGAAGACGATGATGGTGGTCGCCGGAGATGATGACAGTTGTAGCCGGAACTGATTGTGTTGCGGTGGTTGGCAGTAAATAATAGATATTTTATGTATTTTTGTATATTTGTGTTGTATATTTGTGTGTATATTTTTTTGTTAGTAGTAATAAATAACAACTATGTGTTTAATAGTTTTTTTAAATCATATACATTTATATATTTAATTTAATCATTTTATTTAAATTTAGTAAATAAAACGAGCATACGGAAATTGATATTGATATATATATACATATATTGTATTTCTTACGTTTTTGTATTTCTTTTGTGTCGTATTTTGTAATACTTGTGTATTTCAAATATTTGTATTTAGTTTTTTTTTAAAATATTTGAAATCAGCCACGTTTTATTATATGACAAAACGTGACAATTAATCATATGTTACGAAATAAATGTGACAGAACGTGGCAAATCTTGTCACGAAAAAATCGTGATAAAACGTGATTTTTTGTCACGATTTGGACACGAAAATAAATATTCACGATCGTATAGTCACTTTTTCATGATTTTTCGTGGCTAAAACGGCTTATAGTCACGAAATATTAACCATAGACACGAAATAAAACGTGGCTATACGTATAATTTTTTACTAGTGACACTTCAACATATATCATGCATGTATGGCTATGATATGTAGCATTGTGGAACCAGATCATCAAGGATAATGAAAAAGACAACAAGAATTACGAATTGAAAAACGAAATAATTTAAATAGAAAAAAATTAAACTTAAATACAAGACTTGATGAGTGAAAAATGAAAATTTATCGTTGATTTGACTAAATGATAGAATTTAACCTATAAAATCACAAAATCAGTTAATTAGTAAGAACTTAAAGAGCAAAATGTATTAAAAATAATTATTTCTTTTTATTCTTGCTAAAAATTAAGCTTTTATATTAGTGATATACTCTTGGGAACAAGTTTATTTTTGTTATGGTGTTCTATTTTATACTTTTCTTAATAATGATCAGGTTAAATGGTGTCATATCAAAAATGTATGTTGAAAACTTAACACAAGACTTACTTTGAAACCGAAAACAATACTCTCTCCGTTTTAAATTAGCTGACATTTTAGACATTTTATTTTATTTCAAATTAGATTACGTTTTCAAATTTCAATGCAAAATTTATTAACCTTTTATGTTTTATAACCCTTTGCATTCTGCATTTTATTTTTTGATTGGTTGAATCATGTTTAGGTAAGTTAATTAATGATGTTTTATATAGAAAAGGTAAAAAATTAAATGTTTTTTTTTAAAATTTATGTGCTAACATCTAAAACGTCAATGGAAGGAATTATTAGGAATACTAAAAAGAATACTTAATTCAAAACGGATGATCAGTGCATCAATCTTTCTTTTAAATACCAACCCATGTCATTAAGACAATTCCCCCTTCAATCCGTTTGTGTGACAACTATCATTTTACGTCGTATTGAAAATTGATGGTGCACGGAGTTCATTACAGCTTTTGTGCGAGGCATGTTGGTCTTAAGATTGCGTAAAAGTATATGCTAATCTCGAGATCAACCAAATTAGTTACTTTTTCAATGGCTGGTACGTTTAATCCGTGATAGTTGATTATTTGTTGCAAGACTTTTTGGATTTTCTAGAAGGAGAAGATAAGGGTTGAGTATGTTCCCTTCTACATGGACATCCAATTCAATAGATCAATAAATTGGTTACATATTTTTCGGAACCCAGCTATCATTCACTCACCAATATTCAAAACTTATATAGGGCTGAACCAACTATCTGTCATATAAATTCACTCACATTTGATATTATTAACTATCTGTCATATGAATTCCCTACCATTATTTGTTTCTACTTTTTGAAAAGGAAAAAACAGAAACAAATAATGGCTTTTTCACGGAAAGATTAGTTTCATTCAAAAGATAAACTATGTACAATACAAAATTTGAAATAGAACCCAATGAGTTAAACAGATCCACCTCCAGAGACAAAAACCAACTAATATAAAATTCTCGAAAACTAAATAAATCCAAAAATAAAAAAACAAACCAACAACTATTAAAAGTCACAAAACCAAACGAGATCAAACATCAAAACAATCGACTAACACTATCACCATGAAGCGAGAGATGATAGACAAATAATAATGTCTTTTTTTTTACTGAAATAATTTATATTAAATATTAACGGAAACAAGACGGAATACAAAGTGGGATACATGAGTCCACAAGATTATAAGAGACTAAAACCTTAGAATTTTAAGGGAGCTAAAAATCGACAAAATAACTTTTCCGGAATCAAACGAAACTAAGCCTATAGAAGTACAAGGGTTAAAGGAGATAGTAAGCAACAACAATTCATAGGAGAAACTGAGACTTTTCGTGAGGAAATAGCGGAAAAGAGCCTAAGACAAGGAACAACATTGATATATCATGGTTTTTAGGTATTTTAAACCATGATAGTAATATATATTCGAGTTTTTGTAGTGTTTTTTGAATCTTTATATTAGGGTTTTTGGTGTTTTATTCTTGTTACACATTCATACTTTTGAGTAGAGAGAGTTTAGGAGCTTTGGGGCTGATTCGTACTGCTTTGGAGAAGATTTCAAACCTATTTTTTATTCTCTACTCTTCTTTGATGCAATTTATTCAAATTATGTTGTTTGTTTCATTCAATATGTATGAGTAGATTCATTGTTAGGTTTAGAGATTCTCGTAGGGATTTCATGGCATGTTAGATTGAATTAACAATACAAGAAATTTGTTTCATAGCCACGAACGAGCCACGAACTATTCGTGTCTATGATTTTTCATGGAAAATAATATAAAAAATGATAAGAAACCTCAAATAAATCCAAACTCTAAATTATAAACTTTAATCTAATTATTAAAACCCAATTATTCTAACTTTTCAAACCCTATACCCTAAATAAACCTTAAACCCTTTTAGTTTTGAAATTTTAACACTTTTTAATATTTTATTTCTTACACTTTAAAATTTAATATTTTTAAAAAATTATTTTAACAATTTCTAGTATATTTATATAAACTCATCTTACAATTGGAGTTTAAATCTCTAGTTTGTTCGACCAAAAAAAAAATCTCTAGCTTTATATATGACTTCTTAAGTCTGAAGCTGAACTCTTTCTCATTGGTTAAAAAAATTTCACACGGATTGTAATAACCACCGTTGATTAATTTTAATCAATGATTCACAACAGCACAAACCTTTCTCTCTCTCATTCAAATAAACACACACCTTCCTCTCTCTTTCTCTCTCTCTCTCTCGTAGACTCTCACAATTCTTCTTCTACATTTTTTTTAACAAAATTAAAACACAATTGAGACTAAAGCATCTATAGATCCGAGCACATCAATAGCCAGAGCACATGCGTCCTTCTTTATTCCTAGCTATATTGGTTCATCTTCAATTCTCTGGTTATACAGGTCTCGGTTCTTCGACACCACTCATCACTGCTCAGCTCCGAGCACACCTATCCCGCCTAGCCTCTGTTCTTCGTCACCACTCCTCGTGGTTAAACCCTGGTTGCAGCCACGGAGATCGACCGGCTGAAGCTCTTTCTCAGGCATCCATTCTCGCCGCATCTCCCAGCCATCTCCCCGCCGTCACCTCTCCCGAGCCTCGCATCTCCAATGCCGTCGCATCTCGCCGAGCCATTGCCGATTCATCTCATTGTCGTCGCATCTCGCCGAGCCATTGCTGATTCATCTCCTTGCAGTCGCCTCCCATCTCGACCGAGCCATCTCCCAACCATCACCGCCATCATCGCATCTCCAGCCATCACCGCCAACACATCTTGTTTAAAAAAAAAATATAAATTATGTAATTAGTTATTGTAATTTATTTTATTATAAACAACAAATTAAATTAATAATTTTTAATAATATCCATGAAATAGCTACGAATATATTCGTGGATAAATCGTGGATAAATCGTGGCTAAATAGCCACAACACAATTGTGGTTATTCATAGTTAATATAGCCACGGATGTAGATTATATCTATTTTGCACATAGCCACGGATAGCCACGAAAAGCCACGTTTGTCTAATAGCAACGAGCTCATAGCCACAAAACGTGTTCGTGACTATCCGTGGCTATGTGAAAAATAGCCACGGATATATGGCTATAGCCACAAATAATTCTGTGGCTATGAGCGAGATTTATTGTAGTGTAATTAGTTACGGATTCATAACATGTTAGTTCTTCAACCAGAATTGTTCTTAAAGCTAGTTTATAACCTGATCAATTGGAATCTAGATCTAGGGCTTATAAATTGACACAAATGTGTACTTTGAAATCTGATCTATTTAGGTTGAGCAAATTAGTTATCTGCAAAAAAAGTTGGTTTAACTAATTTGTGAACTAATGGAACATGCATTTAATGCTATTTTAATATGTTAGGAATTGCAAATAAATTTGGATTTCTAGGATTCAGACTTAGTAAATTCTCGCAACGAAAGTTGTTAGTTTAACATATGTGTTTGAGTTCTAGACCAGTACTTAATTCGATACTGACTGATTGTTGATATGCATGACCTGATTTCCTGAGAACTCCCTTGACATAGCGCCTTTAGTATTTTATAAACACACCAATTGCTGATCTATTTACTGCATTTATTTTATTGCTTATTGATTGATTTCGCTTTGCTCTACTCGATATTTTATAGTTTATCGTAAGATTCTTGAGTCTCTGTCGTTTGACCCCTATATACTATATTTTCATGTGCACTTGCAATGTAACTTAGGGAATTAAACTCTAAGCATATCAAACACACTACAAGAAATCAGTGTGTTTGCAACTGGAACTTGCGACTGTACTTGTAGTCATAACATTTGGCGACTATTTGGAGACACTATTGTGTCTATTTTGCGACAACATATATATGGATGTGTATTAGTAGCTAATATACAACAAAAAAATGATTGTCGCCAATTTAGTCACCGATATACGACTGATTAACGACCATTGTCGAGACCGGAAACAATAGTCGCAGGCTAGTCGGTAATATGATGGCTATTTTGCGTCTGATGTGAAGAGTCATAGAAAAATTGCAAATTGGTCACTATATGGCGGCTAATTTGCTACTTCGTATATAATAGTAACAAAATCGTTTATTTAGCGCTATTGTTACAACTAATATGTAATTCATTATCGTGTCGTAAAGTAGTCGGCTTTAGGTCGTATCATATAGTATGATTTAAGTGTACCGGTTTCAAATCTAATCTATACTTGCAATATTTAAAGTGTATAATCGCTTTTTCCAACTTCATGTATAAGTTGAAATATTACATATTAGCTAAATTTTAAATCGAAGTTAACCTTTAAAATAGAAATCAAATGCTTAGCCATCTTTACACTGTTTTAAGGAATCAAAACTTAAAACTTCATAAGTTCTTAATAGTTATACAATAAGAGTGAAGAAGAGTTAGAAGCGATCGAGAGCATGGTGCTCGTTTGAGTACCATGTCGGAAGAGGATTAGAGTAACCATAGGAATTCAAAGAGGGAAATATGTAGATGTTAATAATTTCTATAATCATAAGATTTTCAATATGACAATTTCAAAAAAAAATTCATACATATCAAACAAATTGTTCAACTCATCCAAAGTTAAACGATGATAGTCAATTGAAGAAAAATCTTTTATTCCTCTAAGCCAAGTAATCCCTAATATATATATATATATTCTCATAATTTTGTTCTATATTAATGTCTTCCTCATATTTGTTTGAAAACATGTCAACATACCCCAAATTTTGATCTAGAAAAATCAGAGCAAAACAAGCAAATGCTTGTCAGGAACTTGTTCAAAACGCCTAGACAATTCCTCAACAATTGGTCCATATGCAACGCATTCTATAGTCATCTTTCTTCAATTACAACAACATTATTTAGTAAGGTTTATATGGTGATTATAAAACTCTAAAACTTAAACCATGTGAATAACTTACTCGGAATCTCTTAGCGTGGATTAAACTTTAGCGTGTGTACGTGAATATGAATAGACCTCTGAAGAGTGGTCTTTCCATTCAAGCTCTCCAACCCATGTTATAGCACCAACAACATCTATAGGAAAAAAAAATCCATTTAAATATAAGTTAATCCCCTAAAAGAAACAGCCACAATTTTACAATATCCAATGATAAAATGTTCCCCTTAATCTAGTAATAACGAACTGTAAACAATACTTACCAATTGCATATTTATCCGAAACTGTCTCATCACTAATTCATTGGATTGGTTTGATGCTCAAGAGGTCATCCAAAGTTGGAGGATCGAAGTTCTCAGTGATATTTGTCTCGTCAGTTATGAATATCTGTATAAGTTGGACACACCCTGTCATACTTTGGCCCTAACGAAACCTAAAATCAGAAAAATTAAACCAGAAACTTCTTTCTGTAAAAGAAAAAGGAACTTTCGTGCGTTGTTTCCAAAATTCAAGGCTTGAATCCGACTTCCTTGTTGATTGTAACCAAATGTTACAAAGGAAGTACTCAAATAAAAAACGTATGGATTTATGGGTGTTATGTATACAAAAAAATGAAAGGGGTAAAACTAATTCCAAGGGATAAAATTAAGTAGAAGAAGAATAGCTCTTCATCGGATAAAATTAATTCTAAAGGAGCATCGCAGTGAGTAAAACACCACACACTCAAAACCATCACTCTAACATTCCAACTAGTATCCCTCAAAATAATATAAGCAATTTTGTGAAATTGTGAGTTTTCATAATCGCATGTTATAAGCAGATTTATTTTGTGGATATCTCTTTGAATACGAGAGAATGATAGCAAAGAGAAATTGAGTTTTTTTTTTTCTCAGGCGACTGTCCCAAGACTGTTACCAACCTTTCCTAAAATAGCTGCTCTTTAATATCTAATTGGTTTTAGTGATTTGACATCTCAACCATCCTGTTTTCATACATTCTTTGGCAAATACCACCCCAAAAAACCGCTTTGGTCCTCCTTTCTTGGGTTCCACCCCCGTCGTGAAGGCCGGTGGGTCAGCTGCTCAGCCTCCAGCTCCTGTGAAGGATCTCCAAACGATCTCCCCTAGGTACTTGTTTGCCGAAAGAGAAAGGTATGAGGTAAAATACCAGTTTCATTACCAAATATCTATGGAAACTTACTAATATTTCCTATTAAGTGTTGTAGAGAACTTCATCTCGGTTGTATATCAATGAGACAGAAATTTCATACCTTCGGGTAAAGAACCTTATCAAACCTCAAGAGAAAAACCTTAAAGTTGGGATATCAAGAGAAAGCCTCAAAAGCTACCAAAGCAGAAAGCTAAAGATGCATCACATATTCTCAGCTTCAGAGAAAGGAAAAGGGGTAGAAACACATGAAGACCCTCCACGAGCTAAAAGAGTACGAGTTCCACACTTCGATACTTCTGAGATAATAAGGAAACACAAGCTGACTTTGGTGGGAAGGGTCAATAATCCAAAAGCCCAACGGATATGGTCTCTGATTTCTTTTCTTATTGAACATTGGAAGGTGTCTGTCCCACCTGTGGGAGCATATCTGGCGCAAGGAATATTTCAGTTCATGTGTGCGAATGTAGATGACCTGCAGAAGGTTCTGGCCAACCGTCCTTACCACTTCGCCCACTGGATTCTCATAATCCAATGATGGAAACCTACTATGGAAATATCTTTCCCATCTATCATACACTTCTAGATCAATGTTCAAGGAATACCGCTACACTTATGGTCTGAAGCCATGCTTATAAGCATTGCTAGAAACATTGGGCACTTTGAAGAAATGGATATTACCCTTAAGGCGGCAAGGGTTCGAGTACTAGTAGATGGATTAAAGCCCCTGATCAAGAGTACCTTAGTCGAATTTGAGGATGGTGAGGAAGTGGAAGCAAAACTGGTATATGAAAAACTGGAAAATTATTGCTCTCTTTGCCACTACCTGGTGAAGGATTGTTTAGCTGATCCTGATTCAATTCTCAGATTCATATCACCCTAAACATGCTGATCTAGGTTCTTCTCGAATAGAAACAAATGATGATCTCACCTTATACATGTTTGCAGCGGAAAGAGATGGTATGTCTGAGATCAGAGAAACACCGAGGGATGAATCCTCCAAAGGTTCACACACGCGATCACAGAAAACGGCTGCTAGACCACAAGGAGCTCGGCGCAGAGAGAGAGAGAGTTTTCGGCTGAGGGGGCTAGGGTTAATTGTTCTGAACACGAGTTTTATCTCATAAAACTTGTCCGGTTCCGTTTGGGCCATTTGGCCCAAACACCAATTAACTCGACGGCATTCGCGCACTGTGTCGACCGACACACCTTGTGTATCGATCGACACAGAGTAGCTAAACCGTTTTATTCTCTCTAAGTACAGTAAATGCCTAGCACTTTTACCGTACTTCTGCTAAACCGTTCCTACACATTTTCCTGTAAGCTTAGGCGTGTGACCCATATGGGATCATATAATAAAGGCAATAAGTCCAAGACTTATAGATCATGAGCGGACTCTAGCAAGCCATCATGACCCCCAGTATTATATGACTTATGTCTGATCATTGACATACTCTTACTTTCTAGAGACAGTACCGAGATTACTGGACACAATTCCAACAATCTCCCACTTGTACTGGAATCTCTGTATTCATAATCCTTTTGTCACAATATCTCGATTAGTCATAAGGCAAGATTGGTGTCATCCTTATAAAGCCTAATCTTATTCATCGGACTCTGATTTGATACTGACAATCCAAACGACTCGGGAAAGTCCGTTTGAGCATGGCCATGCTTTTTCCAGTATTCAAATCTCCGATTGGCCTAGAGATATTCACTCCATTTATATTTGAGGGACAAATTCCGTCTTGTTCCATCACTGTAAACTACTCATTTCATAATGTACCCAAACAAGGTCCTTATAACTATCGCAGAACGATAGCGTTAGACAATGATCAAAGAGCATCAGTCCATGTGCAGTCACATGCATGCGAACTCAAGTCTAAGGACTATACTCTATAGTCGTAGTAAGAATCTCTTATGACACAGATATAAATATCCTGAAGAGTTCTTATAAGCGGGTCTTGTCCGGTCGTATGTTCCCAAACATACACCTATGTACTGACTTTGATGCCGCACATCTATGACACACTGAGACTTTGTCATAAGTCACGTACCAATCCAGTCTCACACGGTTGTTGGTGTTCCAATTTCAACAACCTTCGACTAGGGACTGGATGATATAAAACATCTATCAAATATAGGGTCTCATGATCAAGCTAAATGACTTCGATGACTCAAGATCAAGTCATTTACTTCGATGACCTATAAAATGGTTCATATCACTTTGGAACGATTATTTCATCACAGTTAAAATAATCTTGAAATAATAATTTCATTAAACATAAGAATGTTTTACAAGAACATATCAAATAACTAAATAAAAGCCCTCAAACTCCCACTCAAATTTAGATTACATTTCTATGTCTCTAATGCCTACAGCTTCAGTCAGAAACTCGAGCTTAGGCCTTGGGAGTGGCTTTGTCAACGGATCAGCGACGTTATCATCTGTCTGAACTCGGCTGATCTTGACTTCCTTTCTATTAATGATGTCACGTATCAAGTGAAATCTTCTTAGAACATGCTTGGATTTCTGGTGTGATTTTGGTTCCTTTGCCTGAGCTATAGCACCATTGTTGTCACAAAACAGTGCCAGAGGCTCAGCCGCATCTGGTATCACACCTAGTTCAATAATGAACTTTCGTATCCAAACAGCTTCCTTCGCAGCTTCTGAGGCGGCGATATATTCAGCTTCTGTAGTGGAATCAGCAACGGTGTCTTGCTTGGAGCTTCTCCAACTGATTGCACCGCCATTCAGGCAAAAGATATAACCGGACTGTGACCGGAAATCATCTTGGTCTGTCTGGAAACTTGCGTCCGTGAATCCACTGACTTTAAGCACATCACTTCCGCCGTACACCAAGAACTTATCCTTAGTATGTCTTAGATACTTCAAGATATTCTTTACGGCAATCCAATGGTTTTCACCTGGATTTGACTGGTATCTACTCGTCATGCTCAATGCATAAGCAACATCAGGACGAGTACAGATCATGGCATACATGACAGATCCTATTGCAGATGCATAAGGAATATTCTTCATGCGCTCAAGCTCAGCAGCCGTCGTAGGGCTCTGCTTCTTGCTTAGCGTTGTGCCATGTACCATTGGCGTGAAGCCCTTCTTGGAATCCTTCATGCTGAATCTTTGCAGGACTTTGTCAATGTATGAATCTTGACACAAGCCTATCAGCCTTCTAGATCTATCCCGGTAGATCCTGATTCCAAGAACGTATGCGGCTTCAACCATGTCTTTCATGGAAAAACAACTTCCAAGCCAGTCCTTTACGGACTTCAGCATTGGAACGTCGTTTCCGAGAAGCAGTATGTCATCGACATACATAATAAGAAATACAATCTTGCTCCCACTAGATTTCTTATACACGCATTGTTCTTCTTCGTTTCTGATGAAGTCAAATTGCTTGATCGCTTCATCAAAACGAAGATTCCAGCTCCTCGATGCTTGCTTCAATCCATAAATGGATTTATGAAGCTTGCATACTTTCCCAGCATTCTTTGGATCTATGTAACCGTCAGGTTGCGTCATATACACATCCTCTTCCAGAATTCCATTCAGGAAGGCGGTTTTCACGTCCATCTGCCAAATTTCATAATCATGAAAAGCTGCAGTTGCTAGTAGAATCCGAATAGATTTCATCATAGCCACTGGTGAATAGGTTTCATCGTAATCCACACCGTGAACTTGTCTGAAACCTTTTGCCACCAACCTGGCTTTATAAATCTGGACATTTCCATCCACGTCAATCTTCTTCTTGAAGATCCATTTGCACTCGATGGCTTTTACACCAGCGGGTAAGTCAACCAACGAAAACACTTGGTTGACCGACATGGAGTCCATTTCGGAATCAGTGGCCTTGCGCCACTTAGAGGAATCTGGGCCCATCATGGCTTGATTGAAGTTCGATGGTTCATCACCATCAATGATCAGAAGATCATGACAGTCAGTCACGAGGAATCCTTGATATCTCTCGGGTTCGTGACGGATCCTCCCGGATCTTCGAACTTCAGGTACTACAGGTTCAGGCTCTACAATTTCTTGTAGGTCCTCCTGCTGCTCTTCCTCATTAGGTTGAGCAGTATCCTGTTCATCTTGAATTTCTTCAAGCAGTACCTTACTCCCACTGTCTTTCTTAGAGAGAAACTCCCTCTCAAGAAAGTTACAATCCCGGGCAACAAAGATCTTGTTCTCGGAACGTAGATAGAAGTAATAAGCCTTGGTTTCCCGTGGATAACCAATGAAGTAGCATTTGTCAGATTTTGGTGTAAGCTTGTCTGAGATCAATCTCTTGACATAGGCTTCACAACCCCAAATTCTGAGATAAGACAGCACTGGAGCTTCTCCAGTCCATAATTCATATGGTGTCTTTGCTACTGCTTTCGATGGCGCTCTATTTAGAGTGAACACTGCTGTTAGCAGAGCATATCCCCAAAGGGATATTGGAAGGTCTGTGTGACTCATCATAGATCGAACCATATCCAATAAGGTCCGATTTCTCCTCTCAGATACACCATTCCATTGAGGTGTTCCGGGAGGAGTGAGTTGGGATACGATCCCACACTCTCTTAGATGATCACTGAATTCTTGGCTTAAGTATTCTCCTCCTCGGTCGGACCGAAGAGCCTTAATGCTTTTGCCAAGTTGGTTCTGTACTTCATTTTGGAATTCTCTGAACTTCTCAAAAGATTCAGACTTATGTTTCATCAAATAAACATATCCATACCTACTGAAATCATCAGTAAAGGTAATGAAATACTGATAGTTTCCTCTTGCATTTGTGGACATTGGGCCACACACATCAGTGTGTATCAGGCCCAATACGTCACTGGCCCTCTCGTTAGGTTTATTAAAGGGGGCCCGTGTCATTTTGCCCATCATGCAGGATTCGCATTTCTCACATGACTCAAAGTCAAATGAGCCAAGAAGTCCATTTGAATGGAGCCTCTTGATGCGTTTCTCGCTGATGTGCCCTAAACGACAATGCCATAGAAACGTTCGGTTCTCCTCATTAGGTTTGAACCGTTTGGTATTAATGTTATAAATTGGCGCGGATTGATCGAGTATGTAAAGCCCATTCATAAGAGGGGCAGAACCATAGAACAAATTGTTGCGATTGAAGGAACATAATTTATTCTTAACTGAAAAATCATAACCTTCCAAATCCAACAAAGAAATTGAAATAATATTTCTGCTTATAGCAGGTACAAAATAACAATTATTGAGTTCTAAAATCAATCCCGAAGGTAAAGACAACAAGTAAGTGCCTACAGCTAGTGCTGGAACTTTCGCTCCATTCCCAACTCGTAGCTCCACTTGTCCTTGCTTCAGCCTTCTACTGTTGCTGAGTGCCTGCATATTAGTACAAATATGAGCCCCACAACCAGTATCCATAACCCAGGAGGTATTATCAGAAGTAGTTGTATTAACTTCTATAACAAAAATACCTGTTGAAGAAGTCTCAAAAGTCTTCTTCTTCAATTCCTTTAGACCTTCCTGGAATTTCTTACATTCTCTCCTCCAATGCCCTGGTTCTTTACAGAACCTGCATATGTCAGTTGGCCCAGCCTTGGACTTGGGCTTGGGCTTTGGCGTGTCCTTGTCCGCGACTTGGACAGCCTTGGCCTTTCCCTTATCCTTAGCAGAGGATTTCTTAAACCCCTTGCCCTTCTGCACCATAAGCACATTGGGGTCCTTGGCGGTTTTCCTCAAATTGGGCTCCGCAGTCTTGAGCATTCCGTGAAGCTCAGGCAATGTCTTACTCAAGCCATGCATGTTAAAGTTCAGAATGAACTGATCATAGCTTGCAGGTAATGACTGCAGAATGATGTCGCAGGCAAGTTCCTGGCTGATTGGGCAGTCGAGTTTCTGAAGATGATCGAGATAACCCATCATCTTCAAGACATGAGGACTCACTGCCGCATTCGCAGCCAACTTGCAGTCCAAGAGGTTCTTAACTGTTTGAAACCTCTCAGTCCTAGCCTGCTCCTGAAAAAGCGATTTCAGGCTTGCCATTATCTCGATGGGTGATAATACACTCTCGAACTGTTTTTGCAGCTCAGGAGTCATTGTCACCAGCATCAGGCAATAGGCATCATTTTCATCTGACGAATGCTTTTCCCAAGCATTATGCAGAGTCCTGGCGGCATTGGCAGGAGGCCTCTCGGGGAGAGGATCACGAAGGACATAATCCTTCTTCTCCTGCTTGAGGACTAGCCTCAAGTTCCTTGACCACGTCAGGAAGTTCGTTCCAGTCAGCTTCTCCTTTTCGAGAACAGACCGGATCGAGAATGTGTTTTGTGTGCTTGTAGTAGTCATAGCTGAAATATATAGATAAAAAGGTTATTAGTTAAAATGTTCAATATGATTAATCTCGTATTAAATTTAATATGATTAATCACGCATTATATTCAATAACATAAGTTACCCTCAATAGAATATAATGATTCCAAGATCCACATATAACTAAGATTAAAGTGGGCCACTGGCCGTCACCAAACCTTAGCTTATATCGGTAAGCCCTATATCGGCTAATTATATCCGTGATATAACTCTTGGTTGTGAATCTGGGCCCGAGGCCCAATCCACTCTGATGTCTCAAGGCCCGGGACTCCCGGTGGCCCAGTCAAGAAAACCAGACTATACAGTCATGTAATCATTAATGTCTGGGACTCCCAATGACATTTATGAATCACAAACCGTCTTATCCACGCAAAAGTAGACACCCTCACACTGTAAGGCCATGAATACAATTGAATGGGCTTCGACAGCTGACATAGAATGGACAAGACACCCAACGCTTGATATTATTTGAGGTTCGTAGGTTTATTTAAAAAATTCATTCCCAAAATAGAAGATTACTATTTCGGGAAACTTTCCATTTTTGGAAACCTACTATTTTTGGAAACTTTCTAAAATTGGAAACTTTCTAACTTTAGAAATTTCTTTAAAATCCAAAACCCGCAAATCCAGAAACTTCTAATTTAAGAAACTTTCTAATTTCAAAATTTCGGAAACTTTAATTTAAAATCGACTTTATAATTTTATAAAATAAATTTTAAATTAATCTGAAGAAAGACTCAAATAATTGGCCCAATTGTTTTAACTTCTTGGCCCGAGGCCCAAGAATTGGTCCATGTCCAAGACATGACCCAATTGTCCAATTAAATGACATAACCGGTCTGGTTCATTAAAATTGGTCTAACCAAATTTTAATTACTACGATGACCACAATTGTCAACCGGTTATTTACTAAACCGGATTTTCTCAATTTATTTGGTCCAACCAAATCAAATTAGAAAATCCTGGTTTAGGCACTAAATCCAATAATTCTTTCGACATTGGATTTCTTGTCCCGGTTTAACCAGACTTAATAAAATTATTAAATCTGTTTATTAAACCAGGACGAATTAATTTTAATCAAAAATTAAACCGAGCCTTAAACCAACCATGTCGATCGATGAACCAACCGTGTCGATCGATCCATCAACCGCATCGGTCGATGCTCTCAGCATCGATCCTGCATCGATCGTGCATCGATCCTATATCGATCGATGCTCTCATACATGCACGGAACCGAGCCAAAACCCTAACCGTGTCGATCGATGTGCACCAACCGCATCGGTCGATGCACCAATATCGAACCTGCATCGATCCTGCATCGATCGATGCTTTCACGCGTTAACAGGGTTAGCCGATAGACTGTATCGACCGATCCATGCGATCGTATCGATCGATCCATGCGATCGCAGTCGATACAGACCTTTTGAAATCGCATTCTACCAAATCATATAGCTTGGTTTCTGCAATTTTATGTGTGTTTAGGTTTCAATTCCTTGTTGCTTAAGTGATTTCTCTTATCAGTAGTTGATTCAAAACACTTTTAAACAAGAAAACAATCCTAAACAGGAATCTAAACAAGAAAAACCAGAACCATTGGCTCTGATACCACTGAAGGATTGTTTAGCTGATCCTGATTCAATTCTCAGATTCATATCACCCTAAACATGCTGATCTAGGTTCTTCTCGAATAGAAACAAATGATGATCTCACCTTATACCTGTTTGCAGCGGAAAGAGATGGTATGTCTGAGATCAGAGAAACACCGAGGGATGAATCCTCCAAAGGTTCACACACGCGATCACAGAAAACGGCTGCTAGACCACAAGGAGCTCGGCGCAGAGAGAGAGAGAGTTTTCGGCTGAGGGGGCTAGGGTTAATTGTTCTGAACACGAGTTTTATCTCATAAAACTTGTCCGGTTCCGTTTGGGCCATTTGGCCCAAACACCAATTAACTCGACGGCATTCGCGCACTGTGTCGACCGACACACCTTGTGTATCGATCGACACAGAGTAGCTAAACCGTTTTATTCTCTCTAAGTACAGTAAATGCCTAGCACTTTTACCGTACTTCTGCTAAACCGTTCCTACACATTTTCCTGTTAGCTTAGGCGTGTGACCCATATGGGATCATATAATAAAGGCAATAAGTCCAAGACTTATAGATCATGAGCGGACTCTAGCAAGCCATCATGACCCCCAGTATTATATGACTTATGTCTGATCATTGACATACTCTTACTTTCTAGAGACAGTACCGAGATTACTGGACACAATTCCAACACCTGGACCATGAAGCAAAAGATTGTCCAGTGCAAGCCTCACTACCAACTCCTACCGTTCACCCTAAGAACGACTCTAATAAACATCAAAGCACTATCAATTCTAGCCATTCAAACCTTAGAATATCGTCAAGACTGACGCTTCCCAACCCAAGTGGATCCTACCCCAGACAGAGGGAACATGAGGATCATAACTATAAAACTTTAATCAGATCATCCTCTCTAACTGTCTCCAACTAAAGAAAATACCAAGATAATAGATGGGAAGGGAAGGGAAAAAGCCGAGATAGAGTTAACCAGAACTTATCCTATGGAAGAGCGTCAAACTACCAAGATTATGGACGTGCATGTAGTCGCTCCCCGCCCATCAGATCATCAAACAGAAGAGTATATGGATCACCCCACCAAAGATGGTTGGCTAAACCGCGGGTAACAGACTCTGTAAGATCTCCAGTACTTGTACATCAACCAAACTCTGCTTCTTCAAAAAGAAAAACACTATCCCAAGAGAAATGTAACTCAGAATCAAGAGTAAGGGAGGAACTACCTAAAGAAGCTATTGAAAAAGCATTTGGAGACTTAAGGAGGTAATGATCCAATAGGTGAATTGTGCTGATCCTACAAAAAGTGCGACAAGAAAAGAAAGAGCGAGACTCGCCGAAGATCAGGGCCAATTTGATGAAACAGCAGAACAAACTGTCAGAGACTCACTAGTTGGACTACAATCTTATACCATTGATGAACAGATTCATGCGACCAATGACAGAATCCCAGCGATTCTACGACTAGGAATTTAGCTGAAAATCTAAATTCTCCTGACCAAAACACTACTGATCAGGTACCAGCGACTTTAAGATTAGGACCGGTGAATTCCACAGAGGATGATCCTGACTTCACTATTGGCACCCAAGGAAAAAAGAAACCTGAAAGGCCACCTGGAAAACGACCAACATCAGCTACTAATAAAAAAAAGGCCAGTCCCAATGATCAAGAAACTTAAAGTCCAAGAAGTACTACCTTCACAAAAAGAGGCTCATCAAAAACTCGCTAAAGCGACCAGACAAGATTCTACATGTGACCACACCAAACAAAGGAGGACACAAACCTCCAATCCCAGACAAATCCAGTGGGGAAGGTACATCCGCTGCAACACCTCAGATTCCAAGGAGTATCCAAAGAAAGATGGATTTTCACGATCCATCCACTTCTCTTCCTTAAAAATAGCTTGTTGGAACTGTCATGGGTTAGGGAATCCCCAGACAGTTCGTAGACTCCAAGAGATTAACTCGCGCTTAAAACCTGATATCATCTTCTTTTGGGAGACAAAAAAAATCCCGATGAATTTGTTATGAAGAAGACTAAAGAGTTCATGTTTGATCATAAATACCTGGTTTCACCAAGCTCCCCAGAATTGCTTCTCCTTTGGAACCAAGATATTATACTGGATGTGTTAAGCTCTTGTAACAATTTCATATATACTAAAATTAAATATGAAGGATTTGTTTTCTACTCTACTTTTGTCTATGGAAACACTGACCATCATATCCAAAAGCAAGGATGGGATACTCTTACTGGTCTAGCCACAACAAGAGAGGTCCCATAGTATGTATCTGGTGATTTCAATGATATATTAAATAACTCAGAGAATGAGGGAGGCTCAATCAGATCAGAAGGCTCCTTTGGTAACTTTCGGCAATTCCTGTCAGAAAATGATTTATACGATCTCCAAGACATTGGAGATATGATGTCCTGGAGAGGCATCAGGAACCAAACGACGGTCCAATGCAGATTAGATAGAGCTCTCTCTAACAGTGCCTGGTCGGAACTCTACCCAACTGCTACTTGCGAGTATCTCAAGCTGGAAGGGTCTGGCCATAGACCTATAATCACCTACATGGAACCTACAAGGAAGAAGAGGAAGAGTATTTTCAGGTATGACCAATGGTTAAAACACAGTGAGGAGGTTAAAGAGCTTATCGCAACAACCTGGAAGTCGGAAACTCATTTACCTTTAAAGCAGAAAATCGATAAGTTCCGTCAAGCCATTATACTCTGGAATAAGGAACATCAAATGAACTACAAAAAAAGAATCAACTCCCTTAAACAAGAGCTCAACGAAGAACTGTCAAGGCTGTCAAACAATGAAGAAAAAATCAAGCAAATCTCAGAAAAGCTAAATGAGGCGTACAAGGCTGAGGAGGAGTATTGGAAGCAGCGTAGCAGACAACTTTGGCTCCAATTGGGGGATCGCAACACATGGTACTTCTTTTCTGAAACAAAAGAAAGACTGAGAATTAATAAGATGGCAGTCTTGGAATATGAGAATGAGACTCCAGAGTACACTGAAGAGGAAATAACTGAAGTTATAACAAGATATTATGACCATATGTACACATCCCAACCAGCTCGAGAAGAAGATATGCTAAATACAGTGGACCGAGCAATTAAACCGATCATATTAAGAGAGACCACTGACAACCTCATAAAACCTCCCTCGGCCATATAAATCAAAGAAGCTCTCATGTCAATTCATCCGGATAAGGCTCACGGGCCTCATGGATTCTCAGCCAGTTTTTTCAAAACAAATTGGTAAATCGTCGGGCAAGATATCATTTTGGAGGTTAAAAAATTCTTCAGCTCAGGGTAATGCCTTCGACTATGAATGAGACGGTTGTGAGACTGATTCCAAAGATCACTAGCCCTCAAAAGGTGGTGGACTACATGCCCATTTCCCTCTGCAATGTGGTGTACAAAGTTATAACAAAGCTCCTCTCCGAGCGGCTGCAACCTATCCTGGACAGTTTAATCTCAAAGAATCAGTCCGCGTTTGTACCAAAGCGAGCTATCACAGACAATGTACTGATTACTCATGAGGTATCACATTATTTAAAGAATTCAAAGGCTGCGAAACGATGTGCAATGGCAGTGAGAACCGATATGAGTAAAGCATATGATAGGCTAGAGTGGAGATTTATTCAAGCTACTCTAAGAAGATTGGGATTCCATAATACATGGATTAAGTGGATTATGCAATGCATTTAAACAGTCTCCTATTCTTTCTTAATAAACGGAGCTGTTAGAGGAAGAGTCTTCCCAAGTAGAGGTATACGAAAAGGAGATCCACTATCACCCTATGTATTCATCTTATGTAGTGAGGTCCTCTCCGGTTTATGTACAGGAGCTCAAGAAGATGGAATTTGGAAAGGAATTAGAGTGGCTAAGGGCAGCCCTTACATCAACCACCTACAATTCACGGACGACACTATGTTCTTTTGCAAAGCTAACCTTAAAAACTGCTTGGAACTAAAGAAAATTATAAATCTATATGAAGCAGCTTCCGGACAGAAAGTTAACAATCTCAAGTCATCGATCTCGTTCGCTAAAAAACTCCTCACCACATGAATGCTCTAACCAACATCGAGAAGTTGGGGGGGGGGAGTTGAAAGTACCTAGGACTACCAGAGCACTTTGGAAGAAAGATTTGTTTACCTCCATTGTTGATAAGATCAGGAATAAAGCTATCAGCTGGTCGAATAGATTCTTATCTGGAGCGGGCAAAATGATCATGCTTAAGAGCGTCCTTGCAGCAATGCCAGCTTATGCAATATCCTGCTTCCTTGTACCTCGATCCCTACATAAAAGGATTTAGTCATTCTTAACAAGGTTTTGGTGGGATAAATCATCGGAGAAAAAGAGTATGTGCTGGCTATCTTGGGAAAAACTAACTAAACCAAAGGCTCATGGTGGTTTAGACTTCAATCACTTCACCAGTTCAATGTGGCACTTCTTGCAAAAATCAGCTGAGAATCATCAATAATCCCACTTGCTTACTGGCCCGAGTGTTAACTGGGAAATACTTCCCAAACTCATCTATCCTTACATGCCCACTATCTAACTCTACCTCCCATGGTTGGAGAAGCATACTGGCAGGAAGAGATTTATTAACCCAAGCTCTAGGATGGATTATTGGGGACGGAAGCATTATTAAGGTCTGACAAGATCCTTGGTTGTCTACAACTAAGATTCTTAGACCTAATGAACCTTATCATGAATCCCAAAGTGATCTAACAATGGCGGACCTAATCAATTTGATCACTAAAGAATGGGATTTAGAGAAACTTGATTCGGTTCTATCTGATTGGAAGGAGATAATCACCATCCTGAAGCCGAGCATCATGGAGTCCCGGATAAGCTAGTTTGGATCGCCCACCCCTCATTAACCTACTCCACCAAATCGGGATACAACGTTGCAATGCAATCAGATACCAACAGTACACAAGACCAAAGGCAGACGACTAACTGGTACAAACAAGTGTGGAATGTCAAGACCTCTCCTAAAGTTAAAAATTTCTTATGGAAAATACTACAAAATGCATTACCAGTTGGATCAAACTTGGTGAGGAAAGGCATTTTAGCGGAAGGGAAATGTTGTAACTGCTATGAGACTGAATCCACGTTCCACTTGCTATTCTAGTGTCCGTTCGCAAAACAATTTTGGAACTCGATCCCATATTCCTGTGAGCTGAACTGGGATGAAATTGATTTGGTTGATGCATGTCTCTCTGTTATGAAGAAAGGTCTTCTGCTCCCGTCAATCGGACTAGATGCACAAACACTATCGCCTTGAAAGGTCTTCGGCTCCCGCCAACCGGACTAGACGGACAAACACTATCGCCCTGGATTTTATGGGAAATTTGGCGAGCACAGATAGACTTTACGGGAGATGCATTGCGGAATCAGAGGTTCCAGATGTTCTATTTCACTGCCATGGATCAGATTATGCTGGACATTTTGCTACTTTTAAGACTGTGTCTAAGATTCTGCAAACAGGTTTCTGGTGGCCTACGATGTTTAAAGACGCTCAATCTTTTGTCTCCCAGTGCGATACCTGTCAGAGGAGAGGGAAAATCAGTAAGAAGCATGAGATACCTCAGAATTTTATTCTTGAGGTTGAAGTTTTCGACTGCTGGGGCATTGATTTCATGGGTCCTTTTCCCTCATCCTATGGAAATAAGTTCATTTTGGTTGTTATGGACTATGTGTCTAAGTGGGTGGAAGCAATAGCTAGTCCAACCAATGACTCTTCGGTGGTTCTTAAGATGTTTAAGAACATCATTTTCCCTATATTTGGAGTACCTCGGATTGTGATCAGTAATGGAGGATCTCATTTAATTAATAAGGTCTTTGAGAAGCTGCTACAGAAGCATGGAGTTCATCATCGAGTTTCTACTCCTTATCATCCTCAGACTAGTGGGCAAGTTGAGGTCTCTAACAGACAGATCAAGGAGATCTTGGAGAAGACAGTTGGGAAGACAAGGAAGGATTGGTCTGCGAAGCTTGATGATGCATTGTGGGTCTATAGGACTGCGTTCAAGACACCACTTGGAACTACTCCATTTCATCTACTGTATGGAAAAGCCTGTCATCTTCCAGTAGAGATTGAGCACAAGGCAACATGGGCTGTGAAGCAGATGAACTTCGATCTTAAGCCTGCAGCTGAGAGGAGATTAGTGCAGCTTAATGAGTTGGATGAGTTTAGACATCATGCTTATGAGAACTCAAAGTTGTACAAGGGGAGTACTAAGGCTTACCATGACAAGAAGATTGTCTCTAGACAATTTGAGCCTAATGCTTAGGTACTTTTGTATAACTCTCGTTTGTAATTGTTTCCAGGTAAGCTGCGATCTAGGTGGTCTGGTCCTTTCACGATCAAGGAGGTTCGTCCCTACGGTACTGTTGTCTGATCAGCCATGAAGGTAAGGAATTCACTGTAAATGGACAGAGGGTGAAGCATTATTGGGCTAAGGCCGAGATTCCAAGATGTCAGATTCTGCCTCTGGATGATGCACCCTCTGCCTGATTCGCAGAACCGTCAAGCTAGTGACGTTAAAGGAGCGCTGAGTGGGAGGCAGCCCACTAATAGGTTTGTACATACTCAAATTGGTGTTTTTGTTAGGATTTTAAGTTTGTTTTTCGTTTTTGGTGTTTTTGTCTGCAGAATACGAAGTCTGGGAATTGTGTCGATCGTTGCGGTCCTGTGCAACGATCGATGCAAGGAGAATTATACGAAGGAATGAAGTCGCATTGTGTCGATCGTTGCGGTCCTATGCAACAATCGACGCACGTGGTTAAAATTGAAATCAAAGGTATGTGAGCTTTAACCTAAAATCGGATTGGTTCGACTTCGGTCCGACCAATCATGATATGCAACGATCGTTGCACATCCTGCGACGATCGATGCAGTCACGCGCAAGTAAGTACCTTTTAAATTTTCTTCTTCTTTCTTCTTTCTCATTTCGTGACTTCGCCGAAGAACCCTAAAAATAGCCTCACTCATAACTCACTCATTTCTTGCTCGATTTTAACGATTCAAGTGCCTAACCTGAGCGGATTTTTTCCCTCTATCCATATATGTGATCAATTTGTATCGAAACCAAGGTATGTTCTCTCAATCTTGAATTCTCAGAAGCGAACCTAAGGTTAAAAAGTTCGAATTTTGGCTTCTGATTCTTGATTTCGTGATAATGTGGTACTGATTTAGGTTGTTTGATAGTAGAATGAGGGTGCCTAAGTAGTTTTCACGTACGATTTTGCAAGTTTTTGAAAATTTCAGTTTTGTGATTTAACTTGTAAAATGGTGCGAATTCGACAGAAATAAAAACGTGAATATGCCGCGTATACTGCTCGGTTTGATGCTGTTTCTGATGTTGATTATGTTGTTATTGAGGATTTGATGAGTTTGCTTTTGATTATTCAACTAATTTCAGTTTTATGATATTTGCTCACAGATGCCTCCTCGTGCAGTTCCTCGCAAGCGGAGCAGAGCTACTCCAGCAGCTGCAGACGCTACTCCGATGAGTGGTTCACGCGAGCCTCACCACCACATGCTCCATATGAGAGAGACCGTGAAGCCATACAGTTTCCTTGGGCTAAGGGAGAGAGTGATAGGATTCTGACGGACAGAGAGTGGGATCTTGCACCTAAGGATTTGATTAAGAGTGCAGAGTTTACAGATAGGCCGATCTCGGAGCATTGGGATGACTACGACACATTGCTCTACAACGGTTGGTTAGACATGGATATTGAGCACACTAAGTTTTCTGACTATCGGACCTGCATGATCATGGGTATCGATAAGAAGGTGCACTCTTTGGTTCAGGATATTGGGTTAGGGACGATGCTTATGGTTTATTACGAGCTATATCAGGATCTAGTGAGACAGTTGGTTGCTACTTGCAGAGTTTACTATACAGATCCGATGCGCAGGAGAGCTGCAGAGGAAACTTTCACGTTCATGTGTCTGGGAGCCAGGTTTTGCATCCCGCTTCTAGACATCTCCTGTATATATGGATTCAGTGTCGCGCCTACTCGATGCTCCATCTCTCTTGGTTGGGATGTAGTGAGCACTCGGTTCTTTTGGGATCACTATGGTAATGGGCGATACGACTCCAGGACTTTGAAGCAGATGTCTGTTAGTGATAAGCAATAAAAATCAGTTCCTCTTCACTTACTTCAGTTACAAGTATACAACCTAGTCATTGTAGTTTTGAGGTGTCAATCCACTTGGGGTAATCAAACACACTAAGAATGCAGGCGTTTTCTTAATCTAAGCGCAACCAATTTGATTGAGGGTTTTGTTTCTAAAAACTAACAATAGAACCAAATTGCAAATATGATTAACTTGATAAAATAACAATTGTGAGATTAAAACAGAGTACAAACAAAGCAATGAGTTGATTGAAAACAATTGATTAAAAGATAAGTTCCTTGGGTTGAGTTTCGGTTCGGGTGATCATTATTCAGTTCAGAAGTATTCAGTAAACAATGGGTGATTTCTTAGGCTAAGAACAACGATTTCTAGTTAATCCACTCTCGTGATAATAACCCTATACCTATCAAGCATTAACATCAACTCTCGTTGGCAATTTCAAGATAGTTATGCAATAAGATCAAGCTCTTACTACCACTAAACACCTTAAACATCAACTCTCATTGGCTAAGAATGTAAAGCACTTGATAGAGATTCAAACATAAACTACACCTCTCGGTGCTAGCAACATTTAGGATCAAGGAGTGGAGTGGCCAATTCAATCCTAGCATTAAGAACTTCTAGCAAGTAAGAAACCAATATTCCCAAGTTATTAAACAACCTAAACCATTTCTAGATCACCCTTACCTCAGCTCAAACCCATAAACTTAAAGGAAACTACTCACTAGCCATAGCAACAATAAAACAAAGCATGACTTAACAAGAAGAACAAGGAAAATAAGATGAATAAGAAGAAGAACTCAAGAACACTAATATTGCAATAAAAGATTAAAAATGTTTGGAGAGAATTGTTTACAAAATGTGATATGCTCTTTCAACACACTTAAGAGTCATTAAATACACGAAATCAAGGAGTAGTGGTCGACATCCATCATGTGGATGGTCTAAAAGCTAAAAGAAAAAGAGAGAAAGTGGAGAAAAAGTAGATCTGGGTCGGGATGGTACCCTCACAGCTACATAGAGCCATCGCTGCGCTATGTCGCTGTCCGCTTCTTTGGATCCACAGCGACATAGCGCAAGCCGCTGTGGATGTCGCTGCTGAAATGTTCGTCTCGGGGGTACCCTCACAGCTACATAGAGCCATCGTTGCGCTATGTGGCTGTCAGCTCCTCAGGACCACAGCGGCATGGTGCAAGCCGCTGTGCATGTCGCTGTCAATAATTACGTCTCGGGGTTCCTCCACAGCGACATAAGCATGTCGCTGTGCATGTCGCTGCGGATGTCCTTCGAGCTCCTTAGCTGTATTTCCACTTCCCTTTGCTCCCTACCACCTTCCTTTCCATCTTGTTGTCTCCTAAAGTAGTCCACCACCTACAAAAAAGATAAAACCACACATATGCAACCTAATGATGCATAAATGCACTATCCTAAAGCTAAACCAATAATTATGGTGTCTAAATGCTTTCCTAAAGCTAATTTACACAATAAAACATCTCTAAAAACGCACAAAAATATAACATATCAACTCCCCCAAACTTGTTTCTTTGCTTGTCCCCAAGCAAACAACAATGACAAAGGGGAGAGGTTTGAAGTTGGAGACTCATAACCAAAGAAATCTACTTTAGCCTTCAATATGATGTCCTTAGAAAATAATAACATGTTGCACAAACAAATTCCCTAGCCCACTCTAATTTCTCTAGGCTTATCAACACACCAAATTTTATTCTCGTAAGCACATTGCCAAGATTCAACCACTCAACATTCCACCAACTCTTACATTCATTCATTTTATCAAAGTGAAGTCTCACAAATGGGAATTAGATCTCAATCAATTGGCTTAGCATTAGAAGGTTTCAAATGGTGTTTTAGAGGAAGGCTTTTATCTTTTATTTTGGTGGCTAACTCTCAAGAAAAAGAAATGCTAGACATTATGCAAAATGTGGCAAGACAAGAACAATTCATACATACAATTCTTAACTCTCATAATCTTACCCAAAGTGTTTCCCATTCCCAATTAGCCAATCTCCCTTCATTCTCTAACTCAACCATTTTGACTTTTTTCATTTTTGGGTCTTGAGAAGTAACTCTTTTAATTTCCAAAACTCTTTTTCTTTCAATTTCTTTTTCATTTTGCACTTAGAGTTTTCCCATTTCATTTTCTTTTCTCAAGTGTTTCCCTATTCTTTTTACAAACCTTTGGTCTTTATTCTTTTACTCCCCATTTCACTCTTTTTCTTTTCTCATTCCCAATCCCATTTCAAGTGCTTATACCCCAAATGCTAAACCAATATGTGAACTCCTAGACTAGCCTATGAGAGCTAATCATTGTCGTTCTCATACTTTTAACCTTTTGCACATGTTAGCATTATCAAGAAGAGGCTTCACTCAATAAATTCAATGAAGGTTTGAAAGAAAAGGGTAGGGTATTAAGGTGTGGAAACCATTCTAAGAGTGAGAATGACCACTTGGATTAACAAAGAGTGGTAAAATGAGGTAAAGATAATCCAAGTGTGTATGTAGTGACCATGATCAAGCATCTAAAACCCATAAGTGAGAAGGTTAAATTCATTTAAGTCCAATAAATGAGTTGGTTTCAAAGTTGAGGGTATCCTACTTGACAAACAGATTGGAGTGGTGTGATCAAAGCTCGAAATTTACAAGTGTTTTAAGGGTTGTTTAAGCAAGATGGTATGATTAGCAAGGGCATCATATTGAGTTCTAAAATCTAGACTTCTTGCAAGGCATTTATATCATTGTTTCCTATGCAAATGCTTCCTAGAATGCCACTAGGCTCGATCCTAAGAAAGCGAGAAATATGAAAGTAAATGTTATTTTCCCCTTTTTTTTTTTCTTTTTCAAATTTTTCAATTTTTTTGGTTTTTCCAAAACATAGCTATTCACAATGCATCACACAAAATAAAAGACTCAAGAGAAATAAAATGTGGTTAGGTGATCACCCCCCCCCCCCCCCCGAAACTTACTTCACACCGTCTCGGTGTGAAAGCAAATTTAGGAGAGATAAGGATGGTAAAAGAAAAATAAACTGAATACTATGTACAAAATGGTGGTGGTTACCTCAGTAGTCAGGAGGTGCGGTGTCGTCCTCTTCCTCTCCTAAGGATAGGGACTCGTTGCTGGAGCCGGGTGATGGCGGTGGGATGTGGTGTCTTGCCCCGCAGCAGCATACAGCCCTCGCTGTGCTATGCCGCTGTAGAGTCCACTTACCTGCAGCGGTTTACACCATGCCGCTGCGCATGGCGCTGCCGAATAAGCCGTCTCGCAAAATCCATCACAGCGGCATGCAGCCACCGCTGCCCGATGCCGCTGTGCGTCTCTTTTTTTTTGTCCTCAGCGGTTTGGTATGCCGCCGCACATGGCGCTGTGAAAAAAATCGTCTCGCTATACCCTCACAGCGGCATACAGCCCTGGCTGTACCATGCCGCTGTGGCTTTCATTTTTCCTCCTTCGTTCTTCCTTAATGCGTTTCCTCCCGTTTCTTTTCTGGCTTCTTCTCCTATGCTTCAAACACACACAAAAACAACTAAACGCACACATCAAATCATTCAAACACACACAATCAAATCAAATCAAAGCAAATTCACACAGTATATACAAAGGATAACATGGGAATGCCTCCCAAGCGCGCTTGTTTTAAGTCTCTAGCTTGACTTTCTTCTCACTTGCTAGTGATGATTGGGTTGTGGCCTGCCTTCCATAGTGATGGTCAGGACTTGAGACAACAGCTCTTGAAGCTTGACTGGATCTCCTTGATACTGAGGGTTGATGATGGCTTTGACAATTGAGAATGGTGACTTTCCGTTGCACCTGACCTTGTATTCGATACTTCCATCTTTAAGCCTTAATGGATGTAAGTTCAGAATGTTGGGAGATGGAGTTAAGTTGGGAGGGTGGGGTGCATTCATCTTCTTCTTTTCTTCATCCTGAGCTCTCTTAGCTCCACTCAACCCCTCTTCTTTGGCCGTTTTGACATGCTCTTCAAACAAACTTTGTAAACTTTCTGAATCCAAGATTTCCTCCTCACCCTCTTCAATTTTTGTAGATTTGTATTTCAAGTTCCTCAGAGCCTTATCCTTTTCATCTTGGTCCTCTTTGATATTCATTTCTTTTTTGTTGATTGTTCCACAATAATAAGGTGTAGAAGCTTGTATGGGGTAGGATACCTTTTTGTTGACATATTGGATAGTCATTTTCTTGTTTGGGAAGTCAATTGTTGCTTCAACTGTTGTGAGGAAAGGTCTTCCAAGGATTAAGGAAACTTTCTTGTTATCAACCATATCTATAACAGTGAGGTCTATTGGAATTGTGCATTCTCCAATCTTGATAGGATAGTTTTCAATGACACCATGTGGATACTTTGAAGAAGCATCCCCAAACATCAGAGAAGAAGGATGAGATTTCATGTCATGGATTCCAAGACTCTTCACCATCTCTAAGGAGATAACATTCACACTTGCACCAGAATCAATAAGAGCATCATCAAGTTTTAAATCACCAAGAGAACAAGGTATAGTAAACTTCCCTTGATCTTCAAGCTTGGATAGTGATGTTGGTGTGGTAGAGGGCTCATTTGTTGAAGTAGAGAGTCCCATCAGCTCTTCTACCTTCTCCTTGTTTGCTAGAATATCTCTAATGAGCATCATTTGGAGATGAGCCTCATGCATAGTCCCCATATTAGGCAGCTGAACACCAATTTCCTTCATATCATTCTTGAACTTGGAGATTGCTTTCTTTTGAGCCTTGGTGAGGAATCTACCTGGAAATGGCAGGTCAGGCTCATAATTATGATCTTCGATTTCAAGGTTTGTTTCCTTTTCGACATTGTTGGAGCATTCCTCATTCTCCTTTATCACTCTCATTTCTTCATTGTCCTTTTTCTTCATAACAACCTCTGATCTTTCATCAAAGAAGATGGCATTACAGTACTCCTTTGGGTTTGTTTCTGGTTTTCCAGGGAGGAAACCTGGTGGTATATTTGATGATGATCCCGCTTACTGGGATTGTTTGAGGCTTGCAAACTCAGATGCTAGGCTGTCGTATTTTGCACTCATGTCGCTCATCATCTTCTTGGTGGTCTCCATTAGCTGTTTCATCATTTGTTGTGTTGAGTCTTCTTGCCTATGTTGGTTTGATGAGCTTCCTTGTCCCTGATACTGTAGATTCCCTTGGTAGGTTCCTTGGTTGTACTGTTGTCTTTGTTGGAAGTTGCCTTGGTTGTTGTAGTAGGGTTGCCTTTGTTGATAGCCTCCACTATTGTTGAATGCAGGTTTGGTTGGGAAGTTACCTTGAAGTGTTGTCTGCCCTTGTGGTTTGAATGGTGGATAGGATTGGTCTTGAGGATTCTCCACATTGTTGTTCCTATAGGAAAAATTGGGGTGATTCCTATAGTTCTGATTGAAGCCTTTGTTGAATCCTTGGCCTCCAATATAGTTCATTTCAGCATGCCCATCAACATTCATGTCAGCATCTTCAAAGTATTCTTGGTGCTGATCAAATTCTCCAACAAAGTTGACATTCCTCTGGTTTTCTTTGAGCAACTTGTCTAGCTTCTCATTGAGGGCTTTGATTTCTCTCCTTGAATCATCTTTGTCTCCTCCTTCTCTGTAGGTCCTGTCATAGTCCTCCCCATAGTTGGTGTCACTTGTTGCCAATTTCTCCACCAGCTGCATGGCTTCTCTTTCATCTTTTTGCAGGAAATTGCAGTTGCTAGCTGTATCTAGCATCATCCTGTACTTTGGCAGTATGCCTCGGTATAATGTGCTGAGAAGAATTTCCTTGGTGAAACCGTGGTGAGGGCATTGGTTGGTGTAGCTCTTGAATCGTTCCCAAGTTTCTCCAAAGTTTTCTGTTGTTTTTTGTTTGAAGCTTGAAATGTCGTTCCTCAACTTTGCGGTTCTTGATTTTGAGAAGAACTTGGACAGGAAGAGCCTTTTGCATTCATCCCAAGAAGTGATTGAATTCGGTGGAAGGTTCTTCTCCCATTCGTGAGCTTTGTCTCCCAGTGAGAATGGAAACAGTATGAGCTTCATTGCATCTTCAGAAATTCCATTGATGCGGACTGTTCTACAGGCTCTGTCGAAGTTGTGAAGGTGGTCTAGTGGATCCTCCATAGGTAGGCCATGGAATTTGTTTCTTTCCACCATGTTGATGATGCTGGCTTTAATTTCATAGTTGTTGTTTTCCACTGCCGGTGGGATGATTCCAGAATTGTAGTCATTGATGCTGGGTTCGTCATAATATCCAATGGCTCGAGTTACTCTTGGTGGATGTTGTGGTCTTCTTCCTTCGTTGTTTATTTCACCTTGCTGTTGTCGGTGTCCTAGGTCAGCCATATTGATTTGTTCTCCTGTCGAACTTTGTTCTGCTCTTTTTTTCCTTGAAATTTCTCTTTCTAGTGCTTTGATATCTTCAACTCTTGGTACAAGGTTTGTTGGCCCCCTGCTCCTCAAGTTCATTCACCTGCAAAACAAAAGGAAAGAAAGCAGAGAAGATTAGTATCTTCTAACCGAAAGACTTAGTCTCAAGCAAACACCAAATCCTAATGGCTTAATTAACACCCAAGATGGCAACGGCGCCAAACTTGATAAGCAATAAAAATCAGTTCCTCTTCACTTACTTCAGTTGCAAGTATACAACCTAGTCATTGTAGTTTTGAGGTGTCAATCCACTTGGGGTAATCAAACACACTAAGAATGCAGGCGTTTTCTTAATCTAAGCGCAACCAATTTGATTGAGGGTTTTGTTTCTAAAAACTAACAATAGAACCAAATTCCAAATATGATTAACTTGATAAAATAACAATTGTGAGATTAAAACAGAGTACAAACAAAGCAATGAGTTGATTGAAAACAATTGATTAAAAGATAAGTTCCTTGGGTTGAGTTTCGGTTCGGGTGATCATTATTCAGTTCAGAAGTATTCAGTAAACAATGGGTGATTTCTTAGGCTAAGAACAACGATTTCTAGTTAATCCACTCTCGTGATAATAACCTATACCTATCAAGCATTAACATCAACTCTCGTTGGCAATTTCAAGATAGTTATGCAATAAGATCAAGCTCTTACTACCACTAAACACCTTAAACATCAACTCTCGTTGGCTAAGAATGTAAAGCACTTGATAGAGATTCAAACATAAACTACACCTCTCGGTGCTAGCAACATTTAGGATCAAGGAGTTGAGTGGCCAATTCAATCCTAGTATTAAGAACTTCTAGCAAGTAAGAAACCAATATTCCCAAGTTATTAAACAACCTAAACCATTTCTAGATCACCCTTACCTCAGCTCAAACCCAGAAACTTAAAGGAAACTACTCACTAGCCATAGCAACAATAAAACAAAGCATGATTTAACAAGAAGAACAAGGAAAATAAGATGAACAAGAAGAAGAACTTAAGAACACTAATATTGCAATAAAAGATTAAAAATGTTTGGAGAGAATTGTTTACAAAATGTGATATGCTCTTTCAACACACTTAAGAGTCATTAAATACACGAAATCAAGGAGTAGTGGTCGACATACATCATGTGGATGGTCTAAAAGCTAAAAGAAAAAGAGAGAAAGTGGAGAAAAAGTAGATCTGGGTCGGGATGGTACCCTCACAGCTACATAGAGCCATCGCTGCGCTATGTCGTTGTCAGCTTCTTTGGATCCACAGCGGCATAGCGCAAGCCGCTGTGGATGTCGCTGCTGAAATGTTCGTCTCGGGGGTACCCTCACAGCTACATAGAGCCATCGCTGCGCTATGTGGCTGTCAGCTCCTCAGGACCACAGCGGCATGGTGCAAGCCGCTGTGCATGTCGCTGTCAATAATTACGTCTCGGGGTTCCTCCACAGTGTCGCTGTGCATGTCGCTGCGGATGTCCTTCGAGCTCCTTAGCTGTATTTCCACTTCCCTTTGCTCCCTACCACCTTCCTTTCCATCTTGTTGTCTCCTAAAGTAGTCCACCACCTACAAAAAAGATAAAACCACACATATGCAACCTAATGATGCCTAAATGCACTATCCTAAAGCTAAACCAACAATTATGGTGTCTAAATGCTTTCCTAAAGCTAATTTGCACAATAAAACATCTCTAAAAACACACAAAAATATAACATATCAGTTAGGCATCCGGTTTTGAGATATGTGATACGTATCCTGGGCTACACACTGCTAGCCAAGTCTGAAACTAACAAGATGAGGAAGAATGAGCTGCAGATACTTTACATTGGTTGAAGACCTTGTTTGTTGGTACTGATTTGAGAGATCATGCACCTGAGCTGAACTTAGGAGTTGTATTTGTTGAGCACTTGTGCTCACTGACGAAAAAGGCTTTTGATGGGGCGAGTACAGAGACTGTAGGGAGCTTGCTTACTCCGATTTTTCGACACTGTAGGATCCCTTTGGAGGGCAGAGAGCGTGACACTAGAAAGATGTACATGGATTTGAGTCATCTGAAGAGTGCCACATGGATTAAGGAGGACCGTCTCTGGGTTTACTATGACACACGCTTGCAAAAGCGATGTGTGGAGCTTCCAGCTGCTGATCTGACTAAGATCGATACATTGGATTCCTTGAGCTTTGAGCCTCCTAGGAACGATCAGCGCAGAGTACCTACGATGGCTCATCCTCTCGGTAAGTCTTCTTCGCGCGCTTCCTCCTCTTCTGCGCCTGCTGCTGCTGCTGATATTGGCCCCTATCCTGCTCCATCGATGAGCGTCCTTGAGATGTCTGAGGGTGATTGGCGTGAGCATGTGGATGGTCGGTTACAGAGGATGTGGGAGTGGATGCGTGGCTGCACTTGCAGGAGTCATCCACAAGTCCATCAGCCTGTTCCTAGACGTCGTCAGCGTTCTCCTACTCCTGCTGCGAGCAGTGGTTCTAATCCATATGTTGGGATTGACGTCGAGTCTGAGTGATGAGAGTTAAGAGCTGATGTTTCCCTGATTTTCGGTTCTGCATTTTTCACTTTTCTATTTCATTTTCTTTTGAGTCTTGTTGGTACTATGTTTTGAGATGATGTGCTTATTCTATGACCATATGTTTCTTTGATTTTGATTGTTTGTGTTGTTTACAGCTTTCATGTTTGATTTTTAAGATTTTTCTCACGAACTAACTAATGACTGCTAATTGATCCGACGTAATTGTTGTGCAACGATCGACACGGTCCTATGTGTTGATCGACTCAATTCGTAAGTCACACTGCAATGATCGTCATGGTCCTGAGTGGCGATCGACACAAATCGAAAATCGCACTGCAACGATCGTCGCGGTCCTGAGCAACGATCGATGCAGTTGCAAGACATGTAAAAATCGACAAAACCTAACACATCCTATCACATTTTTCTTTCTTTTACCAATCCTAAGCTTGACACCACTGAGGACAGTGTGATTCAAGTGTGGGGGAGGTAGTACTGACATAATCATTTTGTTTTCTAAGAGTCAGTTGAGTCTTTTATGTCTGTTTTATCGAGTCAAAACAGTTTGAGTAGGAAACAATGAATTTTTGAGGAGATCACCACACTCGCAGGAACTTAAGTAACCATTGGGATGAGCTTGCAAATAAATCTATGACTATTAGAAAACCCAATGCAGATCAGCCTACTGAGGACACCCATATCACTTCAGGTATTCAGAGGATCCTTTCTTGACTTCACCCCTAATTTTGACTTATTTTTCTCACCTAAGGGTTTGGTATACTTTGAGTCGGATTCCTTTGTTAGTTCTGACACAGCTTGTAAACCTGTCCGAGTATGGTTCCCTTCTCCCCTTCCTTAAAAAAAAAAAAAGAAAGAGATATAAACTGCGGATGAGCTAGTAGCTCTGAAGTGTTCACGGGAGTGGTAGAGACCCCTATTACCTCCTGTGCATCTATGGAATGTGTCCAAAGTACACCCCAATGCGGGAAGAACACTGATAAAAAAAATAAAGTGATACCCAATGGGGAAAAATCAGATGCTAAGGAAGGAAAAAGAGAAGAAAGGAACCAGAAAAGATAGTATGGTGGTCAAGAGATAACAGAGTAAGAGTCCATGTGCCCTTTGATCGATACTCCGTAGGTGAGCCCGCACTTAATAGCTTATAGAAGTCAATAAGATGAATTTGAATGCTCTGGATTGATTGTGGAGTTTACTCAGGACAGTTTCTAAGTGTGAGAGAAGTATATGTTGGTCTTGATGTCTGCAGGTGCATTTTTCATGTGGCTTACTAAGGGGAATCTGAGTGTGGTACTTCTAAGATGAGATGAGTTTCTGAAGTTTTCAAACCTCTTCAATACATTTTGGTTTTCTGTTTTGCTTGAGGGCAAGCAAAGGCTAAGTGTGGGGGAGTTGATATATCATGGTTTTTACCTGTTTTAAGCCATGATATAAGTGTTTTAGAGTCATTTGTAGTGTCTTTCGAGTTATTACAGGTGTTTATTAGGTACGTGCACGTTTGGAGAATTTTGGGAGATTTTGGAGTATTTTGGGAAAGATTGGGAGCTGAAGCCGTAAGAGCTAATTTCACCAAGTCTGATCGACCGTTGCAACGATAGTTGCATCCTCTGCATCGATCGATGCAACCCCGCGCTAGCACATTAATGAAGACTTTGGATATTTGCAGTTTTCCCCAGAAAATTCTAGTATTTACAAAAAGAGCCCAAGACGTGATTAGCACTTTATAATTAGGTTTTTGGTGTTTTATTGAGATTACACATTCATACTATTAGCTATTGAGAGAGAGAGAGAGAGAGAGAGAGAGAGAGAGAGAGAGAGAGAGAGAGAGAGCTTGAGGCTGATCGTTCTTGTACTGCTTTTGGAGAAGATTTCGAACCTCTTTGTTTCTCTACTCTTTATTTTTATGAAATCTATTTATTCAATGATTTATGTTTCATTAATCATGTCTGAGTAGATTCATAGTTAAGTTTAGGGATTTCAAGACTTGCTAGATTAGTTCATCAGTTACGGATTCATAACTTGATTAGTTCTTCAACCTGAATTGTGCTTAACACTAGTTTATAATCTGATCACTTAGAATCTAGACTTTAGGTTTATAAATTGACACGAAAGTGTTATTTAGAATCTGAACAATTTAGGTTGAGCAATTTAATTATCCGCAAAGAAATTTGGTTTAATTGAATTGTGAACAAATTGAACGTGCACTTAAGGCTAGTTTAATCTGTTAGGAATTACAAAGAAATTTGGGTTTCTACTAATTACACTTAGAAAATTCTCGCAACGAAAGTTGGTTAATTCTACATCTGTGTTTGAGTTCTAGAACCGTGCATAATTTGATCCTTAATGATAATTGATTTGCTTGTCTTGATTTCATGAGAACTCCCTGGACTTAGCGCTTTTAGTACTTGTGAAACAAAACCGAATTTGCTATTGATTTACTTTCTGTTTAGTTTTTATTATTTCTGATTTGCATCGCTTAGCTTAACTTGAAGTTCTATAGTCTATCTTAAGATTTCTTGAGTCTTTGTGGTTCGACCCCTAGATACTACAATTGTCATGTGCACTTGCAGTGTTAATTTAGAGAATTAAACTCTGAGCATATCAACGCAATAAGAAGACTTTTGAGAATCGATCTTTCTCATCCTCTGAGACAGCACTAAACGCAATCACTGACGCCAGAGAATGGGCATCAGGCCAACTACCCCAATCTCAGAAATATACATCTTATAATCGATCTAATGAGCTTAAGAATAGGCAGGAGGAAGAAGTTCAAACAATCACCTGCTTTACCGATGCAGCTTGGACCCCGGATAAACTCACAGGACTCGGCTGGACCTTTCACCTCCTCAATGGCGAGATAATCAATTTCTCGGAATCCACCTCCACAGTAGGATCCCCTCTGGTCGCTGAAGATCTGGCACTCCGATCAGCTCTAACCAAGGCACTCAATCTTGGATTTAGAAGACTTGCAATCCATTCGGATTCTCTTCAGTTGGTAAAAGCGGTCAACTCTCAATCGTCGCTACCGGAGATTTATGGCATCCTTGGTGATATCAATTTAATTCTCCAACGCTATCCTTTGTTTTCAATTCAGTTTATTAAACGCTCCTTAAATGTATCTGCAGATAATATTGCTAAGCAGGCCCTCCATGGGCTTAGACTCAGCTTGGGTTTCTAGCCCTTTAATAGAAAAATGCGGTTGCACGAAAAAAAGGATGCAACAGTTGCAACTTTTCATTAAATTTCACTTACTCGCTTTGGGATTTTCTAGAATATTTTCCAATTTCATCGTCTATAAACCAATCTTGATAGTAATGATATATGCGTTTTTCATTTAGTAGTAATAATATAAAATAATTTGGTTATGTTTGCTAATTATTTATCGACTGAATATTCTAATATTTTTATAAACTAGATGTAAATTTCCAAAATCTTTAATATAATTTTTTTTGGGTGAGATATATCTTTAATATAATTAATTATTATTTACCAATATTTTCTTTCTAAAGTAGGCTAACTAAATATAACTTGTATTGAGATTAGAAAAACAAACATACATGATCATTGAAAGCCTTTCTTGTCCTTTTATCCAAGTATATCCTAATATATATATATATATATAAACAATCAAGAAAAAAACTTAATTACTACTCAATGCAATCATTTTCATCTATATATAAAAGACTTTATACATCTTACATGACTGTTGTTTGACGAAGAACCATCTGAGAACGATGTATTTGGTTTGAATATGAGCTTAAAATTGTGTGGAGTCAAATAAATAAAATCTGGTGCAATCTAGAGAAGAAAGAGTTTATGTCATCATACATGCATACTCTAATAATTAGTTTCGAGTGCCGAAGCAAAACAGAGAGAGAGATGAGCTGTTACATGCCGCACGTGTCTTTGTAATATAAACAGAGCCTAATAATTCACAAACTGTTGGCATTTATGGAGTGTTTCTATTCGCGACCACCATAAAATAAAACTACTTATGGTTAAATATCATGCAAATGAGAGTTACGATGTTTAGTTAAATTGCTATATTTTCATTAAAGGTGGACTTCAATTATCGACGTGTGTCATGCCACCACTTCATGATTAGATTAATATTCTCACTGCCGCTTTGAAAATATAAATAATTTCGGTAGTTTTATAACTTGCTTTGTTTTTCATTACTTGAAAAGTCGAGCATTACATAATCTACTACATTTAACAAACTATATATTAATAAGGATCTTCATAAAGATAAGAGGGCAAAATTCTGAAATTGTCTCTCATGATTGTGAAGAAGAATAATGACTCAAGGGTCCAAAAGCATGTATCGCACATGTTTGTACCTTGAAACCATAGTCCCACCAAGCCAACCAAGTCTTAATCGGAGCACACATACATTTATAAAGCCTTTTGATATCTAATCCTCTTCGCTTCTCATAGAACATTGCACACCGTCTGTCTGACCTTCCATGCCTTTGTATCAAAGTTATCTTAACACGTACTCGAGTTGCAAATTCGCGCTCGATGATGTACCCACGGTTCAAAACTTCTCCATCTCCATTAAACACCTGCATGAACATGGAGTACGCGTATATCCCCATCTTCCATCAATTATATGTCGATCTTTATATCATATCCTCACCTTTAACCATCCAGTCGATGGAAGTCGACGATACGTCGAGCCAACAGTCGCCATATACAAAAAGACACATACCTTTGAGGAGAAGAGCATAAAGGTTTTCAGATTCCAGACATTTGTTGACCACTTTAGTTATAACCCTAGGAGGGCACCTGAATATTTTCACTAATGTTGGAGAAGTATAGATCGACCTATTTATAGAAATCTGAGCGTTCTCCGACGTTTTGCAGTGTCATGCGTGTTGCTTTCAACCGATCCAAATAGCGTATACCTTGGTTATTGTCAATGACGACAAAGAGGATTTTTAAGGATATCATTAGGATGGAAATCATTTAACGATTTTGGTAAGAAAAGATGGAAACATGCAAAAGAGAATTTTAACAAATAATATTGTAGAGTATTTGAGATAGGTATTGTTTCCAAGGCAACTGCATAAGTTTATTTATAGATCGGATCCAACCTTTTTCATATATATAAATAATATTTGTTTTACTGTTATACATTAATTAATATAAATTTGTTCTCGTGCATCTTCGACTGGAGTAAGTATGTACATGATGAATCTATTTCGCTAGGTAATGATATATAATGTGGCTTCATTATTTATTGCAGTTCAAGATTTATTACAAAAACACGTTGTTACTTGCATGGATTGTTGAAAAAATAATTTAGGTAAATGTCCTTTCAATTTAACCATCTCGCCTACATGCAAAAGTCATTTATTTCGCGAACTACATAGTCGCAATGTACTCAATGGGTGCAAATGATAGCACACAAATGAAATAAAAAGAATATAATTAATGGAATTTTATTTAGTGGAATTGTGTTAGTTAAACTGAATTTTCCCTATTCCCTTAGCTACATGAGAGGAATAAATAAAAATTGACAAAAGAAGGATTTGTAGAGGAACTAACAGTAATTGTCTTATACTAGAATTGGTTCTCTAGAAGTATTACCCTTTTCACCCATAGATGATGCATATGTATTTTTTATATTTAAAACTTGCTCATAAATGAGGAAAATATATAATATTTTTTGTAGTTTAACACAATCTAGTCAACGATAAACAATATTTAGAATATGAAGGATATTCAAGAACTTAAACAAGACCAAATTCTGAAATTGTTCAGAAAGAGTCTGAAGTAAAATAGTGACTTCATGGTTCAAAAGCATCTATCGCACATGGTTGAACCATTGAAACCAAAGTCCCACCAACCTTTCCAATTTGTTATCGTAGCACACATGCAACTATTAAGCCCGTTGATATCTACACACACTTCCTTCTCAAAGAACAAAACAGAAGGCGTTTCTGGCCATACACACCTATCTCTCCTAGTTATTTTTATATGTATTCGAGTGGAAAGTTCACGGTCGATGACATATCCACTGTTCAACACTACTCCATCTCCATAAAAAATATGCAAGAGTATGGAGTACGTGTATATCCTTGTTTTCCATCGGCTATCTGATGTTATTTTGATCATTGCCAATTCTTCAAACATTTGGTCGATGTAGATAAAAAAACACATACCTCAAAGGAGAAGAGCTACATGGTTTCCTGATTGTAAATACCTCTTGACGAAATCTTGTTTATAATGAGGTAGGAAAACAAAGACAATTAGGTTAATAAACGTGTAGTGTAAATCGATCGACTTGGAAAATCTTGACTTTGTTTGACGCTTTGAAGCGCCTTGCATATTGTCTTTGCCCTTATAAAATAGCGCAAACCTTGTTCACTGTCAATGACGTCAAGAAGAATTTTTGAAAAAACATCACTTGGAAGGTAATCTATTACGAATTTGGTACAAATTTGGTAATGAAGATGTGAAAGGCAAAAAGAATTTTGAAAAATAATACAAACTTTACAATATTTGAGAGTTCGAAGCAACCACCAAAGTTTATTTATAGAGACAATGCAACCTTGTTGTCTAGGCTATATTAATTATGTATATGTCTTATCACTAAGTCCCAACTAATAACATTCATCATGATCATGGTGTTAATGTGTAAAACTAAGTATTTTTCTTTTTCCGTTTTTGGTTTTAAATTTTTTAGGTATTTGAGATTTATATATTTTTCTAATGCCTTAAATTATATATATTATTTAGTAGTTCAACTTAGTCATCTATTTATATACAATAATTATACCGAGTCACATATCTATTTTCGAAACATGGAAAAAATGGGCGTGTCAAAGTTTTATGTACATATAACTTGATAAGTAGATATAAACACAATAAACAAATTAGATTAAACAGAATTTAATTTTTAATACTATCATAAAACAAGCATAAAATTTCACACCAACCACTTCATATTTTTGCTTAATTTGTACCGTTCAACTAATGCATAAGCTAAAAAAATGCACACACAAAATCTAAAAGGGAATTTATCTTTGCGGTATTATTTCGATAATTCTAAAAGGGAGTGGGCATGTAGGGTTAATATTATTTGGCAATGGATTACGGGTGATAAACATTTATGCTTGATTTACAACTGAAAATATGAAAGCACAATTATAAATTTCTTAATGTTTCTCCGCAATTTTATTGATGAATACTTTTTTGATATTGTTGGAAATTTCTATTTATATACCCTTGTTTAATTGTTATACGGATCTAATGTATAAAATTTAATTACCAACATCATTTTACTAATAATATTTTAAATCATAGTTATCTGCGATTTGATGACTAAGTTACAACTACTCGTGAGAAAAAATTTCAAAAAAAAATTGCATAATTAATCCGGGAAATCAAACCCAATTTTTAGCCCAAAACTTTTTAATTACCCGCCTTAACCAAACAAAGTTCAACTAAGTGTCGAGAAACCTCATTTACCACAAACATAAACTCTGATTTTATATTGTTCTTCCCCTTCTCCAAAATCTCCTTCGAATCTTCTCGCATATTTTTCTCCAGATCCTCCTTCATGTCAACCAATCTCTAACTGACATTTCTTATTTGAATCTCTTATTCGAGGTTTTCAATTTCATTACTATTTTTGCTTGAACCCTATCGACCCTCTCAATTTATTCTCTGAAACTTTTCGTGATACGATGCATGTAACTAAGAAAGCATCATGTAAGAAACTAACCATTCCAAACGTCACTCAGAGAGCCGTTGGGACCAACCCCAGTACTCTGGAAAAAAACACAGATCCCTCTACAGCAACAATACACCTTCACTCGAAATGTCGTTGTTCCTACGACTCATTCCACTCAAAGTCAAGAAAAAGATCATGTTGTCCCCCAAACATCAGCAATAGTACCTCATGTACGAAACTATCCACCTCCAGCACAACTTTTCCAGAACTCGTCTACTAATCAACCTGAAGTCAATTCGTCTCTAGTGTGAGAAGAAGTCTAGAACAACCAGAATCATGTTGAAGGCGCCCCACCTTCGCCAAATAACCATCCATCTTCTGAAGGTCACAACTTCCTTGACGAATATGTTCCAGTTTTTCCGGACATCGAGGAGGACACAGTGCGTGCCTGAATGCTCTACTTCAGGTCTCAGACAGGGAAAACCACCGTACTCTCTCCCACACCGATGCAAAACACGATATGGTATGGTTATTGTCATATACTATTTCTTCAGATGTTGATATTCTCTGTATGGATTTTTTATTGTCTTATGCGTTTCGCAGTGGAGTATTTTTAAACCGTCTAGTTTTCTTATGAATCTGATGTCGGATCTCCTAGGATCTAGGGTTCGTTATATTGAATTTACCAACCTCGTTCTTACCTTGATCTGGCAGCGGAATGATTGGTGAACGAGATCTAGCGACTCAGATGCTTCGCCTCTACCAGATACACACGCACACAAGCTGAAAACCGGGATGCTAGTGCCGGATCTTTGGGATCTCTTAGTTCTGGTGTTTCTGCTTTTCTATCAGAGAAAAACTCGACCGCTAGGGTTCCAGGTCGAAACTATATGACTATATAAAGACCTGGAATGACTTAAACCGAACCATCATTAATCAGATTCGTTTAAGTCATAAAACCGAAACTCAGTTTCGGAATCGACCCTGTGTCGATCGACACACCACCCGAAACTCATTATTGATGTGTATCCAATACACATCCATACGATCATTACTATAATGATCATGCCCATATTTAACACTTCCAGTTTGCTTAGGTGTGTGACCCTATAGGATCATATAATACTGGTAGTAAGTCTACAACTTACAGATTGCAAGAGGCTTCTAGCAAAAAATTGCAACCGCCCAGTATTATACGAATGTCTGATCTCGACACACAACTATCATCAGGAGTGAGTACAAGTGTGATTTCAGGACACTATCCCAACAATCTCCCACTTGTACTGGAATCATCAATTCCTATAATCCTTTTGTCTCTATATCTCGATTTGGCATAAGGCAAGATTGGTGTCATCCTTATTAAGCCAACATCGTGTTTATCGAACTCCTGATCTTATACTGAACAATACAAACAACTGAACTATAGTTCGTTTGATTGCGGCCACACATTCTCTCAGTATTAAATCTTCGATAGGCCTTGAGATATTTATCTCCCGTTAATCAGGAGGGACAAATCCCATCTTGTTCCATCCCTATTTCAACGCACACTTCATGATATACCTGAACAGTGCCGTTATAGTCGCCAGTTACGGGTCGACGTTTGACAAGGTCAAAGTGTACCAATTCATATGCAAGAAAGCATGATGAACTCAGGTCTAAGGACTATACTCTATAGTCGTAATGAGAACCTCTCATGACACAGATATAACTATCTTGTAGACTTCTCATTAGCGGGTTATGTCCGATCATATGTTCACCAACATATATCTATGTGACTGACTGTGATACTCATATCATTGACTCCATGAAACTTAGTCAACAGTCACCTCACAAGCTAGTCTCTCACAATTGTCAGTGTCCCATTTTGACAATCTCGACTAGGGACAAAACATAATTTACGTCATCTATAACTTATAGGGTTTCATGATCAAGTCCTCAACTTGATGACCTATAATATGACATAAACTTATTTTGGGACCATTATTTAGATCACAATAAATAATGCTGAAATCAAATTTCAATAAACATATCCAAAAGTATGTTTACAAGAGCATCTTATTATAACTAAAATAAAACTAAAACTCCCACTAGAATCAAGATTACATCTTAAGATCTCTAATGCCTACAACAGTCGTATGACTCTCATGCTTAGGCCTTGGGAGTGTCTTAGTCAGAGGATCAGCGACATTCTCGTCCGTCGGAACTCGGCTGATCTTCACATCACCTCTATTGACGATATCACGAATCAGGTGATACCTCCTCTCTACGTGTTTGGACTTCTGGTGTGATCTGGGTTCTTTCGCCTGAGCAATGGCTCCATTGTTGTCACAAAACAAAGCCACTGGCTCCAAGATACTCGGAACCACACCAAGTTCAGTCATGAACTTCTTTATCCAAACAGCTTCCTTTGCCGCTTCTGAAGCAGCAACATTTTCAGCTTCCGTCGAGGAATCAGCTACGGTATTCTGCTTAGAGCACTTCCAGCTCACTGCACCGCCATTTAGACAGAAGACATATCCAGACTGTGATCGGAAATCGTCTCTGTCCGTCTGAAAACTCGCATCGGTGAATCCATTCACCACAAGTTCTTCACTTCCTCCATACACCAGGAACTTATCCTTAGTATGCCTCAAATACTTGAGAATATTCTTGACAGCTGTCCAGTGAACTTTACCTGGATCAGATTGGTATTTACTCGTCATGCTTAACGGGTAAGCTACATCTGGACGAGTGCAGAGCATGGCATACATGATATATCCTATTGCAGAAGCATAAGGAATCCTATTCATGCGCTCCCGCTCAGCATGTGTAGCCGGACACTGCTTCTTGTTGAGACTAATGCCATGAGACATTGGTATGAAGCCCTTCTTGGAATCTTGCATCTTGAATCTGTGCACCACCTTATCAATATAAGTGTCCTGGCACAATCCAATCAGCCTGTTCACTCTATCTCTGTAGATTCTGATTCCAAGGATGTACGCGGCTTCTCCCATGTCTTTCATGGAAAAACAACTTCCAAGCCAAGTCTTGACAGACTGAAGCAACGGAACGTCATTACCGAGAAGGAGTATGTCATCGACATACAGTACAAGAAACGCAATTCTGCTCCCACTAGTCTTCTTGTATACACATGGTTCTTCCTCGTTCTTGATGAAACCAAATTGTTTTACTGCTTCATCAAAACGAAGATTCCAACTCCGTGATGCTTGCTTCAATCCATAAATGGATTTATGAAGCTTGCATACCTTCCTAGCATTTTTAGGATCTACAAAACCTTCAGGCTGTGTCATATACACATCCTCTTCCAGAATACCATTCAGGAATGCGGTTTTGACATCCATCTGCCAAATCTCATAGTCATAATGAGCGGCAGTTGCTAGAAGAATCTGAATGGATTTAAGCATAGCGACTGGGGAATAGGTTTCATCATAGTCAATACCATAAATTTGCTTGAAACATTTAGCCACCAACCTCGCTTTGTAAATTTTCACATTGCCATCCACGTCAATCTTCTTCTTGAAGATCCATTTACACTCAATGGCTTTTGCACCATTAGGTAAATCGACCAAGGACCATACTTGGTTTTCTTACATGGATCTCATTTCGGATTTAGAGGCTCCAAGCCACTTTTCGGAGTCCGGGCCCATCATTGCTTCCGCGAAGTTTGCAGGTTCGTCACTATCAATGATCATCAGATCATTGGAATTGGTCACGAGAAATCCATAGTATCTCTCGGGTTCGTGACGGACCCTTCCGGATCTGCGAACTTCAGGCTCCACAGGCGCCGGTTCCACAGAACTTTGTGCATCCAACTGCTGATCTTCCTCAGTAGGTTGAGCAGCTTCCTGTGCATCTTGAATTTCTTCGAGATGTACTTTACTCCTACTATTTTTCTTAGAAAGAAACTCCCTCTCAAGAAAAGAACAGTCCCGAGCAACAAATACTTTGTTCTCAGATTGGTTGTAAAAGTAGTATGTCTTGGTTTCCCTAGGATAACCAACGAAGTAGCATTTATCTGATTTGGGTGCGAGCTTGTCAGAGATTAAACGTTTGACATAAGCCTCATGATATATCATGGTTTTTACTAGTTTTAAACCATGATATAAGTGTGTTTTAGTGTCTTTTTGTGTTCTTTTAGAGTCTTTTACAGGTATAATCAGGTTTGGAGCATACTTGGTGATTATGGCACTTTTTGGAGATTTTTGGAGTGTTTGGCCGAGAGATAGAGTTCACTGTCCGAAACAGAGGAATGCGTCGATCGTTGCACTCTAGCATCGATCGTTGCACCAGCGAGATGGGCCAAAAACTCGGCGGTTTATGAAGAGTCAAGATATTGCACTCTGATCCAGAAGTTCCTGATATTTACAAAGAAGCCCCTGGCCGAGAGTAGACCTATATAATTAAGTTTTTGGTGTTTTATTTACTTACGCTTTCATAATTAAGAGCAGAGGATTTTTAGAGCTTTTGGGGCTGATCTGAACCTTTACTTCATCTGTATTTGGAGAAGATTTCGAACCCCTTTTATTCTTTATCTTCTATGCAATTTATTCATCATATGATTATGTTTTCATTATCTATGTCTGAGTAGATTCCTTGTTAGGTTTAGGGTTTCTCACATAGGATTTCATGACTTGCTAGACTTGTTAAATTCAGTTAAGGATTCATAACTATTTCTGTTCTTTAATCTAATTGTGCTTAAAGCTAGTTCTAACCTGATCAATTAGAATCTAGATCTTAGGTTGCTAAATACGTCGCGGAAGTGGGGTTTAGGAATCTGAACTGATTAGGTTGAGCAATTAAACTTCTCGCAAACGAAAGTTTGGTTTAGGATAATTGTGAACATATCAAACTTGGGATTAATGCTAGTTTAATCTGTTAGTTCTCGCAAACGAAAGTTTGGTTTGCTGCACTTAGACTTAGAGAATTATCGCAAAGGAATTTGGTTAATTATATATCTGTGTTTTGAGTTCTAGAACTGTGCTTAATTAGATCCTTGCTGAATGAACTGTCTGCTTGTCTGATTTCCTGAGAACGCCCTAGACTTAGCGCTCTTAATAACTTGCTTTCACAACCAACAATCTCTGCTTTCTGTTTACTTTCTTGCATTACTTTTAATTCAATCACATTGCTTTCTTCCTAGTTTAATTTCCTGTTCTTGAGCTATTGAATACGGAGTCCCTGTGGATTCGATACCTATATACTACGACTATTGAACTGTGCACTTGCAGTTAGATATAGGATAAAACCTGACACCTATCAAGTTTTTGGCGCCGTTGCCGGGGACTCTTTGAGTCTTCGATAGCTTAGAACTTAGGGTTTTACTAGGATTTTTCGTTTTCTTTTTGTTTTTTTTTAGTTACTGACTTTCTCTGTTTTTCTCTCTGTCGCAGGTACTAATATCGCACTGCGTCGATCGTTGCACTCTAGCATCGATCGTCACTAGGCGATTCAGAGATTGAAACGATCGTTGCACTGATAGCATCGATCGTTGCCGGACGATTACAGACAGTTTATGCAGACGCAGAAAACTAGAAGTAATCTGAACTTGGACTTTGTTAATCTCGATCTTGAAGAACTTGGACGTTTAGAGAGAACCAACAGAAGAGAGAGAAGAGAAAGGATGGTGCAAGAACGTCTGATCTTGATACCAGATGCTGAAGGTACCCTGAGGGACCGAGATAACAACCCGTACAATGCTGCTGGGCATCGGGTTGATGCTGAAGGGAATGTCATCCCTGATCCTCCTGAGCAACAGCAACAGGAGCAGAACCAGGGTCAAGGACAGGCCCAAGGTAGAGAGATGGTTGTACATGAGAGGACTTTAGCTGACTACAACAGACCGGATGAGTTTCATAGAAACCGGCTAGCTTTAGTGCTTCCTGCTTTTGAGAGTAATGATTTTGAGATCAAAACCATCTACTACTCCCTGATGAGACAGAATGCGTTTCATGGTTACCCAACGGAGCAGCCTATGGACCACATTGATTCGTTTGAGGACGTAGTCACTGGCATGAAGTATGATGGAGTGTGCCCGGACTATCTGTTCCTTAAGCTCTTTCCGCACAGTCTTGCTGGAGACGCTAGTGCATGGCTGAAGCAGTTAGCGCCTGCTCAGTATACTACTTGGGCAGCTTTAAGGAGTGAGTTCCTGCGTCACTTCTATGATGATGCGCGCTCAGACCAATCCAGACAGGACATACTCACCTTTTCACAAGGAGCTGTGGAGCCTTTAAAGACTGCCTGGATGAGATTTAAGCAGTATCAGCGTGACTGCCCACACCATGGAATCACTGAGGTTCAGTTGATTGGCATCTTCTTCAGAGGCATAGATCTTCCATATCAAACTGCGCTGGACAATTCCAGTAATGCTAACTTCAACACCAGGACTCCTACGCAAGCTAAGCAGTTGATTGAGAATCTAATAGGCAGCAACAGCTGCAAGACTATGGATGAGAGGAGGAAGAAATCTGGTGGAAGTGTAGAGAATTCTGACATAGCTGATATTAGATCTAGGCTGGACACAGTTTGCAATCTCCTAGCAGGTAAGAAAGCTGTCCATTTTTCCCAAGATGTAGAGGTAATTCAAACTGAGGAGGACACTCAGCAGGAAGATGTGAATTACATAGGAGGTTCTGGATTCCAAGGTAATAGATTTGGTAATCAACAGGGAAACTGATTTTTCAATGGAGGACAGAAAAGTGCTTTCAACAGCAACTCATCCAATTCTGGACAGACTAGTGGTTTTCAGAAGACCTTTGGACAAGGTACTCAGAGAACCTATGGGTCTTCATCTTATCAGACTCCTCCTGCACCTACAGCTCATGAGAGCAGAATGGAAGCTATGATGGAACAACTAATGGAGAGTCAGAACAAGATTTCGGTGGACTGCAACAAGAAGTTAGATGCTGTCTATGAAGACCTCAATGGGAAGTTTGAGTCCCTGAACACTCACAAGAAGCAGTTGGATACTCAGGTAAACCAGATTTCCAGCTCAATAAAGGGAAACGGGCTAGCAGACACTCATATTAAGGCCTGGTCTGTGTACATTAATGATGGATCTCACCTAGGTAAAAAATTTGAGCTAAGTACAGCTGAATTGGTGAAGGAAGGAGAAATCCCGGATTTTGGTGAAAAACTCTCGGGTGGAAATTGCAGAGCTGCAACGATCGACACACACCTGGTGTCGATCGATGCACGTCGGGAACAGACAGATTCGCTGAGTGATAATGGTATTGATGCAGACTTGGAGCTTGATAGCTTATTCCCTGGAGTCTCTGAGATCTCTCAACAGGAGATTTATGCGCAGATTGTTAGACAACACTCCTCAGTGTCTGAAGTGATTAGGCAGGAAATTGAAGAGCTTAAGAAGCTAGAGGAGATTGGTGAAGAATTGGAAGAAATTCCAACTTCTGATGATCCACCTTATCATCCATGTGTGCAGAGGTATTTGAACAAGATGCTGCCTCTAGATGAAGAGCTGAGAGACTGGGTGGTTATAGTTCCTCAGCATATTGGTGATGTTCTGTTAAACAATATCCCGAAGAAGCTGCCTGACCCTAGAGTCTTTGTGCTTAACTGCTCCATCTTCGAGGACAGTTTTAGACGCTCTCTGTATGACTTAGGAGTTGCTGGAAGTTTGATGCCATACTTTGTGGCAGAGAAGCTGGGTATGCTGGATTTTTCTCCTACTAGGACCTCTATTGTCCTAGCTGATCAGTCTATACGAGTTCCGGAAGGACTCTTAAAGGACATTCCAGTGAGAGTTGGAAACTACTTAGTTCCGACAGACTTCCTTGTGCTGAAGTATGACTGCGATCCTGATGAAGCATTGCTGCTTGGAAGACCATTCTTGGCTACAGCAGGAGCTGTGATTGATGTTAGACAGAGTCTAATAGACCTCCACCTGGGAGATGAGCCGCTGCGATATGAGATGGAGAAGCTGCGAAAGCCACTGATAGATGGGCAGACATTCACAATCATGGATGCAGATGATGAGCAGCCGGGTGACACTGTGATTCTAGATCCTGGAGCACATTTTACTCCATCTTTTCTTGGACATGAGCATTCTGCAACAGCCTACTCGCCACCTTGGATGAGAAGACTTGGACAGAGACAGAAAAAGTCTCTGTTGGGATCTCCTGGTGCCTGAAAAATCTTGTCCGTCCGGTCAAGCTATTGACCTTAAACAAGCGCTGGGTGGGAGGCAACCCACCATTAGGTACTGGTGTTTTTCTACTTAATTTTTGGTGTTTTTGTTAGGATTTTACGTTTGTTTTTGTTTCTGGTGAGTTTCTGGTTGCAGGTCTCGGACAGATTCGCAGTGCGTCGATCGACACACTTCTGTGTCGATCGTCACAACACGATCGGAATCGCATTGCAGCGATCGTTGCAGTTATGAGCAACGATCGACCATACACGAAAATCGCAAAGTAACGGTCGATGCACTTAGTGCAACGATCGATGCTTCAGCGACAGAGGTAAACCCGACAAAACTCAACAGAACTTTAACAATTTTTCTTTCTTTTTACCGATCCTTCGCTTGACACTACTGGGGACAGTGTGTCTTAAGTGTGGGGGAGGTGCTACTGACGTTTATCTTTCTGTTTTCTTAAGAGTCAGTCCATTTTTCAAAAAAAAATGTTTTATTGAGTCAAAATTGTTTAAGTAAGAAACTATGATTTTCTGAGAAGATTTACAAGACTTGCAGGAACTTAAGTAAACATTGGGATGAAGTTGCAGGATCTATCTATGACTATTAGAAAACCCCATCACTGATCAACCTACTGGGAACACCCACATCACTTCAGGTATCAGAGGATCCTTTTACTGACTTCAACTTAATACTGACTTAGATTTCTCACCTAAGGGCTTGGTATACTCTGTGTCGGATTCCCTTGTTAGTTCTGACACAGCCTGTCAACCTATCCTATTTAGTTCCCTTCTCCCCTTCTATAAAGTAAAAAAAAAAAAGATAATAAACTGAGGATGAGTTAGTAACTCCGAAGTGGTCACAAGAGTGGTAGAGACCCCTATTATCTGTGCTATCCATGGAATGTGTCCAAAGTACACCCCATAACGGGAAGAACACTGATAAAAAAAATAAAATGATACCCAATGTGGGAAAAATCAGTTGTTAAAGAAGGGAAAGAGAAGAAAGGGACTAGAGAAAGATAGTATGGTGGTCTAGAGCTGATAAGGTAAGAATCCATGTGCCCTTTGATCGATACTCCTTAGGTGAGACCGCACTTAAATACTCGCAGAAGTCAGTAGGGAGAATTTGAATGCTTGAATGTGATTGTGGAGTTTACTTAGGACAGTTGCTAAGTGTGGGGGAAGTACATTGTGGTCTTGATATCCTGTGATTGATTCTTTCAGTGGTTTACTAAGGGGAATCTGAGTATTGTAGCTTCTAGGATGAAATGAGTTTCTGAAGAGTTTTCAAACCTCTTCACCATGCTTTAGTTCTCTGTTTTGCTTGAGGGCAAGCAAAGGCTAAGTGTGGGGGAGTTGATATATCATGGTTTTTACTAGTTTTAGACCATGATATAAGTGTGTTTTAGTGTCTTTTTGTGTTCTTTTAGAGTCTTTTACAGGTATAATCAGGTTTGGAGCATACTTGGTGATTATGGCACTTTTTGGAGATTTTTGGAGTGTTTGGCCGAGAGATAGAGTTCACTGTCCGAAACAGAGGAATGCGTCGATCGTTGCACTCTAGCATCGATCGTTGCACCAGCGAGATGGGCCAAAAACTCGGCGGTTTATGAAGAGTCAAGATATTGCACTCTGATCCAGAAGTTCCTGATATTTACAAAGAAGCCCCTGGCCGAGATTAGACCTATATAATTAAGTTTTTGGTGTTTTATTTACTTACGCTTTCATAATTAAGAGCAGAGGATTTTTAGAGCTTTTGGGGCTGATCTGAACCTTTACTTCATCTGTATTTGGAGAAGATTTCGAACCCCTTTTATTCTTTATCTTCTATGCAATTTATTCATCATATGATTATGTTTTCATTATCTATGTCTGAGTAGATTCCTTGTTAGGTTTAGGGTTTCTCACATAGGATTTCATGACTTGCTAGACTTGTTAAATTCAGTTAAGGATTCATAACTATTTTTGTTCTTTAATCTAATTGTGCTTAAAGCTAGTTCTAACCTGATCAATTAGAATCTAGATCTTAGGTTGCTAAATACGTCACGGAAGTGGGGTTTAGGAATCTGAACTGATTAGGTTGAGCAATTAAACTTCTCGCAAACGAAAGTTTGGTTTAGGATAATTGTGAACATATCAAACTTGGGATTAATGCTAGTTTAATCTGTTAGTTCTCGCAAACGAAAGTTTGGTTTGCTGCACTTAGACTTAGAGAATTATCGCAAAGGAATTTGGTTAATTCTATATCTGTGTTTTGAGTTCTAGAACCGTGCTTAATTAGATCCTTGCTGAATGAACTGTCTGCTTGTCTGATTTCCTGAGAACGCCCTAGACTTAGCGCTCTTAATAACTTGCTTTCACAACCAACAATCTCTGCTTTCTGTTTACTTTCTTGCATTACTTTTAATTCAATCACATTGCTTTCTTCCTAGTTTAATTTCTTGTTCTTGAGCTATTGAATACGGAGTCCCTGTGGATTCGATACCTATATACTACGACTACTGAATTGTGCACTTGCAGTTAGATATAGGATAAAACCTGACACCTATCACCTCACAACCCCAAATCTTCAGAAAAGACAGACTAGGAATGTTCCCAGTCCACAGTTCATGTGGTGTCTTTTCCACTGATTTAGATGGCACCCTATTTAGTGTAAACGCAGACGTTTCTAGAGCGTATCCCCAAAAGGATAATGGAAGATTTGAATGACTCATCATAGACCGAACCATATCCAATAAGGTTCGATTCCTCCTCTCTGACACTCCATTCCATTGGGGTGTTCCAGGAGGAGTGAGTTGTGAAACGATTCCACACTCGCTCAGATAGTCGTTGAACTCTTGACTCAAGTATTATCCTCCGAGATCCGATCGCAGAACTTTGATACTTTTGCCAAGTTGGTTTTGTACTTCATTCTTGAATTCCTTGAATCTATCAAAGGATTCTGACTTGTGTCTCATCAAATAGACATAGCCATACCTACTGAAATCATCAGTGAAGGTAATGAAGTATTTGTAATTTCCTCTGGCAACAGTGCTCATTGGCCCACATACATCAGTATGAACAAGGCCCAATAGATCACTGGCCCTTTCATTCGGTTTGTTGAAAGGGGCTCTAGCCATTTTGTCCATCAAACAAGATTCGCATTTCTCACATGATTCAAAATCAAATGAGCCCATAAGCCCATTTCGATGTAGCCTCTGAATGCGTTTCGCATTGATATGGCCCAAACGACAATGCCATAAGAAAGTCAGGTTTTCGTCGTTTGACTTGAACCGCTTTGCATTTATGTTAAAGACAGGAATTTCTTGGTTTAAGACATATAACCCATTATCTAATGGGGCGCTACTATAAAATGTACCATCACGATTAAAAGAACAAACTTTATTCTTAACAGCAAAATCAAAACCTTCCAAATCCAAAACGGAACTGAAATTATGTTTCTGCTAATCGCAGGTACAAAGTAGCAATTATTCAAAGCTAAAACCATGCCCGAAGGTAAAGACAAATCACAGGTGCCTACGGCCAGTGCAGCAACCTTAGCTCCATTCCCGACCCGTAGCTCCACTTGTCCTTTCTTCAGCGTCCTACTGTTTCTTAGTACCTGCATATTAGTACAAATATGAGCACCGCAGCCGGTATCCAATACCCACGAAGTAGAACTAGAAGACATAACATTAAGTTCGATAACATAAATAGCTGAGTCAGACGCATCATACGTCTTCTTCAGTTTCTTGTAATCTCCCATGAACTTCTTGCAGTCTCTCTTCCAATGCCCTAACTGCTTGGCGTTGTTGCATTTGTCCTCAGGAGAAGGCTCGGATTTGGGCTTCGGCTTGGGCTTGTCCTGACTCTCAGTCTGCACAACTTGGGCCTTTCCCTTATCCTTCTTAGGTTTCTTAAACCTTTTACCCCTTTGTACCATCAGTACACTAGGAGTTTCCTTCTTGAGGTTCGGCTCTGCTGTCTTCAGCATGCCGTGCAACTCAGTCAATGTCTTAGTCATGTTTTGCATGTTGTAGTTCATGATGAACTGATCAAAACACGACGGCAAAGACTGCAGAATCATGTCAGTGGCTAGCTCCTGGCTAATGGCACAGTCCAGTTTCCCCAGGTTATCAATGTAACCCATCATTTTAAGGACATGAGGACTTACTGGACTGTCCTTAGCCAGCTTGCAATCCATGAGAGATTTAACCGTCTGGTATCTCTCTGTGCGAGCTTGCTCCTGAAACAGAGCTTTCAGGCTGTTAATCATCTCAATGGGTGACATCACGTTCTCATATTGCTTCTGCAGCTCAGAGTTCATAGTCACCAGCATTAGACAATTAACGTCTTTGACATCAGCTGAATGCTTATCCCAAGCATTCTTTTCTGTCTGCGGGGCATTGGAACGTGGCCTCTCGGGGAGAACTCTTTCAAGGACATATTCCTTGTTCTCCTGCCTGAGAACTATTCTCAGGTTCCGATACCATTCCAAGAAATTAGATCCATTTAACTTGTCCTTCTCAAGGACGGATCTTAGTGAGAAAGTGTTGATGTGAGGTGAGACAGACATAGCTGTAATTAAAAGAGTAAGAGGTTTTAGGTATAATGCTCAAGAAATGAGAATTCTTATCTAATAAGAAAACTCGCATTGTATTCAAAAAAACTATGTTTCCTCAGATGAATACAATGAACCAAGATCCATACTTCACCAAAATCTGAGTGGGCGACTCGCCATCATCCAAACTTTTGTTATCTAGGTAAGCAAATCATTGCTAATTGTACCCAGTACAACTCTTGGTCGTAGATGAGACAAACTATGTCTAATCCACTCTGATGTCTCTGGGCCCAGAACTTCTGATAGCCCAGTCAAGTAAAACCAATCTTTTCTGTCTTGTGATCACTGACAGTCGCACTGCAATTCTATCAATGACCACCTGCCTTGCTCATGTTGCTGTGGATACCAAGGAATCCAAGGCTATCCAACAACAAAACGAGTCTTGACAGTAGACAAGATTGGGCAAGACATCAAGATTACTTGATATTTAGTTGAGGAAAGGAACTATTTAATCTTGATGTATATCCAATATACATCCAAGAAGTTATTAATTTAATTAAAACATTCAGTTTTATTAAGTTTAGGTTCATTTAGAACTTTAGGATTAAATTTGGTCTGGTATGTGCAAATTTGAGGTCCAACCAACAATTTTGCGATTGGCGTGTCGATCGACGCCAACCATTGGCATCGGTCGACACAGCCCAATTTAAACCGGTCTTCGATAACCGGTCAAACCGGATCGAATTTCCTTAACCGATTCAATCTAATTGAACCGGTCCGGTTTAACGGTCCATATCGATCGTCACACAACTCTGTGACGATCGACATTACCAAACCAGAACCAAATTGGTTAATTAAAATTAACCGAGAGAGATAACGGGTTCAATCCAATTGAACCGATCTATCCATTCGCATAGTCTGTGTCGACCGACACACCCAGTGTATCGACCGACACATAGCGATCTTCAATACCGAGTGAGTGTTTTCGCGGTGTGTCGACCGACACAAGATTAGTGTCGATCGACACTATGCGATAAACCTCAAATTCTTTTACGAGTTTTCGCGGTGTGTCGACCGACACAAGACTAGTGTCGATCGACACCATGCGACAAACCCTAAAATTATTTACGCGTTTTCGCCCTGTGTCGACCGATACACGCTTTGTGTCGATCGACACTCTGCGAAAGCACAGACATCGATTGTTCATCAGAGGCTTTAATCCGAGATTAACATCATGAAAACGCGATTTAGCAAGCAACAAATTATTCAATTACATCAGTATTCAAATTAAGTGCTTCAGATTCAATAGACTAAACCCTAACACGCTCTGATACCACTGTCAGATCTCCTAGGATCTAGGGTTCGTTATATTTAATTTACCAACCTCGTTCTTACCTTGATCTGGCAGCGGAATGATTGGTGAATGAGATCTAGCGACTCAGATGCTTCGCCTCTACCAGATACACACGCACACAAGCTGGAAACCGGGATGCTAGTGCCGGATCTTTGGGATCTCTGAGTTCTGGTGTTTCTGCTTTTCTGTCAGAGAAAAACTCGACCGCTAGGGTTCCAGGTCGAAACTATATGACTATATAAAGACCTGGAATGACTTAAACCGAACCATCATTAATCAGATTCGTTTAAGTCATAAAACCGAAACTCAGTTTCGGAATCGACCCTGTGTCGATCGACACACATACTGTGTCGATCGACACACCACCCGAAACTCATTATTGATGTGTATCCAATACACATCCATACGATCATTACTATAATGATCATGCCCATATTTAACGCTTCCAGTTTGCTTAGGTGTGTGACCCTATAGGATCATATAATACTGGTAGTAAGTCTACAACTTACAGATTGCAAGAGGCTTCTAGCAAAACATTGCTATGAGTTATGATGGTCTTATGAGTTCAAGTCTCTAATGGTTAGGATGTTAATCGTGTACTCAAGCTTCATATTTCAGGTTTACTCATGACAGAAGATCGAAATTGGTTCGGAAGATTACAAAAAAATTAAAAATATATTCGATAAAACATACTATAGCTAGTCATGTGTGCCTCGTGATAAAGTAGAAAGATATTTCTTCGAGTTCGTTGTACAGTTGTTTTCTCTTTTACCTTTCATATGTATCTTGCTTGTGTTGTTTTCACTAATGTTATGTTTATTCCATCTGTATTCTAGAAAACCCACCATTGGGATCCCTTGATAACAGGGACAGGTCAACAGTATTTCGAGGAGAACTGTCAACGAAGGTTAAAATACATGGTTAGAAATGCGAGGACTAGTCGAGAGCAACCTAAGTGGATCAGCAAGACTCTCTGGAAAACGATAATCGACTATTGGGATAGTAAAGAAGAAATGGATAAAAGTAATACCTATTTCATTTGTCATAATTATGACTGTGAAGGTCTCGGTCGTCACGTTCGTTTCTCATGGCTCAAGTCGTACCTAGAAATCAGGCTTGAAATGGCAAGTAACTTTAATTATATATTTGTTATTTATGTTTGTTATATCACTGCAACTAGAAATTTTTGTGATAATCCTTGTTTGTGGTATAACATTGTAGGAAGAGGAATTGGGAACACCGGTTAATGAGGTATTCATCATGACATATACAAAGGCATATGGTACATATATTTATCGGAAGCAGAGAAAATCGCTGCAACTTTTAATAAGATTGTATATGAAAAATTGTTAGATCTCGATATAGATACTTCATAAGTTTTAAACGGTGCTGCTTCGATACATCGGGAACTCTCACTAGATGAATATGACAACATTTTTCTTGAGGTAAAGTAATATTTTCACAATTAACATTTATAAATTCATTTCATGTTCTTTATTTAATTGTGTTTCACGGACTGTCTTTAATTATAACAGGCCACTAAGACGGATAGACGCGGAAATCCTTATGGAGTTGGGAGCCTCAAAGTGTCTCTTTTGAGGGGAAAGTGCAAGAATCCGGGAGACTCTTCAGGCTTTGTGGCCATGCAAGAGCAATTGAAGGAAGCTCAACATAAAATCGAAGAGCATGCTGCCCGTGAAGCAAATCACGCCCGAGTTACGAATGAACAGAAGGAAAATATCGAGTATCTTCCCTTGGTACAACAATTGATGCGACAAAGTGATCCGCATTTTATTGACTTCGTACAGACTCTTAGGACAATAGGCAACACAGACGATCGTCCCTCAACAGGTACAACTTAACTCTATATGTTACGTCTGTTACTTTTTATTGTCCCTACCGAACTAATATTTTGTGTATGATTTTGAAACTCCTTAATATTGAAGTTTGTATATGTAGATAACTGTTTGTGTATATATGTTACACAAAAATATTAACGTTATCTATGATATATTGAAGCAAATGTCTTTTACATTTCTTGTATCATTCAAATTGCAGTATCACCAATAATCAAATCGTAAATTTGACAAATGGAATAATATAAAATTCTTAATTCAACGCATACGTAACAATCGTAAATTAATCGTATCTGGATGTCCTGCGTAGTCGCTGCATAGTCGTTAGATCAGTCATTAAACAGTCGTAAAATTGTCATACTATACTAGCCAGTCACATAACAGTCGGCATATAGTGGTGAGATCATTACCAAAATCGTATATGGATAGTAGTTAAAATGGTAGTTACCCATACGCTACATAGTGGCTAATATTGATGACTACTTCCGGACTATTATACGTTCACATATTAATCACCCAGTGGTCACCTAGTTTAACGACTATTTGATGATAACATTCTTTGGCCGCATCTGGACTCCCTATTTAGTCGCACAATTGTCGCTATTGTAATCGCAAATTAGTCTCCATATCTTCAGATAACACTATGTCTATTTTATGATTACCTATGTTAGTCGCAGAAATAGTCGTAACTTACCGACTATGCGATATAGTGACTATAAATTTATTACCATATTTAATCGTAAATTAATCATAAAATCGAAATTAATGATTCTTTGTGATTAAAGATACAGTCACAAAAAATGTTGTTTTCTTATAATAATAAAAACCCCCACAAATGATTGTTTACATGACTTACAACGCAAAAGGGAGAGGACTAAAGCTAGATAAAACCACAATAACTTGAGAAGCAAATATCTTAAAACACATTGGAAATTCTAAACCCCTAACCACCCAATCTTCAATCTAAACAATCTAAATTATGAGTTTTGTGTTACCACAAGATTAAACAAAGCTTAGCCTTACAAAATCTCACTATAAAAACTTAGGTCCAAGCTCTTATGGTCAAGTGGTTGGGGACGGCCTTGGACGCTAACACGTTCCGGGTTCGATCCTCCTTCCATGCGAAACTAAGTCACATTTGTTTAAGGACACCTATATGGATATGGGTCTTGCTTTAGGGGCCCATTTGAATATACGGAGAGAGAGTCTATCCATGGGCTGCACCTCCCCTTTGAGATTAGTCTGAGCCTTTCCATAGGCTCAGGATACCTCCAGGTTAATCACAAAAAAAAAAAATTTAGGAAAAAAAAAACTATTTATTCAACTAAGACGATGGAGAGGACAAATAGTAGTGTCTATTTCAACTGAAATATATGGATTCTCGGAAAATATCAATACAAAATCCATATTCATTAAAAATATGAATCACAGACGTCAGAAAGATTACTGTGCAATTTTATTACATACAGAATTTTTCAAACAACATATTAATCGACATAATTCAATAAAATTTGTTGTAGAGTTTAAATACAGTGTGGGTTGGTCCTTTCTTCACCCGCAAAATAAGGAACACTACGTAATTAATTTACAATTTAACAATTTTTTGGGTCAAAATATACAATCTAACATATTACCTAAAATAGGGTCATTATCAATCGCTTTCCTATATTTTGATACCATACCCAGAAATACGGAAAGAAAAGAATAAGAAAACAATAAGAGAAAAGTCATAAAATAGCACAAAAAACATATCTTATCATAAATATAGCACCAAGGAAAATAATTCACATTTTTAGCATTATTTTAATTACAAAGACTTTTATAGCATTATATAATTTAGGGTTTAGGATTAATTATTTAGGATTTAGGGTTTATTATTTAGATTTTAGGGTTTAGTATTTAGGGTTTAGGGTTTATTATTCAAGGTTAGGGTTTAGTATTTAGGGTTTAGGGTTTAGTATTTAAGATTTAAGGTTATGGCTAATTTAGTGACAAAACATGTTTTTGTACTATTTTTATGATTTTTCTTCCTTGGTGCTATATTTTTGACAAGTCATGTTTTTTGTGCTATTAATGCGATTTGCCCAAACAATAAAGGCAGTAAAGCATTTTACAGAAGAAAAAAAGAAGGAAAAGAAGCAGCTTTTTGTTGATTAGCTTTTATATTTTTCTTTGGGCAAATCGCATTAATAGCACAAAAACATGACTTGTCAAAAATATAACACCAAAGAATAAAAATCATAAAAATAGTATAAAAATATGTTTTGTCATTAAATTAGCCCTAATACTAAACCCTAAACCCTAAATACTAAACTCTAACCTTGAATAATAAACCATAAACCCTAAATACTAAACCCTAAACCCTAAATAATAAACCCTAAATCCTAAATAATTAACCATAAACCGTAAATTATATAATGTTATAAAAGTCTTTGTAATTAAAATAATGCTAAAAATGTAAATTATTTTTTTTGGTGTTATATTTATGATAAGATATGTTTTTTGTGCTATTTTACAGAAGAAAAAAAAGAAGGAAAAGAAGCAGCTTTTTGTTGATTAGCTTTTATATTTTTCTTTTGACTTTTAGATAACATTCTATCTGTTAATTTACTCTTTTTTATTGATTGTTTCTCTGTATCTGTGACTGGCAATTTACAGAAACGGCTGACTAAACGACGACACAAAAAGGTTTTGAGTGCAAAAGCGCCTAACCCATTTCTTCCCACTCATTATGGCAAATTAAAACCAATGCTCTCCACATCTTCTAAAAGTAGACTAGTAAAGTTATCTTTTGTTTTGTGTATTTTTTTTTTTTTTTTAAATTCACTGTCAAACCGTGTAGACTAATTGTGAATAGTAATAATGATAACATACAAAACCACAACGTACACATTAACAAAGACTTGAAACGTTTTAACACTAGCGCAATGCTTATCTAATTCAGAACACATAGGCAGTAAAAAAAGAGAAATGCAAAAATCAAATATGTCATCAGAGGTTTGGTTGCTTTGTCTTGTTGCCCATATTTTGCGTCGCTTGTCTCTCTCGTTGTCAACATCTTCTTTCTCAAACAATCCCTAGGAAAATATTGACAAGAAATGGGCATTTGGATCCTCAAAACAAATCTTGGCCACTCACTTTACTAAACCTTCGTGTTACATTCTCTAGTTTGTGTTCCACTAAACTAGGAACAATCTTGTTTTGTCTAAAGCAAAACTTCTCCATTACATAGCTTATAGCCCGAGTAGAATATAGTAAACAAGTGTGATCGGTAGTGCGATAAGCATCCCAAATATAACCCTGCAATTTCAATCCACATAAGACATTGACAATATTAGTTATTAATCTCTTATCTTATGCATCAAAAAGTGCTCTTTATTCATTATAATTTACTTACCCTGTACTTAAGATGGCCGGATGAACATTGTATTCTTTTGCAAACACAAATGGCACGATCCCTTGTGGCAATGCAGCCTACAAATCGGTACCACAAGATCTCGTTAAGTGGTTTTGTTATAAGAAAGTAAGCAGAGGTTGTTTTAGCAACATCAAATATATTTTACTTGAACAATGGCCACGCGTAATAGATCTCCGCGTAATCCAATAGCCATGGCTGCAACGGCCATTACTGCTGGTCCTGTCAAGAACCTCACCGCCATTGCAAAAGTTGCCGTGGAATTTCCGCAAGCGATTAACTTAGGTTGCAACGCCATGAACAACCCTTCATCATATTTTTTCACAATCAATTATGATATCATGTAAAATGTAATATAAATCCAATAAATTCTGATAGCATAGGCGTAAAATGTAAATGTAGTGTTAACTCCAATCAACTTCCACTTAATGATGGGGACCACGACAACTATCAAAGAACACGAGCTATGTCCTCCCATGACGCATCGTTGACCCTACATGTCGGATGGTCCATCCCATAACGGATTTCCGACTATCAACCAAAAATGCAGAATTTTCCGTACGATTGCGTTTGTGACTGTTGACTGACCCAAAAAAAACAGATAAAGGAAAAAAAAAGAAACAGAGTGAAAAAGATGGGACTCACCCAAACTGAACATTGCCATACCAAGACCAGCATCAGAAAGAATTGAGATTGATTGCTGAATGATCTTAGGCATTGCCACATTCCACCTTTCATATTCATCATAATCCAATCACAACTCGTTTATATAATCTTTTAGAAATATAATACTAATTTAGTATGGATCAAGTCTTGATTAGTTACCTGAAAGCAACGAGAGCCCATATGAGACCAATGAGACTAGAGTAAGTGTTTGGGTTCCTTATCAGTTTCCTCCATACCATTATCAGTATCAGCCGAGTCATCACACTCGCCGGCGGCATATGTTTTCCTGGTCCGGTTTCGACCGGTTCTTTAGGGTTTAGCTCCGCCGTGGAGTTACATCGAAGCTTTTGTAGCCCGTTTGGCATTTCCTTCACCTTCTCTGGCTCTTCTTCGCCGTCAAAGTCTCCGCTCGTCGGAGCTGCTGTGAATCACGCAGAAGATAAGCAATTTCGTTGAGAATTGTTGCAAATTTGATTCAGATATATAGATTAAGTATAAAAACCTTTGCTTTCAGTGTTATGCGGAGGATCAGAGATCATCATTCGGATCTCTTTTGCTCCTTGATCGGATTTTCTGGCTTGTTCAATATCAGCTCCGCCGAATACTTGAAGACCCGGTCTATCCGAAACGGGTGACCCGTTGGAGCCCCAGACAAACATATGAAGCTCTTTAGCATCATGGCTATTCGATTTCCCTCCGGTATGATTGTTTTTGCCACCGGTTCTATTAACGGCGGAGGATGAAAATTCCGGATTCGGGGCTGGGTACGACCCGGCTGGACCCGGGTAATACCCGAATCTAGGAGACGAAGCCATAGCACAACTCTCATCGAAATTCGAAGGTCTAGGAGTTGGTCCCCTCGAGGACTGAACGGAATACATATCCGCCGGACCGAAGTTCGAGAGACGGCCACCGGGAAATCCCATCATTGAGTAAAAATCCGAGTGAGAACCTCTCGGAGTCGTGCTAAGGCTATAAATCTCAGCTCCAGTGAGATTCGACGGACGTGGAGTGATATTAGGACCGCAGAAAGATCTCCGGGAAGCGTTCGATTTCCTCACCGTGACGTGTAACTTCCCGTCGTCTCCGATTTGAGCGTCCGTCTCCAAGAAATCGTGTCCGTCCAACGAAACGACGTCTGATTCGACTTTCAAAGAAACGATCGAAGCCGCCGTCTCCGGGAACTGCTCCATGATCAGAATCTTAGCTCCTCTGTATTCGAAGAGGAAGAGGAGAAGCGTGTACCATATTATACACTGGAGAACGACGACCTGGACCATGAGCGAGCCGGAGTATTCGCCGTACATGGCGATTAAGAGAGGGATTCCCATCACAAGCGTGTTGGGAAGCGTGGAGAGGGAGAAGATGGTGATGCTCCATTCGAGACTACCTGAGCGACTGAGATTCGCCCAGATGGTTAGGAGAGTGAGCATGATTACTTTCTGGAGAGTATCAGCGGCGATGAATCGGAGATTCATGGCGTAAGGGTTGTTGGTGGATATGAAGTGGAAGGAGAGGAGAGGGACGGCGAAAATGGCGACGAAGCGGTTGATTCCGGAGCATTGGTCCGGTGAGAAGATTTTCCACCAACGGACGGAGCCGTAAGCGAGGATCATAGCGACGTAGAGAGGAATCACCGCCGTGAGCACCGTGTAGAGGTCGTGCCATGTGATCATTATTATCGCCGGATGAGTGACAAAAGTGTGATTATTAAAGTGTGGGAAACCGTTAGTTAGGAAGTGAGTTTGTGAAGTCAAAAGAATAGTGTCAGTCTCTATACTCTGTGATGACGAAAAACTTTAACAGAGAGAGAGAGAGAGTTTCTTGAGGATTAGTGTTTTACGAGAAGACGTCCCTTTACAGCTCTTTATAGAGCAAACACAGGACGACCTAAAGTTTCTATTTTTATTTTAGATTTTACTTGTTTTTAACATTTACCAGTGTTTTGCCCAAGCTACTCGTGGATTGGTTCTTTGATAATTTATTTCCAGCATGCCTTTTGATTTATTTTGTATGTGATAGTTCAACTATTTAGACTCATTTATATTTAGACTCGTTTAGACCTGTTTAGGCCCGTCCGTTAATCTGTTTGTATTTAGGTTCGTTTAGACCCGTCCGTTTAGTCCCGTTTAAAAGTACGAAACCCCGTTTAAAGTTTTTTTTATAAAAAATAACGGACTAAAGAAATGTGACAAAATGTCAACATTTAGTACAAAACAATATTAGTATCAAAGTATGGATGGGTACCTATGGGTATACCCAAAACTTAATAAGCTATACATGGATATTACCCATTGACAAAAAAAATATTTGGGTTCATTATGGATTGGATTTTTATTAGTTGGGTTTTTGTGGGTTGAGTTTGGGTTGGGTTATTTTACCCATATTAACATCCCTAGATAGTTGCTATGGTTCTTGTGTCATTGTTTTTGAAAGTAGATTAAAGCTTTCAATGGTAACAACGATGACAACTAATTAATACGCAAATGGTCAAAACTTTTTTATTTACCATTTAGGCTAAATGGTAATTGCGGTTAGGGTGGACAAAATGAACTGCGATCTAAAAACTTTATTTTTGGGACGGACACAGTTCGCTGCGAACCAAATTTATTTCTTCACTAAATGGTTCGCATTTGGTCCGTAACGGACTTCTTTAATCATTTTTGTCTGCAGTGGACTTGATCAAAACTTGTGAATAGTAGAAAAAAGCGGTCTTGACCATTTGCGGACTAATCCGCACTGACCGCAGTTACCATTCAAAACCTTATACTATTTGGTATGTAGTGGTGCGGACTGGAATAAATAAAAGCAGTCTGATGCATACCAAGTTCGGTTCATTTTTATGAACAAATAAATTTACTCTGCAGTGGACTGCTGTCCGTCCCAAAATAATAATGGTTTAGTCTGCACATGATTTTGTCTGATGCGACCGCTGCTACCATTTAAAGCCCAAATAATATTGTTCAACGAAAAATAGGAGAACTCTATAACGTTTGATAAGCGATTGGAAAATGTACTATTTCTCACTTTGCATTCGTCTTGATTATCCAGTGCATGTGTTGTTTGTTTTTAGCAAACCTATGTTCTGTAGATGTGGTTCCTTTTAGTTGTGTTCCTCTGCTCACGAAAGTTCCTACAATTCGTCCTCTGTCTCTTTGTAGATGTGGTTCCATTTGATTCCAATTCCAAATTTCCTACATATTGCATTACCGTTATCACGTGTGACCAACATATATGTAGTGTGATATTCTCGTGGATCATTCCAGTGCGTGTGTTATTATGGGATAAACAAGTAGCATTATTTAGACAAGAACACAGCTACGTATAAAAGTAAGAGACATACAAATATATTGGTTACAAGTATTAACTTTAAATTATACCGAGAACCAAAATAAAGCCAATCCAATACACAACCATGCAAATACCGACACAAGGATTTTGGATCAAGCAACACAAGTAACTACAAATGTTAGCAACACACAAAATCCTGATTAGCTAAATTGCTCTTGTGGTGATCCATTGTTTTACTTTGCATCGTGCTTTCTATCAGGTGACCCTGCAAGATAATGTGATTAGTTAGTTGTTTAAATGGTAGCTATAATTTGATGTTACACTAATCATTACTTACCTCCTTTTTAATAGTAGTGGTATTGCTACTATTTTTTCGTTGTTGTTGTTGTTAGTGTGGTTGTAGGTTTCCCAAAAGCGGAGTAATCGAACTGTAATTGACATTGTTTATGGGCCTATATGGAGCGGTCTTCCTGTAACCAATATGTAGTGGTGGATATAATACTTTGAGCAGTAGTCATTGAGTTCATTTGTTTTTTTCTGTAGAGAAGGAAATTGTGAAGTATTTTGGCCTAACATAATTAGCAATTCCTTTTTGTGGTGAAATTGTATATTGATTTCTCTTTTAACATCGGATTATGAGTTCGAAGATGCAATTTGTATTACTCTTAAGTATTTGGTTGGATTGAAATTAGGGGCAAAAAAACTGAGTAAGATAACCAAATCCCAAAAATACTTGAATGTTTGATCGAAACTTATTCATTTTTTTGCATGCCTTGCACTGAGCTTTGATGGCTGACATGAAAAGCATATAGTGACGGATCTTGAAATTTTGAAACTAATGCTCATACGGACTAATTAAAATGCAAAAAAAAATGAGTGAGATTAGTAAAGCTTTTTGTTTGCCTCCTTATATGTTGCTCTGCGCATTTATAATAGTCCAGTCATTGATTGTATTTTATTCGAAAGAAAATTATGTGTTGTTTTATGGAACCATTCAACTTACTAACCTTTCATGTTGTCAGACCATTGTAGATTTCTTTGTAAACGATGTTCTTTACTGCTCCTCGAACTTGGTCCTCTCCTTCAATGATTGTTATTCCATATGGTGAAGTAACTCTTGATATAGCGACATATAGTTGTCCATAGGTGAACACCAGTTTTGGAAAGTACAGTAAAACTGATTTCAAAGTTTTCGCTTGGCTTTTTTTTATTGTCATAGCATAGCATAGTCTTACTGGGAATTGGCGCCTCCAAAGAGTGAATGGATGTTTAGTCTGAGGTGAGGATAAAATAATTCTTGATAGCAACACTTTATTTCGTATGTGTCTACCTGTCACTATTTCAACCTCTACAACACGGTCTCCCATATATGTTATGATAAGCCTTGTTCTGTTGCACAATCCTTCTTTTTGATTGATGTTTCGTAGCAGCATGATTGGGACACTAACTTTTAAGTTCAGCTTATGTCTTAGCAATCCTGGGAAATCTAGGAAGTTGTGATACTCTACTGCATAAAAAGTTTCATTTTCTGGGAAGTCATTATCTATTTGCCAAAGCTCTCTGAACTTAGATACTATTTAGTCATCCCATCCATTTGGGATAGCCCGTATGCATTTATCTCGTCAACAATTTCATTACGTGGAGTGAGAATGATTCTCTCTATGTAGTATTCTTTATTTTGCTTTGTGATGTCATGATGATCATATATATGTTGCAACCATAATTTCTTTTAGAGGGTCTCCACTAATCTCATGGATTAATTTCTTTTTAATAGTGACCATTTGTCTGTCATCCTCATACTCGTAATTTGTATTTGTCGTTGGTGCGTTCCCATCCCCAACTTGGAGCACCCATTTAGCAAAGTCTTCGTTTGACACGTGCAATCTCATATTTTTAAGTAAAAAAAAACTTAATGCAGGATTCCCATAAGTATGATTGACTAATAGAGACTAAGACTGTATCTTCTCTAGTACCTTGTGGTATCACCGATAATATTTTCCTGAAATCTCCTCCAAATATGACTATTTTCCCCCAAAATTTTGGGTCGCTGAAGTTGGGTTATCCAGAGACATTAAGTGTTTCAATTTTCTATCGAGAGCCTCAAACGTGTGTTGATGTGCCATGGGTGCTTCATCCCAAATGATGAGATCTGTTTTATGAATTAATTCTGCAAGCATTGTACTCGGTTTGGTATGATACATTGATTCTTCTGTCATGTTGAATGCAATATTGAACCTAGAGTGTGTTGTTCCACCTCCCAGAAGTAGTAGTGCTGCATTACCAGAAGAAGCGACTGGTAAAACCATCCTCTTAGTAGATCATAGCTTAGATTATTGTGTTGTACAAAAAAATTTCCATGTTCCTCCAACTTCATATACGAAGAAAATTTTTCCACGACAATTGTTGATCGAATCAAACACGGCGTCGTAAATAGTTATTTGCTGATCATTCCTTTGGCAGTACAACCTGTCATGGTTTTCTTTTTTTCAGCTACATTGTATTGCAACTCTTATTTCCACAAATTGTTTCCCAACGCTTTTAGGATTCATATATTAGGTAGTTGCATCCCTTTAAAATCTGTAAGAGATCGTTCGTGGTCATGCAATATCTTCTCTACTTCTATCAACGTATATTGTTCTAGTTTGGAGTCCTCCAACTGTAAGGTAGTGTGCGTAAAAGTTCTGTATTTTTTTTTGTAGAGGATGTCTTCACTTAACGACCTCCAGCAATGTTTCCATAAATCTCTAGGGCTTCCATTCTGATAGTGTATGATCAATGTGATAAACATATGGCGTAATTGATAAGGTGTTACCCAATTATTTGTTTCATCCATAGCCGCATGCCATTTTGCATCACTGTCGAGTAAACCTCTTGCATAGCATGCAGATTTGTAATTCGGATATATGTGGTTCGCAACTGTTTTTATTTCATCAAAACTCCTTGGGCCCCTTATCTTATTTATTAGTATCCTTAAGTAGTAAAGATCGCCTGAGGCTGGATTATGGTCGTTGTTCTACCTATTGTTTTTCCACTCTTCCGTTCTAACCATATCTTATTGCCATTGTTCCAAACAAAATATTATGGTATTTGAATATAAGTTAGTGACCGGGAAAGCTCTGAACTTTTGCATAGTTCCATCCATTTAGTGAACATTGTCTTCTCGATTCCAGGTTTGCGGAGAACACGTCCAAGATTTTTTGTATCTTTGATGGTGATGTTATGCTTCCCTTCCAAATGGATGGTTAGCTTATTCAAATATATTACAAAAGGAGTTGATAAGACAACAATAGTCATTGAGAAAGGAAGCAAACCTTGGCCCAACAATACACTAATTGGATGCAAAAGTCATCCGCATTGCTTCACAAGCTGATAGATAACGACAATCTATGTACTCTTGTATCTCATTTCTTTCTCTCCTTGTCAATTACTGTATTGTTGGGCCCAGGATTGCTTCCTTTCGCAATGACTGTTGTTGTCTTATCAACTCCTTTTGTAATATATTTGAATAATTACTTTACAACATTTGTTCGGTTGCACCACTCTACATTAATATGAGCCTTTTACTTCTTGAGGATGTTAATGTTATGGGGACAACAAATTTATTATCCAATAATTTTTCCTCCTTCGTGACAAAGGCTTCTTATACCTTTGCGGCGACGATAAATTATGTAACTTAATTTGTCATCTGAAGTGTGATCATTGTAAGGCCGAGGGTATTTTTTGGTACATGCTAGTTTTTACACGAATGGTGATTTAGGTCCATCTAAACCACATGGACCATGCATCATGTGTTTCACCAGGAGTTTGTATGCTTCAGGGTCTTTTATTTTTCAGGGAGTTTGACAGAAATGATTCCGTCAACTTCGTCTCGGCTTGGAGTTTTTGACGAATTCCCAAACCACAATAGCATGTGTGCGTATGGGAGGTCTCTCTTTTGGAATTCGGATATGTGGAGTACTCTGGGAAGACAATCATTGTTGGTTAGATATTTTATGTGCATGCATTTAAAAAATTTCATTGTAGTATATATGCGGTATATGGTTTGAAGAAAGTCCCATTTTTGAAATCCTTAATTATTTGGTCTAGTTTCATTTTGAAGACGCGACACTCTATGCCAGGTCTATCATTTGGTGATCCCCCGCCATAAGCTGCTAGGTAGTCTTTTATGGGCCTAATTAGAACGGTTCATAAAAGAAAATTAGCAGCAGGTAGCAGAAACAATATGTTGTTGAAGATATATGCTCTGATTAATATACATATTTTAGTGATTGTTACAACTGTTAGTGATTAAATATAAAATTATAAAAAATATTTAATTAAATTTAACTATAATTACTCTAATGTGTTATATATGTATATATTATATTTAGAACATAAGTTTTTTATATTTCATATATGTAAATTATATTTATTAAATTATTATTGTTATAATATTTTTTATTAAAAATAAAGGAAATAAAATATTAGTAATAATAATTTTAAATATATAAATTAAAATTATGATATATGCTTATATTTAATGTTAATTAACAAAATTAATTAAGTAAATGATTTTTTTTAAATTAATAATTTAGAAGTTATTGTTATGAAAATGCTACATATGAGAGCATAGAGGGCATAAGCGTTTACAACTTCCAAATGCTCTTCAACATCGTTTTTAAACAAAACATGATTGATTAATAAAAATCATAATGCTCTTCCTAATGCTCTGTCAATCAAACCAGGTTTCCATATTGTCTACATATTGCCATTGCATCATGATATTTTTCAATCAAATAGTGTGCCCCCCCCCCCACTAAAGCTTGGTGGTAGTATATACTGTTTACCAATCTTCTTGGTGTCTGTGTCACCTTTTTCTACTGTGTCGTATATATTTTTGTATAGCTCGTCTCGTAACTGGGTTTGATTGTTTTTTGCCCATCATAGTCTCTCTTGTTTAATTTATTTGTACGCATCGACCACATACTGATGGACCAAGCGCCCTCCCTTGCTTATTGTCATTAATTCATTCATGCGTGTGTGGATTTGATATGCATAGAACTGTCGGATACTTAGAAGTGCTCTTGTCCTCGAACTTCCTTCATCCACCCTTAAAGGTATTTAAGTGTGAAAACCATACTCACCATATGAAAACAAAAGTGGGTATTGCAAGCTCATAAATAATGGATGATCGTTTCGTATTCATTGTAAATGCCTTGATTGGAATTGTAGGATTATATCCCTTTCACTGATGGTTCTTGACATATCGCCAATGATAAGGCCTACAACCTTATTAGTTTCTGGTAAATCATAATGTTTTTCTTTCCCTTTTTGTGAGATCAGTCTAATTTTAAAATCTTATCCACTGTTTGACTCGCATAAATCCCGAGCTCTGCGGAAAATCTTGCCTAGGCAATTGTTAGAATCCAACATCTCAATTAGGCACCCAATTGTTTCTTCATCCAGGTTTCCATCTGTTCCAGTTTGTCACATTGTCTTGATGCGATTCTAGATGTCGCTACTCGTATCGAAGATATATAGTTGGAGAAATTTTGGTGGTTACCCTGGCATATGAATAAGCAATCCTATGTGATGGTCGTTCTGGCCTTGAATTCTAAATGTGAAAGGTCCCTGCCCATATACGACATTGTAATCAATTTTAGCCCCATTGGATGTGAATGCCAAAATTACTTTGTTTACCTGGATGGTATTGCAAAACCACTTGCAGTTTAGTAGCTCTTCTAACACAGCTGGTGGTTATCTCACCGACAGAAATTTTATTTTCCCTTGATTGCAACATATTGTGTATGTTAAAGACCTTGTTTTTAGATCTCTTCCCGTACTTTTGGAATCCCATACTAATGCACCACAAAATGTGCATTCCAAGATTGGATTTCCTTCAATCCGTAAGCTAGAAGCTGGACGTGAATTAGTATGCAAATAGTTGTTTTTTTTTTTTTGGGTTCTTTTGGTACCTTAATACATTGCATTAATAAGTTAGGCTTGAGCTGTGGTACTGAGAAAATTGTAAACTTAAGCGACCTTTATTAATGAACATGAATATATTTGTAACCCGCTCTAGCGCGAAATTTTAATTCAATCGTTGATCGTGTATTAAATTTCAAAATTTCACTTTTGGATATTAGTTTTCCACCAGCTGATGACTAAGTTAATGCATTTAGGAATGTGAGACTATGTTCTAGTATTCTATAATTCTAATATGGTTACCTCTATCCTTGTTTGCTCGAACACGGTTGGTCCTTGGATTTTGGGAGGCATTAGTATTTGTCGAAAGAGCTGTAGTAAGTGTTAATGTATTTAAAATTTGTGTACTATGTAGTTTACTAGGTGAATGTTTAGTTGTTTAACTTCTTGTACTCTTGTTGCGCATCTTGAGAGGACGATGAATTTTATCATGGCCAAGGCGGTTTTCGGTCGTACTGTTTTGCGGGGAGAATAAATAATTTTTATTTAAAACGGTTGATCATGGAGACTGGTTGTTTAAGAGTGCGAAGAAATGTATGGTACCGTAAAGAGCGCATATATCGCATTTACCAGTAAGAAAGGTTTTGGCTTTAAGTTAGTCATGTGTCACGGCCCAATTTAGACCCAAGAAGTCCATGAGTTTACTTGATGATAATGGGCCATGTCCAAGAGAAGATTCAAGACATTTCAAGCTCAAGACTCTTCATCCAATTTCTAGAAGCTTGTACAGTGTCTTAGAACCTTGTAAATATTGTAGAGAAGTGTGGAAGGATCTAGAGAGTTAATCTTAGCCCTTAGATTAGATTAATCTCCACCGTTAGATCTTTGGTGGAACTTGTATATAAAGAGGTGTGAGCCTCATTTGTAAGCATCAAGCATTTTGAGAGCAATACAAATTCATTATCACTTTCTTTGTCTACAAACTCGTGATTTTCTCTCTCTAAGCACCGAAGTTCTAGTTCGGAGTAAGGATGACTTAGCTACTGCAAGGGGCAAAAAGGAGCTAAGGCCGCACTGACCGATTCAAGAGAAATCAGTCCATGACAAGTGGTATCAGAGCGAGTTTTGACCGAGGGAATGAGGAAGAACGTTGTTAAAACAATGGCAGGATCGAACGATGGTTCCAACCCTGAAACCAACATCACCGAGGAGCGAGGAAGGGATGCCGCGACCACCCAAGGGAAGAAAAAACATGCAGGATAAGAGCGTTTCTCGGGACATGTTGAGCATGGGGCTGGAACAACTGGGTGAAAGGATGGATCGGCTGGAACATAACTCGGAGGCGCTGGAGGAACTTGTGATGTCGGAGTTGGAGGACATGAAGAAGAATGTTGCTGACACCGACTCTCGGTTCGTTCAGCTGGAAGAGTTGGTACGATATATTTGGGATGTGGTGATACCAAGCTTGCGTGATCAGATCATGGCGAGGCTGGAAGGGATGTTGGCGGACATCACTTTATGCAGGAGGTCTGCTGCAAACGGCGGTCAAGGTTGTCTGGTGGGAGTTGGAAAGGTTGATGTCCCAAAGCCGTCGAAGTTCAATGGGTCTCGGGATGCTAAGGAAGTTGATAACTTCTTGTGGCAGTTGGAGAAAACTTCGACAACGTCAACATGATGGATGATAGAACGAAAGTTAAGACGGCCACATCGTACTTGACCGATACCGCCATGTTATGGTGGCGAAGGAAGCCTGCCGACCTTGAGAGAGGCGTTGTCCAAGTGGAAACGTGGGAGGAATTCAAAAGGGAACTTAAGCGACAATTCTATCCGGATAATGTCTTGCATTAAGCACGAAGGAAGTTAAGGGAGCTTCGGCAGAAAGTTACGGTTCACGACTATGTTAAGGAATTTACAAACATTATGCTGCATATTCCTAGCATGTCCAACGAGGATCTTGTCTTCCATTTCACCGATGGATTACAAAACTGGGTGAAACAAGAGCTTCAACGGAGAGGAATTCAGACTCTTGATGAGACAGTTGCAGTGGCCGAGTCATTGATCAACTTTCGCTCCTAAAGCTTGTCTGACTCACATAAGAGGAAGGATAAGGAGAAGGTCGGAGCTAAAAGTGGGGGCAGAAAGGCGTGATTTTCGGTCTCGATCCAGTGGGAATGAGAAGACACTGAGGCGGGGAGACTATGAGGCAAAGAAGAAGTCGTTCGTACCAAAAGGTGGGTGTTTTGTGTGCAAGGGGCCGCACCCGATAAAGGAATGTACAAAGATGGGAACGCTTTCCGCGATAGTTGAGCAGCATGACGCCAAGACACAAGGGGAGGAATCGACGAAGATAGGGTCATTGCAACTCCTTAACGCCCTTTGGGCTATTTCGATAGCTAAGGCGGAAAGCAAGGGTCTCATGTACGTGGAGGCCCAGATCAACGAAAAATGGCTCAAGTCATGGTGGATACGGGAGCCACCCACAACTTTATGGCAGATGACGAAGCTAAGAGACTCGAGATTCGATGAGATAAACGGGAGGTCTGGATGAAGACGGTGAACACCAAGGCCCAACCAGTTCAAGGGACGGCTCAAGGAGTGGAGGTGAAGCTGGGCGAATGGGTTGGTCCGGTGAACTTCTCGATAGTGCTGATGGATAATTTCAAGGTGGTGATAGGCTTGGGATTCATGAGGCAAGTCCTAGTCATACCGATGCCCGCTCTTAGATCGGTATGCATCCTTGAGAAGGGATCTCAGTGCATGATCCCAATTGTGGAGGAAAAAGTGTAGCACCTAAGCAATTTTCGGCTATGCAGATTACCAAGGGCGTGAAGAAGTGTGAGCCCACGTTCTTGGTAGTGATGAAGGTGGAATATGAAGGTGGGAGGAGCTCAGGAAGCAGTTGGACGAGTTGTTAGCTACGGGAAAGCTTAGACCGTCAAAAGATCCTTATGGCACCCCGGTCTTGTTCCAAAAGAAGCATGATGGATTGCTGCGGATGTGTGTGGACTACCGGGCACTATGAATCGTTACCCGATTCCTTTGCTCGCCGACCTGTTTGATAGGCTCAGATAGGCGAAGATCTATACCAAGATGGATTTAAATAAGAGGTATTATCAAGTCTGGATTGCTGAAGGAGATGAGCCAAAAACCGCGGGCATCGTCACTCGGTATGGGTCATTTGAGTGGTGATTCCCTTTGGCCTCACGAATGCCCCAGACACGCTTTGCACACTAGTGAATCAGATCTTGCAGCCTTACCTTAACCGATTCGTGGTATGCTACCTGGACGACATTGTGATATATAGCAATACGATGGAAGAGCACATCGAACATTTATGAACTATTTTCCGGGTTCTTTGAGAGAACGAGCTGTTCGTGAAGAAGGAAAAGTTCACGTTTTCCATTGAGGAAGTTCAGTTCTTGGGTCACGTCATTGGGCATGGGAGGCTTAAGATGGATGAGCTGAAGGTGAAAGCGATCACAAAGTGGGAAGCTTCAACGAAGGTGACGGAGCTGCGATCTTTCCTTGGACTAGTAAACTACCATCGCCAGTTCATTGAGGGGTACTCAAAGAGGTCTGCTCCCTTGACCGATTTGTTGAAGAAGACGAAGAGTTGGGAGTGATCGAAGAAGTGTCAGAAGTCCTTTGGGGAGTTAAAGGCCGCGGTAAGTCAAGAACCTGTTCTTGCCTTGCCGGATCTCAAGCTGCAATTCGAGCTATACACAGATGCCTCAGACTTTGCGATTGGAGGATTGTTGATGCAAGAAGGTCATTCCATTTCCTTCGAAAGTCGGAAGTTGAACAAGACGGAGAGGCGATACACGGTGCATGAAAAGGAGATGACGGCGGTGGTCCATTGCCTTAGAGTTTGGAGGCATTACTTGTTGGGATCGCATTTTGTAATCAAGACGGACAATGTGGCCACAAGTTACTTCCAAACTCAGAAGAACCTGTTGCCTAAGCAGGATCGTTGGCAAGATTTCTTGGCGGAGTTTGACTACACCTTGGAGTACAAATCCGGGAAGGCTAACATGGTGGCTGATGCGCTAAGTCGGAAGGCGGAGTTGGCGGAAATGAGCATGGCTGAAGGAAGTATCTTGGGCCGGATCAAAGAATGGTTGGAACGTGATCCAATGGCCCGAAAGCTGATGAATTTGGCTGGAGAAGGCAAGACCCATCGGTTTTGGATTGAGAACGGGTTGCTCTACGCTAAGGGACGACAAATATATGTTCCGAAGTGGGAGAGTCTCCGTCGGGATCTCATTCGGGAGTGCCATGATACTCGATGGGCAAGACATCCAGGTCAGAAACAGACGCTGGCGTTAGTGGAAGCAGCCTACTTTTGGCCACGGATGCGGGATACCGTGGAATTATATGTGAAGACTTGTCTTGTATGCCTACAAGACAAGACGGAGAACAAGCAAACAACGGGATTGCTAGAGCTTTTGCCTATTCCGGAGAGACCATGGGAGTCGGTCTCGTTGGATTTCATTAGCGTCTTGCCTAAGTCGGAAGGGTTCGGATCCATCACGGTGATCGTGGATCGGTTCTCTAAGTATGGGACGTTTGTGGTGTGTGATCGGGATTGCACGGTTGAAGGTGCGACAAGGGCCTTTTTCAAGAATGTGGTGAAGTATTGGAGATTGCCAAGAAGCATCGTGAGCGATAGGGATCCCCACTTTACCGGGAAGCTGTGGACGGAGTTGTTCAAAGTTTCTTGGGACAGACTTGAACTTCTCAACGAGCTTTCACCCTCAGTCGGATGGACAGACGGAACAGGTTAATGCCTTGTTAGAATGCTACCTCCGACACTTCATGAGCGCAAACCAGAGGGATTGGGCTAAGTTGCTGGACATTTTCCAATTTTCATACAACCTGCAACGAAGTGAATCGACTGGCCGAAGTCCTTTTGAGTTAGCGACAAGACAACCGCCTTTAACCCCTCATATGTTGGCAAACCCCTGTTCATAAGGGAAGAGTCCGGGAGCGGTGAAGATGGCCAAGGAATGGGAGGAGCATGTTGATTTGGCCCGAGTTTGCTTAGAAAAATCTCAGAAGCGGGTGAAGAAATGGGTGATGAGAAGAGATGCTTTTCCGAGTACTCGGTGGGAGACTTGGTCTTTGTGATGCTTCTGCCTCAACAATTCAAGGTACTTAGGAGCTTTTACAAAGGATTAGTCCGGAGATACGAAGGACCCTTCGAAGTGATTGCGAAGGTCGGAAAGGTGTCCTATCGGCTTGACTTTCCAGATACGTTGAAGATCCATCCAGTGTTTCACGTGAGTATGCTGAAGCCTTACCATCGGGATGAAGAGAATCAAAGTCGGGGAGAATCGAACCGAGCACCACCCGTCGTGACGAAGTCCTACGATAAGGAAATCATGGAAGTGCTCAGGAAGAAGGAAGTTAGGAAGCGAGGTGTTCCACGTCAAACTCACTTCTTGATCAAGTGGAAGAGATTGTTGGAATCAGAAGCTACGTAGGAACCAGAGGACGACTTGTGGCAGTTCCGTGAGAAGTTGAAGGAGTACACAGCGACGAGGACGTCTCCGCAATAAGTGGGGGAGGATGTCACAGCCCAATTTAGACCCAAGAATTCTATGAGTTTACTTGATGATAATGTGTCATGTCCAAGAGAGATTTAAGACATTTCAAACTCAAGACTCTTCACCCAATTTCTAGAAGCTTGTATAATGTCTTAGAACCTTGTAGATATTGTAGAAAAGTGTAGAAGAATCTAGATAGTTAATCTTAGCTCTTAGATTAGATTAATATCCACCATTAGATCTTTGGTGGAACTTGTATATAAAGAAGTGTGAACCTCATTTTGTAAGCATCAAGTATTTTGAGAGCAATACAAGTTCATTCTCACTTTTTCACTTTACAAACTCGTGAGTTTCTCTTTTTAAGCACCGAAGTTCTAGTTCGGAGTAAGGTTGACTTAGCTATTGCAAAAGGTAAAAAAAAGAAGATAAAACGGCACTAACCGATTCAAAAAGAAATCAGTGCGTGACACACAGCTGAGATGTAGATATGATTAATCAAATAGTAATAGTGTAAGGTGTGACTATCAATCGTACATGGTTGATGTGGAGGTTGGTCTTTCGCATATATATATATCTGGAGAATGATATAGTAAGCGTGTTTTATATGAAATTATCTTTTGTTCTTTGCAAATGGTCCGATGGAAATTTAGATTAAGTGTCGTTAATGTTTTAATTATCCAAATATTTGTACTGCAATATAGGCAGAGCAGTATATTCCCTGTTACTATATAACATGCTTATTAATTGTTTTGAAGTTGTACGTATGCTCCGTGTTCCTATATAACCAGTTTATTCTTACTAATTTAATTCATTCCAAGTGGTTGTTATTGATTCCAAGTTTGACTCATCAAGCATATGACATTCCGAAGGGGTTATCTATGGGTTCATGTTGTTTTTTTTTTTTGTGTAACACCCCTATAAAATGCAGACAATAATATATTTATGATATTTATAACATTTGTGGGAGAGGTTGAGGTGGAAACCTCGATACAACTGTTTTCTTTTTGTGTTGGGTATTTTGCTGCGAACACAGTTGAGATTGTTTTTTTTGTTAGGTGATAGGGTTTTGTGATTGATTGTTAGAAGGACGTCGGTCAGCGTATTAGCCACTGATAGGGTATTTCTGTGTTGACTAAATAGAAAAAAAAAAAAAAAAATAGAAAATAATAATACATTTTGTATTACTGATTAATTTGGAGTGTATAACAAATATATTATTCTGTAATTGTCCCCATGAAATTATAGGTTTTATTTAACAAAAACCAACTAATTAAAACCTTACTGGTGGGTTGCCTTTCACTAAGAACTTGCAGAAATAATGAGTGTCAAAGTGTGAATGTATGGGAGATGAATCAGCTAAAAGGGCTTGAGAAAGTGGGCATTAGAAGGTATTCAATAAGAACCTGCAAGACGAATAAAAAGTATGTCTCTGTTAAAACCTACTCCTGATTATCATTATATTTAGCTTTGAGGTTACATCATGGGAGAAGAATATTGGAAAACGAAGAGTCGAGTGCAAACATGGGAATTTTGTTTCATCTTAATTAGTATTCTATAACTAAGCGTGAAGCGCAGTCCAAAAGAAAAAAAAAGAAGTTGCAGACACTGACTGTCACTTTTAAAGATCAGAATAAGATAGAAGTCAAAACTGAAAAGAAGACAAGAAGAAACACTTGTTGAGAAGCATCTTAACAGGTTTGGTCTGAGAGTCATCAACATGAACTTTCAGTTGAACACAAGCTCACAAGTGGATGAAACCCTTCGCGACAAGGATATCTCCCGGAGCATCTGCAGTTTCTTGTTGGGATCAGTGGATTTAGCAGTGAAACTCGCCTTGTTTAAACAAACTGCAGTTTTCAAGATATATGTCGAAAGTTCTTTCTCCTCTTGTGTTCCTTGGTACTCTGTCCACTCCAAAGTCTCAAGATTTGTGGACAAACATCTCGGAACAGAACCCGGTTGTTTCCACTGATGCCGGGAATTCGTGGCAGGATGACACTGAGAATCCGCAAGGCAGTGCATTAGAATCATCATATATAAGCATGATCAAGGAGTAATGATAAAACACACCTGATTGATTTTGATAACCCGTAAGCTAGGCGAATCTTCGAGCAGATGCATAAACAGATCCAACCACTCTGATTTGCATGTACATACTTCCAAACGTTTAAGTCTATGGAAGCAACAACCAACAGGATAAACAACCTGCATAAAGTGGATAGGAGACAGAATAAACATACGAACAAAAGAAGAATTACTAAGAGAGAGACCAACAAAATTAACTCTGAAGCCGATAAACATAAACGAATATGCATAACAGAAGCAAGGGAATTCAGAAGCTTCTCAGGATGGCTGAGAATAACCTCAACATTGGCTTCCACCAGCTCATGGATGTTAATATTTTCACTGAATGAAAGGCTACCCGAACGATCTACAATGTGCAAATAATTCAAAGAAGGAGCATCTATCACAAGCCCAGTGATTCTAGAATCATTAGAAGAGTCAAGCAATGATAATCTTTTCAGAGAAGGCACTGCAATCTTGAAACTCAATGCGTCGTGAAGATAGGAACTTTGTTGTATGAACAAGTCTTCAAGTACAGGGCAGTTGGGTAAAAGTCTAACGAGTGAAGTGGCGTTAGAGTAACTGATCGATCTGAGGGATAAAGTTTTGAGAGACCTTAGACAAACGAGATCAGGAACATCCAAACCACTGTTTTCCAGTTTCAAGACCACAAGTGTATAGACTTTTTGGGGGAGAACAACTATGGTTGTAACCGTATTTGATTTCCAGCTCCATCAGACCACGTTTCACAGCGGTTCCAACCCAAAACTCAACATCTCCATCTCTGCTTCGTATTTCGAATTTGAGATACAGACTTTGTAGAACCTGACCTTCGCGTGAAATCAAACATCTGTCCACAAACCGCCGGAACTTTCCATAATCAGGCTCTGGAGCTCCCCAATATGAAGGTTCGGGAAAGTGAGTGCTATCATCAAACTCAAGTCTTGGTACTAACTTCCAGAGAGATTTCCAGCGTTTAGACAAACGCATAGTTCGCATAACATCTTTCGTCGGAAGAAATGACAGTATCTTCGATAGGGTTTCGTCAGGTAAGTGACTAAGTCTATCCATCAGAGTCCGGAAACCAGAGCCGAAAAAAGGGGACCTAAATTACGAAGGGAAACTCATTACTTTCTCGAATTCGATAGATTCTCTCGGGAAAACCAAGTAAACCTACACATGAAAAAGGAACCAGACAAACCCTGTTAAGTCTGGTTATGGTCTTAGCTCAGTATTCATAGGATCAGGGTAGATTTTCTTAGGCATTTGCAGGTTTGAATATGGGCCGTTGGATCAGCAAATTGTGTTACTCGGTTTAGAGGCAATAAGCTGGTTCAATTGTTCGGGTCATGCCGGTTATGTAAACCTCTGTCTTATAAAGAGGTAATGCATAATGCCGTTAGAACGTTGACGAGAGTTGACTGAACTTTTAGGGATCATTTCGAGTCGTCTTCTCCGATTGAGTATTCTCTGTTCTTGAGAGCTCGATCCTTTTGCTAGTGGATTTGCTGAGCTGAAGCTTAGCCCCAGTGAGTAGTTCCACACATCGTGGACGAACACTGGGTCACCAATTTCTCTTGTGTCGTTCTTTCTTTTATTCTCTTTCGTGTTCCTTGATTGAGTAAGAGCGAGTGAGTAAGAGAGTCGGGTGAGCTAATCGTGAGTTCTTGGACGAGTGAATCGATCTTTAAGCGCAACAAACCCATTAACTAGATTGGAAAATGATGCAACTCTGAATTATTGCAGCAACAAAGATACGGCTTTCCGAAGTGTTTAGTTTCAAACATGGAGAATAAGAAGAGATCACAAGGGAATGAAATGACTCACTTTGTTCTTTCGTCTCCTATGAACCCAACTGGAAAAAAAAACCAGTGTTTTTAAAACCGGACCGACCCGGTGGTCGGACCGGGTTGAACCACGAACCGGAAGCATACCCGGGTTGGGTTGATTATAAAACCCAATGGTAGTTGAACCGATTAAAAAACCGGGTTGGACCGCCAAAAAACCGGAAACCGACGACCCATTGAACCGTATCAAACCGGGTTTTATAAAAAAAATATTATTTTATATTTTGTTAATTACTTTTTTTTTCTTAAACAATCAAATATAACTATATTAGTTTTAAATAAATATTTAAAAGTAAGATTAAACGTGTTACTATATCTTATCTCTTCTTTCAATGGTTGAATAACATAGAAAGTAAAAACCAATACTATGCATTTAAGATGCATTATATGTGTGTTGGTGAACAATATGTTTTGAAGATAAATTATCAATTTAAGGTGTTTCATAACGTCTTTTGGTCTATGTCTCAACATTTTTAAATATTTTGGAACGTTGTTGATTTAACATTTAAACTTTGAAGTATTTTTTTAATAATTGTTGCACATGTTTTTAAAAATTATGTTTATTGAAGTATTTTATTTGATAGTTTGAAATTAATAACATAATATATATATATATATATGTTAAATTATCATCAAATTTGGTTGAACCCGGTCGAATCCGGTCGAACCATATTAACCCATGACCCAATAATTTTACCGGTTCAGTCGCCGGTCCGGATTTAAAAACATTGAAAAAAACTCTACTGAATATTGAGGACGGCGATGGGTTCATTTCTTCTGTGATCTGAAGATATTAAAGCATTTGGAAATTACACCTGGAACCGTATTAGAATGTGTGTATTGGTTTACTATTGGTCCAATCTACATAATGCATTTATATATCCGGTTTAGCTTTGTTTTTTAATACATCGATAACACCTACTAATTTGACCGGTGGGGTGGGAAAAGGTTTGTGTCGAGGCTAAACCAAACCGGTCCTACATAACTAACATGTGAGAATATGATATCTTTCTGTTCTTGCACTTTTTGGCAAAGGTATCGACACTCACATTAGAAAATCTAGAAATAAAACTAAACTGAACTTCAAACACTTGTCCCGAAGTGAAGAAAAATAGTCCAACTCCGTTGAGAAAACTAGCCATTACGTCTGATTCTCCGTTATCGAGAGAAGCATCAAACAATTTGTTATCGAGAGAAACATCGACCAAGAAAAGGCTAGCTAGCAGTTCGAGGAAAACCGAAACCCCCTCGCAAAGAAGAAGAAGAAGGATTAGCGGAAGGAGCAGTCCGACGAAGGATCCGAGCAGGCCGATTGTTGGATATGGGTTTAGCACCCATCCATAAGCCCATTGGAAATCTACTTAAATCAACTATGTCATCTCGGTCCAAGAAGACAAGTCCGCTAAGGAATCAACGGCCCAAGAAGGAGTCAGCATCCAAACACTATAAATAGGACCCTTCACTCTTCATTTTGGGACAGATTGTAACTTACGAGAGGTCGAGCTACTTCTATAACCTCAAGTATTGTTTAGTGAGCCCGTCATTCGACGGACTCACACCACGTATCATCCTGTTCATTGCTCGGTTCCGGCCTTAAGATCAATAAAGAATCATTTCGTCCTCATTTTGTATTTACATTTCACCTCGTAGTTCAGACATTTCAGATCGCATCCCGTAATATTGACTAGGTCGGATTTCTGTAACAACAATTGGCGCCGTCTGTGGGGACGATAAACTTCTTTACGATCTAAGACGAAGTCGAGATGACAGGACCTTCACTAGCAAACAACATGATCATGGGAGGACTCCCGACCTGCGGCGACTCAGTACGATCGATAAAAGAATACAGACGAAGAGTAGAAATGTATCGGCGTCACAGGCCGAGCACGAGCAGTGAGCTCGCAAGCACGGACGGGGTAGAATTCACCGAGGATGATGAGATAGGGCTATACAAACCACATAACGAACCGCTCGTCGTCGAAGTACAGATCGGCGATTGCGAAGTAACGAGAGTCCTAATCGACACGGGAAGCACGGTCGACCTCATATACGAAGACACCCTGAGAAGGATGGAACTGCACGACTACGAGATAAAGTGCTCAGAAAGGCCACTAACCGACTTTACGGGTAGCACAACAACAACCGTCGGGACCATCAAACTACCGGTTCGCGTTGGGCGAACAACAACAATGACCAAATTTGTGATCGTGGACCGACCGGCAATCTACAACGCCATTTTAGGAACACTTTGGATTCATACCATGAAGGCTGTCCCGTCAACCTACTACCAGTGCGTCAAGTTTCCCACCTCAAGCGGAACATTCAGGCTCCGCGGAAGCCAGGAAGTCTCCAGTACCTGTTTCCTAGTCGAGCACAAGCTATTCAAAAAAATTCGAGCCTGCCTGCTCGCTGAACCCAAAATAGAGCTACCGCCCCCAGAAGGACCTAACCGCGATGTCGTCGAGCAAGCCAACATCGATATCAGCGACCCAGGGCGATGTGTGGGTATAGGCGCAGACCTGAGGAAAGATTTGAAAGACCAACTCATCGAGTTCCTCTACCAAAACGCCTCGACCTTCGCCTGGTCGACGAGCGACATGAAGGGAATCGACCCCACTGTAACATGCCATGAACTCCGCGTTGATCCAGCATTCAAGCCAATAAAACAGAAAAGAAGAAAATTAGGCCCAGAACGGTCCCAAGCTGTGAACGAAGAAGTAGAGAGACTATCCAAAGACGGCTCGATAACCGAGGTAAAGTACCCAGACTGGATCGCAAATCCGGTGGTCGTCAAGAAAAAGAACGGAAAGTGGCAAGTATGCGTCGACTTCACAGATCTTAACAAAGCCTGCCCAAAAGACAGCTTCCCGCTCCCGCACATCGACAGACTCGTCGAGGCCACCGCAGGCAACGAGCTCTTATCGTTTATGGACGCCTTCCCAGGATATAACCAGATAATGATGCACCCTGACGACCGCGAGAAAACATCATTTATCACCGATCGGGGGACGTACTGTTACAAAGTCATGCCATTCGGCTTGAAGAATGCTGGAGCAACGTACCAAAGGCTTGTCAATAAAATGTTTGCCGACCAGATAGGACAGACGATGGAAGTATATATCGACGACATGCTGGTGAAGTCGGCTTCGGTCAGCGATCACATCACTCACCTTACGACCTGCTTCGACAGCTTGAACAAATACGGAATGAAACTCAACCCAGCGAAATGCACATTCGGAGTCACCTCTGGAGAATTCCTCGGATACATAGTCACCAAAAGAGGGATAGAGGTGAACCCACCGAAGATCGCAGCGCTCACAGAACTCCCCTCACCAAGAAATACACGCGAAGTGTAAAAACTCACCGGACGAATCTCCGCGCTAAGCCGATTCATCTCGAAATCGACAGACAGATGCCTGCCATTCTACCAGCTCCTTCGAGGGAACAAACAGTTCGAATGGGACGACAAATGCGAGGACGCATTCCAACAGTTGAAAGAATACTTATCTACACCTCCCATCTTATCCAAACCAGAAGAAGGAGAAACCATGTACCGTTACATATCGGTATCAGGCTCCGCAGTGAGTGGTGTCCTCGTCAGAGAAGACAGAGGAGACCAGAAGCCGGTCTTTTATATCAGCAAAAGCCTCGATGACGCCGAGACTCGGTACTCCACCTTGTAAAAGCTGGCCCTCGAAGTCGTCACCTCGGCAAGGAAACTCTGGCCATACTTTCAATCCCATTCGGTGACCGTCCTCACCAACCAACCACTGCGAACCATACTCCACGGCCCGAATCAATCAGGACGAATGGCGAAGTGGGCAGTGGAACTGAGCGAATATGATATCGATTACAAACCACGAACAAGCGCAAAATCACAAGTCTTAGCGGATTTCCTGATCGAGTTACCACCAGAGTTGACCTGTGACGGGAACCAAGCCGCAGTCGAGAAGTGGACTTTTCACGTCGACGGTTCGTCTTCCCGTAATGGGTCAGGGATCGGCATCAGACTAACCTCTCCAAGCGGGGAAGTACTGGAACAGTCATTTCGATTAGCCTTCCCTGCATCCAATAACGAAGCGGAATACGAAGCCCTGATAGCAGGACTACGACTAGCAAAGGCAATTGGAGCAAGGCACATCAACGCGTTTTGCGATTCACAGCTCGTAGCCAGCCAGTACAACGGTGAGTATGAAGCCAAAAACAACCGAATGGGCGCATACTTGAAGGTGGTTCAGAAGCTACCTAGCGAGTTCGGCATCTTCTCACTCACAAAAATTCCGCGAAGCGATAATTCGCCAGCTGACGCACTTGCGGCCCTCGCCTCCACATCCGATCCAGAGTTACGACGGGTTATACCAGTCGAATGCATCGAGAAACCGAGCATAGGCCAAACCAAGAACCTGTTCGCAATTACCGAACCTGAGGATAGGATGGACGAATCCGACGAAGCAGACGGTTCCGTCATAAAGGACGCCACAGGACAAACGAACGATTGGAGGGACGAGATCATGGCCTACATCTTGAGAGGAGAAACACCGAAAAACATATGGGCGGCCAGACGCCTCCAAGCAAGGTGGGCTCACTACGTTATAAGTGATGGAAAACTATACCGCGTAAGCGCATCGAAGGCCCTGCTGTGCTGCGTCAACGGAGAAGAAATCAAATGGGTGTTGGAAGAGACATGAAGGAGCCGGAGGAAATCATTCCAGTGGTCGGGCGCTCGCCATGAAAATCAAAAGGCATGGACACTTCTCGCCAACAATGATAGCGGACTATGAAAAGTACGTTGCCCGTTGTGAGAAATACCAATGACACGCACCAGACATACACCAGCCCGCCGAACTTTTGACCACCTCGGCTGCCCCGTACCCGTTCATGCGATGGGCAATAGATATAGTGGGCCCCATGCCGGCTTCCCAGCAAAAGAAGTTTGTCATCATAATGACAGACTACTTCAGCAAATGGGTAGAAGCCGAGTCCTACGCCAACATCCGAGACCCCGACGTACAAAAATTCGTGTGGAAGTATATCATCTGCCGCCACAGCCTGCCATACGAGATAGTAATGGACAATGGATCACAGTTCATATCAAATATCTTTGAGGGCTTCTGCGCGAGATGGAAGATCCGCCTAAGCAAATCAACACCCCGCTACCCTCAAGGAAACGGGCAGGCCAAAGCCACGAACAAGACGATCATTGATGGACTCAAGAAACGCCTCGAAAGCAAGAAGGGAGTTTGGGATGACGAACTGGACGGTGTGTTATGGTCGCACAGAACGACCCCAAGACGAGCGACGGGTCAAACTCCTTTTTCTCTATCACACGTGATGGAGGCAATGGCACCAGCTGAAGCCAGCATACCTACAATCCGGCGCACACTTGCACCAGAACATGAATACCTCAACAACCACATGATCATCGATCGCCTAGATCACGCTGAAGAGAAGTGCGACCAGGCGCTACTCCGAACCCAAAATTACCAACAGCAGGCCACACGCTATTATAACAAAAAGGTCAAAGGAAGGCACTTTAACGACGGGGACCTCGTCCTACGAAAGGTGTTCGAAAATACCAGAGAGCATCGAGCAAGAAAACTCGGAGCGAACTGGGAAGGTCCATACATCATCTCAAAGGTCGTAAAACCAAGAGTATACGAGCTCGTCACTATGAATGGAGAAGCAATACCCAGGTCGTGGAACGCAAATATGCTCAAACGATACTACTATTAAAAAATATATATATGTATCAGTGTAAAATTGAACTACGGCCGGCTTGATTCCTCCTCGGAGGATACGTAGGCAGCCTTTTTAAGGTCCAACTACTACAATAAAAATCTTTATGAAAATCCCTTTTTCATCAAAAAAAAATCTTCGCTTGCATTCCCCCACTCTCACCGACGTTCTGGCCAAACGATCGGTGAGAACGATGCATTGCTCAAAGAAGTGATTAACGCAAAGTCACGGACCAAGCCGGGCCCAGACCCGCAAAAAGTCACAACTGGACGGATAAAATAAGCCGAGCACCCGCTCGCACATTCAGTTCAGGCAAAACTTCAACAGGATAAGCCGAGCACGTACTCGCACCTAAAATTAAATATAAAGAAAGATAAGCCGAGCTCGAGCTCGCCCTCAAAGATAACTACAGGATAAGCCGGCATCAGATCCGCACCTACAATAGACCACAGGGTAAGCCGAGCATGTACTCGCCCCTCCGAGTCAGACACAGGATAAGCCGAATTCGCTCCTAAAAAACTATTAACAGGATAAGCCGGCAACAGTACCACACCTAAAAACAGCCACAGGATAAACCAAGCACGTACTTGCACCTAAAGGTTATTACGGGATAAGCCGGCGATCGCCCGCACCCCAAACAGATATAAACATAACGGTTACAGGATAAACCGAGCACGTACTCGTCCCTAAAAACCATTAACAAGATAAGACGGCAATAACCCCGCCCCTAAAAACGCAGAAGGAACAACTAAGAACAGAAACACAACCAACCTCATTCATCATTTTGAAAACAAACGAGAAACAAAAAGGTCCATAAAGGACTAAGTAAAAGAACAAGCGTCAACAACAGAAACAAAGATAAGACCTAACTTTCCACCGCAGGAACAAGCCCTTCACCACGAAGCCTCGCGACGTCAGCAGCGGTGATGATCCCCTCATTCGAACCATGCACGTTCCAAACAAATCGACCTGACAAAATATCCATTCGACGATCCCGGCCACCCAAAGGAGTCATATGGAGGTCCCCCTCGGAGAGCTCGGTATAGTCCATCGAGTGAAGCTCCTCCCTGAGAATCTTCTCGTCCGCAACCAGTCGCTCAATCTTCGATCTTGGAACGCCTAAACCACCGTCGATCAAAAGCCGGTACGATGCTAAAACCGAGGTAACCTAGTTCAGCTCCAAAAATTTATCTCGGGAACGTGCTTCCTCCTCCCTAGCCCGCCTGATTTTCCCCAAACGAGCCTCCGCCCTACCAAAAACTTCGGCCTTTGATCGAGCAACCTCACGAGCACAAGACACACGCAGCTTATCGCACTCTGCCCGATACGAAACTTGAGCAGCAAGTAATAAGTCCCTTTCCCGCAAAGCATCAGAAACCCGAAGCTCGAGGCCTTCAGCCCTTTCCTTCTCACGAACAAGAACCTCGCTAACTCCCTCTAGCTCGCGAACCTTGGAACACGCCTCAAGAAGCTTTGCCCCTAGCCTCTCCTTCTCAAGCTTCAACGCATGAATTTCTTGCTCATAAGCATCAATCAATCGATTCTCGTCCACAATTGCCTAACAGAGGAACTAAACTTCGTCAAAAAAAATGGGGAGGATCTTACCCAAACACGAGAACATTCAACCTCACGATGTAAGTCGGACCGAAAAAACGAGGAAACCGGAAAATGGTTGCTTAACGAATTCGACCCCACCGACCGAAGAAGTCGAGTGCACGCGTCAGCATCACTCGTAATCTCCTCGGAGCCAGAATATTCAAAGCGTACTGAAAAATCAACCGCTCTAGCACGAACCAACGGCGCAGCTACGGACGAAGAAGCCAAACGACCCCCATCTGTTTTTACCTTCTTTGCCTTCGGCGAATGGCAGTCACCACCAGTAACATCAGCCGACATAATCCCAGATGGCCGACCTTCCTTGAGCCTCCACTTGGCCGCACCAGCATCTATACGAGAAAAGCATCTTCGGATCCTCTCCATCTTGACATCGGGCCACACCAGAGGGCCAAGCGAGGACAGCTTCCTCAAACCCAGAGGAAAGTCCGTCGGAAGCACTGAACGTACGACGATCTGAAAAGAGAAAGTTCGGACAAATTCAAAAGAAGATAAAAGTAGACAAGAGAAAGAAAGGGACTATACCGTGGTCATGGTTCCATGATGACCGAAATAACCTGTTGCTATCAGGAACCGAAGCATCGTTAATCTTCGCGAAAAATACTTGTCCTGCCAATCAGATATCTTACTCACCGCCCCAGAGATAAGCTTGAGCCCGTACCGACTCCTCGCGGAAACATAGCGCGTGCCATCAATCGTTTTGTTTGTAGAAATCCTCATCACTTCCTCAAAAAACCGAAGAGTCACATCAACCCTTCCCTCAGCACCAAGCAATAAAATGGCGACCATATTGCGAATCGCGGCCGGACAAAGTTGGGAAAGAGCGATTTGACGCTGCTCACAATAACCAATCAGAAGCTTAGGAAGAGGAAACCAAAGGTGGCATTTCACAAACCAACAGTCATAAAGACATATCCACCCGTCAGGAACTGACCACGGCCGCTCATCCATAGTCGGGAGACGAAGCACAAAACCAGGGATACGCGCATGAGCCCTCACGATTTCATCCAAAGTCGATTGTTTGCACGAAGACCCCTGAATCTCGCGTGAAACCAAAACTTTTTTACCCGAGGTGTCTCACGAACAGTACCCAAACCAGAGCTATTCACTTGAAACTCCGGGACATCAAAATGAAGGCGACAACGCACGGAAGACGAACTCTTCACACGATCCGATGATCCTTCTTCACCACAGCCGTCTTCAAAAAAGGGGAGTCAGTTCCCAGAGAAACAAACGAGCCGTCAGTATCACTATCACTACCAGAAGAGGAGGAATCAGATGAAGAACTCATCGCTAGGAGTCAAACGAAAAACAAAGCAGAAACAGAAAGAAATGAAAGAAAGGACCTCCTCTGAAGAGTATTTGTACCAGGAAACCTTCAGGGGACATTCAGAGGGACATTCAGGAAACATCATCATTCCCCTTTTTGCAAATCCCAAGGCTCGACAGTTGCCCATATGATGTAGCAAGAGATACGCAACAACCCCTTCTCCGTACAACCGTTAGCGCTTTCCTGTCCCCCCATTAAAACGAAGACACGTGCGCTAGAGTACAAAAGACCCGAAAATCAAAAAAACGATTTTTAACCAGATTTCCTCCTAACTTAAATGCTCAAGGAAATTCGCTGAGCTCAGCACCATGACTCGACGAACTGGGGGGGGGGACTAATTGTTGGATATGGGTTTAGCATCCATCCATAAGCCCATTGGAAATCTACTTAAATCAACTATGTCATCTCGGTCCAAGAAGACAAGCCCGCTAAGGAATCAATGGCCCAAGAAGGATTCAGCATCCAAGCACTATAAATAGGACCCTTCACTCTTCATTTTGGGATAGGTTGTAACTTACGAGAGGCCGAGATACTTCTATAAAGCTCCGACCTCAAGTACTGTTTAGTGAGCACGTCATTTGATGGACTCACACTTCGTATCATCCTGTTCATTGCTCGGCTCCGGCCTTAAGATCAATAAAGAATCATTTCATCCTCATTTTGTATTTACATTTCACCTCGTTGTTCAGACATTCCAGATCACAGCCCGTAATATTGACTAGGTCGGATTTATGTAACAACACCGATTCGCAGAAGTTGGAAGGGGAAAGGTCTCGTCAGCTCGAACCGAAGGTGCAAGATTGGCAAAGACTATGAGGTCTTCTTTAGAGAGCTCGGGATAAACGATCTTCTTCAGATCGGTCGTCAACCTGATTTCAAACGTCTTAAGATTCTCTACCCGATAGATAGGAAATCCCCGAAGTCAACAGATACACAAGATAGCAAACCGAAATCAACTATCAACCATAAAATCTAAAACTGCTTGACAGAAAAAGCTAACAACAGCTATTAATAGAGCTGGGCATAATTACTCGTTACTCGGCTTGTACTCGCTACTTGATTCGTGCTTGGCTTGAAAAAGCAAGTACTTGTTATGATCAAGCCGAGTAATAAGTAACCAAATTTTATTACTTGGAAGTACAAGTCAAGTATTGAAAAAAATATCACTACTCGACTTGTTTTACTCGTTACTCGGTGTTTTCTTCAAACATTCAATATATATAATAGTTTTCTAAAATAAAATTCAGTTAAATTAAAAGGAGTAAAGATTGATATAAAAATAATTTGTAATTAATCTCAAATAATTTGCAAGTGACTTAGTAATATTACACAAGTATCAAGTAATAAAACGGAACTAAGTAACTTGTAAGTATATAGTTTTTTAGCAAGTACTTGAAACTTCAAGTACTCATTTTTAACAAGTCAAGTACAAGTCCAAATTTATATTATTCGCACAAGGCAAATCAAGTAGCAAGTATATCAAAAATTGCAAGTACTTTCCTTGTGTCCACCCCTAGCTACTAAGCAACTAAGATCAGATTGAAGACAAGCAGACATGACATCGAAGAAGTAGTGACCACCAAACACCGAAAGAGAAAACGAGCATAACATCTGAATATGATAATTATTAAAGCTGACCAACCTTTCATTTGATTGTTTATATATACGATTTTTTTATCAAATACATCACCAATCTCAAGAGGGGTAAAATGTTAAGAGTGCAGTTTAAATTAAAGAAAAAAGAATCTAGAGGACTAATACATTTTACTGTTTTGTTTTAATTTACTCTTGTTTTCCACTTTTCCATGAATATATAACTAATTTTTTTGGTTCATCTATTTTTCTGTGATTGGCGAAACAAAACATAATCTAAAAATAAAAAGTATTCTTCTGGTGGCGTTTTGATTTTGATGTACAGTAAAACCTTGATATTTTAATAATGTTGGAACTTTAAAAAATTACTATTTTTATAAATATTAATTAATAGATACATTATAATTATTATAAAGATATTTTTCATTCCATAATGTTTTACAATTTTATTTATTTGAATTTCACGTGCAATATTGTTTACATATTGTATATTACATGTGTGTAATTTCTAATATATTTTTTCTTATACGACATACAATTATGTTTGTTAGAATGCTTTTGTTTGGTTTGATTAAATATTTTATTCATCAAAACATCATATTCTCTTTTGACACAAAACTTAACAATGATTTCTTATCTAAGATTTTCCAAAATCATTAATGACAAATCAAATCGCACATAACTATGTGAATACATAAAATAGTTTCAACTGTCTAAAAAACAAAAATACTATAGTCATATTTTACTAATTGTCTTAAATATGTATGCATAATATATGTATATTTTTACCATGTTTTAGCATGCATATTAGTATAATTTTCAAGTCTTTTGCATTCATTCTTATAAATTTCTTTAGAAAATCATCCATTTTAGAGTCTTAGAATGTTTAGAATATGTTTTGCATATCTTGACATGATTTTGTGTGTTTTAGGTGATTTCTTGGAGTAGTTTGGGTGTTTGGAGTTGATCCTTGAACCAAAATAAGAGTTTTGAAAGCATTTGGAACTTGAAAAAGACAATGGAAAAATGGTGATGAAGGATCAAACTGGTTTGAAAAATCGAGTCATATGAAGCTTTTTTCATTGATATTTAGTTTTGGGACTTCAGATAAAAGTCGCAGAAAATTGAGTTAGATTTCCAATGGAGGTGACTTCAAGTCATTCGGGTCTGGATCCTGATATGTCATGGTTTTTACTAGTTTTAGACCATGATATAAGTGTGTTTTAGTGTCTTTTTGTGTTCTTTTAGAGTCTTTTACAGGTATAATCAGGTTTGGAGCTGAATTGGAGATGTTGGAGTATTTTGGAGATTTTTGGAGTGTTTGGCCGAGAGATAGAGTTCACTGTCCGAAACAGAGTACTGCGTCGATCGTTACACACCTGCAACGGTCGTTGCACCAGCGAGATGGGCCAAAACTCGGCAGTTTATGAAGAGTCAAGTTATTGCACTCTGATCCAGAAGTTCCTGATATTTACAAAGAAGCCCCTGGCCGAGATTAGACCTATATTATTGAGTTTTTGGTGTTTTAATTAGACACACTTTCATAATTAAGAGCAGAGGATTTTTAGAGCTTTTGGGGCTGATCTGAACCTTTACTTCATCTGTATTTGGAGAAGATTTCGAACCCCTTTTATTCTTTATTATCTTTTATGCAATTTATTCTTCATATGATTATGTTTTCATTATCTATGTCTGAGTAGATTCCTAGTTAGGTTTAGGGTTTCTCACATAGGATTTCATGACTTGCTAGACTTGTTTAATTCAGTTAAGGATTCATAACTATATCTGTTCTTCAATCTAATTGTGCTTAAAGCTAGTTCTAACCTGATCAATTAGAATCTAGATCTTAGGTTGCTAAATACGACACGAAAGTGTGGTTTAGGAATCTGAACTATTTAGGTTGAGCAATTAAACTTCTCGCAAACGAAAGTTTGGTTTAGGTTAATTGTGAACATATCAAACTTGGAATTAATGCTGGTTTAATCTGTTAGTTCTCGCAAACGAAATTTTGGTTTGCTGCACTTAGACTTAGAGAATTATCGCAAAGAAATTTGGTTAGTTCTATATCCGTGTTTTGAGTTCTAGAACTGTGCTTAATTAGATCCTTGCTGAATGAACTGTCTGCTTGTCTGATTTCCTGAGAACGCCCTAGACTTAGCGCTTTTAATAACTTGCTTTCACAACCAACAATCTCTGCTTTCTGTTTACTTTCTCGCATTGCTTTTATTTACATCACATTGCTTTCTTCCTAGTTTAATCCCTTGTTCTTTAGCTATCGAAACCAGAGTCTCTGTGGATTTGATACCCTATATACTACAATCACTGAACTGTGCACTTGCAGTAGAATAGGATTAAAACCTGACCCCTATCAAGTTTTTGGCGCCGTTGTCGGGGACTCTTAGAGTCTTCGATAGCTTCGAGCTTAGGGTTTTTACTAGGATTTTTGTTTTTGTTTTTTTTTTTGCTGATTTATTTTTCTGTTTTCTCTGATTTCGCATTGCATCGATCGACGCTCTTCTTGCATCGATCGACACACTTCGCTGAATCACCAAGAAGACTAAGAGATCATCAGGACGATGTGTCGTAATGATACTTTCAGCTCAGGGATTGACAGTTCACAGATAGCTGGGGTGAAGAACCAAGTTGACTCTCTGCATAGTTTTCTACTTGGAAAGTATGCACAAGAAGCTAACCACTGCGTTGAAGGAACTGGACTCTACAGTCAGGGATCTGCTTTTCAGAAGCCCTTCTCGAGGAACTATGTTGTTTCTTCTTACCAAGCACCGCCTGCACCTACACATAAGAGCAGATTGGAAATCATGATGGAACAGTGTCTTGAGGGACAACAACAGATGGCTATGTCCTTCAACTCAAAGATAGATGCGTTGTATGAAGACTTGAATGAGAAGTTCGAATCTTTGAGCACACATGTGGAGGAGCTGGATATCAAAATTCAACGAACAGGTGGAGCAATAGAGAGGCAGAATGAAGCTAGGGAAGCTGGACAGAGGCAATACGTCAATGCAGTGATCACATGAGATGAGATTGACTTGCTAGGAGAAGAAGAGAGCATAATCTCGGATTTTCTGGATGAATATTGTCTGTCTGAGACGAGTATCGATCGACACAACTCATGCATCGATCGACACAGTCCCGATACGTCGGATGGAATTGCTCATAATCGCACTGCATCGATCGACACACATCGTGCATCGATCGACACAGATTCCAGACGGGACCAGAAACCTGTAACAGTCCCAGAACGAGTCTATAAGCCCCCAGTGTCGTATACTAAGGTCCCTAAGCTGTCTAAACAGAAGCTAGAAGTGGCTAACTGCGTGAGAGTGATGGAGAAGGAGCTGATTCAGGTTACAGAGAAGCTCCCAGACCCAGGAGCCTTTGTTTTGGATTGTTCAATCTCTAAGGACAGATTCAGGCGTTCTCTGTGTGATTTAGGAGCTGATGTGAATCTCATGCCATACTCTGTGGCTGTGAGATTAGGACTGATGAATTTCCAACCTACTAGGATCTCTCTTATCTTAGCTGATCGATCAAAGAGGTATCCAGAAGGAGTTCTTGAGGATGTTAATGTCAGAGTTGGGAATTACTTGATTCCAACGGATTTTGTGGTGCTGAAATATGAGATTGATCCTGGTGATCCTCTACTACTTGGTAGATCCTTCTTAGCTACTGCTGGAGCTGTGATTAATGTGAGACATGGACTGATTGATCTCCATCTGGGAGATAAGCCATTGCAGTTCAAGATGGACAGGAAGCGGAGAGCCACCATTGATGGACAAAGCTTCAGTGTTGAGGTGGAACCAGAGGTTCCAATTGGAGAGGAGAAGATGGCAGTTCATTCTGAACTTGCCCTAACATCTTCAGTGCCTGCAACTGCTCATAAGCAGAAAGCTCCAGACATCTCATTTCCACCAAAGGTAAGGCATACATCACCCAAGCTTAAACCTCCCAATCCATCAACTTTGATTGCAGGACAACGATGTATACCACCCAAGCTTCGCTCCCGCCCTGGTTCTACTCCGTCATTCCTTGGAAGATCTCATGATCTGAACGCTTATACGCCACCTTGGATGAGGAGACATTCACAGAGACACTCAAAGTCTCTGTTGAAACCGCCATGAGTCCGATCTCTTTCTGATAGGTCACGCTAATGACCTTAAACAAGCGCTGGGTGGGAGGCAACCCACCATTAGGTACTGGTGTTTTTATACTTAATTTTTGGTGTTTTTGTTAGGATTTTACGTTTGTTTTTGGTTTTGGTGAGTTTATGTTTGCAGGTCTCGGACAAATTCGCAGTGCGTCGATCGACGCACTTCTGTGTCGATCGTCACAACACGATCGGAATCGCATTGCAGCGATCGTTGCATTACTAGCAACGATCGACCATACATGAAAATCGCCTAGCAACGGTCGATGCACTTAGTGCAACGATCGATGCCTGAGCGACAGAGGTAAACCCGACAGAACTCAACAAACCATTAACAATTTTTATTTCTTTTTACCGATCCTTCGCTTGACACTACTGGGGACAGTGTGTCTTAAGTGTGGGGGAGGTGCTACTGACGTTTATCTTTCTGTTTTCTTAAGAGTCAGTCCGTTTTTCAAAAATTGTTTTGTTTTATTGAGTCAAAATTGTTTAAGTAAGAAACTATGATTTTCTGAGAAGTTTTAACAGCACTTGCAGGAACTTAAGTAACCATTGGGATGAAATTGCAGGATCTATCTCTGACTATTAGAAAACTCAGACACAGATCAACCTACTGGGAACACCCACATCACTTCAGGTATCAGAGGATCCTTTTACTGACTTCAACCTTAATACTGACTTAGATTTCTCACCTAAGGGTTTGGTATACTTTGTGTCGGATTCCCTTGTTAGTTCTGACACAGCCTGTCAACATATCCTATTTAGTCCCCTTCTCCCCTTCTATAAAAAAAAAAAAAGATAATAAACTGAGGATGAGTTAGTAACTCCGAAGTGGTCATGGGAATAGTAGCAAACACTATTATCTCTTATGCATCCATGGAATGTGTCCAAAGTACACCCCATAACGGGAAGAACACTGATAAAAAAAATAAAATGATACCCAATGGGGAAAAATCAGTCGTTAAGGAAGGGAAAGAGAAGAAAGGGACTAGAGAAAGATAGTATGGTGGTCTAGAGCTGATATGGTAAGAATCCATGTGCCCTTTGATCGATACTCCTTAGGTGAGACCGCACTTAAATACTTGCAGAAGTCAGTAGGGAGAATTTGAATGCTTGAATGTGATTGTGGAGTTTACTTAGGACAGTTGCTAAGTGTGGGGGAAGTATATGTTGGTCTTGATATCCTGTGATTGATTCTTTCAGTGATTTACTAAGGGGAATCTGAGTGTTGTAGCTTCTAGGATGAAATGAGTTTCTGAAGAGTTTTCAAACCTCTTCACCATGCTTTAGTTCTCTGTTTTGCTTGAGGGCAAGCAAAGGCTAAGTGTGGGGGAGTTGATATGTCATGGTTTTTACTAGTTTTAGACCATGATATAAGTGTGTTTTAGTGTCTTTTTGTGTTCTTTTAGAGTCTTTTACAGGTATAATCAGGTTTAGAGCTGAATTGGAGATGTTGGAGTATTTTGGAGATTTTTGGAGTGTTTGGCCGAGAGATAGAGTTCACTGTCTGAAACAGAGTACTGCGTCGATCGTTGCACACCTGCAACGGTCGTTGCACCAGCGAGATGGGCCAAAACTCGGCGGTTTATGAAGAGTCAAGTTATTGCACTCTGATCCAGAAGTTCCTGATATTTACAAAGAAGCCCCTGGCCGAGATTAGACCTATATTATTGAGTTTTTGGTGTTTTAATTAGACACGCTTTCATAATTAAGAGCAGAGGATTTTTAGAGCTTTTGGGGCTGATCTGAACCTTTACTTCATCTGTATTTGGAGAAGATTTCGAACCCCTTTTATTCTTTATTATCTTTTATGCAATTTATTCTTCATATGATTATGTTTTCATTATCTATGTCTGAGTAGATTCCTAGTTAGGTTTAGGGTTTCTCACATAGGATTTCATGGCTTGCTAGACTTGTTAAATTCAGTTAAGGATTCATAACTATATTTTTTCTTCAATCTAATTGTGCTTAAAGCTAGTTCTAACCTGATCAATTAGAATCTAGATCTTAGGTTGCTAAATACGACACGAAAGTGTGGTTTAGGAATCTGAACTATTTAGGTTGAGCAATTAAACTTCTCGCAAACGAAAGTTTGGTTTAGGTTAATTGTGAACATATCAAACTTGGAATTAATGCTGGTTTAATCTGTTAGTTCTCGCAAACGAAATTTTGGTTTGCTGCACTTAGACTTAGAGAATTATCGCAAAGAAATTTGGTTAGTTCTATATCCGTGTTTTGAGTTCTAGAACTGTGCTTAATTAGATCCTTGCTGAATGAACTGTCTGCTTGTCTGATTTCCTGAGAACGCCCTAGACTTAGCGCTTTTAATAACTTGCTTTTACAACCAACAATCTCTGCTTTCTGTTTACTTTCTCGCATTGCTTTTATTTACATCACATTGCTTTCTTCCTAGTTTAATCCCTTGTTCTTTAGCTATCGAAACCATAGTCTCTGTGGATTCGATACCCTATATACTACAATCACTGAACTGTGCACTTGCAGTAGAATAGGATTAAAACCTGACCCCTATCAAATCCGAAGAGTTATGACCAATTTACTGGATGCATATCAACCTTGCCGCGAGAAGGAAGGATCCGAAGAATCCCGTGTGCATATCGGAAATCCTCAGCGGCCAAGGCAGACCGCGGGGGATTTGTTTGTCTCAGGTTGACCCACTTCGAATCTAAATTCTATTTCAGCCATTTTTGGCCATAAATCATTTATCTTCTTTTCTCTCAAGCATTTTTAGGGTTCTAAGTTTTGTAAAATCAAAATTTGATTTCTTTAAGCAAGTAATTCTTTAATCTTCTTAATATATCTTTGTTTAATCTCACTAATCAAATTACTTAACTTCTCCCTTACAGATTTAGTTGAGAAAACTATGATTAGTGAGTAGTTAGTTTTGTGTCTAATGGATGAGGTAGATTAGGATGTGATTAGGATGTGATTAGGTTAGATCTATGGAATTTAGTGCATAATGTTGCATAATCCTTCTCTATTTTGGTGTTCTCAATGCTAGATTCTCAATGATTTATGGATTTAGAACTTACGATCTTTTATGCCCAAAAGGTATTTGATAAAATGTCTCAATGAACCAAATCAGAGGTTTTGCATTTTTAGCCTAATTAATTAGTTGTCTAAAATGATTATTGGTAATAAGAAATTGTTTTGCATGTTTTATTGTCTCTAAGTCATAATTGGAAAATTGATCTTGATTAGAGAGATCAAATAAATTAATATCAATGAATTTGATTAGTCTAGCTCTGGAGTTCTTAATTAAAAGATTAACTTTGTTAAATGGTTGATTGGATTGATTGAAATGCATACTTGTCTTGTGATTTGCAAATTGAAGTTGAATGATTGTATGATTAGCATACAAGTTAAGAACACGAGAATTAGATTAGCTTTGTTAATGATCATTGCCATGTTTAACATTGTGTGATTAATTTAAAGCATCATGGATTAGCTTCATGATCATTTTTAACTCATTTACCTCATCTTAAGACTCATCTTTTATCTTGTTCTGAATCTCGTTTAGTGTTTGCTCTTGCTTTATCTTATCTCTTATTGTTTGTTGCTTTCATTATCATTAGGATTGTTAGATAAACCTTTACTTTCTCTATTTGGCTTAGATTAGAAAGTTGTATGCATTCTTAGTGCTCTATTTTCTATCTTTTTGGATTAACACCTTAATTACTACAATGTAACAAGTAGGATTTGAAAAATTGATAGTTTGAAACCGAAATATCTACTTATCAGTGCACAATATTTGTACTTATTAGGACCATATATTTACATATGTATTTCAAAAAGTATTATTTATTATCTTGTTGATTCTTTTTAATTTTTACATTGACGCATTATCTGATAAAGAGATAAGATTTTTTCAACATTCCATGGCTAACAAATTCTTTAAGTGTTCGATCTAGATTTTATAACATTTAAATTCATCATCAAACATTCATTTGCATGATGCCTTAAAATTTCTTTTATTTTGTTTCAATCGCTTGAGTCAGATTTGTCTAATCTTTTTAAAAGTCCTCACATTCACGAGTCAAATGAGTTTTAAGGGGACATGTGATAGAGATAAGAAGAACAGACAATCATGGAAAAGTGAAAGAGGTACATCTGAAATCACTCAAGCTAACATTTGGTAAAATCATTCAACAGTTGAGTAAAATGCATGGTTTGTGGACATCAAGAGCTTGAGGAACCCGCTGTTATGATGATTCTTTGAATGTTATTATTATTATGACTCATTATGCACCGAGATAATTATCTAAGTCTTTTATTTTTCACTATTTTGGGTAAGCTTTCATCACTCTGAGATTTGGAAATATGTGTTGATACTTCGGTTTTGATCATTTCCCTTGCAATTCTCTATTTAATTTTTAGGTTCATACTCTTAGCTTGATGCACCATTATGAATTAGCGAAACTAGAGCCGCATTAGACATGAGATTCAACAAAATACATACTCTAAATATTAGGATCCAACATCATTGAATTTGATGATGATGATTTATAGAAAATTGAGTAAAATCAAAGTAGATCAATCGTCAAACATTAGCTATCAAAGAAATTAAAGATTTTTTTTGTCACAAACTCATTTTAATATTAAACTTCAAAAGTACAACAAGAGAGAATTATTCATCCTCTTTGATTACAACAATAAACTTTTAAAATAAGAGAGGTTAACAAAGATAGCTTCTCAAAAGAGAGTGACAGCGAAAATGAGATAATGCTCAAATGCGTCGAGATGAGATTCACGGTAGAACCGGACTCAATATATTTAATCACATTATATCGTGATTTTGAAAATCAATCCTTACTTACGGAAATAGCAGCAAAGGAAAATCCGCTTGCATCTTTAGAAAAAGATGACAAAACAGTAAATGGATCGAAGTATCTCTCCCCATTAAGAGAAGAGGATGAAACCAATCTTTTCCGGTAAAGGAAAGAGGATTGAAAAGTTCTCTCCCATAAATGGGAAGAAGATGGAAGTGATCTCTCCCAGGCGAAGGAATAAATTGAAAATGCATTATGATAAGGAACCATATGAGTTAAACCCTTGATCAGTGGTGGAGGTAGTGCCTTAGGAGGGGGTCAATTGACCCCCATGAAAATTTTTTTTCTCTTTGTAGTTAAATTAAATTATTTAAGTTGACCCCATCTAAATATAATATTGACCCTCATCAAAATTTAATTCAACTACAAACCAGTAAATCTATTCAGTGTTAGAAATAATTAGCACACTAAAACTCATCAACTGATACAAATATTAATGAACTCACTAAAATGAGTTACACATAATTAATAATAGATAGGAATTTATATTGTTTTTAGTTTTGTTACATTTGTATTTTTATAAACAATTTTTGCTAATCTGTTTCAATTTGAGTCGATAGATTCCATAGTTTTAACTTTTTAATTTGAATTGATCAAAGATAGATTTCGTAGTTGAATGGTAGTCGACTTAAATTTTTTTAGTAAATTGAATTGGATGATTCCATACATTTTTTATCAGAACAATGGACCAATTTGAAAAAAAAAAATAGTTTTTACTATCTTTACCCGGAAAAAAAATCGTGTATTCTGGTCGATTTTGGATTAGTAGTTTATATAATTTAATATTTTGATACAAATTTTTGTTTTAGTTTATTTATATAGGCAATGTCAAAAACTAAAAAATTTAATGACCCCCACGAACCATTTTTCTGGTTCCGCCACTGCCTTTGATGGTTTGATGTACAGTGAAGTTGATACTTGGGATTGGGCTTAGGATGGGTACAAGGCCCATTCTATGAAGCTTTAGATTCAGGCCCTGATTAAAAATCTGACCTGACTGCCGATTGGAGATTCTAGGTTGACTGTGGTGCGGTTTTACGGCCGGATTGCCGATTTGAGATCCTTCTCTTACAAGAGTTATACTCAGGACTGGATGGGGAGGAGCTTCTCCGGTGAGGAGGGAAGTTGGTGACAACCGGTGATGGAGGCTTATGGTCGAGCTAGTTCCGGTGGAGATGGGGCTACGACAAACAGAGGCTTAGGTATTGAAACAGGGAAAGCTTAAACCCGACCCAGAAAAAGGTGATAGCGATCTTCGAGTATTACCGAGAAGAGGTCAGATCTGACGGCATGCCGGAGGCAAGCGATTTCATCGGCTTCGAGATTGGAGCCTATCCACCGGAAACAAGTTGTAGATACTTTGCTGAGAGATGATAAGAAAAATGTGTATGAGATTGGATCTCGATAACAGAGTGACGGAGACTTGAGAGGTGGATCTCTCCGAGCGATGGACAGTAACTTGCACGAAGAGTGTGGATCCGGAGAATCCGGCGGATCTGGCGGCTTTGGGGGATGTGGGAGGCGTGGCTTCATCAGAGAGAAAATCACCAACATGAGAGGGGGAGATGACCTCCGATCTGGCGGCTCCAGCGAAGAGGATCCTTGCCGTAGATGATTAACATGTGGAAGCCACACAAACACCATGTTGAGTCACGCCTGAGAGATGAAGAAGCCGAAAAGGTCTCGCCGGTGAACGACGGAAGATAAGGGGAAAGTTCTTCGGGAGCTTGGCTTCACCCAAGAGAGAGAGAGAGAGGACAGAGCTCAAGAGGAGAGCACGTCGGGTGCACGTCGGAGGAGGAGATTCATCTTTTGAAGCTCGGCGGCGACGCCTTGGGGTTCAGGCCTGAGAGAGGATTCTCTAGGGCGAACTCTCCACTCTATGTCTAAGTTATTATTTAAGACTTACTGATATGTTTTCAAGAAATTAAAGATTCAAAGCAAATATTGTTGATAAAAAATATAGTTGAATAGACTCAATCAAACCTTTGGTTTTTAGTTGTTGTGAGCGACTCTTGCCTAGCGGTTATATATGTTAATCTTTTGATATTTGTTTGTTTTGTGTGTGGACTTTTGACTCTGGTATCATTGTTTGATAGCCGGTTGTGTCTTTGTTAGGTGGACTCTCTGTGATCTTTTTGTTCTCCTGAGCTAGGTGGGCCTTTGCCTTCTTAATCAAGGTCTTGATCCGAGAATTCTCACTTCGAAGAGCTTCTCGCTCAGCACAGGCAGCCATGGATTCCTTCCGAGCTAAGCTAAGTCCCTTCTCCAGCCTAGCGATGTTATCCTTAAGCTTGGAGAATTCAGGCATAAGAACGACCAGTTTAGCTCTCTCTAACTCAAGGAAATCACAGAGTTTGGCCGCTTCGACAGCACGAATTCGCTCATGCCCCAACTCCTCCCAAACCTCATTCATATCAGCCGATCGACTCTTCTCCTCTTCAAGAGATTCTTTCAGCTCAACGATCCGACCCGAGAGCAGTTTTATAGTATCAACAGCACGATAATTAACAAAATCCGCCTCGACCTGAGACTCCTTGATTTTCGCCTCCGGCCTCTCGGAGTATTCAGTCACCGAGAGCATCATTTGCTCAAGACCCGATTAAAAAAACGGGAGGATGAGGAAATGTACATATGTATATACCTGAACCACATAACGAGGGACGCTAAAAAAACTTTGGGCTCTGCCATCTCCTCAACAATGTAAGGAGGTGAGGCACCAAACGCAACATCATGATATATCATGGTTTTTACTAGTTTTAGGCCATGATATAAGTGTGTTTTAGTGTCTTTTGTGTTCTTTTAGAGTCTTTTACAGGTATAATCAGGTTTGGAGCTGAATTGGAGATAATGGAGCATTTTGGAGATTTTTGGAGTGATTGGCCGAGAGATAGAGTTCACTGTCCGAAACAGAGCACTGCGTCGATCGTTGCACACTTGCAACGGTCGTTGCACCAGCGATATGGGCCAAAACTCGGCGGTTTATGAAGAGTCAAGAATTTGCACTTTGATCCAGAAGTTCCTGATATTTACAAAGAAGCCCCTGGCCGAGATTAGACCTATATTATTGAGTTTTTAGATTTTTTTTACATTACGCCTTGATAATTAAGAGCAGAGGATTTCTAGAGATTTTGGGGCTGATCTGAACCTTTACTTCATCTGTATTTGGAGAAGATTTCGAACCCCTTTTACTCTTATTCTTTTATGCAATTTATTCATCATATGATTATGTTTTCATTATCTATGTCTGAGTAGATTCCTAGTTAGGTTTAGGGTTTCTCACATAGGATTTCATGGCTTGCTAGACTTGTTAAATTCAGTTAAGGATTCATAACTATATATGTTCTTCAATCTAATTGTGCTTAAAGCTAGTTCTAACCTGATCAATTAGAATCTAGATCTTAGGTTGCTAAATACGTCACGGAAGTGGGGTTTAGGAATCTGAACTAATTAGGTTGAGCAATTAAACTACTCGCAAACGAAAGTTTGGTTTAGGATAATTGTGAACATATCAAACCTGGAATTAATGCTAGTTTAATCTGTTAGTTCTCGCAAACGAAAGTTTGGTTTGCTGCACTTAGACTTAGAGAATTATCGCAAAGGAATTTGGTTAGTTCTGTATCTGTGTTTTGAGTTCTAGAACTGTGCTTAATTAGATCCTTACTGAATGAACTGTCTGCTTGTCTGATTTCCTGAGAACGCCCTAGACTTAGCGCTTTTAATTACTTGCTTTCACAACCGTTAATCTCTGCTACTGATTTACTTTCTCGCACCGCTTTTAATTCAATCACATTGTTTTCTTCCTAGTATTAATCCGTTTCGTTCTATTGAATACCAGAGTCCCTGTGGATTCGATAACCCTATATACTACAACTACTGAACTGTGCACTTGCAGTTAGAGAATAGGGTAAAACTTAGAACCTATCAAGTTTTTGGCGCCGTTGCCGGGGACTCTTAGAGTCTTCGATAGGACCGAACTTAGGGTTTTACTAGGATTTTTCGTTTTCTTTTCGTTTTTGCTTTTGAATTTTTTTTAGTTACTGATTTACTCTGATTTCTCTCTGTCGCAGGTACCAATATCGCACTGCGTTGATCGTTGCATTCTTAGCATCGATCGTCGCTAGGCGATTCAGAGATTGAAACGATCGTTGCACTGATAGCATCGATCGTTGCCCGACGATTACAGACAGTTTATGCAGACGCAGAAAACTAGAAGTAATCCGAACTTGGACTTAGTTAATCTCGATCTTGAAGAACTTGGACGTCTAGAAAGAACTATCAGAAGAGAAAAGAGAGAAAGAATGGTACGAGAACGTCTGATCTTGATACCAGATGCTGAAGGTACCCTAAGGGACCGAGATTGAAGGAATTTCTAGCAGTTCTAATCAGGATTAGCAACCCTAGTCTGAATTCCGAGCCTAGGATCTAAGGTTCATGTAATTGAATCTATCAGATCTCGAGATTTACCTGATGATTATGCAGCGGAAGTGATTGCAGATAATCGAGATCACGAAGCGCCTCAAATGCTGCGCCTCTACTGGTATCCACACGCACACAAACTGGACTACAGGGATGCTAGTTCCTTACAGAGATCCAATCTCCAGAGAGGTTTATTTCTGTGTTCTGGTGGCTGTGTATTAGCTTAGGGACTAGTTTAGGTCGACCATATATCTTATATATGTCGGCTTAAACCACAACGGAATTAACCAACGATTAAACCGAATTAATCTGATTAATCCGTGAGTGCATCGATCGATGCACTCTCTGCAACGATCGATGCTTCCCCAGAACATTGATATCGAATGCATATCACATATGCATTTACTGGATCATTACATTAATGATCAACCTCGTCTTTAACGCCCAGTTTGCTTAGGTGTGTGACCCTGTAGGATCATATAATACTAGCAATGAGTTCTCAACTCATTGATCATAAGTGGCTTCTAGCAAAGCGTTATGATTACCTAGTGTTATGTGATTGTCTCATCTCGACTATACGACTTTCACTTAGAGCATGTACAATAGATTTCAGGACATTCCCAACAATCTCCCACTTGTACTGGAATCATCTATTCCTTTAATCCCTTTGTAGCTATATCTCAATCTAGCATAAGGCAAGCACTGTGTCATCCTTATTCAACCAGATTACGTTTATCGAATCCCGATTTGTACTGATGAAAAACAAACGACTGACAATCACCTCGTTTGAGCGCGGCCACGCATTTCCAGTATCAAATCTTCGATAGGCCCAGAGATATTTAACTCCTGTTATATAGGAGGTACAAATCCCATCTTGTTCCATCCATGTCTCTTTTATATCTCATGATCCGCCTAATCAGTGTCTTTATGATCACCAGTTACGGCTGACGTTTGACAAAGTCAAGACGAAACAATCCATATAAGAGAAGACATGATGAACTCAGGTCTAAGGACTACTCTCTTTAGTCGTAATGAGAAACTCTTATGACACTCATATAACATCTTGTAGAGTTCTCATTAACGGGTCAAGTCCGATCATGCGTTCTCTAACACATATCTATGTGATTGACTTTAATACACTTATTAATGACTCCATGAAACATGGTCATCAGTCACCTCACATACTAGTCTCACGTGGTTGTTAATGTCCCACGTTAACAACCTCGACCAGGGACCATTATAATTTATGTCATTTATTGATTATAGGGTTTCATGATCAAGTCACATACTTGATGGCCTATAAAATGTCATAAATTACTTTGGGACATTATATATATATATATATTTAATTAACATAATTAAATAATGCTGAAACATTTTCATTAAAATAACATAACTATTATGTCTTTGAAAACATCATGTCATAACTAAAACAAATACAACTCCCACTGAAATCAAGATCATATCTTAAGAAATCTAATGCCTACAGCAGTTGTATGAAACTCATGCTTAGGCCTTGGGAGGGGCTTGGTCAGTGGATCAGCAACATTCTCATCCGTAGGGACTCTGCTGATCTTCACATCTCCTCTATTCACAATATCACGGATAAGGTGATATCGCCTTTCTATGTGTTTGGACTTCTGGTGTGATCTAGGTTCCTTTGCTTGCGCAATGGCTCCATTGTTGTCACAATACAAAGCCACTGGCTCAGAAATGCTAGGAATCACACCAAGTTCAGTGATGAACTTCTTGATCCAAACAGCCTCCTTTGCCGCTTCAGAAGCAGCGAGGTACTCAGCTTCAGTTGTGGAATCTGCTACAGTGTCCTGCTTGGAACTCTTCCAGCTTACTGCACCGCCATTCAGGCAGAAGATGTAACCAGATTGCGATCGGAAATCATCTTGGTCTGTCTGAAAACTTGCGTCTGTGTAACCACTTACTACCAGCTCATCACTTCCTCCATACACCAAGAATTTATCCTTAGTATTTCTCAAATACTTCAGAATATTCTTGACTGCTGTCCAGTGACTTTCACCTGGATCCGATTGGTATCTACTCGTCATGCTTAAAGCACAAGCAACATCTGGACGAGTACAGAGCATGGCATACATGATGGATCCCAACGCCGAGGCATAGGGAATCCGACTCATGCGATCTCGCTCAGCAGGTGTCTCAGGACACTGCTTCTTGCTGAGACTTATGCCATAAGACATTGGTATGAAGCCCTTCTTGGAATCTTGCATTCTGAACCTGTGTAAGACTTTATCGATATAAGTGTCTTGACACAGTCCAATCAACTTGTTTGATCTATCTCTATAGATTCTTATTCCAAGAATATACGCGGCTTCTCCCATGTCTTTCATTGAAAAACAACTTCCGAGCCAAGTCTTTACAGACTGTAACAACGGAACGTCATTTCCGAGAAGAAGTATGTCATCTACATACAACACGAGAAATGCAACTGCGCTCCCACTAGTCTTCTTGTATACACATGGTTCTTCTTCGCTTCTGATGAAATCAAACTTTTTGACTGCTTCATCAAAACGAAGATTCCAACTCCGAGATGCTTGCTTCAATCCATAAATGGATCGATGAAGTTTGCATACTTTCCTAGCTGCATTTGGATCGATGAAACCTTCGGGTTGTGTCATGTACACATCCTCTTCCAGAATTCCATTAAGGAAAGCTGTTTTCACGTCCATCTGCCAGATCTCATAATCATAATGAGCAGCTGTTGCTAGGAGAATCCGAATGGATTTAAGCATGGCGACAGGTGAATAGGTTTCTTCATAGTCAATACCATGAATTTGTTTGAAACCTTTTGCCACTAGCCTTGCTTTATATATCTGAATATTTCCATCCACATCAATTTTCTTCTTGAAAATCCATTTACACTCAATGGGTCTTGCACCATCGGGTAAATCAACCAAAGTCCACACTTGGTTCTGTGACATGGATCCCATTTCGGATTCAGCGGCTTTCAGCCACTTTGCGGAGTCAGGGCTCATCATTGCTTCTTCGAAATTCGCTGGCTCGTCACAGTCAATGATTAACAAATCATGACAATTGGTTACGAGAAATCCATATCTCTCGGGTTCGTGACGGATCCTTTCGGATCGGCGAATTTCAGGCTCCACAGGCGCGGGTTCTACAACTCTTTGTAGATCCAACTGTTGCTCTTCCTCTACAGGTTGAGCATTTTCCTGCGGTTCTCGAACTTCTTCGAGTTGTACTTTACTCCCACTGTTTCTTTTGGAAAGAAACTCTCTCTCAAGAAAAACGCAGTTCCGAGCAACAAACACTTTGTTCTCGGATTGGTTGTAAAAGTAGTATGCCTTGGTTTCCTTAGGATAACCAACGAAGTAGCACTTGTCTGATTTGGGTTCGAGCTTATCTGTAATTAATCGCTTAACATAAGCTTCACAACCCCAAATCTTCAGGAAAGACACACTTGGAACATTTCCAGTCCACATCTCATGTGGTGTCTTTGCAACTGATTTTGACGGAACCCTATTAAGTGTAAACGCAGACGTTTCTAGAGCGTATCCCCAAAAGGATAATGGAAGAGTTGAGAGACTCATCATTGATCGAACCATATCTAATAAAGTCCGATTCCTCCTCTCGGACACGCCATTCCATTGTGGTGTTCCAGGAGGAGTGAGTTGTGAAACAATTCCACAATCTCTCAAATGATCACTGAATTCTTGGCTTAAGTATTCTCCTCCACGATCTGATCGAAGAGCCTTAATACTTTTGCCAAGTTGATTCTGTACTTCATTTTGGAATTCCTTGAACCTTTCAAAAGATTCCGACTTATGTCTCATTAAATAGACATAGCCATACCTGCTGAAATCATCAGTGAAGGTAATGAAGTATCGAAAATTTCCTCTGGCACTTGTGCTCATTGGGCCGCATACATCTGTATGTATAAGGCCCAATAGGTCACTGGCCCTTTCATTTGGTTTGTTGAAAGGGGCCTTAGTCATTTTTCCAAGTAAACAAGATTCACATTTCTCACATGATTCATAATCAAATGAGCCCAAAAGCCCATCACTATGGAGCTTTTGAATCCGTTTCTCGTTTATGTGGCCCAAACGACAATGCCATAGAAAAGTTTGATTCGTGTCATTTGATTTGAATCTCTTGGTGTTAATGTTATAGATTGGTGCAGTTTGGTTTAAAACATAAAGCCTATTCTCTAATGGGCTGCTACCATAAAGTATATCATTGTAATCAAAAGAACAACATTTATTCTTAATTGAAAACTGATATCCTTCCACATCCAAAATAGGAATGGAAATAATATTTCTGCTTATAGCAGGTACATAGTAGCAATTATTAAGCTTTAAAACCAAACCAGAAGGTAAAGACAAGTTATATGTTCCTACGGCTAATGCAGCAACTCTTGCTCCATTCCCCACGCGCAGGTCCACTTGTCCCCTTTCCAACTTCCTACTGTTGCTTAGGCCCTGCATATTTGTACAAATATGAGCACCACAGCCGGTATCCAATACCCAAGAAGTAGAACCAGAAGTAGTAACATTTACTTCTATAACATAAATACCTGAAGATGAAGTCTCGAAAGTCTTCTTCTTCTTCTTCTTCTCTTCCAAGAATTTATTGCAATTTCTCTTCCAATGCCCAGGCTCTTTACAGTAATGGCACTTATCAGTCTCAGATGGGCCCGGCTTGAGCTTAGGGGCTGGCGCCGGCGTGTCCTGGTTCTCAACCGGGACTGCCTTGCCCTTTCCCTTACCTTTGCCAAGTTTCTTAAACTTCTTACCCCCTTGTACCATAAGTACATTAGGAGTGCCCTTCTTGATATTTGGCTCAGCTGTTTTGAGCATGCCATGCAGCTCAGTCAATGTCTTTGTCAAGTTATTCATGTTATAGTTCATAACAAACTGATCATAACTTGACGGCAGTGACTGCAGAATGATGTCAGTAGCCAACTCTTGGCTAATGGGACAATCCAGCTTCCCCAGGTTATCAATATAACCCATCATCTTAATGACATGAGGACTGACTGGACTGTCCTTTGGTAGCTTGCATTCAATGAGAGATTTAACCGTCTGGTATCTCTCAGTTCGTGCTTGCTCCTGAAACATACTTTTCAGGCTAGTGATCATCTCCACGGGCGACTCCACGTTCTCGTATTGTTTCTGCAAATCCGAGTTCATGGTAGCCAACATGAGACAATTCACATCGACCACATCATTAGAATGCTTATCCCAAGCATTCCTTTCTGCATGTGGAGCATTGGCTCTCGGTTTTTCAGGGAGAACATTTTCAAGGACATAGTCCCGCTTCTCCTGCTTGAGAACAATTCTCAAGTTCCGATACCATTCGAGAAAATTCGATCCATTTAACTTGTCCTTCTCAAGGACGGATCGCAGGGAGAAAGAATTATTATGAGTAGTAGTCATAGCTGAGAACATAGAAAAGAAAAAGGTTTAGTTATGATGTTCAAGAAATGAGAAATCTTAACTTTTAAGAAAACTCGCATTATATTCAATCAATGCTTCCTCAGATGAATATAATGATCCAAGACCCATATTTTACTAAATTCAAGTGAGCCACTGGCTATCACTCAACTTTAGCTATTTAGGTAAGCAACAACATTGCTAGTTATATCCAATATAACTCTTGGTTGTGGATCGACATCTTATGTCCAATCCACCTGATGTCTCTGAGCCCAAAACGATTTTGATGGCCCAGTCAAGTAAACCAATCTCTTCAGTCACGTAATTGTCGATGTCTTGCACTGCAAGTCCATCAACACGATTACCTCTGTCTTACTCATGAAATTGTGGACATCTTGCACTGCAAGTCTATCACACAACTAAATGGGTCTTGACAGTTGACAAGATTGGAAAGACATCAAGTATCACTTGATATTTGGTTGAGGAACGGAACCATTTAAAACGTTCAGTTTTACTATGTTTTAATTCTTATAATTAATCCGCGATAACCGATCAATCCAATCGATCCGGTATTGAATACCGGTCAGCGTCGATCGATGCTACATTAGCATCGGTCGATGCCAACCTAATCAAACCAATCGCATTTAAACCATTCACAGTGTTCGACCATTATTAACCAAGCTCGATAACCGGTCCAATCCAATTGAACCGATCCAACAATCTCGCGAGGCTGAGTCGATCGATGCAATACTTGCATCGATCGTCACTAGGCGAAACTAGGTTTATTCGGGTTTTCGCCCTGCATCGATCGTTGCCGGATTGGCAACGATCGACACCATGCAAAAAACCCTAAATTTAATTCGTGTTTTCGCTCTGTGTCGATCGATGCCGGATTGGCAACGATCGACACTATGCGAAAAACCTTAAAACGTTTTCGAACAAAAACCCTAATCTAGGTTACTTTGATCAAAACGAGTTTTAGCATGCTTGTATCAACTATACACAGATCCAGATTCAACCAATCTAATCAACATGCTACAGATTCAATGGAACCCTAAAGCTCTGATACCACTGAAGGAATTTCTAGCAATTCTAATCAGGATTAGCAACCCTAGTCTGAATTCCGAGCCTATGATCTAAGGTTCATGTAATTGAATCTATCAGATCTCGAGATTTACCTGATGATTATGCAGCGGAAGTGATTGCAGATAATCGAGATCACGAAGCGCCTCAAATGCTGCGCCTCTACTGGTATCCACACGCACACAAACTGGACTACATGGATGCTAGTGCCTTACAGAGATCCAATCTCCAGAGAGGTTTATTTCTGTGTTCTGGTGGCTGTGTATTAGCTTAGGGACTAGTTTAGGTCGACCATATATCTTATATATGTCGGCTTAAACCACAACGGAATTAACCAACGATTAAACCGAATTAATCTGATTAATCCGTGAGTGCATCGATCGATGCACTCTCTGCAACGATCGATGCTTCCCCAGAACATTGATATCGAATGCATATCACATATGCATTTACTGGATCATTACATTAATGATCAACCTCGTCTTTAACGCCCAGTTTGCTTAGGTGTGTGACCCTGTAGGATCATATAACACTAGCAATGAGTTCTAAACTCATTGATCATAAGTGGCTTCTAGCATAGTGTTATGTGATTGTCTCATCTCGACTATACGACTTTCACTTAGAGCATGTACAATAGATTTCAGGACATTCCCAACAGAGATAACAACCCGTACAATGCTGCTGGGCAAAGGGTTGATGCTGAAGGGAATGTCATCCCTGATCCTCCTGAGCAACAGCAACAGGAGCAGAACCAGGGTCAAGGACAGGCCCAAGGTAGACAGTTGGTTGTCCATGAGAGGACTTTAGCTGACTACAACAGACCGGATGAGTTTCATAGAAACCGGTCAGCTTTAGTGCTTCCTGCTTTTGAGAGGAATGATTTTGAGGTCAAAACCATCTACTACTCGATGATAAGACAGAATGCATTTCATGGACATCCAACAGAGCAGCCTATGGACCACATTGATTCGTTTGAGGACATAATAAATGGCATGAAGTATGATGGAGTTTGCCAGGATTATCTGTTTCTTAAGCTCTTTCCTTACAGTCTCGCTGGAGACGCTGCTGCATGGCTGAAGCAACTGCCACCTGGACAGTTTACCACTTGGGCAGCACTGAAAAGTGAGTTCCTGAGACATTTCTATGATGATGCGCGTTCAGACCAGTCTAGATAGGACATACTCACATTTTCCCAAGGAGCTGTGGAGCCTTTGAAAGCTGCCTGAATGAGATTTAAGAAGTACCAGCGTGACTGCCCACACCATAGATTCACTGAAGTGCAGTTACTTGGTATCTTCTTCAGAGGAATAGATCTGCCATATCAGTTTGCACTGGATAATTCCAGTAATGCTAACTTCAACACCAGGACTCCTACACAGGCTAAGCAGTTGATTGAGAACCTAGTTGGCAGCAACAGTTGCAAGACTATGGATGAGAGGAGGAAGAAATCTGGTGGAAGTGTAGAGAATACAGAGATGACTGAATTGAGATCTAGGATGGACACAATCTACAACCTCCTGACTAATAAGAAGGCTGTCCATTTTGCTCAAGATGTTGAGGTAATTCAGACTGAGGAGGACACTCAGGAAGAAGATGTGAATTACATTGGAGGATCTGGTTTCCAAGGTAACAGATTTGGTAATCAGCAGGGTAACAGATTCTTCAACCAAGGACAAAAGAGTGCCTTCACAGGCAATCAAAACTCTTTTGGGCAGACTAGTGGTTTTCAGAAGCCCTTTGGACAAGGTGCTCAGAGAACCTATGGATCTTCATCTTATCAGACTCCTCCTGCACCTACAGCTTATGAGAGTAGAGTTGAATCAATGTTTGAACAGCTTATGGAGAGTCAGAATAAGAATGCTGCAGACACCAACGAGAAGATGGAAACAATCTACAAGGAGTTGAATGGGAAGTTTGAATATCTGAGCACACACATGAAGGAACTTGACGCTAGAGTTGCAAGGACTGTTGGGCATGCTCAAAGAGAGGATGGATATCTTCCAGGACTGACTGATGTTAATCCCAAGTACCAATGCAATGCAGTGACATTGAGAAGTGGTAAGGAGCTGTCATCTGGCCAGAAAAAGCAGCTAAGTGTAGAAGAGCTCGTGGAAATTGACGAGTTGGAAGATGAGATCCGCGACATTCGCAATGCGTCGATCGATGCAACCACGCAACGATCGATGCAGAGCGAAATCAGGGAACCAGAAGTCGTAGCACAGTCGCCTAGCATCGATCGATGCGACAGGAGCAACGATCGACACAAGGTGACTGCAGAGAGTTCGAAACCAGGAAAACCAAAACAGTCGACCGAGAGGGTATACAAGCCTAAGGTACCTTATCCCAAGAATCCCAGAAAGACTAAGAATGATAGGCACTATGCAAAATGTAAGGAGTTCATAAAAAAGGTGAAAGTAGAAGTGCCTTTGTTAGACTCAATTGAAACTTCTCCTATGATGAAAAGATGCCTTAAGGATGCGATTTCTGGAAAATGGTCTGATGAGGAAAGTATAATGATGCTCAATGAGGTATGCAGTGCAGTGATTCAAGGCAGAATTCCCGAGAAGTTAAAGGACCCGGGAAGCTTCGTGTTAGACTGTGCTATCTACAAATAGAGATTCGAAAGGTCTCTATGTGATCTTGGTTCAAGTGTGAATCTTATGCCCCTCTCAGTGGCTAAAAGGCTCGGAATGACAGACTTTATACCCACTAGGATATCACTGGTTCTGGCAGATAGATCAATCAGGATTCCCTAAGGAGTAATAGAGGATGTGCCTATAATGGTTGGCAAGTGTGTGATCCCTACTGATTTTGTGGTTCTACAATATGGACAAGAGCCAAAAGATCCATTGATTCTGGGTAGGTCTTTCTTAGCTACAGCTGGTGCAATGATTGACTGTCAGGGAGGTAAGATAGTTCTGAATGTGGGTGATCTGAAGATGAGTTTCGATATGAACAAGCTGGTAAAGAGACCAACCATCGACGGGCAGACCTTCTATGTGGACACATTGGGTGATTTGGCTGCCGAGTACTTTTACCAATCACAGGCTGAAGACCCACTAGAAATGGCTCTACTGAGCTCTATACTGGAGTTGGAGTACCTGCAGGACGAGCCAGCAATGTGCTATACGAGGATGATGGATTCTGTTGAGGTTGCAATGCAGGTAAAAGTGTCTGACGGGACCGTGCAACGATCGACACTACCTAAGCATCGATCGTTGCAAGTCGACAGAGACTGGGCAGAGGAAAAAGCTCCGAAAATAGAGCTGAAACAACTCCCATCCGGGCTAAGGTACGCATTTCTTGGACCCAATTCAACTTATCCAGTGATTGTTAACGCTTGTCTGAACAACGCAGAGCTCACTTTACTGCTAAGCAAGCTGCGCAAGCATCGCAAGGCTCTTGGCTATTCTCTTGATGATATTTCAGGTATTTCACCGGAGCTGTGCATGCATCGCATACATCTTGAAGATGAGTCTAAGACATCTGTTGAGCATCAGAGAAGGCTTAATCCTAATCTGCAGGAAGTGGTTAAGAAGGAGATTATGAAACTCCTTGATGCTAGGATTATTTATCCTATCTCTGACAGTGATTGGGTGAGTCCAGTCCATGTAGTGCCTAAGAAGGGTGGGGTTACAGTTGTGAAGAATGAGAAGAACGAACTGATACCTACTAGGACTGTGACAAGACACAGGATGTGTATAGATTACAGGAAACTGAATGCTGCTACCAGGAAAGATCATTTTCCCTTGCCTTTTATTGATCAGATGCTTGAGAGGTTAGCAAATCATCCTTACTATTGCTTCCTCGATGGGTACTCAGGTTTCTTTCAGATTCCTATCCATCCAGAGGATCAGGGAAAGACCACTTTTACTTGTCCATATGGGACATTTGCTTACCGTAGGATGCCTTTTGGACTCTGCAATGCACCAGCCACTTTCCAGAGATGCATGATGCCCAAATTCACAGATATGATTGAGGACTTTATGGAGGTATTCATGGATGATTTCTCAGTATATGGACCCTCCTATAATGAATGCTTAGATAATCTGTGTAAGGTTCTGAAAAGATGTGAAGAGAAGCACTTAGTTCTTAACTGGGAGAAGTGTCATTTCATGGTCAGAGATGGCATTGTACTTGGACATAAAGTGTCCGAAGCAGGAATAGAGGTGGACCGCGCTAAAATCGAGGTGATGACAAGCCTTAAGGCACCTGATTCTGTGAGATCTATTAGAAGCTTTCTTGGACATGCTGGCTTCTATAGACGGTTCATCAAGGATTTTAGTAAGATTGCTAGGCCACTAACTGCTTTGCTGTGTAAAGACACCAAATTTGAGTTCACTGCAGATTGTCAAACTGCATTTGAACAGATCAAGCAGGCATTAGTGAGTGCTCCCATAGTTCAGCCACTGGATTGGGATCTGCCTTTTGAGGTTATGTGTGATGCAAGTGATTATGCTGTAGGAGTTGTTCTTGGGCAGAAAAAGGATAGAAAGCTTCATGCCATATATTATGCCAGTAGGACACTGTATGATGCACAAAGAAACTATGCCACTACGGAGAAGGAGTTGTTGGCAGTTGTCTTTGCATTTGAGAAATTTCGCCCCTATCTTGTTGGCTCAAAAGTGATTGTGCACACTGATCATTCAGCCCTGAAGTATCTAATGCAGAAAAAGATGCTAAGCCAAGATTGTTGAGATGGATTCTGTTGCTTCAGGAGTTTGACATTGAAGTGAGAGATAAGAAAGGGGTTGAAAATGGAGTTGCTGACCATCTTCCAAGGATGTTGGTTGAGGAAGACGTGCCAATTAATGACTATTTGCCAGAAGAGAACGTCAATATGGTTGGGATAATGTTTCACACAGATTTGGACAGAAACCTGCAAAACTGTCGGATTAATCGCATTGCGTCGATTGATGCCATCTCGGCGTCGATCGATGCACCTATCGGGGCAGCGACGATCGATGCGCTCCCATGTGACGATCGTTGCAGTGCGGATGCAGATCCAAAGACTTTTACAATTCAGATTGGAGGCTACGAGTTCGAGATTGATGCTGTCACAACAACTGATCGACCATGGTACGCTGATATAGCCAACTACTTAGCTGCAGAGACTGAACCGGATGATCTGAAAGGGTATGAGAAGAAGAGGTTCTTTAGAGAGCTTAGGCGATACTATTGGGATGAACCTTACCTCTATAAGCACTGTTCGGATGGCCTTTACAGAAGATGTGTAGCTGAATCAGAGGTTCCAGATATCCTATTCCACTGCCATGGATCAGATTATGCAGGACATTTTGCTACTTTTAAGACTGTGTCTAAGGCTTTGCAAGCAGGTTTCTGGTGGCCTACAATGTTCGCAGATGCTCACTCCTTCATTTCCCATTGTGATACCTGTCAGAGGAGAGGAAAAATCAGTAGGAAGCATGAGATGCCTCAGAATTTCATTCTTGAGGTTGAGGTTTTTGATTGCTGGGGTATAGACTTTATGGGTCCTTTTCCTTCATCTCATGGGAATAAATTCATCCTGGTTGCTGTAGATTATGTGTCCAAGTGGGTAGAAGCAATAGCTTGTCCAACCAATGATTCTTCAGTAGTTATTAAGATGTTTAAGTCCATCATATTCCCTAGATTTGGAGTACCTCGGATAGTGATTAGTGATGGAGGATCCCACTTTATTAATAAGGTCTTCGAGAAGCTCCTAAGGAAGCATGGAGTTCATCACCGAGTTGCTACTCCTTATCACCCTCAGACCAGTGGTCAAGTCGAGGTTTCTAACAGACAGATCAAGGAGATCTTAGAGAAGACAGTTGGGAAGACAAGAAAAGATTGGGCAGCTAAGCTTGATGATGCTTTATGGGCTTACAGGACTGCATTTAAAACGCCATTAGGGACTACTCCATTTCACTTGTTGTATGGAAAAGCATGTCATCTGCCGGTGGAACTTGAGCACAAAGCAGCGTGGGCTGTGAAGCAGATGAACTTTGACCTTAAATCAGCTGCAGAAAGAAGGTTGATACAGCTTAATGAGTTGGATGAGATTAGACATCTTGCCTATGAGAACTCAAAGCTGTACAAGGAGAGGACTAAGGCTTATCATGACAAAAAGATTGTTTCTAGACGGTTTGAGCCTAATGACCAGGTACTTCTATACAATTCTCGTTTGCATTTGTTTCCAGGTAAGCTGAAATCAAGATGGTCCGGTCCCTACACAATAAAAGAAGTGCGTCCATATGGAGCTGTCGTGCTAGTCGGCAAGGAAGGTAATGAGTTTGCTGTAAATGGACAGAGGGTAAAACATTATTGGGCTAAGGCCGAGATTCCAAGAGGTCAGATTCTGCCTCTGGATGCTGCACCCTCTGCCTGAAAATTCTTGTCCGTCCGGTCAAGCTATTGACCTTAAACAAGCGCTGGGTGGGAGGCAACCCACCATTAGGTACTGGTGTTTTTCTACTTAATTTTTGGTGTTTTTGTTAGGATTTTACGTTTGTTTTTGTTTCTGGTGAGTTTTTGATTGCAGGTCTCGGATGAATTCGCAGTGCGTCGATCGACGCACTTCTGTGTCGATCGTCACAACACGATCGGAATCGCATTGCAGCGATCGTTGCGCTCTTGAGAAACGATCGACCATACACGAAAATCGCCAAGTAACGGTCGGTGCACTTAGTTCAACGATCGATGCATGAGCGACAGAGGTAAACCCGACAGAACTCAACAGAACCTTATCAATTTTTCTTTCTTTTTACCAATCCTTCGCTTGACACTACTGGGGACAGTGTGTCTTAAGTGTGGGGGAGGTGCTACTGACTTTTGTTTTCTGTTTTCTTAAGAGTCAGTCCGTTTTTCAAAACTTTTTGTTTTATTGAGTCAAAATTGTTTAAGTAAGAAACTATGATTTTCTGAGAAGATTTACAAGACTTGCAGGAACTTAAGTAACCATTGGGATGAAGTTGCAGGATCTATCTATGACTATTAGAAAACCCCATCACAGATCAACCTACTAGGAACACCCACATCACTTCAGGTATCAGAGGATCCTTTTACTGACTTCAATTTAATACTGACTTAGATTTCTCACCTAAGGGCTTGGTATACTTTGTGTTGGATTCCCTTGTTAGTTCTGACACAGCCTGTCAACCTATCCTATTTAGTTCCCTTCTCCCCTTCTATAAAGTAAAAAAATAAAAATAAAAATAAACTGAGGATGAGTTAGTAACTCCGAAGTGGTCATGGGAATGGTAGCAAACACTATTTTCTCTCATGTGATCCATGGAATGTGTCCAAAGTACACCCCATAACGGGAAGAACACTGATAAAAAAAATAAAATGATACCCAATGGGGAAAAATCAGTTGTTAAAGAAGGGAAAGAGAAGAAAGGGACTAGAGAAAGATAGTATGGTGGTCTAGAGCTGATAAGGTAAGAATCCATGTGCCCTTTGATCGATACTCCTTAGGTGAGACCGCACTTAAATACTTGCAGAAGTCAGTAGGGAGAATTTGAATGCTTGAATGTGATTGTGGAGTTTACTTAGGACAGTTACTAAGTGTGGGGGAAGTACATGTTGGTCTTGATATCCTGTGATTGATTCTTTCAGTGGTTTACTAAGGGGAATCTGAGTATTGTAGCTTCTAAGATGAAATGAGTTTCTGAAGAATTTTCAAACCTCTTCACCATGCTTTAGTTCTCTGTTTTGCTTGAGGGCAAGCAAAGGCTAAGTGTGGGGGAGTTGATATATCATGGTTTTTACTAGTTTTAGGCCATGATATAAGTGTGTTTTAGTGTCTTTTGTGTTCTTTTAGAGTCTTTTACAGGTATAATCAGGTTTGGAGCTGAGTTGGAGATAATGGAGCATTTTGGAGATTTTTGGAGTGATTGGCCGAGAGATAGAGTTCACTGTCCGAAACAGAGCACTGCGTCGATCATTGCACACTTGCAACGGTCGTTGCACCAGCGAGATGGGCCAAAACTCGGCCGTTTATGAAGAGTCAAGAATTTGCACTTTGATCCAGAAGTTCCTGATATTTACAAAGAAGCCCCTGGCCGAGATTAGACCTATATTATTGAGTTTTTAGATTTGTTTTACATTACGCCTTGATAATTAAGAGCAGAGGATTTCTAGAGCTTTTGGGGCTGATCTGAACCTTTACTTCATATGTATTTGGAGAAGATTTCGAACCCCTTTTACTCTTATTCTTTTATGCAATTTATTCATCATATGATTATGTTTTCATTATCTAAGTCTGAGTAGATTCCTAGTTAGGTTTAGGGTTTCTCACATAGGATTTCATGGCTTGCTAGACTTGTTAAATTCAGTTAAGGATTCATAACTATATTTTTTCTTCAATCTAATTGTGCTTAAAGCTAGTTCTAACCTGATCAATTAGAATCTAGATCTTAGGTTGCTAAATACGTCACGGAAGTGGGGTTTAGGAATCTGAACTAATTAGGTTGAGCAATTAAACTACTCGCAAACGAAAGTTTGGTTTAGGATAATTGTGAACATATCAAACCTGGAATTAATGCTAGTTTAATCTGTTAGTTCTCGCAAACGAAAGTTTGGTTTGCTGCACTTAGACTTAGAGAATTATCGCAAAGGAATTTGGTTAGTTCTGTATCTGTGTTTTGAGTTCTAGAACTGTGCTTAATTAGATCCTTACTGAATGAACTGTCTACTTGTCTGATTTCCTGAGAACGCCCTAGACTTAGCGCTTTTAATTACTTGCTTTCACAACCGTTAATCTCTGCTACTGATTTACTTTCTCGCACCGCTTTTAATTCAATCACATTGTTTTCTTCCTAGTATTAATCCGTTTCGTTCTATTGAATACCAGAGTTCCTGTGGATTCGATAACCCTATATACTACAACTACTGAACTGTGCACTTGCAGTTAGAGAATAGGGTAAAACTTAGAACCTATCACATCACAAACTTGATCGGCGCACGCTCTTCTGTCGCTTAGTAAAGGCACTTTGGCATTTGGATATTTAAACTCTAAACTATGGTCAACATCCTCTTCAGAAGGCTTAGCACCCTCATCCTCAGATGTCTCCTATGAATGCTCCACCACAGCGGCCCCCCCTAGGAAACCTCGTTGTCACCGACCCTCCTCTTTTTCAAGGTCGCCTCAGCGACTCCCTTCCTCTTTTCTGTGGCGGACCTCTTTCGAGAAACAACGCCTTCCCCGCCCGCAGAAGCACCCTTTGTATCCTTATCCGCAACAGCACTCTCCGACTCCATATCTATTATGGATTGCCTAAGGGTATCAATACCAATTTTCCCTTCGGGTTCCGATTTAGCAGTGTGAAACTGAGAATCCAACCCAACAGTTAGAGCATCATCTTGACCCACGGATTTCTCCGTAGACCAAACCTCCAAGCTTGGTTCCTCCAGATTGGTCTTCATAGTCTCCAAAGGTGGTGTGGTGTCATCGTCCGCCGGCTCCTACACTAAGTTAAATTTGACATAAACAGACGTGTTCTGCTGAGAATCTTCTTGGGATGCTTCATCTCGGCCTATCGATTCAGACAGGGAGGGCTCGGTGCACTCTGAAAAGCCAGAAGCATAACTAGGCAGCCTAAACCTCGCTTTAATATCTGCAGAAGCAATATACCGATCGGATCAACAAGTTCAAGTGAAAATAACGACAATTCGGAAGTCCGGACTTACCATACATAACTGTCAAAAGCCGCCACTAATCTTCACAATGTAAAGGACTCCCAAGTTCGCTGATTCACCGCGAAAATGATGCTTTTATTCCTCTTAATCAATGTCACCCAATATTATTCACGATACCAAAAAACATCACTAACCAATTTAGAGTCCTCTACCAGAACAAAAATTTCAACCAATTTGGTGTTGGAATTGTGTTCAGCAATCTCTGTACTGTCTCTAGAAAGTAAGAGTATGTCAATGATCAGACATAAGTCATACAATGCTGGGGGTCATGATGGCTTGCTAGAGTCCGCTCATGATCTATAAGTCTTGGACTTATTGCCTTTATTGTATGATCCCATATGGGTCACACGCCTAAGCCAACAGGAAAACGTGTAGGAACGGTTAAGCAGAGGTACGGTAAAAGTGCTAGGCATTTACTGTGTTTAGAGAGTTAAAGGGCTTGATTAAATCATGGGATTTAATCAAATTGGGAATTGGGCCTTAAGGGCCCAATAGAACTAAAAGAAGGGTTTTATAAGCTGAAGCCAAAAACCCTTCTCTCCCTAACCCTAACCCAGCCGCGAGCCACTCTTCTCTCTGCGCCTCCTCTTCCTCGGTCTAGCAGCCTCATTCCTGACGGTGTGCGTGTGTGAGCCTTTGGAGGATCCATCTCTCGGTGTATCTCCCTGATCATTGACCTGTTCATCAATTCCGCTGCAAACAAACAGGTAAAAGGTGAGATCATATGTTTCTAAATAAGAACACCTAGATCTAATGCATGTTTAGGTTGATATCAATATGAGAATTGAATCAGGATCAACCAAAACTTCCAACAGTGGTATCAGAGCCATTGGTTCTTAGGATTTCTTGTTTTAGATTCATGTTTAGGTTGTTTAATCTGTTTAGAAGTGTTTTGAATCCATTACTGATAAGAAAAACACTTAAGAAACTGATTTGAATCCTAAACACACTAAAGAAATCGCAAACCGAGCTATATGACTCGGGTTTGTCGATTTGCCAAGGAGAGATCGACCGGCTTGGCCGGTTGGTTTTTACGGCCGAGAGATATGGCCGGTTGGGTCGGGATCGGCTCGATCGTTTGATGCACGGGTCGATCACGGATCTATCGCGTGATCATACCGATCGCATGAAGCTCACGGCGAGTGATGATCCGATCGACGAGCTGATCGCGTGCTTTGAGCATGGATCAACACGATCGTATGCACCTCACGCCGAGCATCATCCCGCCTGATCCGAGCACCATCCCGTCCCGATGGATCGTCCCGTCCGGCTGTCGTCTCGATCTCGGATCGTTGGCGCACGGCTTGCGGCTGGACGATCATTCCTTGATCGCAAAGCTAGGGCAACGTGATCTCGGTTCATTCGGTTCGGTTAATGGTTCGGTTTAAAACTCAATTAAAATTGATTCGTTCTGGTTTAATAAACAGATTTTAATAATTTTATTAAAGTCTGGTTAAACCAGGATTAGAAATCCAATGTCGAAAGAAATATTGGATTTAGTGCCTAAACCAGGAATTTCTAATTTGATTTGGTTGGACCAAATAAATTGAGAAATTCCGGTTTAGTAAATAACCGGTTGACAATTGTGGTCATCGTAGTAATTAAAACTTGGTTAGACCAGTTTTAATGAACCAGACCGGTTATGTCAATTAATTGGACAATTGGGTCATGTTTTGGACATGGACCAATTCTTGGGCCTCGGGCCAAGAAGTTAAAACAATTGGGCCAGTTAATTGAGTCTTTCTTAAGATCAATTTAAAATTTATTTTATAATATTATAAAGTCGATTTTAAATTATAGATTTCCGAAATTTTGAAATTAGAAAGTTTCTTAAAATAGAAGTTTCTGAATTTGCGGGTTTTGGATTTTAAGAAATTTCTAAAGTTAGAAAGTTTCCGTTTTTAGAAAGTTTCCAATTTTAGAAAGTTTTCAAAAATAGTAGGTTTCCATAAATAGAACGTTTCCCGAAATAGTAATCTTCTATTTTGGGAATGAATTTTTTTTAAATAAACCTACGAACCTCAAATAATATCAAGCGTTGGATGTCTTGTCCATTCTATGTCAGCTGTCGAAGCCCATTCAATTATATTCATGGCCTTACAGTGTGAGGGTGTCTGCTTTTGCGTGGGTAAGACGGTTTGTGATTCATAAATGTCATTGGGAGTCCCAGACATTAATGATTACATGACTGTATAGTCTGGTTTTCTTGACTAGGCCATCGGGAGTCCCGGGCCTTGAGACATCAGGGTGGATTGGGCCTCGGGCCCAGATTCACAACCAAGAGTTATATCACGGATATAATTAGCCGATATAGGGCTTACCGATATAAGCTAAGGATTGGTGACGGCCAGTGGCCCACTTTAATCTTAGTTATATGTGGATCTTGGAATCATTATATTCTATTGAGGGTAACTGATGTTATTGAATATAATGCATGATTAATCATATTAAAGTTAATACGAGATTAATCATATTGAACATATTAACTAAAATCCTTTTATCTTATATTTCAGTTATGACTAGCACAAACAATCAAAACACTTTCTCGATCCGGTCTGTCCTTAAGATGGACAAGCTGAACGGATCAAATTTCTTGACTTGGTCGCGGAACCTGAGGCTAGTTCTCAGACAGGAGAGAAAGGACTATGTCCTTGAGAGAGCTCTCCCCGTAAGGATCGGGTCCAATGCTTCTCATGCAGTATATGATGCTTGGAATAAGCATTATAATGATGCGGTAGATGTGCGTGGTCTGATGTTGGCTACCATGGATTCAGACTTGCAGAAGCAATATGAGAGCATGGAGTCGCCAACAGAGATGATCAGCAGCCTGAAATTGAAATTTCAGGAGCAGATAAGAGTGGAGAGATACCAGTTGGTTAAGTCTCTCACTAGCTGCAAGCTACCAAATGATAATCCGGTAAGTCCTCATGTCAGTAAAATGATGGGTTACATTGATAACCTGAGGAAACTGGATTATCCAGTTAGCCAGGAATTGGCAACTGAGATCATTCTGCAGTCACTGCCGTCAAGCTATGATAAGTTCGTAAGGAACTATATCAAGAAAGGCTTAACGAAGACGTTGACTGAACTGCATGATATGCTCAAGACGGTTGAGCCAAACGTGAAGAGTAGGTTTATGAAACCTAGTACTGACAAGGGTGAAGACAAAGTTGTCCAGATTTTGAATCATGGCAAGCGTGTGTCTTCCGAGCCCAAGTCAGATACCTCTTACGTTGGTAAGTGCTGCTACTGTAAAGAGAGAGGGCATTGGAAGAGAGATTGCATAAAATTCATGGAAGACGATGAGGAGTTAAAGTTAATGTATGAGACTACTTCCTCAGGTATTAATGTTATTACTTCAAGTTCTACCTTGCAGGTATTGATTACTGGCTGTGGCACTGATATTTGTTGAAATATGCAGAGCCCAAGCAACAGTAGAACGTTGAAGGAAGGGCAAGTGGAACTGCATGTCTGGAAGGAGCTATGGACGCTGCCTAAGTCATAGAGTTTTCACTTGTAGATGCCTTCTAGGCTTGGTTTTGTATTAAGTAATTGCTACAATGTACCTGCTTTATGCAGAGTTATCTTTCATTTTCTTGTAAGAATTTGAATGATTTTATTTTGATAAAAGACAAGGTTTTGTTCTTTTGATCTTAATGAAATATTAATTGTAGCACCCTATTCAAGGAATGGGTTTTATATCTTAAACCAAAGAATGCCTAAATGTAACATAAATACCAAATTGGTTTAAATCTGATGAATTAAACCTGATTTTTCTTGGCATAATTGTCTTGGTCACAGAGAGTAAGTCGGATTCAGAAATCCCATAGTTATGAACTGTTGGGCTCATTGAATGAATGTCTTATGAGACTTGAATTCTGCTTACTAGACCAAAAGACAAAGGGCCCATCTTAGCCGAGCTAAAGAAAGGCCCAAAAGCTTATTGGAGATTGAACATACTCATGTATGTGGTCTGATGAGCAACAATGCCAGAGAAAATTTTCTTGTACTTCATTGTCTCTACTGATTACTTCAGTGAGTAAGACTGTGTTCATTTGATGAGACACATGTCGGAATTCTTTGACATAGTCGAAAGAGTTCCAGAATGAGGTATAGAATCTGAATGACAGAAGTATTAAGACTCTGGATTAGATCACGAGTGAGAATACTTGAGTCATTAATGGTGTGATCATCTGAATGAGTGTGAAGTCGTTTCACAGCTCAATTCTCCTGAAAACCTTGAGGTGTTTCTAAGAGAAAGAATCAGATCTTATTAGAAATGATTAAAGATGAGTCACACGAATCTTCCATGATATTTTAAGAATAACGCTCTAGAAATATCTAAATTTACGCTAAAATAGTTCCACAAATATCGGTTGAAAGACACCACGTTAATGTGGATTGGAATCAACCCAAATTTGTCTTTACTGAGTATTTGTAGTTGTGCTACTTCGCTGGTTGTCCTAGAGAAACTAAGGATTGTTACTTTTACGTCCAATCTGTTTTCTAAGAAGGGAAGTTATTTTCAAGAAGAACAGTGGGAGTAAAAGCATAACTCGAAGTTTTCTTAGGGAAACCAAGGCTCGGTACTTTTACGACCATTCTGTTTTCTAAGAAGGGAAGTTACTTTCCAAGAAGAACAGTGGGAGTAAAAGTACAACTCGAAGAAATTCGAGAAATACAGGAGGCTGCTCAACCTGTTGAGGGAGAGCAACGGATGGATTTACAGATTTCTGTAGAATCTACACCCGTGGAGCCTGAAGTTCGGAGATATGAATGAATCAGTTACTAATCCGAGAGTGATTTCTCGTTATTAGTTGAACCTGATAATCATTGAAATCTGCACCTGTAGAGCCTGAAGTTCGCAGATATGAAAGAGTCAGTCGCTAATCCGAGAGTGAATTCTCGTCATTAGTTGAACCTGATGATCATTGTAAGTTCGAATGATCTGATGATCATTGAAAACGACAAATCTGCGAAATTCAAAGAAGTGAGCCCGGACTCCGAAGAATTACATCTTGTGTAAGTTGGCTTCATCGATCCATTCATGGATGGAAGCAAACATATCGGAGTTGGAATCTTCGTTCTGTTGAAGTAGTCAAGTTTTTTTGACTTGAACAGGAACGAAATGGAACTGAGCGTTTACTAATAGATTAGTGGGAGCGATATTGCATTTCTCAAAATGTATGTCGATGACATACTGATTCTCGGAAACAACGTCCCAATGCTGTAGTCGGTAAAGGACTGGCTTGGGAGTTGGTTTAGTGATTGACATGGGTAAAGCCACGAAAGTCTTGGATTCTGGATCTAAAGATAGAGATCCAGAAGAGCTGGTAGGACAAAGTCAGGATTCTTAAATTGACAAAGTCCTACACGTTTTCAGCACTCCAAGAAGGGTTTTTAAGCCAATGTCACATGGCAATACGTTAAGCAAGAAGCAGTGTCCTACGATAACTGCTGAGCTTGAATGCATGGATAGGATTCATATGCGACGGCAATTGGATCTATCATGTATGCCATGACACGTACTTGTTTTGATATTGCTTTAATGTTAAGCAAAACAAGTAAGGACCAGTCAAATCCAGCAAAGAATCACTGGATTGCCGTAAAGAATATTCTAAAGTATTTGAAGAATACTAAGGATAAGTTCTTTAGGTAAAGAAGAAAGTGAGGTGCTACAAGTCGATAGAGTCTGAAAGGCAAGTTTCCAACAGACAAAGATGATTTCCGGTCACAGTCCGGATATGTCTTGTGTCTGTCTGGCGGTGCACGGCACTATTGCTGACTCCATGACTTAAACTGAATGATTCGCAGCTTGGGAAGCGGCGAAAGAGGTTGTTTGGAAAGAATAGTTCATCACTGAACTTGATGTGATTCCCAGCTTAGATGAGACTAGCTGCACATCAAAGATCCAAACACTTAGTGGAATAACCTATTCCGTAAGATAAATGACAGAGATGTTAAGTAGATCAGCAAGTTTCAACGAATGAGAACGTTGCTAATCTATTAACGAAGCCACTCCTTGAGCCTAAGCACGAGTCGCGGACTGTTGCTGTAGGATAAGTGAAATTAAGATGTAGTCTTAATTTCAGTGGGAGTTAGTAAAGGGCTTTATTTAGTTATTGATATGTTCTTGTAAAACATATAATGATGTTTAATGAAATTATTATTTCAAGATTATTTTAACTGTGATGAAATAATCGTTCCAAAATGAAATGAACCATTTTATAGGTCATCGAAGTAAATGACTTGATCTTGAGTCATCAAAGTCATTTAGCTTGGTCATAAGACCCTATATTTGATAGATGGTTTATATCATCCTGTCCCTAGTCGAAGGTTGTTGAAATTGGAACACCAACAACCGTGTGAGACTGGATTGGTACGTGACTTATGACAAAGTCTTAATGTGTCATAGATGCGCGGCATCAAAGTCAGTACATAGGTGTATGTTGGGGAACATACGACCGGACAAGACCCGCTTATAAGAACTCTTCAGGATATTTATATCTGTGTCATAAGAGATTCTTACTACGACTATAGAGTATAGTCCTTAGACCTGAGTTCGCATGCATGTGACTGCACATGGACTGATGCACTTTGATCATTGTCTAACGCTATCGTTCTGCGATAGTTATAAGGACCTTGTTTGGGTACATTATGAAATGAGTAGTTTACAGTGATGGAACAAGACGGAATTTGTCCCTCCAATATAAATGGAGTGAATATCTCTAGGCCAATCGGAGATTTGAATACTGGAAAACGCATGGCCATGCTCAAACGGACTTTCCCGAGTCGTTTGGATTGTCAGTATCAAATCAGAGTCCGATGAACAAGATTAGGCTTTATAAGGATGACACTAATCTTGCCTTATGACTAATCGAGATATTGAGACAAAAGGATTATGAATACAGAGATTCCAGTTCAAGTGGGAGATTGTTGGAATTGTGTTCAGCAATCTCTGTACTGTCTCTAGAAAGTAAGAGTATGTCAATGATCAGACATAAGTCATACAATGCTGGGGGTCATGATGGCTTGCTAGAGTCCGCTCATGATCTATAAGTCTTGGACTTATTGCCTTTATTGTATGATCCCATATGGGTCACACGCCTAAGCCAACAGGAAAACGTGTAGGAACGGTTAAGCAGAGGTACGGTAAAAGTGCTAGGCATTTACTGTGTTTAGAGAGTTAAAGGGCTTGATTAAATCATGGGATTTAATCAAATTGGGAATTGGGCCTTAAGGGCCCAATAGAACTAAAAGAAGGGTTTTATAAGCTGAAGCCAAAAACCCTTCTCTCCCTAACCCTAACCCAGCCGCGAGCCACTCTTCTCTCTGCGCCTCCTCTTCCTCGGTCTAGCAGCCTCATTCCTGACGGTGTGCGTGTGTGAGCCTTTGGAGGATCCATCTCTCGGTGTATCTCCCTGATCATTGACCTGTTCATCAATTCCGCTGCAAACAAACAGGTAAAAGGTGAGATCATATGTTTCTAAATAAGAACACCTAGATCTAATGCATGTTTAGGTTGATATCAATATGAGAATTGAATCAGGATCAACCAAAACTTCCAACATTTGGTAGAGCTTTATTCACATCAAGGCTAACCACCTCGGACCCACGGCCAAGGCGATCTCCGCGATCAATACGGATCCTTCTACCAGCAAACGAAGTGCCGGTCTCGAATCTATCACTTCTTTCATCTAACAACAATGGGACATGATCATCCTCATCTTCCTCCCCACATCGTCGGAACCCAAATGCCCCGAGTTGTTCTTACCCAAAGAATCTTCTAGGCTCACCGAGTCCGAAGCAGAGCAAAAGGTGGAGTCAATGTTGGATTCGATATCTTTCGCCCCAAAAATGGAAGTCATACCAAGAAGAGCCGAAATAAGCGCAACAAAGCTAACATGGATACGACAGAGCAGAATAATCGGTTCTCTAAGCGGTAAAAAAACTAGGATTATATACTAGAATGATGAGCAACCACCAAGAGTAGAAGAAGGTCGAGAAAGAGAATTGTGGAAAACACAAGAGTCGCAAACAAAACGACATAGGAGAAGAAGTAGGTTACATGTTTCAATATTCGCCAAGAAATGGGAGAAGAAGAGAGAGGAGAGGTTTAAATAGAGAAAAGAAAGAGAAGCGTAAGAATCTGAACCGACATGTGGCAAGAAGGCACGACGATCAATGATATCTCCCCCGCGTGCAAGACAAAGGCGAGAAACCATACAAGATTTAATAAAAATGTTGATTCAATTGTCGCGCGTGCGGCTCAGTCGTGAAGGATCTTGAAACCCTAATCACTTTCAACTCTTTGACTCCTAGACGGGGGCCAAGATGCGTCGAGCTACAAAACTTGAAACAAATTTGACGCATTCGCCAAGGGCTTAGTCCACCGAACAGGGGGTGGGGTATTTATTGTAGGAGGTGGGCTAAGAACCCCCAAATAGTTAGTCCCATCTTGACAATTAAGCCCAATTCCCAAAGTCAACTAGAATCAGACCAGATCCAGTCCATGTGGGCCCACCGGCCTGTCACCATTACGGCGCCGATCTACAGTATTGATATCAATCAGAGGACGACGCATGGCGGAGTGGATAGGCGAACAGTGACCTATCTGAATAGTAGCATGACGTAGTACAATGATCATAGCAACATCGTGATATACCATGGATTTTAGGGATTTTAACCATGGTATATGTCTTTGTTATCAAGTCTTTCTATGTGTTTTGGAGTCTTTTCAGGTGTTTTACAGGTTTAAGAACATCTGGAGCCTAATTGGACGTTTTGGGAGCATTTGGAGCAATTATGCACTATTTAGAGACTTCACTGGCTGCGTTTTCGCCTTGCAACGGTCGTTGCAGTTCTACAGTGGTCGAGGCAGTAGGTAGACGCAGTTCTGCACCCAAAAATCTGCATTTTAGAGAAATTACAGTTTTTGCCCAGAAACTTCCCAGACTTGCAAAAAGGCCCCCCCCCAGACGTGTTTTAGACTATATATTAGGGTTTTTAGCCACTTGTTAAGGCTACGCTTTTCTTAAGTCTTATTTTATTTTCAGAGAGAGTTAGGGGCTGATCCTGATCTCGAGAGAGAGAGGATTTTGAACCCCAGTTCTTTATTTGATTTTATAATATTTGGTTTTCTATTCATGATGTCTTCTGTTTCGATGAACATGTCTGAGTAGATTACCTGTTAGGTTTAGGGATTCTCATTAGGGATTTCATGGAATTATAGGTTAATAAATCTGTAGGGATTCATATCTGTTAGTTCTTCATCTAGGATTGTTCTTACTGCTTGATCTGAATTAACTATCCAGATTTATGATGTTAGGTTGATTGATACAACGACAGTTGGTTAAGTTCTTAATCCTATCGTTGCCTAGAGTCCTTGCGCCTAAGTACTACATTGACATCGCGCCGCTAAACAGTTCAGGCGCAAGGCTCGAGGCACATGCCCCAGAAAGAGGCAGCGGACGACACGTCATCCCGAATTAGAGGAGATCTGACAATCGCGCTCTATAAATGCTCTCTGAAGACCATTTATGAGCGGCATCCAAAATTTATTGCCACAAATACTACTTGTAACTTCTCTCTTATTATTCTGATATGTTCTCTTAAAGCTTGTTTAGAAGACCGAACTGATATCCCTTCGTAATCAGTTCGAAAATCTAAACATTTCACACCTTTCTCAGTTACATCAATATAAATACGGTCCCCGGCCTGTTCTCCATACGATTCCCATCATGTTTTTATAACCAAATGTCTCGCTAAAGTTAATCTTTCTATTTAAATAAAAAATCTCGACTTAATCGACATTAAAATATACTTAGTGATCTTGTGGATCAACAAAAAAGCTCATACTAAAACTTAGATCTTGAGATTCTTGACCAACATCAATAGTGGTGAAAGAGAGAGGAACGTAACATTACACTGTGCTGGAAATAAAAACGATGAAAACAGAAGAAAGGAAAACTTTACCCATCGGCCAAATATCATTTTTTGGACCAACAAAACAAAAAAAATTATAGTCAAACGTTATTGAGAGATGGGCCTTTAAGAGAGAGCGACGCAACGGCTTCAGCAACAGTCAAGAAGAGAAACTCAGGCCTCATGAACTCTTCTTCTTCGTCAGCTCTTTGTAGCTTCTCCACCACTTCACTTAATGGGTTTACAAACACAAGCTGCAGAAATATCCGGTTAAGATAACAAAACTAATTACATTTTCTTGGTTAAGTGACAAAAACTTGGTTTGCAGAACAACTTCACCTCAATGTTCTTCTTCGCCGTCGTCTTCTTCAATTCCTTAAAGAAGGAGACTCCGTTTGTGTCTACCCCACTCACGGCTTTAACATATGTATGAATTAAACAGAATTAGCTACGAAACTCAAGTTTTTTTTTGGATATGATGGTATGGTTAAACTAGATCGGTTTGATTAAGACTAACCTGACATTTCAAGAATCAAGAATTGAAGGCTGGAATGTTTCTCCTGAGCTTCCTCTTCTTCGCATTCTTCGATCCAACGAGATGTTCTACAACGTTTTTACACAATCCAGATGAAGAGAAAGTTAGTACAAAGTCTAATGGATCCCAACTTCAAAACTAAATGTAGAAAAAAATATATAGTTTATATAACTAACCTTTCGGTGAGGTAGTTCGAGTTGGCAAAATTGACAGGAGATTCAATGCTTAAGACAAGGAAACCTGGGATCCTCAGTGCTTCTTTGTAATGATGAAGATTCCGGTATACATCTGTCCCCGGAATATTCCCCATAATAACCGTCTTCGGCCTCGTTACTTGCATCAACAACTTGAACAAAGATAATCCCACCGCAATAGCTAAACCCTGTTGGACGGATAGAAAAATGACACCAAAGAACGCGCATAGCATCACCAAGAAATCGAATTTGTCGATCCTCCATATATGACGAGCCGCTGGAAGGTCGATGAGACCGATGACCGCAGTCACAATGATGGCACCGAGGACCACGTTGGGAGTGTATTCAAAAAGTGGCATTAGGAAGAGGAGTGTAACCATAACCGTGACCGACATCACGATGTTTGAAACAGCGGTTTTACATCCGGCGTTGTTGTTAACTGCCGATCTAGAGAAAGCTCCGGTAGTGACGTAGCAGGAAGTGGCGGAGCCTACTACGTTCATTAGACCTATGGCGATCATCTCTTTGTTTCCGTCTACGTGGTAGTTCTTTACCGCTGCGAATATTCTTCCCACTGCGATTCCTTCCTGTGTTGGTCAGAATGTATGCACAGAACAAGACCGAGTTGAATTCAAAGAAGGCTAATATAAGATTAAGGAGAATTGAGATGAAAGAAAGTTTACAGTGAGGGAGACGATTCCGGTGATGAGTCCTGTTTTGGCAACGAGTCCGAGATGACTTCCGTGAAACTGAAGCATGTTCCAAGAAGGTGGGTTCAAACCTTCTTGTAATTTACCAATCTGCACGTCCACCAAAGATTCAAAAAAAAATCTGCCAAAAAAAAACAGAGGATTGGTTATGTATAAAGGAAGAGGGAAGCTTACGACGCTGATGCCATGACGATCGGCTCTGGAAACAAAGACAAGAAGCGTAGAGACGATAACTGAAAGTAGCGGAGCTCCAGCTGAGACCCAGAATAGCTTCGGCTTCTTCATGCTCTGCATCCGGTTGAGAGAAACAATGGCGGTCCATTGTAAAATGAAGCGTAACAAATGTTCCACATGCATTAAAATGGTAATTAATAGCGAGAGATACGCAAACATACGAGGTGACGGGTCGCGAGCAAGAACAGCAAGAAGCAAACTCCCATCACAATTGTTTGCCATGACCACTGCGCAGTACCATTGAATATCATAAATAAATGATGTCAAATGTGAATGAAACAGATGAAGAATGAAGAAAGAAACCTCTTTGGTGTGGTGGAAAACAGAGGAGAGAACAGAGACTACACCCATTTGCTTAGTGAAATGAGTTATCCCAAGCAGAGCTTTTAGCTGTTGCAATGATACTATTATGGCTGCTCCCGCCATAAACCCTATTAGGGTTGCTTTTGATAGAAAGTCTATTATAAATCCCAGCCTGCATATTCATATATAAAAAGGTCAAATACTCCACCAATTATGAATTTTATAAAATGCCTCTGGAGTTTTTTCTGTTTATTTTTAACGTAAATTTTAGTTTTATTCGATGTGTGATTCTTTGTATTCTTCAATGTATTTTCTATTGTTTGAATTATTTTTGGTTAATGATAATGTGAAAGAGAGTAAAAAATAGTATTTAATCTCTGCGCATTCACCCAATACATCTTATAAAACGAAATGGAGGCAGTATTATACTCCCTCCGTTTCACAAAGAGTGTCGTTCTAGCATTTTTCACACATATTAAGAAAACAATCAAATTTTCTGTTTTACCCTTAATTAATTACACTATATAATGTGTTCACACTTATTAATAAGCTAAAAGACAAGGATAAAATTGAGAATGTATTTAAAATTTTGTATTGAAAATGTAAAACGACACTTATTTTGAAACAAAAATTTAGTCTTAAAACGACACTTAATATGAAACGGAGGAAGTATCATATACCCAAACAGTTATATAAATTTTTTTATAATTTTTTTTCCAACATATTAATAAAATTTTATAAAATCTAGAAACTAATTAAAATACTCTTTTCATATAACACAGGAAACTCATTTTTATTAATTTAGTCGTTTAAGTTTACAGAATCTGTATATTTTATGTTTTTTTAGTAATGGAATTTATGGTAAATATATAAGATTAGGTCAATTTCTTATAAAAGTCAAAAGTTAAAACCAAATCAAACAAACATATTATATAACCCTATAGATTGATAGTAAAACCTGGCTCAGGCCCATTATATTGACCTCTGAACACATGTTTCCAACAGAACGAACAGTCAACAGATAACAAGTGGTTCATGCAAAGCTAAAAAACTTTTATGAGAGTAAATAGATATAGACATAACCTGAGGATTCCAAGAGAGGCTTGAAAGAGACCAGCAAAGAAGGTCGACGAGAAAGCGAGCTGTAAAAAGAGAACAGGGTTGTCTACGGGAGACACTTGTTGTCTTAGCATGGACCCTAAGATCAACGACGCTATGGAGACTGGTCCCACCGCCAGATCTCTTGAGCTGCCCAACACCGCATAAACCAACGGTGGCACAAAGCTCGAGTCTACATACATCAACACACACATACACACACGTGTGTGTATATTTACATTAACTACTATTATAACTCTTTTTTAGTTCCTTTATACTCCCTCCGTATAAAATTAAACTAAGTTTAAGAGATTTTATTTTGTCTAAATATAAATCATCTTTTCAATTTTCAATGTAAAATTAATGGTATGTTTTAGTTTTTTGACCATTTATATTCTGCAGATTAGTTTATGATTGGTTAATTTTTTTTCAAACTAATAATAAATGATAGTTTAGTTTAGAAAAACTATAAAATTTAATGATTTCTTAATATGTGTGTAAAAACCTTAAACTTAGTTTATTTTTATACAGAGGGAGTATCAAAGAATAATTCGATACAATTTCACTTTAGATTCTTACATAGACCGACGATTGGTGGCAAATTAGCTAGCTTCGCGTAACTTATCCCCTGGTTTTTTAAAAGACCATTACGAAAGAAAAAAGTATCAATCTTGAAGAAAAAGATCAAGAATTTGGATTAAAGGGTTAGTCATGAACTCGTGATTGGTCGGAAGGTGAAATGGGTCATCGTCGGATTTTGTAATTCTGTACGTACCTGAGGAATAGCTAGACTGGCGATGGTGAGACCTGAAACGACGTCGGATTTGAGGAGTCTGAAGCTGTATTCGGGACACCATTGGAGGATTGGAAAAATGTATTGAGCGGCTCTTATGAATTTGGTACGGTTCGGTTGTCCTCTAAACTGTCTTAAAGGATCGTCAGGGAAGAAAGTCTCCTTCAGTCTTGTCTTCAGCTTTGCCGCCGTGCTCCTATGCGGCGGAGCAACCACCTTGTGCACCTCCATTAAATTATGTATGCGACTCTCTTCGTGTTATGTTTCCTTTCTTGGCTTTTTATTGATAATGTAACCACGAGTGTTGTTGTTTCGGGTCGGTCTTTAACATTTTATACTGGTAAGCTCAATTGGCCACTCATTTTCTTTTTTGGTATTTCAAAAGAAATAATTATTTTGGAAACTTACACGTACTGTTGTTTTGAAAAGAGCAATAAATTTGTAGTTTGTGCCAATATTCTGTTTTGTTTGTCTTTTTAGCGTTTTATTGAATTCCAAAAAATATCTAATTAATATAAAACATTCGCCAGCTTGATAATTGTGATAATGCATATACAATACATACCTAATAGTATGAATGATAACAAATTAACAAGAAAAATATAGCACGTAAGAACAAAATAAGCAGTATGTTCATCTCTGAAATTTGAGTAATTAATACGCAATAATGCATCTATATGTGCTTAATGCTAATTAAGATCGCTAACAAACAGAGAGACGCCCAACTAGCCTCCTAGGAATTGTTACACTAATCCGGACAAAGATAAAAAGTTGATGAAAGTTTAGACTTATCGTCTTTGGGTCAATGAATTGAGCCCACACTATAGGTTAAAAATATTACTATTATTTATAGAATATTTGTAGAAGCATAGGGATACAGTGTTTGATATTGCGTCAATAATTATCCAAGACAGATGATTAAAATCAAACTACGGTTAAAAACAATTAAAACAAGATTCATAAACCCAATTAACTCGTGGTTTAGGTAATGGTCGAATAATTCACAATAGAATTACAATTTACAAGACTAGAGTTTTAATTCTTTCACTGCGTATTTAATAATGACTGATCATAGCTAATATCTTATGTAGCAAAATATTTTGATTTTCACATGTCCAGATTATACGAATTTACATTACTTTATCTATTAGGTTTCACTAGACATAAAAACGTCTTCTGGCCTTCACTTTTCAGAGTACATATACTATCCACAAATCAGCTCTGCATTAATGTAGATGTAACAACACTTTATCACTTAACTCTTCTCTGATGCCAATCAATCTCCTAGAAAATAAATGTGCATGTGAAGATTATAGTTCATAGTTCCACTGCCAAAACAACTAAAATAGTTTAATTTGTTTTATGACATGATTCATTCATTTTACTATTAAAAATATATACGGATGGTCAAATGGAATAACAAACAAGACAACCCTTCATTTAGGGATAAGTGATTTCTAACCTATACTAATATAGTCAATCCTTAAATAAGTGAGAACCATTAGGACATTATCACTTGGTTTTTTAATTATCTTTCTAGTTTAACTAATACATAAGTGATATGATATGCCAATTAATAGTTGATACTCGAAGATTGTCTTCTCGTGTGAATCAGATCGAGTTTATATTAATCTAATAAATCAATCTCGGACATTCCTTGTTTCCGGTCAAAGAAACGAAAGGGACAAGAAAAATTGAAATATTCATATAACATGATGAAGAATCTAACCAAACTCGTAAAAGAAATACTAGAAGAAGTTCCAACCAAACCTATCTACGTCGATATTATGGACGAAAAGTCTATAACTTTAACCTACATATTTGAATTAAGTCTACACGGCTACTATAATTATATGAATATAAATGACTCTTAGACATAATAATTGCGATTCATACTATTTTGTCAGTAATGAGTGAATGGTAACTAAAGATAGTTTGGTGGGCTTAGATCTATTAAATTTAACCAAACACTAGATTTTGACCCGCACTTAGAAAGTGCGGGTTTAATTTTCTTTACAAATTTTACTTTTTATTCATTTTGTTAATAGTAGTTTAGATTTTTAATTATGTAATCTAATTTTGATTATAATTGTTTAACCAACATTAAAAACAGTGAGTTAGCAATTTAGTTTTTTTTTAAATGAATTATGTGTTATTTGGAGGAGATATATCGTAAAGATTAAGAGATTAAAATAACGATTCACATTATATATTTTAATCTGTGTTGTATCGTAAGATCATAGTTTGAAAAAAATATATATATGTGAAAACAACTATTGTAAAAGTTATGTGATATATGTTTAATTTTTATTTTATTTATCTAAAATATTATTTTATAAAATACATGTTGTAGTCGTATATATAATTTGCAAATTTGATAGAACTATCCGTTAAAAACTTCATTCAAACATAAAGCATAATTTGACGCTTTAAATATTTGAATAATATAAGTATGAAATCATTTTAATATTTTATTAATTTTAAAATATATCAGCTGAAGTTATTTACTATATGCGAATTTTTGTTTAGAAAATTTATAATCGAGATTGGCTAATTAAATTTTCAACCCGTTTAATTAATTAAATATTTTTTAATTATGTAATCTAATTTTGATTATAATTGTTTAACCAACATTAAAAACAGTGAGTTAGCAATTTAGTTTTTTTTAAATGAATTATGTGTTATTTGGAGGATTAAAATAACGATTTCGCATTATATATTTTAATCTGTGTTGTATCGTAAGATCATAGTTTGGAAAAAATATATATATGTGAAAACAACTATTGTAAAAGTTATGTGATATATGTTTAATTTTTATTTTATTTATCTAAAATATTATTTTATAAAATACATGTTGTAGTCGTATATATAATTTGCAAATTTGATGGAACTATCCGTTAAAAACTTCATTCAAACATAAAGCATAATTTGACGTTTCAAATATTTGAATAATATAAGTATGAAATCATTTTAATATTTTATTAATTTTAAAATATATCAGCTGAAATTATTTACTATATGCGAATTTTTGTTTAGAAAATTTATAATCGAGATTGGCTAATTAATTTTTCAACCCGTTTAATTAATTAAATATTTTTCAGTTTGATGGAAAAACCTGCTAAAAAGTACAATCGTAAAAACATCAATCGTAATATGTGTATATATATATATATATATTTGAAACAAAATAAAAAGATATTAAAATATATTATAAATATATTTTGAATTAAATCATAAATTAGAGAATCTTAATTTATATATAATAGTTGATGTATAAATTATTCATTATATTTATCAATTAATTTGTTTTGATTTAATTAATTAGAAAAGTGTGACCCATTAGATTTTGGTTGTTTGGCTACATGTTTAATAATTGTCTTGTTTGGAAACATGGATTGTAGAGATAATGTTATATTCCCTAATTACCCTTAATGAAGGTTACAAATCATAATAATATCAAGGGCAAATTCCGGAAACAACATTTATGTACCATGGCAAACCTTCCTGTTTTAATAGATTAGATTATTTAACGCATTTTTTTTGTCGGAACACAAAATAAAAATGGTAAGATGAACTAATTAAGTATTGCAATTTGTTCACAATGTGGTTTCATTGTACAAATTGAGCCAATATACCAAACTGTTTTTGATAAGTTATAATCCAAACTGGAGGATTCTAGACCCACTAATTTTTATATGGGTCCATATAAAAAAAATGGTGGGATAAAAAGTGAGCATTGGTGTAGATTCAGTGTTATATACTGTATATTAGGCATGAAAAACCCAAATCGAAGTTTTCGATTCAAAGCTTAGTGATGAGATTTATTGTTTCAGTTTTTGTTCGGTTATTTAGATTGAACCAACTGGTAAAACAATAAAATAAATTCAAATTTTAATTTGATTCGGTTTGAGTTGATTCCATTTCTTTTATATGTAAAAACAAATACCGGATATATGTCAGATGTATTCTTCTATTTAAAGCGTTCTCAAAATCCTTTTTCCAAAATTTATTATTAACCAGTATTACTATAAGAGCACATACTGGTTTCTTAAGGGACCCACGTGAATAGTTAAGAAACTGTCTCTTAAAATCCTTATCTAAGGATCGTTCCTTACACTGTTCACGCCACGTGTCACGTAACGATTGGTCCATTTTTTTTTTTTAATTTTTTTTTTTCGGATCTGAAAAAAAAAAAATTAAAAAATTAATAAATTTTTTTTTTCTAAGGACCCCTAGTGGGTAACACGGATGGACATGGTCTAATATTTGAAAGCATTTGTTCAAATTGATGGATATTAAAGTTCACAATAAAAAATAATAATGACATTGTATCTATTTAAATCAAAATTTGGCTTGTTTGATTTCTTCTCATTATCTAATCGTGGATCTTTAATCGAAATTTATATCAATCTTAAGAAAATTTGTGGAAGAATATATATATATCTGTGTCTTTTAAGACACGTGATCAAATCATAGGTAAAATTGGAACAGAATAACTCGAATTTTGGTAACTCACGTCAACAAACATACTAAATCACCGTAAAATAAATGTTACTATATGCAATAAAAGTAAATGTTAATTGACAAAAATATATGTGAATGTTACTAAAACCTAATGCCTATGGTTTTGGTTGGTGCGATGACAAAAACATGTGCCACGTCACATGGAAGGGCAATGAAGACGAAGTCAAACAATACAGGTAATATGAATCTTTTTATAATGGATATTGGTAGGCCAAATCAGATTAAAATAAAAGGAATAGAATGGCAGAAGAAGAAAAAAAACAAAAGAGAAAGTTAACGGGACGTGAATGGAGTTATTCGTAGAAAAAGGATCTGATGCCCAATTCTTTTGGAATGATGGGCAATGTGAATGCACTATGCACATTGCGCACTTGTGAATGTATTCGCGTCACTCTATCTATTACTTTGGTCCACTTATCCACAATTTTAGTTTAATGTTCTTCTAAATATATAAACTAGGTGGTTGGAACTGGATTTACCACAGAAATATGCATATTTATTCGTCAAGCCTAGTTCACACAACTTAAGAGAAGTCCAATAATCGCAAAGATCGATCTTGAACGGTTGAGATCAGTTCGATGATATCAGAGGTCGACTACTTAATGTAGTCAGGTTGATAGAAAAGACGAGTCAACAGATGAATCTCATTAATCTTTGCATTTTGGGAAGTCCTGAAATATATGGTAACGCGAAGATGGAAAAGTGACATGAAATCCAAAACAGAATTGAGGAGGGGAGTTATAAAGAGAGAAATCAGCCAATTCATACCTCAACAAAGCTCCACGGTCCCGATCAATACATATACTTACAATATATATCAAAACATACATCATCATAAATCTATTTTAAATTTTATACACAAACTAACAAAATTAGGCTAAACCATATATCAACCAATTGTTCGCTTGTCAAATATTAACGGAAACTGACATGTCCATTAAGTATATCTATGTTTCAATCTAATCATAAAAGTTAGCCAATTCAAACTTCAACATAAATTTATTTCAAATTTTCTACTCAAACTAACAAAAATAGGTTAAACTATATATTGACCATTTGTTTTCTAATCAAACGTTTACAGAAAAGAACATTGATGAGTCTCCCAACTAAGACTAACATTAAAGGCATTTTCAAAATTTTACCTAGATTAGAGAATCGTCTTCTATATCAACTATAATTTTTTTTCTTATCCCGTGTAAATCATTTTAGTATCTAATTCTTCAAACTCTATTTATTTTAATATTTTTTTTGTCTAAGGGAGCTTTAGTATATAGTATTTAATAGTAAAGATACATGAACAACGAAAATACAACGATAAAAAGATACAATTTTGAAATATTTTTGAAATAAATTTGTATATTCGAATAATTGTGTAAATATTAAACATGATGGATTATTAGATTGATTATTTATAACCAATTATTTGTATGTATAATACTTAAAAATTAAATGATAGCATTTGTATAAAAACTCATGTGCAGATTTTTAAAACATTATGTTATATTTTAGATTTTGTTATTAAATCTATTAAAATTCATATAAAACAAGATTATAAAATAATTTTATTATTCTGTATTTTCAGTCTTCGTAAATGGTTGATTAACATATAAGATGTCAATGTATGATTTAGCCTAATTTTGTTAGTTCATGTAGGAAATTTGAAATAAATTTATATTGGAATATGAATTGATTGTTTTTTTTCGTGACTAGGTTGACATGTAGATATACTTAACGGACATGTCATTTTCCGTTAATGTTTGACTAACGAACAATAGGTCAATGTATAATTTAACCTAATTTTGTTAGTTCGTGTATGAAATTTAAAATATATATGTGTTGATATATGTTTTTGTACATGTCGTAAATGTATGTATTGATCGAGACCGCATAACTTTGTTGAGGTATGAATGGCCGATTTCCCGACTAAAACGTGTCTCACCTCTATTTTGGAGAATTGTCAAAATCGTATTTGACAAATACTATTTGTATAGTCGTTCTCTTTGATTAACTATTATATATTTTTCATTTACTACACTATTATTAAATATAAAAGCTTCTCTCTCTTCGTTTAGAGTGAGAAAGCTTCTCTCCATCGTGCTATCATCTTCTTCTTCACGGACTTCGATTTTTCAGAAGGATGGTGGCCGTCGGAGTTGTTTTTTTTCTTTCTGATTTCTCTCCCTCGCTTCCTTTCATCTATTTTCCCGAGTAAAATATTTTTCCCCTTCTATTTCATTCCCAATCGAGTCGTGTGTTCATCGTTTTGTTGCCTTTGCTCTCGATTGGCTTTGTTTTGGGTGTGTCTCTGTTCATAGTTTGTTCCCAATAAACTCAGGTATTGTCTTTTATGGCAGGCCCATCTCTTTTCCGATCTCGGAATTTTCCGATTTTCTCCGGTTATTCCCGCTCTCGCGGGTTCGATCTTCCTTCCCTCTCTCTTTCTTCGCCGTCTGACCCCAGATTTCTCTTCTCTACTTTATTTCCTCCGATTTGTCGAGAATAATATCGTCCTTGTGCCACCGTTTTAGAGGACAAGCGCTAGGTGGACTCTGTTAAGTCTCTAGACCTGTCGGCAAGGGCGTCTCCATGACTCCGATGATCTCCGGTGGGGTTGTAGTAGCTGGGTTTCTTTGTTGCAGGGGATTCGTGACGGCGGTTTTGGGAAGCATTGATCGTCAGGTGGTCCAAGGCAGCTACGGTGATTGGTCCGGCGAAATCTGCTGTCGCTTTCCTCCGCGATGGCCTGCTGTTTCCGGCGGTGTGTTCGATGGATGACGCGTGGGCGGTGCATGCAACTTTCTTTCTGGAGTTGACGCGTGGCGTCTCTATCTCCTTTCTTGGACTTTCCGCTTCGAGTTATTCAATTTTACTGTATCTGGGCTTCGGCCCACTTGTAATATTCGACCTTGGCCCATGATTTTAATGTCTGTTGACAAAAAAAACACTATTATTAAATATTATATTTTTAACTTCTTACCAACAGTGTGATCTATCATCAAGACGAAACATGCCTTTTTTTGTCAACAGACACATGCCTAATTATTCACATATATGGATGCTTTTATTCAAAAGTCGCATAACTACGAGAGACCATTAAGCCGAAACATGCTACAAAATTAGAACTCTTTATGTAATACTTTTTTAACCACATGTAATACTTACATTTAATAAAATTTGAAACTCATAACTCTACATCTTCTTTTTTTTGCCGACAAAAAAAAAAACTATACATCTTCTAATACTTAATGGATCATTTAAAACCATTATATATTTTTATCAACAAAATAAACAAATCTATGATTAATCCGTCGCCTATGTCGGTGATTATGACTCCACATGAATAATGTATATCGGCTGAATATACAATATTTAAGCACACTATTCCATTCAAAGGAATATATTATTATTATTATTATTATTATTATTATTATTATTATTATTATTATTATTATTATTATTATTAGTATTATAAATACAGACGTCTCTTAAGAAATAAAATTAGATAATAGTTTAGCAGAAAAGAGGAATTGACTATGCATAATAATAGCAATTATCAAAGCAAAAAAACTTGATGATTCGTAAATGATCTTCTTATAGTTGATAAAAATAAAGAAGTGGATATAGTTTCATAAACAATCATTGCACAGTCTATCTTCTTAGAAATGAAAGAGAAAAAACCATAAAAGGGAAGAGACTGTTATGATAAAAAATACCATATGGAGAGACTGTTTTATTTTTCTATAAAAGTATGTTGATACTGTTACCATTTGGTTGGCATTTGTAATAATAAGATAACTTTTTTTTGGTCGAAAGTAATAAGATAACTAAAACGTTGAATTACAACAACAAATGACACCACTAGCTTGTTACTGCAATGTCATTTGCTCACAAACATGATATAGTAGATTGATTATTTGGGAGTGAAAAAAGAAGAGGTCAACATCAATCTCCTTGCAAGTTGCAACCATATGTTCTGACCGGTGACCCAATCGTCCACAAGTAGAAATAATAAGACTGTGACAATAGCTGTCCTTTGATTTTTCAATTTCATTCAACCTTCTTTCAACCCCTATTGTGAACCAACTTGCTTGTACATCAATCAACTTATAAGGATTTGTCTTTGATATGTTTTGTTTTCTTCCTTATCCTGATGTGATACAATTTTGTGGTTTTTGTTTGAATCATGTTCTTATCTTCATGAAATATACGTGAATGTGACTAAAAGGACCTGTACAGGTTTCCTATAAGTCTACAGTTTTAATTATTTTCATAAGATTAATAGACAGCAGATGAGCTATTTCCAGTGAGAAAAAGATGGACTATTTTCCAATATGTAAATTCCTAACGGTTTAAAAGCTGTAATTGATTGTCGTTCTTTTGACTACATTGCATAAGCTTTGCGTCTTTCATATATGTAACTTGTTAATTTGTATTAATATCGTTGTTTGTTGTATCATCATCATCCAAATTTAAAATTGTTAGAATTAATGCATATTATGGAAAAGAAAAAAATCTGTTAATATAAAGAAAGATACGTGCGTACATAACCCTCGCAATAGTTAACGTGAACCAACAGTTCAGACTTAACATTCAAGCGATTAAATCAATCACTTTACTTTTCGTTCGAATTAACAACCATGAGAGCAATTGACAATTGGAAAAGAAGGAAATAGCCCCCGAGAAAATTAGAATACAAAACATTTCTACAGAAAATATGTGTCATTCGTTGAGTGGATAACTTTTGATTTATCTAATCTATTAAAACAGGAAGATTTGCCATGGTACATAAATGTTGTTCCCGAAATTTGCCCTTGATATTATTAGGATTTGTAACCTTCATTAAGGGTAAAACTGTAAAACAATTTATATTTGATTTATTATCTCTACAATCCATGTTTCCAAACAAGACAATTATTAAACATGTAGCCAAACAACCAAAATCTAATGGGTCCCACTTTCCTAATTAATTAAAATCAAAACAAATTAATTGATAAAAATAATTAATAATTTATACATCAACTATTATATATATATTAAGATTCTCTAATTTATGATTTAATTCAAAATATATTTATAATATATTTTAATATCTCTTTATTTTGTTTCATATATATATATATATATACATATTACGATTGATGTTTTTACGATTGTACTTTTTAGCAGGTTTTTCCATCAAACTGAAAAATATTTAATTAATTAAACGGGTTGAAAAATTAATTAGCCAATCTCGATTATAAATTTTCTAAAAAAAAAATTCGCATATAGTAAATAATTTAAGTTGATATATTTTAAAATTAATAAAATATTAAAATGATTTCATACTTATATTATTCAAATATTTGAAGCGTCAAATTATGCTTTATGTTTGAATGAAGTTTTTAACGGATAGTTCCATCAAATTTGCAAATTATATATACGACTACAACATGTATTTTATAAAATAATATTTTAGATAAATAAAATAACAATTAAACATATACCACATAACTTTTACAATAGTTGTTTTCACATATATATATTTTTCCAAACTATGATCTTACGATACAACACAGATTAAAATATATAATGCGAAATCGTTATTTTAATCTCTTAATCCTTACGATATATCTCCTCCAAATAACACATAATTCATTTAAAAAAACTAAATTGATAACTCACTGTTTATAATGTTGGTTAAACAATTATAATCAAAATTAGATTACATAATTAAAAATCTAAACTACTATTAACAAAATGAATAAAAAGTAAAATTTGTAAAGAAAATTATATCCGCACTTAGAAGTGCGGGTCAAAATCTAGTAGTTTCTTAATCAAACATCAATGTGAAACGAACGAGTCACTTTTTTTTTTCCATAAATAACGTGGCACAAACACATCAAGAAAATTAAGAACTTCAAACCCACCAATGGTTGAAACTTGGCCCTTGTCTTATTATGTTTCATGAAACTTCTCCTACCAAAAATAAAGGTCGGTGCACGATGCAAGGCTTGTAATGTTCTCTTTTTATTTGATGGTGGCTTTGGCCGGAACACAAGTAAAGATGTTGATGAGATTCGATACGATGTTAATGTCAAGATCCTCTTTAATTTCTTTAGACTCTAGGATGATAAGATGAATCTATATATGCATGCTATAGTGCCTATCCATTTCTTCATCATTGTCATGAGATCTAAAACCCATACTTATTATACTTTGGGACCTCCTAAAAGACACATTGAGCTTTTGATCGCGTGTTACTTTGTTATCTTCTTTGCCCACTTTAGGGACCTCCATGTGTCAGTTTTCCCTCTTCTTTTTATTTTCTATTTTTTTCTTAAAACGTTGAATTGTTTGATAAGGACATGCAATACCAATACAATCCTTTGTTCAATTTGTCTGTGAAAATTTTGAGAGGGAATTAAAGTTGAATCCAGTTTTGGAAAAGTTTAATACCGTTTGCTTTTCCATTAAATTCAATAATTTGTAATTTAGTTTTTTTTTTCATTTCTTTGTCATCTATTCATTTATTTGTGAACAGAATTGTTAGACATCACATATGTAGTAATTGTTACATCCAAGAATCAAGATTGTTCGCTCGAACCTATGTGGTCTAAAATGCTTTACATATATGCATTATACGATTTTCTTTATCAAAAACATTAGCAATCTCAGGAAGGGTAAAATCTTAAGAGTAAAATGCAGAGTTTAAATTAAAGAAAAAAGAATGTAGAGGACTAATACATTTTAGTGTTTTTGTTTAAATTTACTCTTGTTTTCCATTTTTCCATGAATAAATAACTAAATTTTTTATGGTTCATCTATTTTTGTGTGATTGGTGAAACAAGCATAATCCAAAAGTAAATCCTCTCACTTTGGGTTCGGAAGATGAACCAATTTCTCTGCCTTTCTGTTTGTGTTCAAGCCGCTTTTGCAAATCGATTCTCAATTACTGGTGTACCAATATATCCATCAAAGCAGAATCTGCGTGCACTGATCAACACCATGCCAAGACTTTGGGGCTTAGATAATACAACGATTGGAAGAATCATTGGCCCAACCAAGTTCCAGTTTGTGTTTCAATCTGAAGAAGCTTTGAACTTAACCATGAGAAGGGGTCCTTGGTCCTTCAGTGAATGGATGTTTGTCTTGCAACGATGGACACCAAATCTGCCGGATGAAGCATTGACGATAATCTCTTCTAGGTTCAGATCAGAGGGGTTCCAATCCATTACTTAACTCGTCAAATGATTGACTACATTGGAAGTACGTTGGCCCATGTTGCATAAGTGGATTTTGATGAAAATTCTACTAGAGTGGACTTTGTTCATGTAAAAGTCAATTGGAATGTCAACCATCCCTTACACTTCCAATGAAGACACAATCCTTCGATTCTGGTATGAGAGACTTCGTAACTTCTGAACCGTTGTGGCATGCTATCTCGTGATTCAAAGGATTGTCCTCTACATTTTGAAAATGAAACACCACCATCATCTCCTGATGATCACGATGGTAATCAGGAAGGGAGAGGGATAAATATACCAATGGCAGCCGATCCTGTTTTTGAAGACATGTCTCCTAGTCTTGGGAGACAAAGTGAAGAAGTCCGCATACCTGCAAATGATCATGATCTCGCTACTGAAACCATAAGATACCTGCAAACAAAAATGGGTAAAGGAAAATTCAGAGAACAAGACCTTATGGAAGTATTTGCAGCGTATACTCGACAAGAAGAAACTCCAGGCTTCCTCAAACGTAAGCGTGAGGAAGTAGACAACATGTTACAAAATCCCGTTGGAAATAGGGTGGACTTGTATCCTATGGCCAAGCAATTTGATGCTGGTGAATCTCAAGGTTCTTTCTTTGCTTACACCTCCAATGGACAAAGGCGCGGGGGCTCCTAGTACCCTCATGGTTGCCCCCATGAAGATAAACCAATGGAATATACTAGGCCTTGGTCCCGTGAGGTCAGAAACTGAATGTAGATTAAGAAAGTTATGTAATACTATTAGGCCAGATATGTTATTTTTTAGTAGAAACTATGAATAAGTATGATGTCCTAAGAGACTTATGTGTGTATTTTAAATTTGACTATGTATGTACAATTCCTCCAATAGGTAGAAGGGGGGAGGGGATTACTCTAATGTGGAATAAATATGTTGTTGTAACTAAGATAGTAGCATATGTTAGGATGATGAATGTACATATTAACTATATTAATATGTGTTTCTACTTATTCTGTGTATATGGATACCCAATCCAACAACACAGAAAAAATCTATGGAAAAGAATAGGAAAAAAATAAAAGAAACAAGACAAGGTCCATGGCTATTAGTTAGTGATTTCAATGAAATACTAGGTGATCGACCTGCACGCATGTGTGGGCATTATTATGTTGTTAGTTAATTTAGGTATAATTTATGCTTAGCTTCAAGACAAAACGTGATATAAGTTTTTTTATATAGTGATGGTATAAGATTTAATTCATAGTTTGCATGTGCATATCCAAATTATTACGTTCGGATCTGGAGCATAAATAGTAAGTATATACTCATACGAATTTTTTTGGAGAAAAGTGTTTAGCTTAATTTAATTAGTAGAAACACAAGTAGTCGAATATTTGAAACTATAGAAATTATAGATGAAGTGTGATTTTATAGAAAGAGAAACTTAGAATTAAAATGAAAATGTAGAGTCCTTAATTATCTATTATTGAAAAGAAACACAACACTATTTGAAATGAATAACTAAATAGACGATTAAGATAATGAAACATAAATTAGGGAATTTCAATATTTTATAAGGCAAACCATGCATCTCGAAATGTGTCATAAACAACATTATCAATCGTCCCTAGATCCAAATAGTCACATGGTTGATAGGTCAAGAATTAGTCCATATTCTACTGCAAGTGCACAGTGATGCGAATGTAGTACTTAGGGTATCGTATCCTCAAGTACTCAAGATCCACGCAATAGATTATATGTCTTTGAACTTAGCTAAACCAAACAATGAGAAAGTAAAAAAACAATACAGAAATGTAAAAAGTGTTTTCGATTAGAGAAAGGCGCTAGACTTAGGGTAATCTCAGGAAGTCATGCAATGTAGACACTTTAGCTATCAGGATTAAGGTTAAGAACATGTTCAAGAACTAGAACACAAATGTAAAATAATTCAACTCTCGCTGCAACTGTTATCTATGTATAGAAACCTAACGATTAAAATCTCTTTGTAATATTAGAGTTCTAGACAAGCATTTTAAGCAAGTTCATAAGTTCACAATTTTTCTAGACCAAATCTCTTTGTATCTAATCAAATTGCTCACACTAAGTTCTTTCAGATTATAACTCACACTCTCGTGCCAAATTAACAATCTCAGATCTAAATCCTAGGTGATCAGTCTAGAATTCCGTATTAATCTCAATTTAGGTGATGAACAGATAGATTTAGAATCCTAATCATTTGGTGGTCTAACAAAGCATGAAATCCTATTGAGAATCCCTAAATCTAACAAAGGGTTACTACTCAGACATATTATCAATTAAACAGCACATCATTGAATAGAAAACCAAAAGGCTGAATAGATAAGATAAAGGGGTTCGAAATCCTTCTCTCAAAGGTTACAAGTAGCAAGAACAACCCCAACTCAAATCTATCAATCTCCAGAAGCAAAAAAAAGTCAAGAACAAGATATCTCAATAATGAGTCTGAAAAACCTAATTAAATTGCTAAACACGTTTTGTGGTCAGATTAGAATTAGGAAACTTCTGGGCAACTTTGCAATTCTTCAAAGATGTCCTCAACTCAGCGTATAAGTGTATGTCCTCCTCAGTGTCGACCGACACCAAGTGAGTGTCGGTCGACACCACACCGTGGTCGAGACTCCAACTTCAGCTCGTTGCAAAGATCGCCAGAAATGTCCTATAATCCCGCTCTTTGCTCCAAACGCAATCCTAACTGGAGAAGACTCTAAATACTCGAAAAACCAAATTAAAGACTCAACATATACAACTATATATCATGGTTGAAAACCTAGAAAAACCATGATAGATCAACTCCCCCACACTTAGCTCTTGCTTGTCCTCAAGCAAGTAAAGAACCAAAGTATAAGAAAGAGGTTTGAAAACTCAGAAACTCATTTCGTCCTAGGAAACTTTCGCATTCACATTCACTTAGTAAGCCATTGAAAACATCCCTACCAAGATCAAGACCACAATATACTTCCCCCACACTTAGCAGCTGTCCCAAGTAAACTCCACAATCTAGATAGGACATTGAAGCTCACCACACTAACGTCTTAAAGAATTTAAGTGCGGTCTCTCCTAGGGAGTATCGATAAAGGGACATATGGACTCAACCCATTAAGTGTCTGACCACTAAACTATCGGTTTCTGGTTCCTTTCCTCTTCCTTTCTCTTTTAGCAACTGATTTTTCCACACTGGGTATCATTTTATTTTTTCTATCAGTGCTCTTCTCTTTTTATTCGTGGTGTACTTTGGACATATTTCCATGGATACACATGAGGTAATAGGGGTCTCTACTATTCTCGTGACCACTTCGGAGCTACTAGCTCATCCGCAGTTTATTTCTCTCTCTTTTTTTTTTGAAAGGAAGGAAGAGGGGAACCATACTCAGACAAGTTTACAAGCTGTTTCAAACACATCAGAGGAATCCGATCCAAAGATACCGAACCCCTAAGCGAGAAAAGTAAGTCAAGATTAAGTTTGAGGTTAGTAATGGATCCTCTGAATACCTTGTCAGATATGGGTGTCCTCGATAAGTTGATCCGTGTGTGGTTTTCTAGCAGTCATATCACTGCAGTAGGTCTGCCCAATGGTCACTTAGATCCTGTTCCAGCAAAAATTTTCCTCAAAAAATCACAGTTTCATACACATTTTGACTCAATAAAAAAACTTTGAAAACCAAAGAAAACAAGGACTAACACTAAGAAAAAAACACAACGTCAGTAACCACCTCCCCCACACTTAAACTGCACTGTCCCCAGTGCAATCACAGCTTGGGTTTGGTATAAATCGATCTGGAACCATAGTAAAATTTGAGTCAAAAATTCGAACTTGAACATGATCAGTGTCGACCGACACTGAGGTGAGTGTCGGTCGACATCGATGTCGTATGATCATAAGCAGAATGTGGAATGATGCTCACGGTTAAGTTAAAGAGTTAGCACTCAATTTCTCACCTGTTAGCTTTGTTAGATCACTCAAAAATCAAATTAGAAACAATAACGATAATGCATAAACTCAAATAGCCAAGGTTCAAAACTGACGGGACTGACAGACTGACTCAAAATCAAATGACACGTGACTCAAAAGAAAAGAAATAGAACCACATGCAGAATCAACAGCAGCAATGGTCTAGAACTGCGGAGAGTCCTCATCATCCATGTCCTCGGAATCAGCAGCAACCTCCGCTATCCCTTCATCCTCTGAGCTAACTAGTACATGCTGGGGTGCAGGTGTGCGACGTCGTGGCTGCGGGTGATGGACGCGCTGGGAACGCTGACAGGACATACGGTGAACAGTCTTCCACATACCTTTGAGCACAACCGACGCCCACTTCTGCCACTGCCCTGGTGGCATGTCTTCTGCTGGTGTTGGGATCTCGGGAAACCCATAGGTCTCATCAGGATCTTCAGCATGGACAGCCTCGTGCTCAACAGCAGAAGTAGGAGCTCCAGAGGTAGTATCTCTAAGCACGGTAGAACGATGCGGGACACCTCGGAAGAGCTCAACATTAGGCTGGAAGGATAGAGACAGGGGCTCGTTCGTGATGCCCGTGAGCCTGGTCTCCCGGAGTGGGAATATACGCTCAACGCCAGATACATCAGTGAAATGCCAGAAGAACTGCCTGCCACTGGCGTCTGCCTTGATCCATTGCATGTTCTTCAGATGAGTAAATTCCATGGTGGACTTCTTAGTGCATATAGACATCTGACTCCTCTCGAGCCCAAAGTGGTCAAATATGGGAGTTAAGAGACTCCCGACCGTCTCCGTCTTCTTCGCTTTTCCTGTGAAGGGCTTAGTCTTCAGGTCCTCCAAATGATGAGCAAAGAGAGCACCCATGTTGACGTCAAGCTCCAAATGAGCGTCCTCAAACTCACTGACATCAATACTGCTGCCAATCCTAATATAGAGCAACAAAAGCTCAGCAATCCTCTTCATCCCAGGCTCCATCTTACACAAGATAGTGTTGGCGAACACTCGGACAAGATACCACAGAACCGGATGTCTCACAGCGGTCTGTCTGGTGGTCTAAGAATCGTACACTCCGGTGCCAAAGTGTTGCCAGAAAAGCTGCCTCGTCATGTCGAACTCGTATATGTCACATAGCTCTTGGATGCTGAGCCTGTATTTCCTGCCCTTGGCCATCAAAGTCAATGTTTCTTCAGAGGCCTTTCTCACCACGTCATTGGAGTAGTAAACACGGACTGTGGCCATGAACTTTCTGACCAGCTCCTCGTGCAAATCATAGTACTTGGTACATATCGTACCCAAGCCTATTGTCCGTATAACTCGCAAGACATCTGAGCGTATCTTCAGCTTGTTCATAGTCGTCATGTAAGGAAGCCGTGTGGGCTCGATACTAACGCCACACCAACCATTGTAGAACAAGCTGTCATAATCATCCCAATGTTCGGAGATTGGCCTATGGGTGCAGCTGCGCTTCTTTATCTCTACCGCAAGCTCGTTTGCAAATTAAGTGACCTTGAACCTGTTCTCTTCCAGTCTTGGCCAAGGTACTTGGTTCTGAGCATCACATGTTTGGGTACCGGCGGTATCATGTTGCTGTGACGAAGAACCAGAAGCAGCGGTGTCTGAGGCTCTTCGTGGGCGTTTTCCTCTGTTCAAAGACTGTTCTATCTGCAAAACGAACACACACATACAAGCATAAGGTTGAAGAGTTCAATTTTTGCAGCATAAAAATCTCATGAATTGAGTCCAAACAATCATTCACAGCATCAAAGGCAATCATATTCCATCATAAACTCATCCTAGATATCGACAGATTGAACCAAAATCGAAGCTTTTTACCTTTGAATACGAACTGAAAAGGAGATTTCGGATCATACCTTGGCAAATCGAAGAAACTGATACTAGGAATGGATAGAGCACAGAAAAACAAGTGGAATAGAGCCTTGAATAGATGAAATGGGTGAAGAAACGAAGATTGGGCGATTTTTTTGGAGATTTTTGGCGAAGAAGAAAGTGGAGAAGAAGAATGTCGGGTCGCGAGTTTTAAAGAAAACTTACCTCGATTGTATCGATGTCGACCGACATCAATATGAATGTCGGGCAACACTACCGTAATCGACCGGGTCGATTTTCGTTTCGAAACTTCTCGACTTCAGTGTCGACCGACAATAAGTGGATGTCGACCGACACTGACTTCCATGTGCTACGGATTCTGCATAACTTGATATACCATGGATTTTAGGGATTTTAACCATGGTATATGTGTTATTTATCGAGTCTTTTACTATGTTTTAGAGTCTTTTCAGGTGTTTATTAGGTACAAGCACATTTGGAGCATATTTGGTGATTTAGACACTTTCTGGAGCTAATTGGAGTATTTGGCCGAGAGATAAAGTTCACTGTTGATACTTCCGAGATGCAACGATCGTCACACTTATGGCGTCGATCGATGCACCAGCGAGATGGGCCAAACGACGGTTTAATGAAGGATAATGAAACTGCAGTCCTGCCCAGAAGTTCCTGATATTTACAAAGAAGCCCCAAAACGTGTTTTAGATTATAAATAGAGTTTTTAAGCCAATGTTTAGACTACGCTTTTACAAGCTTTTCTTACGCTAAGTTTTACTCAGAGAGAGTTGAGGGGCTGGTTTTGTTCTCGAAAGAGACTTGATTTTGAACCCCAGTTCTTATTTGATTTTATGATATTTGGTTTTCTACTTATGATATCTTCTGTCTCGATGAACATGTCTGAGTAGATTACCTGTTAGGTTGAAGGATTCTCATTAGGGATTTCAGAGAATTATAGTTTAATTAATCTGTAGAGATTCATATCTGCTAGTTCTTTATCTAAGTTGTTCTTAATGCCTAATCTGAAGTAGCTAATCAGAATTATGATGTTAGGTTGATTAATGCAGCGGAAGTTGGTTAATTTAACTAGAAAGAATTTAGATAAGCAATTAAACTGTTCGCAAACGAAAGTTTGGTTCAGGTTAATTGTGAACATATCAAACTTGGAATTAATGCTAGTTTAATCTGTTAGTTCTCGCAAATGGAAGTTTGGTTTGCTGCACTTAGACTTAGAGAATTATCGCAAAGGAATTTGGTTAATTCTACATCAGTGTTTGAGTTCTAGAATAGTTATTGATTGGATCTAGATAGATTGATTGCTTGCGTTCCTGATTTCCTGAGAACTCCTGAAACCTAACGCTTTGCCTTCTTGCTCACAAACTCACTTGATTTACTTTGCTATTTCGTTTACTGTTTTCACATCTGCTTCGCTTAATTAAATCTGAACTGCTATAAATCTATTGTGTGACTGAGAGTCCTCGTGGGATTCGATACCTTATATACTACGATTGCATTAACTGTGCACTTGCAGTAGAATAGGGAAAACTATACAACCTACCAAGTTTTTGGCGCCGTTGCCGGGGACTCTTTGAGTTCACCAATAGATTTAGTATTAGGATTTAGACTAAGCATCCTTTTTAATTTTCTTGTTTACTCACGTTTTTGATTTTTGGATTCGCAGGGATTCGCACTGCATCGATCATTGCTCACCTTGCATCGATCGACACAAGGCGAGAACAGCGATGCTGAGATCTGAGACGTTCAATGGGTTCCGCACCATGGAACCTGTTATTTTGATTCGCGGTGAAAACGGCGTTCTACGAGACCAAGAGGGTCACATATGCAACACAAAAGGTCAGAAAATAGATGGGGAAGGAAATCCCATCTTACCAGATTACCATGTATTGGTTGGGCAAGTAGCTGAGATGCAGAGTAAGATAGATGACATCCACGACATCTTACTTAGGGAGAGACAGTTCCGAGCAGAGGCAAAAACTGATAAATTTGCAGAGGTACATTATATGGCTGGAGCCGACTCTTATGGACATACATTGGGACATCAGCACAGACAAGGTTCTAGGCATGCTCAAGGATCAAGAGACCATAACTACACTTCCTATCTAGCACCTCCTACACAAAGGAGCAGACTAGAGATGATGATAGAACAATCAATTGAAAAGCAACAGCAGAACACAGCTTCTTTCAGCTCGAAGCTGGAGAACCTGTACACTAATCTGAATGAGAAATTTGAATCCTTGAGCATTCGCATGAAGCAGCTGGACACACAGATGGATCAAGTTTCAAGTTCTACCTCAAGGAAGGATTCTCAAGAAGCTCATGCCAGCAACATTCCCATTCAGGATGACATACAGATGGATCATGGATCATGTCTAGCAGTTAAGGCTGTGGAATTTGTGGAAGACAGAGGGGAATTTGATGTTGAATTGCCTGAGTTTGAAAGCTTCAATGCACCCGACTCAACAGAGATTGACATGGATCTCTTGACTTGGATAGTTCAGATTGAAGTGGGACCAAGCCAAGAAGAGAAATTTGAGTCTGAGATGGCTGGAATGGATCAAGAAGCGGATAAACCCGAGACCATAGTTGAAACACGAGCTGAGATGACAGCATCGATTGATGCTTCACACGCACCGATCGTTGCACCCCGAAAGGAACCAGTTTCACTCATATCTCAAGGACCTGCTAAAGAAAGAACCTATAAACCTCCATTACCATTCCCGAAAGCTCCCGTTACGTCTAAAAATGTGGTTCAGTGCACAGTAGTGGTTGACAAGAAGATGGTGGTTCCACAAGAGCCTATTCTAGAATCTTCAAGGCCTAAAACTACTCATAAACAAAAAGCTCCGAACATCAAAACTTTGCCAAAGGTAAAGCATAAATCCTCTAAGTTTAAACCTTCTGACTCCGCTATTTTGAATGCAGGAAAGAGCGTTAAAACACCCAAGTGTCAATCTCACCCTACATTCATCCCGACGTTCCTTGGACGACATCATGCTGCTACTGCTTACACACCACCATGGATGATAAGGCATTCACAGAGACACTCAAAGTCTCTGTTGAAACCTCCATGAGTCTGACCTCTTTCCAAAAGTCAAGCTAATGACTTAAAACAAGCGCTGAGTGGGAGACAACCCACTGTTAGGTTTAATTATTTTTCTTTCTCATTTTTGGTGTTTTTCTTAGGATTTCACGTTTTAGTTGTTTTTGTTAGTTATTAGATACAGAACGCAAGTCTGGAGATGTGTGACGATCGTTGCTCTCATGTGCAACGGTCGTTGCAATTTGTTTAAATCGAAAATTAAGGTACGTTGAGCTAAACCGGAATCAATCTGGTTCAACCAGCATCGATCGTTGCCCCTAAAGCAACGATCGTTGCACCCACGACCAGGTAAGTCACCTTAAACCCTATTTTCTCTTCTTCTTCCCCATTTCTGTTGGTCGACACACCGAGAACCTCCACCAAAAATCTACATTTCTTCGTCAAATTTCTTGTTTCCAAGTGCTATTTACTTATTTTTACGATCCCAATCCATTTCCCCAACCCATATCTCAAGAAATCAAGGTACTGTTCTTCAATTTTCGAATTTTCGGATTGGATTTTTAGGGTTTTAGGGTTGTTGATTTTTGGACCAAAAATTGATGATGCATGAGTAATTAGAACGATTTAGGGTGATGGATGATGATTATGGACTGATTTGAGACAATGTGGCTTGGATTTGACTGATTTTTGATGATTTGTTGCGGCAAAATCGCCCTGCAACGGTCGTTGCTCTAGAGCAGCGGTCGTTGCATTGCGATTTTAGGAAATGTTCGATCACGCGAAATCGCCTTGCAACGATCGATGCCTTAGAGCAACGGTCGTTGCACGACGATTCAACAGAGAGTTGCCGAGACTAATTTGTTCAAATTTTCTGTTTTGCAGATGGCAACCCAGAATCAACCCCGAAAGAAACGAGCAACAGCCGCAAGCGCCTCACGACAATACATTCCACCACCGGAATGGTTGCACAGGGATTCTGATCCTCCACAGCCGTATCATTTGGTTCATGCGACCATAGGACAACCATGGCCAAGGCCAGAGAAACTTCTGATTCAGTCTGATCGCAACTGGAGCGGTTCTATTAAGAGGATGCTCGGTACGGACGATTTCACAGAGAGGCCACTACACGAGTACTGGGACGAATACGACACGTTGCTGTATAACGGTTGGTGTGGTATGGAGATAGCGCCAACCAAGTTCGCTGATTACTCGACCTGCAAGAGTCTCGGCATAGACACGCAGGTTATGGAGCTGTGCAGAGGCATTGGTCTAGGGACAATGCCGATGCAGCCTCACGATTTATACCCAGAGCTGGTGAGACAGTTGCTGGCCACATGCAGGGTTGTCTACCCAAACCCGGACAGCATGGATGCTCGAGGAGGCACTTTCACCTTCATGTGTCTCGGCGCCAGGTATCGAGTACCCCTTCTTGATATCTGTAGGATTTATGGGTTCAGCATTGAGCAGACACACACCGACATGACCCTTGCATGGACACCAGCAGAGGCAGTGCAGTTCTGGCAGTACATTGGTGGTGGACGGTATCACTCACGGACTACGCCTGTTATTCAGGTTAGGCATCCGGTTCTCAGGTATGTCTTGCGTATCTTGGGACGCACTCTATTGTGCAAGCATGAGGCCAACAAGATGCGCAAGAACGAGTTGGAGTTTCTATTTAGAGGACTGACAGAGCAGTTCAGGAGTACGGATGTGCGGAACTCGGCTAGGAAAGTTAACCTGGGAGCCGTATTTGCTCATCATCTTTGCGAGCTGCAGAAGAAGCCTTATGAAGGCGCGCGTAAGGAGACAGTAGGGAGTCTTCTCACTCCTATTTTCAGACACTGCGGGATCCCTATGAGGGATACAGAGTGCGTTACTGAGCGCGAGTTCTTGGATCTCAGTCACTTGCAGAGCGCTACGTGGCTGAAGGAGGGGCGAGTGTGGGTCTACCACGACCCTGAGGATACACAGTACGGCATCGATCTTCCTGCTGCCAGGTATACTCGGATCGATACCATTGATGCTTTGAGTTTCCACCCTCCCGCTAGCGCTCGACGTGCAGTGCCTACTATGGCTCATCCGCTGGGAGAGCCTTCTACGAGAGCGTCATCTTCCTCTACACCTGCTGCTGCACCTGCTCCACAGGACATTGGTCCATATCCAGCCCCGTCTATGCCTGTGCGTGAGATGTCTGAGGGTGATTGGAGAGAGCGTCAGGAGGGTATGTTCAAGACCATTTGGGATTTCCTGCGCGGCTGCACTTGCAGGAGAGAGCCGCCAGTTCATCTGCCCGTACCCGCTTCTCGACGCAGACGACGATCCCCGACTCCTCCTCCCACGACTGATACTGATCCCGCACCCGAGGCAGCCGATGACGATGCACTGTATGGTGGGATAGACGATGAGAGCGAGTGAGAGTAGTCTCCATACTTTCGGTTCTGTATTCTGACTTTTTCTTTTCTTTTGCACTTTTCTTCTTTTGATTTTTAGGATTCTACTTTGTTTGGATGATGTGTACTTTATTTGGTACATCTTTTGCTTCGGTTTTATTCTGTTTCTAGTGTTTTCAGCCTGCAGGGATCAAAATTGACAAAAAACAGACGGACTAACCTGCTAACTTGCTGACTGTTCGTGAAAGCGCAGTGCGTCGATCGACACACCATTGTGTCGATCGTCACAATACGAAAGAGTCGCACAGCAACGGTCGGTGCACTTAGTGCAACGATCGATGCTTGTGCGACAGAGGTAAAACCCGACAGAACTAAAACATCCATTAACAATTTTTCTTTCTTTTTACCGATCCTTCGCTGGACACTACTGGGGACAATGTGTCTTAAGTGTGGGGGAGGTGTTACTGACTTTTGTTTTCTGTTTTCTTAAAGAGTCAGTCCGTTTTTCAAAATTTTTTGTTTTATTGAGTCAAAATTGTTTAAGTAAGAAACTATGATTTTCTGAGAAGATTTACAAGACTTGCAGGAACTTAAGTAACCATTGGGATGAAGTTGCAGGATCTATCTATGACTATTAGAAAACCCCATCACAGATCAACCTATTGGGAACACCCACATCACTTCAGGTATCAGAGGATCCTTTTACTGACTTCAACCTTAATACTAACTTAGATTTCTCACCTAAGGGCTTGGTATACTTTGTGTCGGATTCCCTTGTTAGTTCTGACACAACCTGTCAACCTATCCTATTTAGTTCCCTTCTCCCCTTCTGTAAAGTAAAAAAAAAAAAAATATATATATAATAAACTGAGGATGAGTTAGTAACTCCGAAGTGGTCATGGGAATAGTAGCAAACACTATTATCTCTCATGTGATCCATGGAATGTGTCCAAAGTACACCCCATAACGGGAAGAACACTGATAAAAAAAATAAAATGATACCCAGTGGGGAAAAATCAGTTGTTAAAGAAGGGAAAGAGAAGAAAGGGACTAGAGAAAGATAGTATGGTGGTCTAAGAGCTGATAAGGTAAGAATCCATGTGCCCTTCGATCGATACCCCTTAGGTGAGACCGCACTTAAATACTTGCAGAAGTCAGTAGGGAGAATTTGAATGCTTGAATGTGATTGTGGAGTTTACCTAGGACAGTTGCTAAGTGTGGGGGAAGTACATTGTGGTCTTGATATCCTGTGATTGATTCTTTCAAGTGGTTTACTAAGGGGAATCTGAGTATTGTAGCTTCTAGGATGAAATGAGTTTCTGAAGAGTTTTCAAACCTCTTATCTACATTTAGTTCTTTGTCTTGCTTGAGGACAAGCAAGAGCTAAGTGTGGGGGAGTTGATATACCATGGATTTTAGGGATTTTAACCATGGTATACGTGTTATTTATCGAGTCTTTTACTATGTTTTAGAGTCTTTTCAGGTGTTTATTAGGTACAAGCACATTTGGAGCATATTTGGTGATTTAGACACTTTCTGGAGCTAATTGGAGTATTTAGCCGAGAGATAAAGTTCACTGTTGATACTTCCGAGATGCAACGATCGTCACACTTATGGCGTCGATCGATGCACCAGCGAGATGGGCCAAACGACGGTTTAATGAAGGATAATGAAACTGCAGTCCTGCCCAGAAGTTCCTGATATTTACAAAGAAGCCCCAAAACGTGTTTTAGGTTATAAATAGAGTTTTTAAGCCAATGTTTAGACTACGCTTTTACAAACTTTTCTTACGCTAAGTTTTACTCAGAGAGAGTTGAGGGGCTGGTTTTGTTCTCGAAAGAGACTTGATTTTGAACCCCAGTTCTTATTTGATTTTATGATATTTGGTTTTCTACTTATGATATCTTCTGTCTCGATGAACATGTCTGAGTAGATTGATAGGTCAAGAATTAATCCCTATACTAAACTGCAAGTGAACAGCAATGTCAAAGTAGTATATAGGGTTATCGAATCCACAGGGACACTTGGTCTCAAGAGAATCAAACTGTAGGGAATGAATACTAGAAATAAGCAATGTGATTGTATTGAAAACAGTGCAAGAAAGTAAATCAGTAGCAGAGATTATTGGTTGTGAAAGCAAGTAATTAAAAGCGTCAAACCTAGGGTATTCTCAGGAAATCAGACTAGCAGACAGTTCATTCAGCAAGGATCTAATTAAGCACAGTTCTAGAACTCAAAACACAGATATAGAATTAACCAAATTCCTTTGCGATAATTCTCTAAGTCTAAGTGCAGCAAACCAAACTTCCGTTTGCGAGAACTAACAGATTAAACTAACAATAAGTCCAAGTTTGATATGTTCACAATTATCCTAAACCAAACTTCCGTTTGCGCAAAGTTTAATTGCCCAATTTAATTAGTTCTGGTTCCTAAACCCCACTTCTGTGACGTATTTAGCAACCTAAGATCTAGATTCTAATTGATCAGGTTAGAACTAGCTTTAAGCACAATTAAATTGAAGAACAGATATAGTTTTGAATCCTTAACTGAAATTGAACAAGTCTAGCAAGTCATGAAATCCTATGTGAGAAACCCTAAGCCTAACTAGGAATCTACTCAGACATAGATAATGAAAACATGATCATATGATAAGTAAATTGCATAAAAGAATAAGAGTAAAAGGGGTTCGAAATCTTCTCCAAATACAGATGATGAATCAGGTTCAGATCAGCCCCAAAAGCTCTAAAAATCCTCTGCTCTTAATTATGAAAGCCAACTATAAAGCGTATGTCAAAACTTATAATAAAAACTCTAAAAACTCTATTATATAGGCATAATCTCGGATGGGGCTTCTGTGTAAATACTGGAACTATCTTGGGCTTCTTTGTAAATCTTCAATACTTGTCAAACCGACGTGTACGGCCCATCTCGCGACTGCATCGATCGATGCTTTGAGTGCAACGATCGATGCATGATCAATTATACGAACAGTGAGTTAAGCTCTCGGCCAAAACGTCCCAAAAGTCCCAAAATGCTCCAAATATCTCCAATTAGCTCCAATCCTGATTTAACCTGTAAAAGACTCTAAACAAAGACAAAAGACACTAAAACACATCTATATCATGGTCTAAAATGGGTAAAAACCATGATATATCAACTCCCCCACACTTAGCTTTTGCTTGCCCTCAAGCAAAACATAGAACTAAAACATGGTGAAGAGGTTTGAAAACTCTTCAGAAACTCATTTCATCTTAGAAGCTACAATACTCAGATTCCCCTTAGTAAACCACTGAAAGAATCAATCACAGGATATCAAGACCAACATGTACTTCCCCCACACTTAGCAACTGTCCTAGGTAAACTCCACAATCACATTCAAGCATTCAAATTCTCCCTACTGACTTCTGCAAGTATTTAAGTGCGGTCTCACCTAAGGAGTATCGATCTAAAGGCACATGGATTCTTACCTAATCAGCTCTAGACCACCATACTATCTTTCTCTAGTCCCTTTCTTCTCTTTCCCTTCTTTAACAACTGATTTTTCCCACATTGGGTATCATTTTATTTTTTTTATCAGTGTTCTTCCCGTTATGGGGTGTACTTTGGACACATTCCATGGATCACATGAGAGAAAATATTGTTTGCTACCATTCCCATGACCACTTCGGAGTTACTAACTCATCCTCAGTTTATTATCTTTTTTTTTTTTTTTTACTTTATAGAAGGGGAGAAGGGGACTAAATAGGACAGGTTTACAGGCTGTGTCAGAACTAACAGGGAATCCGACATAAAGTATACCAAGCCCTTAGGTGAGAAAATCTAAGTCAGTATTAGGGGTGAAGTCAGTAAAGGATCCTCTGGTACCTGAAGTGATATGGGTGTTCCCAGTAGGTTGATCTGTGATGGGGTTTTCTAATAGTCAGAGATAGATCCTGCAACTTCATCCCAATGGTTACTTAAGTTCCTGCAAGTTTTGTAAATCTCCTCAGAAAATCATAGTTTCTTACTTAAACAATTTTGACTCAATAAAACAAATTTTTTTTTGAAAAACGGACTGACTCTTAAGAAAACAGAAAGATAAACGTCAGTAGCACCTCCCCCACACTTAAGACACACTGTCCCCAGTAGTGTCCAGCGAAGGATCGGTAAAAAGAAAATATATAAAAATTTTTTTTTTGAAAAGGTGAGTTTATGTCTGTCGGGTTACCTCTGTCGCACAGCATCGATCGGTGCATTAGATGCATCGACCGTTACTTGGCGACTTTCTTGTATGATCGATCGTTGCTCAGGACCGCAACGATCGCTGCAATGCGATTCCTTTCGTGTTGTGACGATCGATGCAGAAATGCATCGATCGGTGCACTGCGATTTAATCCGAGACTTGCAAACATGACTGCACCAGAAACAGAAACAAACGTAAAATCCTAACAAAAACACCAAAAATTAAAAAGAAAAACACTAGTACCTATCGGTGGGTTGCCTCCCACCCAGCGCTTGTTTAAGGTCAATAGCTTGACCGGACGCGCAAGATCTTTCAGGCTCCGGAAGATCCTGACAGAGACTTTTTCTGTCTCTGTTCAAGTCTCCTCATCCATGGCGGAGAATAGGCTGTTGCAGAATGCTTCAGTCCAAGAAAAGATGGAGTAAAATGCGCTCCAGGATCTATTACCACAGTCTCATTCAGCTGCTCATCATCTGCTTCCAAGATCTTGAAAGTCTGTCCATCTATCAGTGGCTTCCGCAGCTTCTCCATCTCATATCGCAGTGTCTCATCTCCCAGGTGGAGGTCTATTAGACTCTGTCTAACATCAATCACAGCTCCTGCTGTAGCCAAGAATGGTCTCCCAAGCAATAAAGCTTCATCCGGATCGCAGGCATATTTCAGCACAAGGAAGTCCGTTGGAACTAAGTAGTTTCCAACTCTTACCGGAATATCAATAAGGAGCCCTTCAGGAACTCGCATGGACTGATCAGCTAGGATAAGACGTGTCCTAGTAGGAGCAAAATCCAACATACCCAGCTTCTCTGCCACAGAGTAAGGCATTATGCTCCCAGCAGCTCCTAAATCACACAGAGAACGCCTAAAACTATCTTCAAAGATAGAACAATCAAGTACAAAGACTCCAGGATCAGGCAGTTTCTTTGGGACCTTAGTTAACAGAACATCGCTAATATGCTGAGGAACTACTATCACCCATTCTCTCAGCTCTTCATCTAATGGCAACATCTTGTTCAAATATTTCTGAACACATGGATGATAAGGTGGATCATCAGATGATGGAATTTCTTCCAAGTCTTCACCACTCTTTTCTAGCCTTTTCAGCTCTTCAATCTCTTGTTTAATCACTTCAGACACCTTGGGACAGTGCCAAATAGCTCGTGCATAAACATCCTCTGGAGTGATTTCAGATGTATCAGGGGATAGGCGGGCTAGTTCTGCATCAATCTCATTTTCATCCCACGGATTCTCTGCTTGTTCACGACCTGCATCGATCGATGCCAGATGTGTATCGATCGTTGCATCGCGATCATCACAACTTCCACCCGAGAGTTTTTCACAGAAATCCGATATTTCTTCCTCAGTCACCAACTCAGCTGTACTTAGCTCAAATTTCTCCCCTAGATAAGATCCATCATTAATCAGTACAGACCAGGCCTTAATATGAGTGTCTGCAACTCCTTTTCCTTTCAGTGAGCTGGACATCTGATTCACCTGAGTGTCCAACTGCTTCATGTGAGTGCTCAATGTCTCAAACTTCCCATTGAGGTCCTGATAGACAGCGTCCAGCTTCTTATTGTTGTCTACAGAAAGCTTGGTTTGACTTTCCATCATTTGCTCCATCATAGCCTCCATTTTGCTCTCATGGGCTGTAGGTGCAGGAGGAGTCTGATAGGATGTAGATCCATAGGTTCTCTGAGTACCTTGTCCATAGGTCTTCTGAAAACCACCATTCTGTCCTCCATTTGAGAATCTGTTCCCCTGTTGATTATTAAATCTATTACCTTGGAAACCGGAACCTCCTATGAAATTCACATCTTCTTCCTGAGTGTCCTCCTCAGTCTGAATCACCTCTACATCTTGGGCAAAGTGGACAGCTTTTTTACTTGTCAGAAGATTGTAAACTGTGTCCAATCTGGATCTTATGTTAGCTATATCAGAATTCTCTACGGTTCCACCAGATTTCTTCCTCCTTTCATCCATCGTCTTGCAACTGTTGCTGCCAATCAGATTCTCTATCAACCGTTTAGCTTGTGTAGGAGTTCTGGTGCTGAAATTTGCATCACTGGAATTATCCAGAGCAGTCTGATAAGGAAGATCTATTCCTCTGAAGAAAATACCAATCAGCTGTACTTCTGTGAATCCATGGTGTGGACAATCACGCTGATATTGCTTAAATCTCATCCAGGCGGTTGTCAAAGGTTCCACGGCTCCTTGGGAAAAAGTGAGTATGTCCTGTCTGGACTGATCTGAGCGTGCAGCATCGTAGAAGTGGCGCAGGAACTCACTCTTTAAAGCTGCCCAAGTAGTATACTGACCAGGTGCCAGTTGTCTCAGCCATGCACTAGCGTCTCCAGCAAGACTGTGCGGAAATAGCTTAAGGAACAGATAGTCCGGGCATACTCCTTCATATTTCATGCCAGTGACTATGTCCTCAAACTTGTCAATGTGATCCATAGGCTGCTCTGATTGAAGACCATGAAAAGCAATCTGCCTCATCAGTTGGTAGTAGATGGTTTTCACCTCAAAATCATTCCTCTCGAAGGCAGGAAGCACTAGAGCTGCTCGGTTTGCATGAAACTCATCGGGTCTATTGTAGTCAGCTAGTGTCCTCTCATGAACTACCATCTCTCTACCTTGAGCTTGCCCTGGCGGTCGTAGCTCAGGTTCAGGGGGATCAGGGATGACATTTTCCTCAGCATCAACCCGATGCCCAGCAGCATTGTACGGGTTGTTATCTTGGTCCCTCAGGGTACCTTCAGCATCTGGTATCAAGATCAGACGTTCTCGAACCATTCTCTCTCTCTTTTCTCTTCTGATAGTCCTCTCTAGACGTCCAAGTTCTTCTAGGTTGAGATTAACTAAGCTCGAGTTCGGATTACTTCGAGTGTTCTGCGATGGCATAAACTGTCTGTAATCGTCCAGCAACGATCGATGCTATCAGTGCAACGATCGATTCAATCTCAAATCGCTCAGTAACGATCGATGCAAGGGTGCAACGATCGACGCAAGGCGAAATTCGTACCTGCGACAGAGAGAAACAGAGAAAAAGTTAGCAAAATAAAAAAACGAAAAACAAAAACGAAAAACGAAAAATTTCTAGTAAAACCCTAAGTTCGGTCCTATCGAAGACTCAAAGAGTCCCCGGCAACGGCGCCAAAAACTTGATAGGTCAAGAATTAATCCCTATACTAAACTGCAAGTGAACAGCAATGTCAAAGTAGTATATAGGGTTATCGAATCCACAGGGACACTTGGTCTGAAGAGAATCAAACTGTAGGGAATGAATACTAGAAATAAGCAATGTGATTGTATTGAAAACAGTGCAAGAAAGTAAATCAGTAGCAGAGATTATTGGTTGTGAAAGCAAGTAATTAAAAGCGTCAAACCTAGGGTATTCTCAGGAAATCAGACTAGCAGACAGTTCATTCAGCAAGGATCTAATTAAGCACAGTTCTAGAACTCAAAACACAGATATAAAATTAACCAAATTCCTTTGCGATAATTCTCTAAGTCTAAGTGCAGCAAACCAAACTTCCGTTTGCGAGAACTAACAGATTAAACTAGCAATAAGTCCAAGTTTGATATGTTCACAATTATCCTAAACCAAACTTCCGTTTGCGCAAAGTTTAATTGCCCAATTTAATTAGTTCTGGTTCCTAAACCCCACTTCCGTGACATATTTAGCAACCTAAGATCTAGATTCTAATTGATCAGGTTAGAACTAGCTTTAAGCACAATTAAATTGAAGAACATATATAGTTTTGAATCCTTAACTGAAATTGAACAAGTCTAGCAAGTCATGAAATCCTATGTGAGAAACCCTAAGCCTAACTAGGAATCTACTCAGACATAGATAATGAAAACATGATCATATGATAAGTAAATTGCATAAAAGAATAAGAGTAAAAGGGGTTCGAAATCTTCTCCAAATACAGATGATGAATCAGGTTCAGATCAGCCCCAAAAGCTCTAAAAATCCTCTGCTCTTAATTATGAAAGCCAACTATAAAGCGTATGTCAAAACTTATAATAAAAACTCTAAAAACTCTATTATATAGGCATAATCTCGGATGGGGCTTCTGTGTAAATACTGGAACTATCTTGGGCTTCTTTGTAAATCTTCAATACTTGTCAAACCGACGTGTACGGCCCATCTCGCGACTGCATCGATCGATGCTTTGAGTGCAACGATCGATGCATGATCAATTATACGAACAGTGAGTTAAGCTCTCGGCCAAAACGTCCCAAAAGTCCCAAAATGCTCCAAATATCTCCAATTAGCTCCAATCCTGATTTAACCTGTAAAAGACTCTAAACAAAGACAAAAGACACTAAAACACATCTATATCATGGTCTAAAATGGGTAAAAACCATGATATATCATAGATTACCTGTTAGGTTGAAGGATTCTCATTAGGGATTTCAGAGAATTATAGTTTAATTAATCTGTAGAGATTCATATCTGCTAGTTCTTTATCTAAGTTGTTCTTAATGCCTAATCTGAAGTAGCTAATCAGAATTATGATGTTAGGTTGATTAATGCAGCGGAAGTTGGTTAATTTAACTAGAAAGAATTTAGATAAGCAATTAAACTGTTCGCAAACGAAAGTTTGGTTCAGGTTAATTGTGAACATATCAAACTTGGAATTAATGCTAGTTTAATCTGTTAGTTCTCGCAAACGGAAGTTTGGTTTGCTGCACTTAGACTTAGAGAATTATCGCAAAGGAATTTGGTTAATTCTACATCAGTGTTTGAGTTCTAGAATAGTTATTGATTGGATCTAGATAGATTGATTGCTTGCGTTCCTGATTTCCTGAGAACTCCTGAAACCTAACGCTTTGCCTTCTTTCTCACAAACTCACTTGATTTACTTTGCTATTTCGTTTACTGTTTTCACATCTGCTTCGCTTAATTAAATCTGAACTGCTATAAATCTATTGTGTGACTGAGAGTCCTCGTGGGATTCGATACCTTATATACTACGATTGCATTAACTGTGCACTTGCAGTAGAATAGGGAAAACTATACAACCTATCATAACTCGACAAAAAAACACCAAAAACAAAAGAAATCAAAGTGCAAGACTAAAAATCCTAATATGTAAAACTTACCAGTGGGTTGCCTCCCACTCAGCGCTTGTTTAAGGTCATTAGCTTGACCGTAAGAACGAGATCATACTCCTGGGGGTTTCTACAGGGACTGTGATTGCCTCTGCGAAAGTCTCCTCATCCATGGTGGTGTGTAAGCAGTATCAGCATGATGTCGTCCAAGGAACGAGGTAGAGGATTCAGGGTGAGAGCGAAGCTTGGGTGGAGTAAATCGTTTCCCTGCATACACAGTAACGGAGTCAGCATCATTGGGTTTGGAAAAAGCATACCTTTGCTTCGATGGATGTTTGATGTTCAGAGGTTTCTGCTTATGAGCAGTTGCAGCCGCTGAAGATGTTAGAGCATGTTTCTGCGGAACCACCATCTTCTTCTCTCCACCATCAGACACTGTATCCATACCAACCTGAGCTTCATGTTCCAACTGAATGCTGAAGGTTTGACCGTAAACTATGGATTTTCGCAGCTTATCCATCTTGAAGTGCAGAGGCATATCTCCAAGGTGGAGATCAATCAGACTATGCCTCACATCGATCATTGCTCCAGCAGTAGCTAAGAAAGACCTTCCTAAAATCAGAGGATCATCCGGTTCACTGTCGTATTTCAGCACCACAAAGTCCGTTGGAACTAAATAGTTTCCAACTCTGACAGGGACATCCTCAAGAACTCCTTCTGGAATTCTTCTTGACTGATCAGCTAGGATTAGAGAGATCCTAGTAGGTGCGAAATCCTTCATTCCCAATTTCTCAGCCACAAAGTATGACATGAGATTTCCAGCAGCTCCTAAATCACATAACGAGCGCTTGAAGCTATCCTTGAAGATAGAACAATCCAACACAAACATACCAGGGTCTGGTAGCTTCTTGGGAATCTGATTAAACAGCACATCACTGACTTGTATAGGGAGCACCACCACCCATTCTCTCAAATCCTCGTCTATGGGCATCATCTTCTCCATGTATCTCTATAGACAAGGGTGATAAGGCAAGACATCAGTCTGTGGATCCTCTTTCAACTTCTTATCCATCTCCTCCAAGCGTTTAGCTTCATCAATCTCTTGTTTAGACTTCACAACCACCCTAGGGAAGGGGATCAGAGGTTTTAAAACTTCCTCTTCAGTGTCAACACTAAGTACTGGTGAATCTTTGCCCTCTCGCAATGAGTGTCGACCGACATTGTATTGATGTCGGTCGACATCAATCGATTCTCCATCGATGTCGGCTCCATAATCGACCTTGGTCGATTTTCGTTCGTCATGAGGGCTCAAAGTCACTGTTGAAAGTGGGTGTCGATCGACGTCAAGGTCAGTGTTGGTCGACATTGAGGTTGCAACTTTGGATTTTCGACCATCTTTAACAATTTCAGCTGTCTTAACCTCAAATCCTCCTCCTTGATCGAACCCATCCTCAACCTGAACTTACCAAGCATTTATGTGGGTGTTATGAACACTCTTCCCTTTGATTGAGTCTGAAATCTGGGTCACTTGAGTATCCAACTGCTTCATATGGGTGCTCAAAGGTTCGAACTTCCCATTCAGATCAGTGTAGACAACATCTATCTTCTTTTTAAAGTCCACGACAGTCTTCGTCTGAACTTCTAGCAACTGCTCCATCATTGCTTCCAACTTGCTCTCATGAGCACTAACAGCAGGAGGTGTCTGATAGGAAGATGATCCATAGTTCCTCCGATAGGAATTACCTTGCTGAAAAGGCTTCTGATAACCAACATTTTGACCATATCCCGAAGAGTTTTTATTGCCCGTGAAAGCACTCTTCTGACCACTACCAGTGTAGTACTTGTTGCCTTGCTGATTACCAAACCTGTTCCCTTGAAATCCACACCCACCAATGTAGTTCACATACTCTTCCTTGCGGTCTTCTTCAGCTTCAAATACTTTAACCTCTTGAGCAAAGTGAACAGCCTTCGTCCCAGTTAGTAAGATGTGAACAGTGTCCAACTTATTCTTCATTTCAGTAATCTGGGAATCACCAACCTTTCCACCAGACTCTTTCCTTCTCTTGTCAGCAGTCTTGGTGCTATTGCTGCTCACCAAGTTCTCAATCAATATCTTAGCGTGCTCAGGAGTCTTTGTGTTGAAGTTGACATTGCTGGCAGTGATATATCATGGTATTTACCGGTTTTAGGCCATGATATAAGTGTGTTTTAGAGTCTTTTAGTGTTTCTTTAGAGTCTTTTACATGTGTTATTAGGTACATGCACGTTTGGAGTGGATTTGGAGTAATTGGAGCTATTTGGAGCATTTTGGAGTCTTGACCCGAGAGATTAAGCTCACTGTCCGAAACAAAGTAGTGTGTTGATCGACACACATCTGCAACGATCGATGCATACGCGAGGCAGACAATCTCGACGAGTTATGAAGATATTGGATATTGCACTTTTGCCTAGAAGTTCCTGATATTTACAAAGAAGCCCCAAAACGTGATTAGCATTACAATTAGGTTTTACAGCCACTTGTTATTCTAAGTTTTATTCGAAGTTTTTCCCAGAGAGAATTTTAGGGGCTTGTTTTGTTCTCGAAAGAGACTTGATTTCGAACCCTTGTTCTTATTCTTTTGATTGAATTATGATATCTATTTTGACTATGTTTTCTATTATGATTGCTATGTCTGAGTAGATCTCTTGTTAGGTTAGGGATTCTCATTAGGGATTTGAAAGAATGTTCGATTAACTGATTTATTTAGATTCATCATCTAGTTCTTCATCTAATCTGTTCTTAATGCTTAATCTGAACTGGCCATTTAGATTATTGATTTTAGGTTGATTTACACAACGGCGGTTGGTTAATTAACTAGATCTGATTTAGGTGGGCAACTTATCTATTCGCAAAGAAATTTGGTTTAGAGAAGTTGTGAACGAACGAACTTGGAATTAATGCATGTTTAGAACTCTAGGATTCGCAACGAAAGTTGGTCTGCTAGGTTGTTAGACATAGATAATTATCGCAGCGAAAGGTGGTTAGTTTTACCTTTGTGATTCTAGTTCAAGAACGCTATAGATTGAATCTTGGTTGTTTGTTAATCTGATTTCCTGATATCCCGAGAACTTCCCGAAACCTGACGCCTTCGTTTGATTGCTTACATCCATCTCGCTTTATCTGTTTACTTGCTATTTTGTTTACTGCTTTACAATTTGCTTCGCCTAGCTTAAATCCGAATTACTTATAATCTATCGTGTGACCAGAGTCCTTGTGGATTCGATACCCTAAGTACTACATCTGCATCACTGTGCACTTGCAGTTAGAATAGGGATAATTCTTGACCTATCAAGTTTTTGGCGCCGTTTCCGGGGACTCTTTGAGTTCGCCGATAGATTCAGTATTAGGATTTAGACTAAGCATTTTTTTTATTTTTTTTATTTTATTTTTCTTGTTCACTTACGTTCTCATCTGTTGGTGTTGCAGGAATCGCCCTGCATCGATCGACACGGTCCTGTGTGTCGATCGTCACATCTTCGAGCTTGCATCGATCGACGCTTCTCTTGCATCGATCGACACAAAGCGTAACCAGTGACACCGAGAGCTTGAGCACTTAGCAGGTTTTTCTTAATGGAGCATGTGATTCTGATTCGCGGTGAGAACGGCATTTTACGAGACCAAGAGGGTCATATATGCAACGCGAAGGGTCAGAAACTGGATGGGGAAGGAAACCTCATCATACCAGAGTACTACGCATTGGTTGGGCAGATAGCTGAGATGAGAGACAAGATTGATTCTATCCACGGCATCCTACTTTGGAAGAGAAAAATCCGAGCTGATGCTGAAGCTGAAGAGTTTCCAGAGGTGAATTTTATAGCTGGAGCTGATTATTATGGACAGACATATGGAAATCAGCAGAGACGAGGTTCTATTTATGCTCCGAGATCGAGAGATTATGGTTGTTCATCTCACCAAACACCCCCCACACCTACACATAAAAGCAGAGTGGAAGCCATGATGGAGCAACTTCTTGAGGTACAACAGCAGACCGCTGCATCTTCCAACTCGAAGATTGATACCTTGTACACTGATTTGAATGGGAAGTTTGAGTCTTTGAACACTCATATAAGGCTGCTGGACACACAAGTGGATCAGATTTCATGTTCTGTCAAAGGGAAGAATGCCCAGCATGCTCATGCCAATGCTATCTCAGTTCAGGATGAACATAGGCTGAATCAGGGATCATATCTCGAAGTCAAGACTATGAAAATCGTGGAAAACAGAGAAGAATCCGAGATTGAAATCCCTGAGTTTGAGAGTTTCAACGGACCAGACTCAACCGAGATTGACATGGATCTTTTGGTAAAATCCATCAGTGTCAATCAACATCCTTCTAGTGTCACGGACACCCATATGAGAGCTTGGACAGTTCAGATTGGTAATGGACCAAGCCAAGGAGAGAAATTTGAGTTTGAGACTGCTGAAATAGTGAGAAAAGCTGAAATACCCGAGACTGAAGCTGGAAGTCAGGATGAACTATCTGCGTCGATCGTTGCACCACGCGCATCGATCATTGCACACCGTGAAGAATCAACCTCACTTATTTCTCGTGGAATTGTTAAGGAAAGGGTCTACAAACCTCCAATACCATTCCCAAAAGTTTCTATAAAGTCTAAACATGAGCAGAATGTAGTCGAGTGCATGGTAGTGGTGGATAAGGAGATGAATGTGTTGGATCCCACTGGATCTAGAGTTTGATATATTGAATGAAAACCAACCTCGTTCTTACCTTTCTGGCAGCGGAATTGAGATGGTGAACGAGATCAGTGGAACAACGCAAACGCCTTGCCTCTACCAGATACACACGCACGCTTACTGGAAACGGGATGCTAGTGCCGGATCAACGGGAATCGATTCTCTCTGGTGTTTCTACTGTTTCTATCAAGAAAAGTGGACGGCTCAGTGTTTAGGTCGAAACTTACTCGTTATATTCGACCTGAAACACAATTAACGGGCCAGACTTAATCAAGTCTTAATTCGAAAAGCCTTTCGAAAAACCCGAACTGTGTCGACCGACACACAAGCTGTGTCGATCGACACAACACCTTTTTTTATCGATTACAATGTGTATCTAATACACATTAATATGATCATTACCATAATGATCATTCCCATGTCGTAGCTTCCAGTTTGCTTAGGTGTGTGACCCTATAGGATCATATAGTACTGGTAGTAAGTCCATAACTTACATATTGCAAGAGGCTTCTAGCAAAACATTGCAACCGCCCAGTACTATACGAATGTCTGATCTCGACACACAACTATCATCAGGAGTGAGTACAAGTGTGATTTCAGGACACTATCCCAACAATATCCCACTTGTACTGGAATCATCAATTCCTATAATCCGTTTGTCTCTATATCTCGATTTGGCATAAGACAAGATTGGTGTCATCCTTATTAAGCCAACATCGTGTTTATCAAACTCCTAATCTCATACTGAACATTACAAACAACTGAACTACAGTTCGTTTGAGTGCGGCCACACATTCTCTCAGTATTCAATCTTCGATAGGACCTGAGATATTTATCTCCCGTTTGTACTGGAGGGACAAATCCCATCTTGTTCCATCCCTTTTTCAACGCACACTTCATGATATACTTGAACAGTGCCGTTATAGTCGCCAGTTACGGGTCGACGTTTGACAAAGTCAAAATGTACCAATTCATATGCAAGAAAGCATGATGAACTCAGGTCTAAGGACTATACTCTATAGTCGTAATGAGAACCTCTTATGACACATATATAACTATCTTGTAGACTTCTCATTAGCGGGTCATGTCCGATCATATGTTCACTAACATATATCTATGTGACTGACTGCGATAATCATATCATTGGCTCCATGAAACTTAGCCAACAGTCACCTCACAATCTAGTCTCTAACGGTTGTCAGTGTCCCAATTCTACAACCTCGACTAGGGACAAAATAATTTATTAACTTATAGGGTTTCATGATCAAGTCCTCAACTTGATGACCTATAATATGTCATAAACTTATTTTGGGACCATTATTTAGATCACAATAAATAATGCTGAAATCAAATTTCATTAAACATTTCCAAAAGAATGTTTACAAGAGTGTCTTATTATAACTAAAACAAAACTAAAACTCCCACTAGAATCAAGATTACATCTTAAGATCTCTAATGCCTACAGCAGTCGTATGACTCTCATGCTTAGGCCTTGGGAGTGACTTAGTCAGAGGATCAGCGACATTCTCGTCTGTCGGAACTCGGCTGATCTTCACATCACCTCTATTGACGATATCTCGAATCAGGTGATATCTCCTCTCCACATGTTTGGACTTCTGGTGTGACCTTGGTTCTTTTGCCTGAGCAATGGCTCCGTTGTTATCACAAAACAAAGCCACTGGCTCCAAGATACTAGGAACCACACCAAGTTCAGTCATGAACTTCTTGATCTAAACAGCTTCCTTTGCCGCTTCTGAAGCAGCAACATATTCAGCTTCCGTTGTGGAATCAGCTACGGTATTCTGCTTAGAGCTCTTCCAGCTCACTGCACCGCCATTTAGATAGAAGACATATCCAGATTGTGATCGAAAATCGTCTCTGTCTGTCTGAAAGCTCGCATCGGTGAATCCATTCACCACAAGTTCTTCACTTCCTCCATACACAAGGAATTTATCATTAGTATGTCTCAAATACTTGAGAATATTCTTGACAGCTGTCCAGTGAAATTCACCTGGATCATATTGGTATCTACTCGTCATGCTTAACGCGTAAGCTACATCTGGACGAGTGCAGAGCATGGCATACATAATAGATCCTATTGCAGAAGCATAAGGAATCCTATTCATGCGTTCTCGCTCAGCAGGTGTCGCCGGACACTGCTTCTTGCTGAGACTCATGCCATGAGACATCGGTATGAAGCCCTTCTTGGAATCTTGCATCCTGAATCTGTGCAACACCTTATCAATATAAGTGTCCTGGCACAATCCAATCAGCCTATTCAATCTATCTCTGTAGATTCTGATTCCAAGAATGTATGCGGCTTCTCCCATGTCTTTCATGGAAAAACAACTTCCGAGCCAAGTCTTGACAGACTGAAGCAACGGAACGTCATTACCGAGGAGGAGTATGTCATCGACATACAGTACAAGAAACGCAATTTTGCTCCCACTAGTCTTCTTGTAAACACATGGTTCCTCTTCGTTCTTGATGAAACCAAATTGTTTTACTGCTTCATCAAAACGAAGATTCCAACTCCGTGATGCTTGCTTCAATCCATAAATGGATTTATGAAGCTTGCATACTTTCCCAGCGTTCTTAGGATCGACAAAACCTTCAGGCTGTGTCATATACACATCCTCTTCCAGAATACCATTCAGGAATGCGGTTTTGACATCCATTTGCCAAATCTCATAATCATAATGAGCGGCAATCGCTAGAAGAATCCGAATGGATTTAAGCATAGCGACTGGGGAATAGGTTTCAAGCATAGCTACTTGAAACCTTTAGCCACCAGCCTCGCTTTGTAAATCTGTACATTGCCATCCACGTCAATCTTCTTCTTGAAGATCCATTTACACTCAATAGCTTTTACACCATTAGGTAAATCGACCAAGGACCATACTTGGTTTTCTGACATGGATCCCATTTCGGACTTAGAGGCTCCAAGCCACTTTTCGGAGTCCGGGCCCATCATTGCTTCCGCGAAGGTCGCTGGTTCGTTACTTTCAATGATCATCAGATCATTTGAATCGGTCACGAGAAATCCATAGTATTTCTCGGGTTCGTGACGGATCCTTCCGGATCTGCGAACTTCAGGCTCCACAGGCGCCGGTTCCACATAACTTTGTGGATCCAACTGCTGCTCTTCCTCAGCAGGTTGAGCAGTATCCTGTGCATCTCGAATTTCTTCAAGATGTACTTTACTCCCACTGTTTTTCTTAGAGAGAAACTCCCTCTCAAGAAAAGAACAGTCCCGAGCAACAAATACTTTGTTCTCAGATTGGTTGTAAAAGTAGTATGCCTTGGTTTCCCTAGGATAACCAACGAAGTAGCATTTATCTGATTTGGGTGCAAGCTTGTCAGAGATTAAACGTTTGACATAAGCCTCACAACCCCAAATCCTCAGGAAAGACAGACTAGGAACATTCCCAGTCCACAGTTCATGTGGTGTCTTTTCCACTGATTTAGATGGCACCCTATCTAGTGTAAACGCAGACGTTTCTAGAGCGTATCCCCAAAAGGATAATGGAAGATTAGAAAGACTCATCATAGACCGAACCATATCCAATAAGGTTCGATTCCTCCTCTCTGACACTCCATTCCATTGGGGTGTACCAGGAGGAGTGAGTTGTGAAATAATTCCACACTCGCTCAGATAGTCGCTGAATTCTTGACTCAAGTATTCTCCTCCGCGATCCGATCGCAGAACTTTGATACTTTTGCCAAGTTGATTCTGTACTTCATTCTTGAATTCTTTGAATCTATCAAAGGATTCTGACTTGTGTCTCATCAAATAGACATAGCCATACCTACTGAAGTCATCAGTAAAGGTAATGAAGTACTTGTAATTTCCTCTGGTAACAGTACTCATCGGCCCACATACATCAGTATGAATAAGGCCCAATAAGTCACTGGCCCTTTCATTTGGTTTGTTGAAAGGGGCTCTAGCCATTTTGCCCACCAAGCAAGATTCGCATTTCTCACATGATTCAAAATCAAATGAGCCCAAAAGCCCATTTCGATGGAGCCTTTGGATGCGTTTCTCATTGATATGGCCCAAACGACAATGCCATAAGAAAGTCGGGTTTTCGTCATTGGACTTAAACCTCTTTGTATTTATGTTAAAGTTAGGCATTTCTTGGTCTAATACATATAACCCATTATCTAATGGGGCGCTACTATAAAATGTACCATCACGATTAAAAGAACAAACTTTATTCTTAACAGCAAAATCAAAACCTTCCAAATCCAAAACGGAAACTGAAATTATGTTTCTGCTAATCGCAGGTACAAAGTAGCAATTATTTAAAATTAAAACCATGCCCGATGGTAAGGACAACTCGTAGGTGCCTACGGCCAGTGCAGCAACCTTAGCTCCATTCCCGACCCGTAGCTCCACTTGTCCTTTCTTCAGCGTCCTACTGTTTCTTAGTGCCTGCACATTTGTACAAATATGAGCACCGCAGCCGGTATCCAATACCCACGAAGTAGGACTAGAAGACATAACATTTAGTTCGATAACATAAATACCTGAGTCAGACGCATCATACGTCTTCTTCATCTTCTTGTAATCTTCCTTGAACTTCTTGCAGTCTCTCTTCCAATGCCCCAACTTCTTGCAGTAGTTGCACTTATCCTCAGGAGAAGGCCCGGATTTGGGCTTGGGCTTGGGCTTGTCTTGACTTTCAGTCTCGACAACCTGGGCCTTTCCCTTGTCCTTCTTCGGTTTCTTAAACCTTTTACCCCCTTGTACCATCAGGACACTGGGAGTAGCCTTCTTGAGATTTGGCTCTGCTGTCTTCAGCATACCGTGCAACTCACTCAATGTCTTAGTCATGTTTTGCATGTTGTAGTTCATGATGAACTGATCAAAACACGACGGCAAAGACTGCAGAATCATGTCAGTGGCCAGCTCCTGGCTAATGGCACAATCCAGTTTCCCCAGGTTATCAATGTAACCCATCATTTTAAGGACATGAGGACTTACTGGACTGTCCTTAGCCAGCTTGCAATCCATGAGAGATTTAACCGTCTGGTATCTCTCTGTGCGAGCTTGCTCCTGAAACAAAGCTTTCAGGCTGTTAATCATCTCAATGGGTGACAATACGTTCTCATATTGCTTCTGCAGCTCAGAGTTCATGGTCACCAACATTAGACAATTAACATCTTTGACATCCGCTGAATGCTTATCCCAAGCATTCTTTTCTGTCTGCGGAGCATTGGAACGTGGCCTCTCGGTGAGAACTCTTTCAAGGACATATTCCTTGTTCTCCTGCCTGAGAACTATTCTCAGGTTCCGATACCATTCCAAGAAATTAGATCCATTTAACTTGTCCTTCTCAAGGACGGATCTTAGTGAGAAAGTGTTGATGTGATTTGAGACAGACATAGCTGTAATTCAAAAGAGGTAGATTTTAGTTATAATGCTCAAGAAATGAGAGTTCTTATCTAATAAGAAAACTCGCATTGTATTCAAAACTATGTTTCCTCAGATGAATACAATGAGCCAAGATCCTCAGATTACTAAAATTCGAGTGGGCGACTCACCGTTGATCAAACTTTAGTTATTTAGGTAAGCAAATCATTGCTAATTGTACTCAGTACAACTCTTGGTCGTGGATAAGACAAACTATGTCCAATCCACTCTGATGTCTCTGGGCCCAGAACTTCCGTTAGCCCAGTCAAGTAAAACCAATCCTTTTCTGTCTAGCGATCACTGACAGTTGCACTGTAAGTCTGTCAATGACCACCTGCCTTACTCATGTTGCAGTGGATATCAAAGACTCCAGGAATATCCAACAAACAACACGAGTCTTGACAGCAGACAAGATCGGGCAAGACATCAAGATCACTTGATATTTAGTTGAGGAAAAGAACCGTTTTATCTTGATGCATATCCAATATACATTCAAGAATTTATTAATTTATTTAAAACATTCAGTTTTATTTAGTTTAGATTCATCTACAACTTTTAGGATTAAATTGTTCTGGTATATGCAAATATGTGGTCCAACCAGCATATCTGCGAATGTCGTGTCGATCGATGCCGACCATTGGCATCGGTCGATGCAACCAGAATTAAACCGTTCTTCGATAACCGGTCAAACCAGATCGAATTTACATAACCGATTCAATCCAATTGAACCGGTTCGGTTTAATAGTCCATGTCGATCGTCACACACTGTGTGTCGATCGACATGACCAAACCAGAACCAATTTGGTTAATTAAAATTAACCGAGCGATATAACCAGTTCAATTAGTCGACACACCCAGTGTATCGACCGACACAGCAGGAAAATGGGTACTCGATCTCAGATCGAAACCCTAAAATTATTTGCGGATTTTCGCCTTGTGTCGACCGACACACGCTTTGTGTCGATCGACACTTTGCGACAAACCCTAAAATTTTACGTTTTTGTTTCGCGGCGTGTCGACCGACACACGCTTTGTGTCGATCGACACAGTGCGATTTCAACAATACCATCGTTTTCAACATGAACAAAATCCGAGATTAACATTCAATAAAACGATTTTAACAGGCAAAATTCAATCCAACAACATCAAGATTCGAATTAATTTCACCAGATTCAATAGCTAAACCCTAACTATGCTCTGATACCACTGTTGGATCCCACTGGATCTAGGGTTTGATATATTGAATGAAAACCAACCTCGTTCTTAACTTTCTGGCAGTGGAATTGAGATGGTGAACGAGATCAGTGGAGCAACGCCAACGACTTGCCTCTACCAGATACACAGGCACGCTTACTGGAAACGGGATGCTAGTGCCGGATCAACGGGAATCGATTCTCTCTGGTGTGTTTACTGTTTCTATCAAGAAAAGTGGACGGCTCAGTGTTTAGGTCGAAACTTACTCGTTATATTCGACATGAAACACAATTAACGGGCCAGACTTAATCAAGTCTTAATTCGAAAAGCCTTTCGAAAAACCCGAACTGTGTCGACCGACACACAAGCTGTGTCGATCGACACAACACCTTTTTTTTTATCGATTACAATGTGTATTCAATACACATTAATATGATCATTACCATAATGATCATTCCCATGTCGTAGCTTCCAGTTTGCTTAGGTGTGTGACCCTATAGGATCATATAGTAATGGTAGTAAGTCCATTACTTACAGATTGCAAGAGGCTTCTAGCAAAACATTTCAACCGCCCAGTACTATACGAATGTCTGATCTCGACACACAACTATCATCAGGAGTGAGTACAAGTGTGATTTCAGGACACTATCCCAACAGAATGAAACTCCACCAGCTGAAGCATCGCGAGTTCATCCTTGTGTGTTGGGATATGCAAAGAAGATGATTTCCACTGATGGTCGTTTGAAAGATGAAGCTCAAATTTGTGGGATTACAACATATGATAGTGGAGAAAAGAAGATGGTGGTTCCTCAGGAATCTACTCTAACATCTTCAAAGCCTAAAGCTGCTAATAAGTGGAAAGCTCCGAACATCAGATCCCCACCAAAGTACAGGTATAAAGCTTCTAAACTTAAACCTCCTGAACAATCAGCTTTGAATGCAGGGAAACGCTCTACACCACCCAAGCTTCGCTCCCGCCCTGGATCTCTCCATGTGTTCCTTGGACAATCTCATGCTGATACCTCTTACACGCCGCCATGGATGAAGAGGCATTCACAGAGACATTCCAAGTCTCTGTTGAAACCCCCATGAGTCTGATCTCTTCTAACAAGTCAAGCTATTGACTTTAAACAAGCGCTGAGTGGGAGGCAACCAACTGTTAGGTTTTAGTATTTTAATTATCTATTTTTGGTGTTTTTCTTAAGATTTCACGTTTTTATTTGTTTTTGCTAAGTTTTTAATACAGAACACTGTCTGGAGATGTGTGACGATCGTTGCTTTATGTGCAACGGTCGTTGCAGGGAGATATGACGAAGAATGGGATCGCCTAGTGCAACGATCGATGCACTAGCGCAACGGTCGTTGCAAATGGTCCAATTGCAAAATTAAGGTACGCGTGCTAAATCGGAATTGATTTGGTTCAGCAGCAACGATCGATGCACTTGTGCAACGGTCGTTGCACTCGCGAACCAGGTAAGTACTTTAAACTTTTTCCTTCTTCTCTTCTTCCCTAATTCGATTTGTCCGTACAAGAAATTGCTTACTCTCCTAAATCACTAAAATCTTCACCATTTTCTTCGATTCAAAGCTTGTTTTAACCGGATTTACACTCTCTATCAGTTTCTATAACCCAATCACATCAATTTGAAGATGCCTCCTCGACAAGCTCATAAACGTAGAGCCACCACAGCAGCTGCAGCTACAGCTCATCACCCTCCACCAATTGAATGGTTTCCTCGAGACTCGGAAGCACCTGCGGACTATCAGAGAGATCGAGAAGCCATACAGGCACCTTGGCCTGGAGCGGATGATTCCGTACTGATTCAGACAGATAAGGTCTGGGATATGGAGATTGATCAGTTACTTAAGACTGACACATTCACGGAGAGGCCATTACTTGACCATTGGGACGAGTTTGACACGTTGCTCTACAATGGTTGGTGTGGTATGACGCTTAAGTCGACCAAGTTTACGGATTATTCGACTTGTAAGAGTCTAGGGATCGATGAGCAAGTTCTGACATTGTGTAAGGGCATTGGTCTGGGGACAATGCCTATGCAGCCATACGAGTTGTACCCTGATTTGGTCAGACAGCTTCTAGCCACTTGCAGAGTGATCTACCCTGACCCAGATAGCAGGAAGGCTTCAAGAGGTTTCTTTACCTTCATGTGCTTAGGAGTCAGGTATCGGATTCCCCTTCTTGATATCTGTAGGATATATGATTCAGCACTGAGCCTACACGCATTGGTATGTCACTTGAGTGGAACGTGCCAGAAGCTCAGTATTTCTGGGATTGTATTGGCAATGGTCGGTATAACTCGAGGACGACGAAGCTGATCCAGGTTAGGCATCATGTTCTCAGATATGTCTTACGCATCTTGGGAAGTACTCTGCTGGGCAAAGCTGAAGCCAACAAGATGCGTAAGAATGAGCTGGAGATATTATTCATTGGGCTGAGGGAGCAGTTTGCTGAGACTAATCTGAGAGATCTTACCAGAGGACTCAACTTGGGAGCTGTCTTTGCTCATCACTTGTGCGGTCTGCAGAAGAAGCCATTCGATGGTAAGGATACTGAGTCAATAGGGAGTATGCTTACTCCCATTTTCAGGCATTGCAGGATTCCCTTAGAGGGTACAGAGTGTGATGACAGCAAGGAGTTCCTTGATTTTAGCCACCTGCAGAGTGCTACATGGCTGAAGGAGGGACGTGTATGGGTCTATTATGACCATGCCACTACGAAGCATGGTATAGATCTTCCTGCTGCTGGTCTGACGCAGATTGATACGCTGGATGCCTTGAGATTCCAACCTCCTATGAGAGAGCAGCGCAGCGTTCCTACTATGGCTCATCCGCTGGGAGAGCCTTCTACACGAGCTTCCTATTCTTCTGCGCCTGCACCAGAGCCTGCTGCACAGGACATTGGTCCATATCCCGAGCCTTCAGTTCCAGTGAGAGAGATGTCTGAGGGAGATTGGAGAGAGCGTCAGGATGGTATTCTGCGGAGTATTTGGGACTTCATGCGTACCTGCACTTGCAGGAGACAGCCGCAGATTCACTAGCCCGGACCTTCACGACGACGTAGACAGCGCTCTCCCGAGGTTTCCAGCGACACTGATCCTTATGCTGGGATAGATGACGAGTGAGAGTAGTGCATTTTCAGACTACGGTTCTGTATTTTCTTTTTCACTTTTATTTTGCATTTTCCTTTTGATTTCCTTAGGATTCTACTGTTTGGATGATGTTTTTATTATGAGACTATCTGTTGCTTTGATTCTACTTGTTTGCATTGGTTTTCAGCTTGCAGGTTTGAAATTTGACAATTTCTAACGGACTAACTGCTAACTTGCTGACTGTTCTCGGATATCGCAATGCAACGATCGACACGGCCCTGTGTGTCGATCGTCACAACGAAAATCGGATTGCATCGATTTTTGCGGTCCTGAGCAACGATCGACCTATACGCAATCGCCCTGCAACGATCGACAGACTTAACTCATCCAAACATTTTCTTATTTTCTTTTTACCAAACCTTAGCTTGACACTACTGGGGACATTGTGTTTCAAGTGTAGGGGAGGTGGTACTGACTTCTATCTTTCTGTTTTCTTAAGAGTCAGTCCTATTTTTCAAATTTTTTTTTGTTTTATTGAGTCAAAACTAGTTTTAGTAGGAAACAATGAATTTTCGAGAAGTTAACAACATCTTGCAGAAATTTAAGTGACCATTGGGATGAAGTTGCAGGTTCTATCTATGACTATTAGAAAACCCAACACGGATCAACCTACTGAGGACACCCATATCAATTCAGGTATTCAGAGGATCCTTTACTGACTTCACCCTTGTAAACTTGACTTAATTTTCTTACCTAAAGGCTTGGTATTCCTTGAGTCGGACTCCTCTGTTAGTTCTGACACAACTTGTAAACCTGTCTGAGTATGGAACCCTTCTCCCCTTCTCTAAGTAAAGTAAAAAAAAAAATAATAAACTGAGGATGAGCTAGTAGCTCCGAAGTGGTCACGGGAGTGGTAGCTACAACTATTACCTCCTGTGCGATCCATGGAATGTGTCCAAAGTACACCCCATAACGGGAAGAGCACTGATAAAAAAAAAATGATACCCAGTGGGGAAAAATCAGTTGCTGAAAAGGGAAAAGAGAAGAAAGGAACCAGAAAAGATAGTATGGTGGTCTAGAGCTAACAAAGTAAGAATCCATGTGCCCTTTGATCGATAATCCTTAGGTGAGACCGCACTTAATATTCTTAAGAAGTCAGTAGGGTGAATTTGAATTGCTTGGATTGATTGTGGAGTTTACTTAGGACATTTGCTAAGTGTGGGGGAAGTACATGTTGGTCTTGATGTCTTGCAAGTGATTATTTCAGTGGCTTACTAAGGGGAATCTGAGTGTTGTTGCTTCTAGGACAAAAAAAGTTTCTGAAAGTTTTCAAACCTCTTCACCATGTTTTAGTTCTCTGTTTTGCTTGAGGGCAAGCAAAGGCTAAGTGTGGGGGAGTTGATATATCATAGTATTTACCGGTTTTAGGCCATGATATAAGTGTGTTTTAGAGTCTTTTAGTGTTTCTTTAGAGTATTTTATAGGTGTTATTAGGTACATGCACATTTGGAGTGGATTTTGAGTAATTGGAGCTATTTGGAGCATTTTGGAGTCTTGACCCGAGAGATTAAGCTCACTGTCCGAAACAGAGTAGTGTGTCGATTGACACACATCTGCAACGATCGATGCATACGTGAGGCAGACACTCTCGAAGAGTTATGAAGATATTGGATATTGCACTTTTGCCCAGAAGTTCCTGATATTTACAAAGAAGCCCCAAAACGTGATTAGCATTATAATTAGGTTTTACAGCCACTTGTTATTCTAAGTTTTATTCGAAGTTTTTCCCAAAGAGAATTTTAGGGGCTGGTTTTGTTCTCGAAAGAGACTTGATTTCGAACCCCTGTTCTTATTCTTTTGATTGATTTATGATATCTATTTTGACTATGTTTTCTGTTATGATTGCTATGTCTGAGTAGATCTCTTGTTAGGTTAAGGATTCTCATTAGGAATTTGAAAGAATGTTCGATTAACTGATTTATTTAGATTCATCATCTAGTTCTTCATCTAATCTGTTCTTAATGCTTAATCTGAACTGGCCATTTTGATTATTGATTTTAAGTTGATTTACACAACGACGGTTGGTTAATTAACTAGATATGATTTAGGTGAGCAACTTATCTATTCGCAAAGAAATTTGGTTTAAAGAAGTTTTGAACGAACGAACTTGGAATTAATGCATGTTTAGAACTCTAGGATTCGCAACGAAAGTTGGTCTGCTAGGTTGTTAGACATAGATAATTATCGCAGCGAAAGCTGGTTAGTTTTACCTTTGTGATTCTAGTTCAAGAACGCTATAGATTGAATCCTGGTTGTTTGTTAATCTGATTTCCTGATATCCCGAGAACTTCCCGAAACCTGACGCCTTCGTTTGATTGCTTACATCCATCTCGCTTTATCTGTTTACTTGTTATTTTGTTTACTGCTTTACAATTTGCTTCACCTAGCTTAAATCCGAATTACTTATAATCTATTGTGTGACCAGAGTCCTTGTGGATTCGATACCCTAAGTACTACATCTGCATCACTGTGCACTTGCAGTTAGAATATGGATAATTCTTGACCTATCAGGCAGCATCTAGATCAGCCTAGTACCAAAGATCTACACCTCTGAAGAATATGACCAACAGCTGAACTTCAGAGAATCCATGATGGGGGCAGTCACATTGGTACATCTTGAACCTCACTCATGCAGACTTAAGAGGTTCGGTAGGTCCCTGAGTGAATGTCAGGAGATCCTATCTCAGCTGATCAGAGCGAGCATCATCATAGAAGTGCCTCAAGAACTCTCTCTTTACAGCATCCCAAATAGTTAACTCCCAGGTGGAAGTTGCTTAAGCCAAGCTGCAGCCTCCCCAACAAGAGAATATGGGAAAAGATTGAGGTACAAGAAGTCATAGTTAACCCCAGGGTGCTTCATTCCAGTGATGAAGGCTTCAAAGTCCTCAATGCGGTCCATGGGTTGCTCATGTGGGAGACCATGGAAAGGATGCTGCCTCAGCAGTGCATAATAGGCAGTCTTCAGCTCGAACTCATTCCTCTCAAAAGGAGGAGGCACAATTGCTAACCTGTTAGCATAAAACTCGCCAGGTCGATTGTAGTCAGCAAGAGTCCTTTCAACCGGAGGGTTAGGTGGTGGGATTTGCCCCTGATTAATCATCTGCCTCTCTCCTTGAGGCTGTGCAATCACATTACCATTGTCATCAATCCTTTGCCCCTGAGCATTGTAAGGATTGTTTTGGGGATCTCTCCGAACCCCTTCAGCATCTTGGATCAACACAACAAAGTTTTGGTTGTTCATTCTTGAAGATCTCTGTGCTTTTCTATTCGTTCTCTTGAGTTTAGCTAGCTCCTCAAGTCTGAGGTTCAAAAGTTCTCTGCTCGGGTTGCTTCGGGTGTGACGGTTAGGCATACACTGACTTCAGAAGTGAAATCCATTCTTGGTGTCGGGCGACACTGAGTGATGTCGGTCGACACTGAGAGTACCTGTCGATTCCTACAACAAAAAACAAGCCAAACAAGAGAAAATGTGAGTAACAACTAAAATAAAAATGACTTAGACTAAGTTATCTAACAAAATCTATTGGCGAACTCAAATGAGTCCCCGACAACGGCGCCAAAAACTTGATAGGTCAAGAATTAATCCCTATTCTACTGCAAGTGCACAGTGATGCGAATCTAGTACTTAGGGTATCGTATCCTCAAGGACTCAAGATCCACGCAATAGATTATATGTCTTTGAACTTAGCTAAACCAAACAATGAGAAAGTAAAAAAACAATACAGAAATGTAAAGAGTGTTTTCGATTAGAGAAAGGCGCTAGACTTAGGGTAATCTCAGGAAGTCATGCAATGTAGACACTTTAGCTATCAGGATTAAGGTTAAGAACATGTTCAAGAACTAGAACACAAATGTAAAATAATTCAACTCTCGCTGCAACTGTTATCTATGTATAGAAACCTAACGATTCAAATCTCTTTGTAATCTTAGAGTTCTAGACAAGCATTTTAAGCAAGTTCATAAGTTCACAATTTTCCTAGACCAAATCTCTTTGTATCTAATCAAATTGCTGACACTAAGTTTTTCAGATCATAACTCACACTTTCGTGACAAATTAACAATCTCAGATCTAAACCCTAGGTGATCAGTCCAGAATTCAGTATTAATCTCAACTTAGGTGATGAACAAATAGATTTATAATCCTAATCATTTGGTGGTCTAACAAAGCATGAAATCCTATTGAGAATCCCTAAATCTAACAAGGGTTACTACTCAGACATATTATCAAATAAACAACACATCATTGAATAGAAAACCAAAAGACTGAATAGATAATATAAAGGGGTTCGAAATCCTTCTCTCAAAGGCTACAAGTAGCAAGAACAGCCCCAACTCAAATCTCTCAATATCCAGAAGCAAAAACAAAGTCAAGAACAAGATATCTCAATAATGAGTCTGAAAAACCTAATTAAATGGCTAAACACGTTTTGGGGTCATATTAGAATTATGGAAACTTCTGGGCAACTTTGCAATTCTTCAAAGATGTCTTCAACTCAGCATATAAGTGTCTATAGCCCCTAGTGTCGACCAACACCAAGTGAGTGTCGGTCGGCACCACACCGTGGTCGAGATTCCAACTTTAGCTCGTTGCACAGATCGCCAGAAATTTTCTATAGTCCCGCTCTTTGCTCCAAACGCAAGCCTACCTGTAGAAGAATCAAAATACTCGAAAAACCAGGTTAAAGACTCAACATATACAACTATATCATGGTTGAAAACCTAGATAAACCATGATATGTCAATGGTCCCCTTATTACATCTAACAAAAGACGTAAATAATATAGTTCTCCAGTTTCTTCTGCAAATATTGGTAAAACACATAAACCCGATTTACCATGTTTGCGGGGTTTCCATTGAAAGGTTTTTAGATCCCAAACAAATTTAGTTGTTATTTGTGAATATAGACGATGTCTTGCTTGAAGATGAACTTGACTGCAATTCATCCATGCCCGGAATTTACCTTCTTTTTCTGGATATGCCAAACAGAAATCTTCGTCGAATACAATTTGTGGAGAAGGAAGAACAAAATGTTAAATTTCCATAGAATCAATAGAACGTCCGGAAGAACCTGTAAGAATTTAGATTTGTTAATTAAAATAATAAAATTTGTTTAACAGAAATGAAAAAGTATGGAATAAAAAAAAAACAAAGATGCCAAACTTTTCTCAAATTTACCTATAGCTTCCATTAGTAACCAGAGATAATAATGATACTAATGAGAAGAAGATATCAAATACATAGTACTATGATATTAGGGTTTCTTAGAGATAATAACTCTTGTTAGGATTTTGTTTACTAATATCGGCCACATAAATTATACAAAAATAACACAGTTTAGAAATTAAAATATCAAAATTATTAAAATATCTTCAATTTGACAACAAGAATATCTCATTTGTTACCGGGATATGGTATAATTTGTAAAACTATTAATGTATTCGATAAGTAGTTTCATATTTGAATTGTAAGAGATTTTCCTATTTTTGTTTAGTGAAATTATATTTCATCTTAAACCAAGATATTCCATAAAAATCCGTTTTATATTATATAAAAACACGAAATTGCATTTGGTATGGTAGTAGTTAAAATCCTAAGTAAAAATATAAAGATTAAACTTTTCATAACTATTTGTACAAAAATATAGTACCAGTTAAACATCCATACAAAATAAAGTACTAAACATAAGTTTTTGACAAAAAGAGAATTAAAACATAGGAGCAATAGTGAGTTAGACCAAATCAGACATTTGTAGAGGAGAGTCTGAGGGCAGGAGCAGTTGGATTTTCCCAGAAAAGTTGAAGCATGATTGATTGGTTGGCCTTGACATTGTTTGCTTTCAGAAATTCTCTTAAGCCGCCAGCCAAACGAATACGTTTTCTATTAGTATCAGAATGGAATGCGAGCTCAACAGACCATTTATGTCCAACATCATTGACCAAAGATATGATGTTGCTAGCAACATTGTGTAAATCGTTTGCAACCACAAAATACTTGGGAAGATACTGAAAAATGAACAAATATGGATCATGTAACAATATTTAAAACCAAAATACAAATGAATAACTTACAATCTGCTTCGTTTGATATCGTCACTTGTGACTTTTAAGGCAACAAACTTTTCCTTGGTTCCTTCAAAAAATAATTTCCTTATTAGTCAAAATAGTATAAAGATTGAAAAATGTCTAGAAATTAGGTGAAAACCCTTACTCGTGCTAGCTTCTCCAGTCTCCATCTGAGACGGTTTTTCATATGTGATCTCACAACCGCTTGGTCCGTACTGTTGTACCATATGAAAATCGGCAGCTCCACGATACTGAAAAATCAGAAGATCTAATTCTTCTAATGTATGAGCCTTAAAGAACCGTCTCCAGCCTTCTGTAAGCCTATCACCAACTCGTTTGATAGAGAACTCTTCTGGCCTCTCATCAGACGTGAGTTTACCGACTGTAACGCTTGTTTTCCAAGTTTATGCCTCTTAAAGAACCTTTCCGGGATAGTCTGCAACACAAAATTTAAACAATGATTTTAAGAAATAAAATCACTATTAAAAATCTACCTTAATGAGACAAAGAACTAAGATTACATACCAGACTCTTTCTACATTTTTCTGGAAGCATAGCCTTGAAAAATCGTGGGTTTATCATCTTCGGAATTCCTTTGAGAAGCTAATATGTGTTCATAAAAATAAAAAATCATTACATGCATGTACAGAAAATAATATGAACTAAACCGCATCTAAATATAAAGAACTGTTTTTAAAGGCACCATATAAAACCTAAAGGCTACTCAAAAATCCAAATTTGATTTTGTGCTGCAGAATCGTTGAGTTCTTGTTATTCACAATCGGTTTATCTCAATATAAATCGGTAGATTCCATGAATATAAACCCTAATTTTAAATATCGATCTGAAGAAAAATTCAGGGTTACCTTGTTCAGTTAGTTGTTGATTGACTATGATTCTCGAACTATATACTCAATATATTTTGCAGCGCCAAGATTGAACTGACTTTTTCGGTCGATAGCCTGATAACGATTTTTGGAATGATTAGAATGACTAAAATAAACTGAATCGTTTCATCTTCAGTCATATTAAAATGGGCCTTTCATATTTGAGCTTTTATAGTAGTGATTATAAGAATGTTATGTTAGCATTATATTAACCCAAATGAAATCTTAGATTGAAAATAACTAAGACTTGTTGGTTTAACAAAGGTTTCTCTATTTAGACTAAGTTCAACTATTTGCAATATATCAAATTATTAGGCTAAATTTCTTTTCATTTGACAGTAGTTATTGTTTAGACAATAGCTATTGTTTTATATTGTTTTACATTTCATTAGGCAATAACTATAGATGTAATTATTGAATATAGGTAATTCATGAAATATAATAACACAATTAGCACTCAACTTCTGGTTTCAAAAATTAAACATTTTAGAACCAAAATTTATTAGTAAATAAAACCAAAATACAAAATACACTCGTATAATTCAATAGTATTGTAAGTACTTGAAATGGAACATAAGTACCAATGTATTTATATAATATACTTAAAACATATGATTTATATACACATATTAAGATAGAGTCGAACAGTTTTAGCACTACAAGAAATCTGTCGATTAGCCACGAATTTTTTCGTGGCTATGAGATAAAATTCGTGGCTATTTTGACAATAGCCACGAAATATTTTCGTGGCTATGGGCATGTGGAAAATAAAATTTCGTGGCTGTTCGTGGAAACCCTGCCACGGATTAGCTGCAAAATATTTTGTGGCTATATGGCCATGCATAGCCACGAATTAGTTCGTGGCTATATTGCCATGAATATCCACGAATGTTCCGTGGCAATGGCCACAAATTAGCCACGCCAATACTCGGGGCTATGAGCCTCGAATATCCACGAATATTTCGTGGCTATAGTTGCCACGAATAGCAACGAATACTTTCGTTGCTATGACCACGAATTAGCCACGACAATGTTCGTGGATATGAGCCTCGAATATCCACGAATATTTCGTGGCTATTGTTGCCACGAATAGCCACGAAACATTCATGGATATTGGCCACGAAAATCGACGAATGCTTCAAGGCTATTGAGTCATGAATAGCCACGAAATTATTCGTGGATATTGCCCCGCATATCCACGAATATATTCGTGTATATGGCCACGAATATATTCGTGTATATGGCCACGAATATCCACGACTTATCGTGGCTATGATGACTTAATTATCCACGAAGAAATGCATATTTTAATAACTAATTATGATTATAATTCTGATTAATTCATAAAATAAACATAACAAAATATTATAACATTTATAAGATAATAATATTATACAAGCAAAAGCCTAATTGTTTTATACACAGATAACAAAAGCCTAATTGATTCATTACAAAGATAACAAAAGCTTTATACAAACTAAAATACAAAATACTACTAATTGTTCAACATTACACATTCATTCTCATTCATTTGAGAATGAGAGTGAATGGGGAGTTGCATTCCCAAGATTGATTGGGGACTTGTTTGCTGTAGTAAGGCCGTTGTTGTTTGGATTGTCTGCTGGACTGGGGTTGTTGTCTGTTGAAGAGACGATGTTGTTGTTGTGCTGAGTGAAGGATTGTTTAGGTTAATCCTGATTCAATTCTCAGATTCAGATCATCCTAAACATACGGATCTAGGTTCTCTTGAATAGAAACAACAATGGATCTCACCTTATACCTGTTTATGCAGCGGAAAGAGAAGGTATATCAGAGATCAGAGAGCCACCGAGTGATAACTCCTCCAGAGGTTCACACACGCACACCAAGCAGGAAGAGAGGCTGCTAGACCAAAGGAAAGGAGGCGCAGGGAGAGAGGAGAATCGCGGCTAGAGGGCTAGGGTTAGGGAGAAAGAGATTTGGGTTTTAGTTTATAAAACCCTTCTCTTTCCCTTTTGGGCTTTTGGGCCCAAATACCAATCTGATTAAATCCCTTGGATTTAATCAGACCCATTTATCTCTCTCTAAGTACGACAAATGCCTAGCACTTTTACCGTACTTCTGCTAAGCCGTTCCTACACATTTTCCTGTTAGCTTAGGCGTGTGACCCATATGGGATCATATAATAAAGGCAATAAGTCCAAGACTTATAGATCATGAGCGGACTCTAGCAAGCCATCATGACCCCCAGTATTATATGACTTATGTCTGATCATTGACATACTCTTACTTTCTAGAGACAGTACCGAGATTACTGGACATAATTCCAACAATCTCCCACTTGTACTGGAATCTCTGTATTCATAATCCTTTTGTCTCAATATCTCGATTAGTCATAAGGCAAGATTGGTGTCATCCTTATAAAGCCTAATCTTGTTCATCGGACTCTGATTCGATACTGACAATCCAAACGACTCGGGACAGTCCGTTTGAGCATGGCCATGCATTTTCCAGTATTCAAATCTCCGATTGGCCTAGAGATATTCACTCCATTTATATTGGAGGGACAAATCCCGTCTTGTTCCATCACTGTAAACTACTCATTTCATAATGTACCCAAACAAGGTCCTTATAACTATCGCAGAACGATAGCGTTAGACAATGATCAAAGTGCATCAGTCCATGTGCAGTCACATGCATGCGAACTCAGGTCTAAGGACTATACTCTATAGTCGTAGTAAGAATCTCTTATGACATAGATATAAATATCCTGAAGAGTTCTTATAAGCGGGTCTTGTCCGATCGTATGTTCCCAACATACACCTATGTATTGACTTTGATGCCGCGCATCTATGACACACTGAGACTTTGTCATAAGTCACATACCAATCCAGTCTCTCACGGTTGTTGGTGTTCCAATTTCAACAACCTTCGACCAGGGACAGGATGATATAATCCATCTATCAAATATAGGGTCTCATGATCAAGCTAAATGACTTTGATGACTCAAGATCAAGTCACTTACTTCGATGACCTATAAAATGGTTTATATCACTTTGGAACGATTATTTCATCACAGTTAAAATAATCTTGAAATAATAATTTCATTAAACATAAGAATGTTTTACAAGAACATATCAAATAACTAAATAAAAGCCCTCAAACTCCCACTCAAATTTAGATTACATTTCAATGTCTCTAATGCCTACAGCTTCAGTCAGAAACTCGAGCTTAGGCCTTGGGAGTGGCTTTGTCAACGGATCAGCGACGTTATCATCTGTCTGAACTCGGCTGATCTTGACTTCCTTTCTATTAATGATGTCACGTATCAAGTGAAATCTTCTTAGAACATGCTTGGATTTCTGGTGTGATCTTGGTTCCTTTGCCTGAGCTATAGCACCATTGTTGTCACAAAACAGTGCCAGAGGCTCAGCCGCATCTGGTATCACACCTAGTTCAATAATGAACTTTCGTATCCAAACAGCTTCCTTCGCAGCTTCTGAAGCGGCGATATATTCAGCTTCTGTAGTGGAATCAGCAACGGTGTCTTGCTTGGAGCTTCTCCAACTGATTGCACCGCCATTCAGACAAAAGATATAACCGGACTGTGACCGGAAATCATCTTGGTCTGTCTGGAAACTTGCGTCCGTGAATCCACTGACTTTAAGCACATCACTTCCACCGTACACCAAGAACTTATCCTTAGTATGTCTTAGATACTTCAGGATATTCTTGACGGCAATCCAACGGTTTTCACCTGGATTTGACTGGTATCTACTCGTCATGCTCAATGCATAAGCAACATCAGGACGAGTACAGATCATGGCATACATGACAGATCCTATTGCAGATGCATAAGGAATATTCTTCATGCGCTCAAGCTCAGCAGCCGTCGTAGGGCTCTGCTTCTTGCTTAGCGTTGTGCCATGTACCATTGGCGTGAAGCCCTTCTTGGAATCTTTCATGCTGAATCTTTGTAGGACTTTGTCAATGTATGAATCTTGACACAAGCCTATCAGCCTTCTAGATCTATCCCGGTAGATCCTGATTCCAAGAACGTATGCGGCTTCACCCATGTCTTTCATGGAAAACAACTTCCAAGCCAGTCTTTTACGGACTTCAGCATTGGAACGTCGTTTCCGAGAAGCAGTATGTCATCGACATACAGAATAAGAAATACTATCTTGCTCCCACTAGTTTTCTTATACACGCATTGTTCTTCTTCGTTTCTGATGAAGTCAAATTGCTTGATTGCTTCATCAAAACGAAGATTCCAGCTCCTCGATGCTTGCTTCAATCCATAAATGGATTTATGAAGCTTGCATACTTTCCCAGCATTCTTTGGATCTATGTAACCGTCAGGTTGCGTCATATACACATCCTCTTCCAGAATTCCATTCAGGAAGGCGGTTTTCACGTCCATCTGCCAAATTTCATAATCATGAAAAGCTGTAGTTGCTAGTAGAATCCGAATAGATTTCATCATAGCCACTGGTGAATAGGTTTCATCGTAATCCACACCGTGAACTTGTCTGAAACCTTTTGCCACCAACCTGGCTTTATAAATCTGGACATTTCCATCCACGTCAATCTTCTTCTTGAAGATCCATTTGCACTCGATGGCTTTTACATCAGCGGGTAAGTCAACCAACGAAAACACTTGGTTGACCGACATGGAGTCCATTTCGGAATCAGTGGCCTTGCGCCACTTAGAGGAATCTGGGCCCATCATGGCTTGATTGAAGTTCGATGGTTCATCACCATCTATGATCAGAAGATCATGACAGTCAGTCACGAGGAATCCTTGATATCTCTCGGGTTCGTGACGGATCCTCCCGGATCTTCGAACTTCAGGTACTACAGGTTCAGGCTCTACAATTTCTTGTAGGTCCTCCTGCTGCTCTTCCTCATTAGGTTGAGCAGTATCCTGTTCATCTTGAATTTCTTCAAGCAGTACCTTACTCCCACTGTCTTTCTTAGAGAGAAACTCCCTCTCAAGAAAGTTACAATCCCGGGCAACAAAGATCTTGTTCTCGGAACGTAGATAGAAGTAATAAGCCTTGGTTTCCTTCGGATAACCAATGAAGTAGCATTTATCAGACTTTGGTGTAAGCTTATCTGAGATTAATCTCTTGACATAGGCTTCACAACCCCAAATTCTTAGATAAGACAGCACTGGAGCCACTCCAGTCCATAATTCATATGGTGTCTTTGCTACTGCTTTCGATGGCGCTCTATTTAGAGTGAACATTGCTGTTAGTAGAGCATATCCCCAAAGGGATATTGGAAGGTCTGTGTGACTCATCATAGATCGAACCATATCCAATAAGGTCCGATTTCTCCTCTCAGACACACCATTCCATTGAGGTGTTCCAGGAGGAGTGAGTTGGGATACGATCCCACACTCTCTTAGATGATCACTGAATTCTTGGCTTAAGTATTCTCCTCCTCGGTCGGACCGAAGAGCCTTAATGCTTTTGCCAAGTTGGTTCTGTACTTCATTTTGGAATTCTCTGAACTTCTCAAAAGATTCAGACTTATGTTTCATCAAATAAACATATCCATACCTACTGAAATCATCAGTGAAGGTAATGAAGTACTGATAGTTTCCTCTTGCATTTGTGGACATTGGGCCACACACATCAGTGTGTATCAGGCCCAATAAGTCACTGGCCCTCTCGTTAGGTTTATTAAAGGGGGCCCGTGTCATTTTGCCCATCATGCAGGATTCGCATTTCTCACATGACTCAAAGTCAAATGAGCCAAGAAGTCCATTCGAATGGAGCCTCTTGATGCGTTTCTCGCTGATGTGCCCTAAACGACAATGCCATAGAAACGTTCGGTTCTCCTCATTAGGTTTGAACCGTTTGGTATCAATGTTATAAATTGGCGCGGATTGATCGAGTATGTAAAGCCCATTCGTAAGAGGGGCAGAACCATAGAACAAATTGTTGCGATTGAAGGAACATAATTTATTCTTAACTGAAAAATCATAACCTTCCAAATCCAACAAAGAAATTGAAATAATATTTCTGCTTATCGCAGGTACAAAATAACAATTATTGAGTTCTAAAATCAATCCCGAAGGTAAAGACAACAAGTATGTGCCTACAGCTAGTGCTGGAACTTTCGCTCCATTCCCAACTCGTAGCTCCACTTGTCCTTGCTTCAGCCTTCTACTGTTGCTGAGTGCCTGCATATTAGTACAAATATGAGCCCCACAACCAGTATCCATAACCCATGAGGTATTATCAGAAGTAGTTGTATTAACTTCTATAACAAAAATACCTGTCGAAGAAGTCTTGAGAGTCTTCTTCTTCAATTCCTTTAGACCTTCTTGGAATTTCTTACATTCTCTCCTCCAATGCCCTGGTTCTTTACAGAACCTGCATATGTCAGTTGGCCCAGCCTTGGACTTGGGCTTGGGCTTTGGCGTGTCCTTGTCCGCGACTTGGACAGCCTTGGCCTTTCCCTTATCCTTAGCAGAGGATTTCTTAAACCCCTTGCCCTTTTGCACCATAAGCACATTGGGGTCCTTGGCGGTTTTCCTCAAGTTGGGCTCTGCAGTCTTGAGCATTCCGTGAAGCTCAGGCAATGTCTTACTCAAGCCATGCATGTTAAAGTTCAGAATGAACTGATCATAGCTTGCAGGTAATGACTGCAGAATGATGTCGCAGGCAAGTTCTTGGCTGATAGGACAGTCGAGTTTCTGAAGATGATCGAGATAACCCATCATCTTCAAGACATGAGGACTCACTGCCGCATTCGCAGCCAACTTACAGTCTAAGAGGTTCTTAACTGTCTGAAACCTCTCAGTCCTTGCTTGCTCCTGAAAAAGCGATTTCAGGCTTGCCATTATCTCAATTGGTGACAACACACTCTCGAACTGCATTTGCAGCTCAGCAGTCATTGTCGCCAACATAAGGCAATACACATCATTTTCATCTGACGAATGCTTTTCCCAAGCATTATGCAGAGTCCTGGCGGCATTGTTAGCAGGCCTCTCGGGGAGAGGATCACGAAGGACATAATCCTTCTTCTCCTGCTTGAGGACCAGCCTCAAGTTCCTTGACCACGTCAGGAAGTTCGTTCCAGTCAGCTTCTCCTTCTCGAGAACAGACCGGATTGAGAATGTGTTTTGTGTGCTTGTAGTAGTCATAGCTGAAATATATAAGATAAAAGGTTATTAGTTAATATGTTTAATATGATTAATCTTATATTATACTCAATATGATCAATCATGCATTATATTCAATAACATAAGTTACCCTCAACAGAATATAATGATTCCAAGATCCACATATAACTAAGATCAAAGTGGGCCACTGGCCATCACCCAACCTTAGCTTATATCGGTAAGCCCTAAGTCGGCTAATTATATCCGTGATATAACTCTTGGTTGTGAATCTGGGCCCGAGGCCCAATCCACTCTGATGTCTCAAGGCCCGGGACTCCCGATGGCCTAGTCAAGAAAACCAGACTATACAGTCATGTAATCATTAATGTCTGGGACTCCCAATGACATTTATGAATCACAAACCGTCTTATCCACGCAAAAGTAGACACCCTCACACTGTAAGGCCATGAATACAATTGAATGGGCTTCGACAGCTGACATAGCCTGGACAAGACATCCAACGCTTGATATTATTTGAGGTTCGTAGGTTTATTAAAATTTCATTCCCAAAATAGAAGATTACTATTTCGGGAAACTTTCTATTTTTGGAAACCTACTATTTTTGGAAACTTTCTAAAATTGGAAACTTTCTAACTTTAGAAATTTCTTTAAAATCCAAAACCCGCAAATCTAGAAACTTCTATTTTAAGAAACTTTCTAATTTCAAAATTTCGGAAACTTTAATTTAAAATCGACTTTATAATTTTATAAAATAAATTTTAAATTAATCTGAAGAAAGACTCAAATAATTGGCCCAATTGTTTTAACTTCTTGGCCCGAGGCCCAAGAATTGGTCCATGTCCAAGACATGACCCAATTGTCCAATTAAATGACATAACCGGTCTGGTTCATTAAAATTGGTCTGACCAAATTTTAATTACTACGATGACCACAATTGTCAACCGGTTATTTACTAAACCGGATTTTCTCAATTTATTTGGTCCAACCAAATCAAATTAGAAAATCCTGGTTTAGGCACAAAATCCAATAATTCTTTCGACATTGGATTTCTTTTCCCGGTTTAACCAGACTTAATAAAATTATTAAATCTGTTTATTAAACCAGGACGAATTGATTTTAATCAAGTTTTAAACCGAGCCTTAAACCGAACCGAACCATCACACGCCAAAAACCTAACCGGTCGGGACCGTCGCAGCCGAAAGCATCACGCGATCACACGGACGGCGTGGGACGATCGGGACGTGTGATCGGGACGGGACGATCGGGACGGGACTGTCGGGTCGAGAGCTGGCGTGACGCGATCGCCGATGATCCTTGCGATCAACTCAGCCGATCGGATCAGCTCTCGATCACGCTCACATCGCTCGGTCGAGCCGCGATCATGACACGATCGGGACGAGGCGATCACGCGAGCGTGACGCGATCCATCCGATGATCGGGACGCGACCACGCAATACGATCGTTACCGATCGGTTCGTGCATCTTCCGCGATCCGGACGATCCGACGCATACCAATTCATATAGATTGGATCATGCGATTTCTTGTTTGTTTAGGTTTTTAATTCTTTGTTTCTTAAGTGTTTTTCCTTATCAGTAGATTGATTCAAAAACACTTCTTAAACAATCCTAAACATGATTCTAAACAAGAAAAACCACATAACCAATAGCTCTGATACCACTGAAGGATTGTTTAGGTTAATCCTGATTCAATTCTCAGATTCAGATCATCCTAAACATACGGATCTAGGTTCTCTTGAATAGAAACAACAATGGATCTCACCTTATACCTGTTTATGCAGCGGAAAGAGAAGGTATATCAGAGATCAGAGAGCCACCGAGTGATAACTCCTCCAGAGGTTCACACACGCACACCAAGCAGGAAGAGAGGCTGCTAGACCAAAGGAAAGGAGGCGCAGGGAGAGAGGAGAATCGCGGCTAGGGGGCTAGGGTTAGGGAGAAAGAGATTTGGGTTTTAGTTTATAAAACCCTTCTCTTTCCCTTTTGGGCTTTTGGGCCCAAATACCAATCTGATTAAATCCCTTGGATTTAATCAGACCCATTTATCTCTCTCTAAGTACGACAAATGCCTAGCACTTTTACCGTACTTCTGCTAAGCCGTTCCTACACATTTTCCTGTTAGCTTAGGCGTGTGACCCATATGGGATCATATAATAAAGGCAATAAGTCCAAGACTTATAGATCATGAGCGCAGTACCGAGATTACTGGACATAATTCCAACACTGAGAAGGTTGTGATTGTCTGCTACGAGCAGAAGGTGGGCTTTGACGGATAATGAGTTGATGCGTTTCTGGATCCACGCCATTCATCCTTAGAAGCAAATCCATATCTGATTTCAAACCACCAATGTCGTCCTGCATACTCGCCAATGGAAGAATTGCCAGTCCATCTTTCAACCCTACTATGTCCCCCTGCATACTGGTCAGAAGTGACTGGGATTCAGCATGCCTTAGGAGTGCAGCAACATTGTCTTTGGGTGAAACTTGAAGATACTGGATTGACCCGAGCCCGTAAATACGCCCCTTCTTGTTTTTGGCCATCTGCAAAACAAACATGACCAAACTCAGAATCAAACAAAACAATATCCTACAAACTCAGAAGGCATCAAATAAAACCAATATCCACCAATCTCAGAATTAGCAGTGATTAATCTAAACTCAGAACCAAACTCAAGACACGCAAACTAAAAAAAGACACATAACACATTTCAATATCCAACTATACTATCACAGTCATACTTAGCATAGTAATAATCAAACGTATTACAACTATTTAGCAATGATTAAACTAGGGCGTAGCAGTGAATCAAACAACTTTTTCAAAACATTACTTATACTTTAGCAGACACTTAAATATACTCAATGATCAAGTTAATTTAACTAACAAAACGAAATGCTTACTTCAAGAAAGGCGGCTGTGATTGCTTCGTTGGATGGAGTAGAGCCGCTGGATCCATCTTCACTTTCGGAGGGAACCTGGGATCGAGAGATAGCCAGCTCCTCAGCTGGCCTCACCAGACTCTCAGCTCGTTTGTCAATTACAATGCCATCCTTCTTTGAGTGAGTCTTAAGTACCACCGTAGTTAGAGGAATATCTTGTCCACCAGCCTCCTCATTCTATACAGAAACGTGTTAGTATGATAATAAAATCAGTGATTATTATTTACATTAAGAATGAACTTACCATATTATGGACCACATGAATGTGTGGTATTGATCCAGAAGTGTGACAATGGGTGCCTAACCCATCTTTATCCGAGGAAGAGTTCTCTTCATTGATTTTGCTTCTCTTCTGGTGGCGCTCCTCCTCCCAGGTCTCCATCATTATACCCCAGTCTCCAACCCCAATGAAAGGAGGTTTTTTGCCATTTCGTCGCCTCTTGCTCACAATGTCCCCAATTGATAGTCTCGTAATGGTTTCCCATTTCTCGTACACCAAATTGTGATGTATAGGATCCCAATAGTACTTTTGCTGCACATGAAAAAACAATACCATCAGTTTATTAAAAACAGAATACAGACGAGGATAGCATAAAAACGTGTTACATAAAAATAAACATTACCACAAAGGTAGTCCACCACTCAGTCTTCTTCTCACCGGGCACCATACTGTAATTCCACCAAGGTCCCCAGAAATTCGATTGATATGCTGCCACAATGTCATTTCTTAAGCAATCATCAATGCCAAACCTATGACAAATACAAAAGCAGCATCAAACTCAAAACAATAAACTAAACCAGACCAGACTTAAGCCTAAACAATTATACAAGAAACGACCTAATCATATTAAGTATTCTCAGAAGACCTTAGACAAGACTATACTAAGCATTAATACTTTTATCAAACTCAGAAGATATCAAACAAACCAAAACCAATATATTGTAATCATAAACAGAAGATATCAAACAAACCAAAACTCAGAAGATATAAAAAAAACTCTTTAAACACATACTGCTAAGGATCTAAGCATAAACATTTCTATAAGAAACGATTCTAGTCATATTAAACACATACTGCTAAGGATCTAAGCATAAACAGTTCGATTATCAAAAGCAAACTCAATCCCATAGGAGACACTATACATACAAGTCATCAACTATCAGATTAAGTCGAGAAGGTTCTATAAGGAACGAATTCTAAACATATACCAAAAGCAGACTCATCAATTTTTAGAAATAAACTCAATCCCAGACACAAGTAATCAATTATCACATCAAGAAACAGACTCAACGATTCAGAAGCAAACTCAATCCCATAATGGACACACACAAGTCATAAACTATCACATCAAGTCCAAACGTTCTACAAGAATTTAAGCATAAACAATTATACAAGAAACGACTTAATCATATTAAGTAATCTCAGAAGACATTAGAAAAGACCATACTTAGCATTAATACTCTTATCAAACTCAGAAGATATCAAACAAACCAAAACCAATATATTATAATCATAAACAGAAGATATCAAACAAACCAAAACTCATAAGATATCAAACAAACTCTTTAAATACATACTGCTAAGGATCTAAGCATAAACAGTTCGATTTTCAGACACACACAAGTCATCAACTATTTGATTATCAGACACACATTACGATTATCACATCAAGAAACATACTCAATGATTCAGAAGCTCAATCCTGTAATAGACACACATAAGTCATCAACTATCACATCAAGTCCAAACAGTTCTACAAGGATTTAAGTGTCGACAATTATACAAGTCCAAATGGTTCTACAAGGCTTTCTAAACATTTGTAAAAGGATCTTACCATAAACCACCATTTTCTCGATTAGGATGGATAAGAGGCATGCTCTGTCTTTCCGGAGCAGCCATCACGGCGGCCAAACTCGGAAGAGGATATCGAGCGCCTACCGAAGTGGTTACCCTGGTCGCTGCTGGAGCAATACGAGTTTGAACAACTCGTCTCCGAGCTGTGGATCCATCACCCGAGGAAGTATTTCTGAGATGATTCATCTACATGCATGAAGAGATCCATGTTAGAAATGCGAAATCGAAGAAAGATAAGCTAATAGAGATAGTTAGTTAAAACAAAAAACCAAGAGAAAAACTAGGGTTTGTCATACTTAGCACAATCCGAGATAAAAAATTAGGGGTTTTGAAAACAAACTACTAATCTAAATACCAGCATGCAAATCGAAAATTAGAAGAAAAGATGAGATACTTACGGTTGAAATTCGAAGGAGGACGAGTTAGGGTTTTCTGACGAATCAAGTTAAGCAGAAATAGAACGAAATCGAAGAAGAACTAAGGTGAAATCGAAGAAGAACTAAGAGAGAGTAAGAGGTATAAGATTATACGGATCAAAATCAAAGAAAGAGAAGGGGATTGAGAGAACCAGAGAGAGAAATCGAAAGAGGAAAAACGGCGAAAGAGATGAAATAAAGAAGATGGGAATGCCTTAGGGTATTTCCCAACTCGTGCTCTTTTTTTTTTTGCCGCCAAATTTAATTACATAGCCACGAATTTAATTGTTGCTATTCGTTTCTATATAAAAATTAAACCGCGAAATGTTAGATACCGAGTGAATTGAACCGCGGTTTAATTGATTTTAATATAGCCACGACATTAACCGTGGCAAGTCGTGGCTATATATTAAAATTATAAGTTTATACAACTATGATCATTCAACTAAGCCACTGATAGCCACAAAATATTTTGTGGCTAAAAAATTAGCCAGGAATAGCCACGAAATAATTAGTGGCTAATAAATTAGCCAGGGATAGCCACAAAATAATTCGTGGCTAATATAATATCCACGAATTTCCACGAAATAATTCGTGGATATGTCCAAAAATTTTATGCCGACATCGCCCTGACAACACCCATGCGTGATTGGCAATTCAATCATAAGCCATGTGATTTGACTAAATTCATAAGCCATGGATAGCCACGAATTAATTTGTGGCTATATAGATATTTCGGTTTCCACGAACTATCTGTGGCTATTATTTCCCACAAAACAAGTCGTGTGTGGATAATTAGCCACGTACGTGTCGTGATAATTCGTGGCTATAATCTTCCACAAATATTTCATGGCTATTCGTGGCTATAGTAGACACGAATAGCCACGACGTTGTGTTCGTGACTATTTTCCCACGGATAGCCACGAACTAGCCACACAATCGTTTCGTGGCTAGTTCGTGGCTATCCGTGGCTGGTTGGTTCGTGGCTAATCGACAGATTTCTTGCAGTGTAGATTCAGTGTATTTTTTTTTTTTTGTGACATCTTATTAAAGGTATATATACCCATGTTAATTTTGATATTTAGATACCCAATACATTGTATTTCATTTGACATAGAAATACCAAGTTTAGTAATAAAGTCTAACCCGCACGATACCGTGAAGTAGATTCTAACCCCCAAAATAATAAAGGTTAGTAAAGTCTTTGAAAACACCGACATATTTTACCACAGCTTCCACCAGGAAGGGATGTATTCTTTAGGATATTGGTCAGATACTGGATTTGGAAAACTACAAAATAGAAACAAATGTATTAATTCCGGAAAGCATATAATGCATATTACATAATGAGTTGCATTAGGGTTATGACAAAAACTTGTTGCGAAATCCATTAAAGTCGGAATTCTTTGTTTGATCGTACATAATCATAGAAATCTCTTCTTCTGATTTGAGCCAAGTTATACCCATATATAAGTTTTATACATAAACAATATTAACATTGTAAACAATAAAGAAATCAAAAGTGTCATCAATCATAAACACAAACATGTAATAGACAATGAATTCATTATAAAAAGACACAAAAGTTAGTTATAAGCATATCTTTTAATGGATTTATGTAGAAGCAACGAAGAATAAAAAATAGATGTCTATCAGCCTCCTTCGAAAACCTTTCACCTAGTTCATTAGCATCTTCACCGTATATTAAACATTCAACACTCCGTAGGCTAGAAAAATGAATGATTTCAAGTTTTTTTATGGGGGAATTGCTAAAAATGCCCTCAAAATTGGTTTTAAATAAAAGTGTACCCCTGAATTTGAATCAAATGAAAAACTGGTTTTGCGGACTACGGAAATTACCGCGAAGCCCTTACGACCAATCAAAAAACCGAAAAACACAATTACCATTATAACCTTTGCCTTTGTCAGACGTCTATTGACGTCTGACCAGTTAGACTCTAAGCGAAGTCTAAATGACGTTCTCAGACATCGCATTGAAGTCTGATACAGAATAAGTTTGAAAATTTTAATTTTAAAATTATAAAAAAATATTTTGTCAAAAAATTTATATACATAAATTAAATATATTCAATTAAGTAGTATATAAATTAAATTGGGTAAATTTTAATCAGATTAAAAATATATAAAGTGGTTTAGTAGTTTCTAACCCTTAGAACATGCTTTGTAATGGAACTGGTGGAACATTTACATATGACTAACATTTAACTTTAGGGTTTAGATTCAAGGTTCACGAAATTTACATTTGAAAAAATTATATTTGCACATGTATGTTATAATGCGCATATATTAAACAATTTTATGTTTCTATGTGTTTTCTTTAAATATTTTTCACTGTTTAGTGAATAATATTAGATTTAGGGTTTCTCAGACTTCTATGAGAAGTCTGAATTTTGGGGTTTCGTAGACTTCCGAGAGAAGTCTGATAAGTATTTAACTAGCCCCCCCCAAAAAATACTTCTAATCAAATATACCTTAAGTGGTTAGATTTGACTAAAGTATATGTGCTTTAAATTTACAAATGTCCAAAAATCCCATGTTTAATTTATGGATCCAAAATTTCCCTAAAAATATTTTTTTATAATTTTATAAATTAAATTTCTAAATTTAATTTATAAAATTATAAAAAAATATTTTTAGGGAAATTTTGGATCCATAAATTAAACATGGGATTTTTGGACATTTGTAAATTTAAAGCACATATACTTTAGTCAAATCTAACCACTTAAGGTATATTTGATTAGATACATCATGTATCTTTATCTATGCATGACATATGAAGTTGGATGTCATATTTTCATATGTAGGGTTAGGCTGAGGGTTTGTGTATTTTCATCCATATTGTTACATTTGCATATACTGGCTAGGTTGTGACTATATTAAACGAGTTTGATGTTTTTTGTAGGTTTTCTATATAATATGATTGTATTTTAGTAGTAATTAGTATATTTAGGGTATATCAGACTTCCATTTTAGTCTGATTCACGTATATGTTTTGTTAGACTTACCGAAGAAGTTGACCACCAATAAGTTACCCTACTTGGGATTGTACCCCATATATAAACGAAAGTTACCAAAATTAGTCTGTAAAAGTCATTATCAAATTTCTCTCTCTAAAACGGATACTCGCTCTCTCTCTCTAAACACTCTCTAAAAAATCTCCGATAATCCTCCTAGCCACCGCCACCGCCACCGCCACCGCCGTCTTCATCTTCTTCAAACGTGTAATTACCTCTCCTTTTTCGTCTCTCCTTACCAATCCCTACACCGCCGTCGTCATATTTCTAAACTCTTCTTTCTGAAATTTTTTGAGATCTGTACGGTTTTTAGTCCGAGTCATCCCCTTCTCCCTATGTACTTTGTCTATGTACTTTCTCGTTTTAGATCTATACGGTTTTGTTTTTGAGTTAGCCCCTTCTCTGTATTTACTTTGTCTAGATCTGAACAAAAATATAGATTTTATATATTTTCCTTTTATATCCAGACGGCTTTGAGTCCGAGTTAACCTCTTCTCCGTATCTACTTTTTCTAGATTTGAACAAAAATATAGGTTTCTCGTTTTAGATCCCTACATTTTTTTTTGAGTTAGTCCCTTCTCCGTATTTTCTTAGTAAAGATCTGAACAAAAATTATAGGTTTTATATATTTTTCCTTTTATATCCATACGGTTTTGAGTCCGAGTAAACCTCCTCTCCGTATCTACTTTGTCTAGATCTGAACAAAAATTATAAAATTCTCGTTTTAGATCCATACGATTCTCCGTATTTTCTTAGTCTAGATCTGGAAAAAAAAAATAGGTTTCTCGTTTTAGATCCATACGGTTTTGTTTTTGATTTAGACTCTATGAAGTCTGAAGCTTAGATTTTTTTTTTTTAATTAGACTCTATTAGAAGTCTGAATCTTGGATTTGTTTTATAATTAGACTCTATTAGAAGTCTGAAACTAGTCTCTGTTTTCAATTGTTTCATGGTACACAGGATGGGACGATTCAGTCAGGTTCCAACGTCGAGTAGTAGTTCATACGCAACTTCCACATTTCGACAACGATCCGGATCATGCAATGGATTCCCCAAGAAATGTTTCTGCGGTCTGGAGCCTGTCATGCGAACCTCCACTACTGCCGATAATCCGGGAAGAAGATTCTTTGGATGTCGTAACTGGGATGTAATTACCTTTCTCTGTTATGTAGCCAGTTTTATTTTATCTTTACTCATTGGAAATCCGAAGAGGATTGTAAATTTAAAATGTGGCTGTATAGGATGGTGGCTACCATATTATGAAGTGGTGGGATGAGGCTATGATGGAGGAGTTTAACGACCTCACGCCGAGAGTGGACCAACATGGTGAACAAATTGATTACATCTTCCTTAGTTATGCTGAAATTGCCTGTGTTACCCACTTGGACGACGAGCTCAAAAAATTGCAGGCAGAGATAGCTCAATTAAAGGAGCTGTTGGCTGAAAAACCATCTACTCCGACAAATGGCGTCAAGTATGAGTATCTGATGTTTGCTGGTGCTATTATTATCATCCCGATCATCTTGAGGGCATTTTGTCAGTTGTAATATGTTAGTCCTGTGAATCCAGCTACAATTTTATGTAATATTAGACGAATTTCAGTCATCTTTTGAATTTCCCCACCCTTTCATTATGCAAATTGTCCTCTTTTAAAGCTACTTACCTAAAAAACAAGAAGTAATATGTTTGAGAAAATAGAGTGTCAGACATCATATGAAGTCTGACAATATTTTGTCAGACTTCAACCAATAAAAACTATAGTGTCAGACATCACATGTAGTCTGAACAATATTTTGTCAGACTTCAACTAATAAAAACTATAGTGTCAGACATCATATTAGTCTAACAATATCAGACTACATATGATGTCTGACAATATTAAAATGCGCGGGAGTTCAATTGTTTTGTAATTTAGGCCCCAAAAATGCCCGGGAGTTATGTAAAAATGCGCGGCAGTTACGTATGTGGTAAAACCGTCGTTTCAACTGCTCTTATGACCCACATATAAATAGGCTTTTTACCCTTTTTTTTTACAGTTTCTAAGGAAAAATAAAAAAAAAACCCATTCTCTCTCAAAGCCACTGAACCGACATCTTTTTCTGGGTATCGTATTATCGTTTCTAGATCTGGTTTCTCTCTGCTCCGCCGCTAACCCGCGACGGTAAGATTCATCGAATCCCTCCTTGCATGAATAAACATAGAATAACTATTAGTCCTCAAACAGCAAATCGAGTCTGGCGATAGTCGGCAGACTGCAAGTGGTGTCTGATTATAGTCGTCAGACTGCGAATAGAGTCTGAAATTTTTCTCATACCTTCTCTGAGCTTTTTTTTTTTTAAATTCCAGATCTTGTTTCTATCTCCTCCGGTGACCTACGACGGTAAGATCCTTCGACTCTTCTCTCCGGTGACTGTGTTTGTCTGACAGTGCATGGCGTCTGGCTAGTAGTACTCAGACTGTTCATGAATTTTTTTCCCCCTTGTTGTTTCAGATTTTCTTATGGAAGATGTTGAATTCCCACCAAGGATGTTCACTGTTGGGTATGAACCAAATCCGGATAAAAGCATCCATTATTTTAGTGGACGGAGAGATCTCATGGATGATGTCAAAATAGTGCTGTTACCGGCAGAATGGCAAGAACTCCAAGAATCAGAATTTGGGGTTTTTTTGAAATTCCATGACCTCCATTTCAAATGGTGCTCAAGGATGGTCCATTACATGCTATGCTTGCAGTTAGTCTGCAAGAAGAAGTATGAGATATGGTCCCTTATTGGCGTTCAGCCTGCTAGGTTTTCCTTGAATGAATTTCGAGCCATAACCGGACTCAACTGCGACTATATTGAGAACCTGGAGTACCCTGAAGTTGAATACACCGATGAGATGAGAGCAATGTGGGAGCTTCTTGGGGTGGATTTCGAATTGGGCCCAAGTTATTCGCAATTATTAGAAGCTTGTAAAAACTGTGCTGGTTGGGAACCGCAACAGAGGATATGGCTGGGCTATCTAGCCATCTATGCAACCTTCATTGAGGCTCAACACTGGACAACATCCACAAGGGCTGATATGGCTAAGAATATGCTGGTTCCAGGAACGTTAAAATCATATCCATGGGGAAGATTCGCCTTTAAGGTTCTGATAGACTCTGTTAAGGAGGCAAACAAAAAACTCGTGGAAGGAAAAAATTATCAGATCGGAGGTTTTGCTGAGGTCCTGAACATCTGGGTATATTGGGCATGCCCCAATATGGCGACAACTTATGGAGTGCCCTTCCAGAATGCCCCAGCCACACCATTGCTGGCGTACCACGGATCACGAAGTCGCAAGAAAGTCGATGAAACCTTACGTAAACAGGTATTTCTTAGGCCGTTCAGAAGTCTGAAATATTTTATTCCCATAAGAAGTCACATTCTGTGTCAGACCTCATATGAAGTCTGGCATTATGTGTCAGACTTCATTTGAAGTCTGACACATAATGCCAGACTTCATATGAGGTCTGAAATTTGTTTCAGTCTGACATTTTGTTCCAAGTCTCGTATGATGTACCTATGATGTATGTCGTTGTGATATTTTAAATTCTTATAGTCATTTGGGTCCCTATTCATTTTGCTATGTGACTTATAATTTGCAGTCTCGCGTCAACAACCTTGTACTCACGGAAGATCATGATGACATGTTCCCCACGTGGGACAACGATGTCGATGAGGACGAAAAAGTTGATAACCTTGTGAGGGAAATGCTTGGACAGCTTGGGACTGCGGCTTGGAAGTGGGGCACTAAACACTGGAAAAGCGAAGGTGTGTTCAGGACTCAAGTTGGCGGTTCTGTCAAGCTTGAGATTAAGTCTGAGGATGTTTCTGCGGAAGGTAAGGAAAAACGAAAGGTTGTGGGAGTCAAGAGGAAGTTGGTACAGGATGTTTCTGATGATGAGGATGAGGAAGAAGAGGTGCAGGAGAAGTCTGGAAAGAGACCTAGAAAAGGAAAGGCTGGTCCCACTCTTGGTGATGTTATTCAAAAGATTTAGGATCTGAAAAAATCATTTGAATCTCGGAATGATGTATTGGTAGATATTTTCAACGAGGGTTTGAGACTGATGGGTGACAGAGTTGATGATCTTGCCAAGAATGTCAAGAATTTGAAAGAGGAACGTGCTGGAGTTGGACACAAGGAGAATGAGGAGGAGAAAGATACTGCTGGTGGGAAAGGTGGTGAGCTGAGGAAAGATGCAAGTGTTGCGGCTGCTGAGATGGATAAGGCGGCCGGAGTTGGTGAGGATGAAGAAGATCAACCTGAAGATCTTCAGGATCAAACTAAAGTAACTGCTGCTGCAGGAGAAAGAAAGAAAAAGGAAAGGGCTGCCAGGAACCCGAAGAAATTGGTAGTCAAGGTACAGAATCCTGTTGCTGATGTCGTCGAACCTGCCAAGAGAGCGAAAACGAAGTCTGTGAAAGCAGTGGTTACAGACAAAGATGACCACCCGGCTAAGCTTACCAATCAGACTGCGGTTGATGATGGGGTTAGTCTCCAAAACCTTCAAACTATGAATACAAATAAGGAAAAGAAAGCTGAGCCTAAGAGAAGTACCAGACTTCAGAAGAAATCCCTCAAGGGGAAGTAGCCTTCTTAGCAGTATGAGTAATCTTGATTGTAAAAACATGAGCATGACCGAGATTGTTTTATTTCCCCCTTGTTATTGTATCTGCTCTGAACTTGGATCACTGGCATTAGACTTATATCAATATTTCGTTTGGTGTGATTTTAGGTCGGGATTCTGTTTTAATAATGTATTTTGGTTACCAGATTTCTATGGCAGTCTGGTTTGGATTTTGTTTAACACGGGTTGCTAAATTGTATATGCAGAGTCTACCCGAGAGCACAGATCCAAGTGTGTTGGTCGTTACACAGTCGGCCACGGGCATAAACTTCAATGCTACGCAGAGGTTTAAGCAGGATACTAAGCAGGCAGCAGCTGAAATTTTAATGCAAGCGAAGGCTAAAGAGGTTAAGCAGAAGGAGAAGGTGAAGACTCCAATTAAACCTGTTGTCCAAGCACAGTTTACACCGGGATATAACCCTTGTGCTGCTATCACCAAGATGCAAGTGAAGGCACTTAATGATTACAACAAAAGACAGCCGTATGTCTTAACACTCTTAACTAGACGAGTAAGTTGTATGCCTAATCTCTACACTAATTGTCTAACAAGCGTATTGTTCTTTGTAGGGGTTATCCGATTAGGAAAGTGAACACTTCACTCCAATGGTATTATGATCTTCGCACTCCAAAGGAATGGCTGCATGACACGGTCAGTATGACTTCAATGGTTGTGAATTAAGAATTCGATTCCAATAAATCTGGTTGTATATTCAGACTTCCTAAGAAGTCTGGTTGTATATTCAGACTTCCTAAGAAGTCTGGTTGTATATTCAGACTTCCCAATAAGTTGCCTGTATATTCAGACTTCCCAATAAATCTGGTTGTATATTCAGACTTCCCAATAAATCTGGTTGTATATTCAGACTCCTCAGAATTCCTAAACTAATGTGGTTGTGTATCCAGACTTCCTAAGGAGTCTGGTTGTGTTTTTTTTCTTTTATATTAACACATTTCTTGTCTTGATGCAGCATATTGATGCCGGGATTGATCTGTTAAGGCTTCGTCAACAGAGCCATCCAGAATGGTTCAGGAGCGATAGGATATGCTTCATTGACACACTCCTTCAGGCACTGTGGCGTCAACACTATCCAGAATTTATTAAGAGCGGTGAGGGAGAGAATGGATCAGCCACAACTAGAATGCTTCCTCCTGGTTGTTTTGATTACTTCACTGGTGATCTTCCCGTGTTCTGCAAAGCAAAGAAGCCTTGGGGGCTGGAAATTGATGAGATCTACACCGCACTCCACATGGGCGGAAATCATTGGGTAGCAATTATGATTTCTATCACGGGAAGGCACGTAACAGTCTGGGACAGCATCCTTTCTGGGAAGACTGATGAGGCGGTCGGAGCGGCAGTGGCACCAATCTGTGAGATGTTTCCTTATGCGATGCACGTCTTGGCCCCAGCTGCAGATGGATGGCCTTATGCCTTGGATCGTTACACCTTCTCGATTGACAGGAGCAAAGATCTTCCCCAAAATCAGCAAACGGGTGACTGTGGAGTGTACTGCTTGAAGTACATCGAGTTCCATTCACTAGGAATGCCGTGGCCAAAGTATCTCTGTGATAGGAACATCAAGCAGATCAGAGACAGGCTAGCTTTTGACATCATGTCTGAACTCGGGAGAACTGGTGAAGAAGGAGCACGTACGGAGTACGCATTGCTGGACATCTATGGAAAGTCATAGACTTCTGATATCTTCTCCATATCTTTTGGACTCTCAAACACTGGATTATTGCATACATTTTCCCTATTTTCTTTTGCTGGTGTAAGGAACACAAATCCATCTTTTGGTGTGCTTGTTTATTTTTGTAACACACTTAAGCACTAATCCTAGTTATGTTTATTACTACGCTTGGTGAAATGGAACCCAAACAATTGAGACAAGTTTAAAAATCAGACTTCTGAAATACCATCATTACTACGTCAGACTTCGGAACCCAAACAATGAACCCTAAAAAAATATCAGACTTCACTGAATTCCTAATTTAAATCAGACTTCAATGAACCACAAATATATCACACTTCATTACACCCTAAAACTTATCAGGCTTCACTGATACCACATTTCAGACCTCAAGCATTTCTAGTCAGCCCCAGGGTGTGGAAAATCCCAAACAATAAACCCTAAAAAAATATCAGACTTCACTGAATTCCTAATTTAAATCAGACTTCAATGAACCACAAATATATCACACTTCATTACACCCTAAAACTTATCAGGCTTCACTGATACCACATTTCAGACCTCAAGCATTTCTAGTCAGCCCCAGGGTGTGGAAAATCCCAAACAATGAACCCTAAAAAAATATCAGACTTCACTGAATTCCTAATTTAAATCAGACTTCAATGAACCACAAATATATCACACTTCATTACACCCTAAAACTTATCAGGCTTCACTGATACCACATTTCAGACCTCAAGCATTTCTAGTCAGCCCCAGGGTGTGGAAAATCCCAAACAATAAACCCTAAAAAAATATCAGACTTCACTGAATTCCTAATTTAAATCAGACTTCAATGAACCACAAATATATCACACTTCATTACACCCTAAAACTTATCAGGCTTCACTGATACCACATTTCAGACCTCAAGCATTTCTAGTCAGCCCCAGGGTGTGGAAAATCCCAAACAATAAACCCTAAAAAAATATCAGACTTCACTGAATTCCTAATTTAAATCAGACTTCAATGAACCACAAATATATCACACTTCATTACACCCTAAAACTTATCAGGCTTCACTGATACCACATTTAAGACTTCAAGCATTTCTAGTCAGCCTCAGTGTGTGGACAATTAGGTTGTTTGTGGCCTGGTTGTCTACAATTCGAACAACAATATTGCTTGTGCAGTTTCCGCGGTTTACTGCCCTTCTTCTTGGCGATTTCTAGCATAGATTGCCACCTTGACTTCTTTTGTCTTCCAGGCTTCCGCCTCTCTTCCGGCGGAAGGACACGCACGTTGTCATGACCAGCTGTGCCTTTTAAATCCTTTGGTAAGATGTTGCGAGAGTATGCAGCGTACAAGTAGTCCGTTCTGTAAGATGGACATACAAGGGTAGAAATGTGTAGCTCAAGTTCTGGTGCAGCGCATATGGCATGTGAGCAAGGTATCTTTTCGTAATCCCAAACACCACATTCACACGTATGATGTTCCAAATCGACAACAAAATCCCTATGTCCTCCCTTAACAACAAACTGATATGTATCCACGCGTTCTGCCGTCATCATATCTGCATAATATTCACGAATAGCCAGCAAATATTCAACTCCTCTGCTAAATGTTGTTGAGAGACTCATTGCATCTAGCCGCCTTTTACAAAACCACGTCCCTAGTTTCTCTTGTATAAACTCTAAAAGGAAAGATATGGGATATCCTTTTGCCTTCTTAACTGCGGAGTTTATAGATTCAGCAATGTTGCTCGTCTTTATGTTGTACCTGTCTCCAACAATTCGAAAGAGGTTTACACAAGTAAGAACTAGAAAGTATTAAGAAAAACCATACGATTTCAGACTTCTTCTGTCGTCTGGTATATACTCAGACAGCAGGAGAAGTCTGATAGTAGTATCAGACATCAATAGAAGTCGATGACGAAAATATTAAGTCTGACACTTATTGTCATACCGCACAAGTACCTGTCTCCTCCGAAATGGACGCGTGACCATAGCCTCACATCCGCCTCCTCCAGGTAATCAGCAAGTTCAGGATTTACCGCTCGTATGGAAGCCATGTTTCGGTCAAAATCGTAAATCGTATATGCGTAAGCCGCGTTTTTCACTAAGTACAGAAGATGTTTTCCCCTGAACTTGGTAACTATGTTATTTTGTAGATGGTAATAGCATATCCCTCGTTGTGCCCAAGGGAAAACTGCTTCACACGCATTCTTGATAGACTCGCATCTATCCGAGACTATGACCAAAGGATATTGGTCTGAGATGCATTCTTTCAGCTTTGTGAAAAACCATTCCCACGAGTCATCATTCTCAGAGTCTACAATTCCGATGGCCAACGGAAATATTTGAAAATTTCCGTCTTGTGCGGCCGCCACTAGCATAACACCCCCATACTTTCCATTAAGATGAGTATCATCCACCACAATGACTCTTCTAAGAAACGTAAACCCATATATGGAAGCTCCAAATGCTATAAATAGATATTTAAATCTATTCTTCTCATCTAGTTCAAGAGCAGTTACTGTTCCCGGGTTGGTTTGCCTGATTCCATGCAAAAAAGAAGGAAGTCTCTCGTACCCATCCTCCGCTGTTCCTCTCACAATCTTTTGAGCATGTAACAATGCTCTGTATGCGGTTGTGTAGCTCATCCTAATCCCAAACTGCTTCTTCATTGATACTTTAACATGCTTTGGTGTTATACCCTCAATTATACCAAAAGATTCAGTAAACAACCAACCAATATAAACTGGAGTATAACGTTTGCGCGTAGACATCCGGTCCACCATCGAACATGTATGGGTTTTTGAATAGCTCATCACCCAATACTTGTTTGGTTCGCTCTTCACACACGCTCGAACCATCCACTTGCATCCTTCCACACGACATTTAGCCACAAAACGTGTCTTGTCAGACTTCTCAGTCATGAATGCGAATTTCTTCAATATCGCCGTCAAACGTATCTCTGATATTAGGGGGCCCCGATATTAGGTCATCTTTGCTATCAAAACACTTATGGAGAAAGATACCCTCAGACAAGTCCCTTTTGCCACCCCACCGTTTACTAGTATCCTCCAACTCATATTTCTTATAATCTTCATCTTCTTCCACATCTACATCTTCATGTTTCACTTTCCCATATAAGCTATAATCATCATCGTCATGGTAAGCCTCAGCGTGTTTCCTGAAAACATTTTCAGGCACATCCAAATTTCCAACACCATCGTTTCCACCACCACCACAAACAGAATCATCCGAGATTGAGTCCACATCTTCCTCATCCTTGACTTCATCATCTACGTCATCTTCGTCCACATCTTCAACTTCAACTTCAACTTCATATTTTTCATCACAATTCACCACATCATCTACTTCCATAGCGGATCGGCTCGAGACACAAAGACGGATTAGATGCGTATTAGCTAACTCGACCATGCTCCTTACTTGTCTATCATTTGTGACATAAACCGGAGGGCTATCCGGATCCATTAGTTTCAAGAGTGCTTCCGGAAATTGATATGATAACACCACCAACTCGGTTGTCCTGTCCAGCATATAATCATCTTGTACAATCTCAACAAGTTCTTGATGTGTAGAACCATGGCGCAAAGTGATAAACCGCCCTCCTTTCACCTTATCAACCACAAAATGCCAAATCTGGTCTCTCACGACCCATTCACCAAAGTTAACAGGTAACTGAACCATTATCTGTATAAACAAACACATATAAACCACATTAGAGATCTTTTGGTTAAAGCCAGACTTCTTGGCGAAGTCTGATGAAATTCGCTATCTTGCCAATATTATTCAAAAATTGATTTAAAAATAATTACCATATATAACAATGTAAAACTAACGCAGGAGGAACATATAAAACTAACACACATTTATAAAATTTAAAATCAGCGAAATTAATCACAAATATAAAATAAAATGCATTTTTTAAGTTTTTAACATTTCAGACGGCTATAGCTGTCTGTTAAAAGTGAAACCAGACCTCTATGGCTGTCTGAAAAAAGGGGTATTTTTGCAATTGAAATCGAAATGTCAGACAGCGGATGAAGTCTGAAATCTATCAGACAGCGTCAGCTGTCTGCTTTGGAAATTTTGTCAGACATCTTATGAAGTCTGGAAAAAAAAGGGTAGTTTTGCAATTGAATTTGAAATGTCAGACTTCTTAAAGAAGTCTGAAACCTTTCAGACTTCTCGGAGAAGTCTGACAAGTAGTCGAGGGTAGTTTTGCAATTGATTTTGAAATGTCAGACTTCAACAAGAAGTCTGAAAACTTCCAGACAGCTTGAGCTGTCTGACAAAATTTTCAGACAGCTATGGAAGTCTGACATAAAACATCGCATTTACGGTTTTTATCCATCGTTGACCAAAATTCGGATTTTCAGATGTCTATAGCCGTCTGGCAAAAGTTTAGAATTTCAGATGTCTATAGCCGTCTGATACTTTTTTTGCTTATTTTCAGACAGCTTTAGATGTCTGATGATTTTTTCGCTAATCCTGGTCAACATCTGAAAATTTGGGTCAATTGCTATTTCTACCCCTCCTTTTTGTCAGACATCGGATTCCGTCTGACAAAAAGTCAACAATCGGTCAATTTTTTGCCAGACAACATAAGAAGTCTGACGAAAAAATCAAATTACAATCAATTGCAAATCTACCCTTTTCTTATTTAGACTTTTTAGTGAAGTCTGATTTTTTTTTTTTTTTTTTTGCAAAGGATTTTGACAGACCTCTATAGAGGTCTGGCAATTGAAAGTCAATTGCAAAACTACCCTCACGTTGACCATATTGAAGTTTACGAAAAAAGATAAGACATAAACGGCAGACTGAAAGTACAATTCAGATCTGAAAATCGACGATATGAAAAAAATTCTTACCAATGTCCGTTTTTAGTTTGTTCTTAGCCTCGACGATTTCCCAGAACGTCTAATATCACCGGAAACACGAATCCGAGACGTGTTTAGCTGTTTTTATAAGATGATACACGATTTCGCAACTTTTGAATCGAAAAATCAAAGGGGAAAAGGGAGAAATCGGTCGGGATAACGTCCAAGCTCTATTCTTGAGCTTTAATTGAGCTTTAATGGTGGCAAAACGAGCTGGATTACACATTAACTCGTCGGCGATGGTGGGTGTCGTGGTTGTTGAGCATTGATGGTGATGGCATTTTCGTGAATATCCAAACAAATTTCGGGCCCTTTTGTCTTTTACCTAAAATGTCAGACTTCATATGAAGTCTGACGATGGCATTCTCGTGAATAACTAAGATAACTAAGGGGATAAATTAGCGCGAGAGAGGAAGGAGAGGGCCGAGGGTATAATCAGGGTTGACTTCAATTTCAGGGGCATTTTTGCAAACAGCCCTTTTTTTATTAGAGACAAACAACAGAACACATGTGAAGAAGATTATAGTAACCTTAGGTCGCGAATTGTAAACTGTAGATTTTCTCTTGTATGATCAGGATCAAGGTTTCCAACATGTATAACTACACCCATGACATGTATAATGGAGAAAATAAAATAATTAAGAGCTATATACCTTAATTCGATATTTAGTTAAAAATATAATATCAACCACATATTCAAATAACAACACTAATATCATCCAACGGAGGAAAAACAAGGTATATAATAAACGTTACGTATAGGGTATTCCTCATAGACTCTCCCATCTAATATATCTGGTATTGATTCAAATTGCATAAAATGACCTTCAGGAATATTATCATAAGTAAGGCAGAAAGATGTGTTTAACCAGAATATGAGTTTGAAATCGTGAGGGTTCAACAACCCATATAGCGGTGCTTGTATAACTCGAGCATCCGCAACTTTAAACCAATGACCCTCACACGATGTTGTGTAACGAAATTTCTCAATAAGAGGTTCAAGAACAATAACTTCTATTTGGGTACCCTAAAACAATAAACGAATACAGTAATAAAACATGTAGTAACCAAATAAACAAAAAACATTATATAGGAAAAGAGAGATTACCTCTTCATCCACCAAAAGCATTCGGATTGTTGGTTGAGTAAACCTAACACACATCCAAACACGGAGAAGCATAACTTTTAGGTCCCAAAAGCAAGGAATAAAGTTGTTGATGCGAGAAATTTGTTTGAACGTTTGAGGAGCCATTGTTTAGAATCAGAGAAATTAGCGCATAAATTAGTTTGAAAGGAAGTTTTTTCTCTCTGTAAGAGGTAAGAAAATGAAGCGTTTTATGGTTTTTAACTTTAATAGTTCAAATAATTTTCAGTAAAAGGTATGAATAACTAAACGATAACAATTGAATTAATAATAGTAAAAGGTGTAAAACTTGATGTACAAACCCAATGGGTTATGAATAACTATTTGGACCACAACCACTAATAATATTTATTTATCTTAGCCCAAAAATTTGGGTTTCAAATCACACTAAGAAATGCCAATAAGAAAGACTAAAAACTTCTTATTATCGATAAACCCAATACAATTTTATTATATTTAGATTTACTTATCAAATTTAAATACACCATTTACATATATACAAATTCATATATATATATATATATATATATATATATATGTTAATGCCTGCACATTACTTATTTTAATTTCTTAAATGTATTCTTGACAAAAGATCTGTAATTGTTTTGTTATGTATAAATACCGTATCTAATTGTTATGATCCGGGTATTTAATTTGAATTAGTTTAATTTTCAATTTTAAAATCTAACTGATTAAAGAATCTTTATTTAATTCAGCTGGTATACTTTACTTTTATATTTAGGTACATAACTATGAATAATTATCGAAAATTTATTCTAACAATGTTACAAATAAACTATGTATATAAGTTCCCTTTATTTTATTTTTAGACATCGTAAATGAGTTAACTTAATTTAAAAAACCACACTTTATTTTTAAGGTGAGCTGCAATAACGTCAATACACTTCATTAGAAGCTGCGGCTATTATTGTAGATCATGATGACCTAAGTAATTGAGAATCCAAAAAGACTACTAAAAAAATCATAGAAACATGTTCAAATCAATACAAACAATTTGTTCATAAAAACATAAACAAATTTCCTAATGTACTTCAAGAAAATGAAATAATTAGTTCTTCTTAACATAGAGGAGGCATAGGGTACCTGTAGGAAAAAAATCATACCAACATTCAAAACATAAGATTAATGGAAAAAACTAAACCATCCATACAATCAAATTAGTATATGTTTTACAAATACCTCTGCACTAAGTCACAAAATTCTTCAACTTCATACGCGTCAAACCGTATCTTAGAAACCCGTTAAATAGCTTCCAGTCTTACCAACCATAATGGAGAAGTATATATAATCATTTGTCATTTTACCATATCTGGGACAAATTTATAAACAGTTTGAAAATCTTTAATACCACCACTATCTTTGACAATGTTAAAGCATTGGAATAAACAGAACAATATCCCATCCGGACTTTTGGCCCATGCCGTCACCAAACTAATAGCTAGATCTCCATTTACGACACAATCCAGTGCATTGTTTCTGCCAATAATAAGTACAAATAAGCTTCTATATATTCGAAGAATATTCTTCATCTAAATTAATGGTATTTCGACTTACTCCAAATCGTTTATTGCCAATTTTACTTGAAGACACCTCCAGAAATAAGTTCCCGATCACTTTGATGAAAAACTGGATTTCTTTCAAAGCCACCAATTCCAAGAACAACACCAATCAAATCTATACCTCAAAAAACACCAAACAAATCAATAACATACTCTAATAAATAATAGTATCCCATAAAAATATTATAACATGTTCAATAAAAACATACCGATTGGATAGATGCTAGTTATACTGCCATTTGAAACGGCATTTATAGGCTTCAAGTCTAAGTAGTGTTCACCATTACGGAATGAAATTCTCCATATTATACTCGAACGGATTCGACATAAAGAGAATAAACTATTTGTCAAGCGGCCTGAAATCGGCCTATCAACTATAAGAGCGTTATCCCATTGAATCTAATGGCCTTCAGATTTCAAAAGCCACTCGAAAATTTCAACAAAATCACCCCATAGTTGCCCTTCTATCCTTTGACCCTATTTGTTATAAAGTAAATCATACATAAAATTTCAAATACCGTAGGAACAAAGTTGATCTAACCATTATTAGAATGAAAATATGTACACATACAGTTATAATATAAAAAGAGGCCTGTTCATCGACCAATAGTAGTTTGATGGTTTTGGCGGTTATGAAATATTCAAACATCCAACACCGAAGGACCTTCAATCTCAAACTCCATTTGGTGGTAGACTTGTTGATCTCTGTTAGTAACTGGTATTGCCTTTGGGCCATAGTTTTTTCGAATGAAAATCGAGGAGAGAAAAAATGGATGACTGAAATGAAGTTAAATTCGAAAAGGTTTCGTGCCTAGGGTTTTAAAATAAATACTCACCACGATTCCAGAAGGTCATGATTGTGTATATATTTTATTTTATGTATAATAATGAAAATATAAAATTATGTTTCAAAATTAAAACATTATATGTTAACATATCATAATATTTTCACTTATTATAAATTAACAATTATAATTTATATTATTCGTGTTAGGATTGAACTTATGTGGCCGCAATCTTCTGCTGGAAGATTAGTATATGCCAATATTTTTATTAGCTTAAGAGATAAAAACTAAATTTCGAAAAATATATATCAAACTATAAAGTTTTTCAATAAGATATTGTGATATGTCTTAGGAAACTTCGAATAATATAAACAAGTTTAAATGAAAAAATCGTTATACTCTTCACCATCTATATATTTTTAAGATATTGATTTGATTTGATCCAGAACAATAAATGTAATTTTGCAGTTGTTAAGATTCATTTGAAATGTTTGCGATTCTCTAAACCGTTTATTATTATACAACTCCGTCTGTAACCAAATGTTAAATGTCTATTTAGACTAACATGAAAACATTATATGAATCACAAAACATTTCAATGCAAGTGTCCTGATATATAAGTTTATTATGAAAACATTAAAAATAAACTCATACAAAGTAATTAAAAAAATGCTTAAGGTTTACAAATTTCGATTATTATTTTAGAAGATGAAATGTTGCATACGATTTTCTTCACGGTATTGCTCAGGAACCGGATTTGAAAAATCAACAAATAGAGAAATACATGTATTACTCCTCCATATATTATTTCAAGATCCATACATGAATTCAATGTTCTATGAACACAAACTGTTGAGGAACTGGATAAAGTTAGGATTGTTAGTTTGATCATAGACAATCGCAGAAAGCTCTTCTTCTTCTTTAAGCCAAGTAAAACCTAAATAAATACAACAAAGAACAAAACTTCATAAACATTCGCCTCTCCTTACAAAACAGATAATCGAGAAATACACCTTAACAATGTCTTGAAAAAAACAATAATTCGAACTTTAGATATCTACTATAAATTCACACTTTTTATAGTAATTATCAAACGTTTGTTAGTATCCCATCATTAAACCTTAGCCTCTCGCAACATTATAAGAAGAACAAAACATAAATATAGTAATTGTAATTCTGACTTACTTTATGCAGTGAACAATGGTGTTACCTTTTTTGGTCAACTAAATATTGGTGTTGCCTAAGTAATAAATATTGTATATTTCTTTTAATATATAATTTCTAATGCAGTCTCAGTTGGACAAACAAACAGGGAATGAAATCAATCCGAGAGTGGTTGTCTCATTTATTTATCTCATCATTTACCACCAAATAAAACTATCGAGATTGAAACTCATATGATACTCGAAAGAGCATTTACCGAATCAATTGTTTACCACCAAATCCATCTCTATAGTAATAGGCAACCCTTATTCGGACTATAGGCTCATTGGGAAAAATGGTCATGTGATGTGAACTAACAACGTCTTTCCAACAAAATCCAATCAGACTTTTAGATCTCACACTCCTTTCTATATAATATCTCAAATGTTTGTTGGTTCACATCACATCATTAGATCTTAGCTTTGTGATAACCGGACTTTTTATTTCTTGGGACCAAATGAACAAAACAGAACCAAAAACTAAAAACATAGAAATCCTTTCAAAACCGAGAAGAAGAAGAAAGCAATAGAAATGGCAACGGATCATTTGACCAAAATTTTGATGATCCGGAATAAAACTTCCACGGCCAATGAGAAAAAAAAAAAAGAGAGAAAGCTTATTGAAATTTTGGAAGATGCAGACGATTGTGTTTCTAAGCCACCCCAAGGTCACCTTATATAGGATTTCAAAGACTTCTCTCGGAAGCTTGGCATATGCCCTAGAATATCTTTTTATAAACTCGAAATAATGGGATATTCAGAAAGATATTATGCTTTTTTATGGAAATAAATTAATTAATTCACTTTAAATCGAGCTGATGGCATTCCTGTAAATAAATCGAACCCCAAACTTATTTATTTCTTTTTGGGCTCGCCACGTCACACTTCCACGTCATCATTATCTGCCTCTAGAGTCTTCTCGTGACGATACGTCAGCAATCGCCAAAAATTACTTCTCATTTAAAGGTATATATATATTATCTAACAAAGAAAAGGAAGGTGGAGCAGTAAGAGAAGAGAAAATCTTTTATGACTTCAGGAGAATTTAAACACCTTGCGACTTACTTGATTTAAGATCTAAAGGGAACCCTTTCTCTTGGAAAGGAAAAATAAACAACCAAATTGTGCAATGCTTTTTGATAGAGTGATTGCCAATACTGAATGGAATACTACTTTCCCATGTTTAGATGCAGAATTTTTAAACTTTCATAGTTCATACCATCGACCAGTTATAACATGTTGATAAACGCCTACTACAAATTAAAAAGTTTAAAGATTATGTATCAAAGGGTTAGATTACACGAAACACAAATATCAATCCTCCGATGACAAAAAGAATCCGAGAATGTAGGAAAAAAATGTCGATATGCAAGCATAACTCTGATCTGAATTCACCAAAAAGAATCGAGAGCCTACAAATTGAGTTAGAACTAGATCTATCCCTTCGAAATACAGACCCTGAAGATATTTATAAACTACAAAAGGAGTTAGAACAAGCTTACCGAGATGAAGACACATATTGGAGACAGAAAAGTAGAGTAACTCACTTGTCTTTTGGTGATCGAAACACAAAATATTACCAAGCTTTAAAAAAAAAAAGAAATTCATGAAAAAAAATATTATCTGTTGAAGATGATTTGGGACATGTTTATAGAGGGGACAACAAAGTTGGAAAACATGCAGAAGATTTTTTTTCCAAAACTTTATACAAGCAATAACTATAGCCCTTCTACAAATATCTTTAGTGGTTTTAAACCAGCAGTGACTTCAGCGATGAATGATTCATTAACAAGACCAATATCTGACTCAGAAATAAAAACGGCAATCCGGTCAATAAGAGCAGACAAAGCACCAAGACCAGATAGTTTAACAGCCCATTTCTATCCCCAATGTTAGGATATTGTAGGAGACGATATCATCAAAGAAGTGAAGGAATTTTTTGACAACGCTATTATGAAAGATGTGATCAATCACACAAACATATGCATGATACCGAAAATAGATACACCACAAACACTTTCACAATATAGACCTATTGGATTATGCAATGTCTTATACAAGATAATTTATAAGGTCTTGGTCAACAGATTAAAAGTGTATCTAGATGATATTGTATCAGAAGCTCAAGCCGCATTTATCCCCGGAAGAATAATCACTGACAATATTCTCATTTCTCATGAGCTTATGCATTCCCTTAAAGCAAGAAAACGGGTTGCTCAAACCTACACCATCAAAACAGATATAACAAAAGCTTATGACAAAGTGGAATGGAGGTTCTGGGAATCAACACTTAAAGCATTTGGATTTGAAGAACGTCCGATTAAATGGATTATGGCTGCATGCAATACTGTTGAATATTTAGTTTTAAATAATGTAAATCCTCAAGGCAAGATTTATCCAAAGAGAGGTTTAAGACAAAGAAATCCCCTATCTCCTTATCTATAGATACTTTGTGCCAATGTTCTTAGTCACATGATTAAAACAAATTCAACACAAGGAAAACTAAGAGGAATCAGAATAGGAAATAGAATTCCAGCTGTAACTCAGCTGCTATTTGCTGATGATTCACTATTTTTGCCGAGCAAAAGCCAAAAACTGTCGAACGATCATGCAAATCTTTAAATCTTATGAAGAATGGTCTGGTCAACAAAGAAACCCAACAAAGTCGATGCTAAATTTTGGATCACGGATTTTGTTAGTACAACAAAATAAAATCAAAAACATCCTGTGAATTTACAATAATGGAGGTGGAGGTAAATACCTTGATTTACTAGAACAATTTGAACGCAAGAAAAAAGAAATCTTTGAAAACATTCTTAATCGACTACGACAACGAACATCAAGCTGGAAAAATCGATTTCTCTCTCAAACAGGGAAATAAATATTTATTAAATCAATAGCAATCTCGATGCCAGTCTTTTCAATGTCATGTTTTAAACATCCAATCCAACTGACGGATCAAATAACTAGCTTATTAATGTGTTTCTGGTGGGAGAAAGGAGATGGATCAGATGACTTGCCATGGATAGCTTGGAAGAAATTACAATACTCAAAAAAGGAAGGAGGACTTGGTTTTAGAGATCTACCGACTTTTAACAATTCTATATTAGTAAAAAAAGTATGGCGATTAATAAGATATCCAGATTCTTTATTAGCTAGGTTACTTAAAGCTCTTTACTACGAAGATACAACAATTCTTGAAGCAAGAAAACGAAAGAACCAATCCTATGGATGGAGTTACATTCTAACAGGGTTGGAAATCATTTAAAAAGGTGTCAAGCATATTTTTGGCGATGGACAATAAATAAAAATCCTTTATTCTTAACATACCCTACTTATAACGATTGCACGGTTAGTAACCTTATTAACAATACTAGGAGAAAAGAATCATGGAATAAAGAAATGATTAATAGCCTATTAAATCAAGACATTCACCACCACCAGGGAATCAGGAAGTGAAATCAAAAATATGTACTTTACCAATTATCCCAAAACTAAACTTCTTATGGCGAATGGTTTCAAGAACTATAGGAACTGGAACTAGATTAACAAGTTGTGGAATGAAAGCAGATGTCATTTGCCAACGATGTGGATTACAACTAGAAACAATAACCCACACTTTCTTCACTTGTCCAGTTTCCATACAGATCTGGCGTATGCCTGGTGTGACCTGGATATATCCTCACTTGATTATGCATATCAGGATCAATGGTTGGCTAAACTCGTGGTCTGAGTCAGAGTGTTCCGGTTTAGGAACGACTCAAGTGAACCAGCTCAATGTCCGGTGGTTTAATCCGATAATCTGAGTGGTTAATCGTCTAAGGAACAACGTCGTCGTTTTGCTTCTGGTCAAAGACGAGTCAACGCAGCTGAAGCAAGTTGTTGAAGACCGTTGGAAGCTGTTAGGCGTCGTGTGCACGCGCCTTCTCTCCTTCTCGGGTAGTTAGGGATCTAAGCATGTTTATAAGCTCGTGTCACAATCTGTATTGGGTTGTCGAATCAAAAGGGATAAAATCGGTGAGAGATTCTTATCAAGGGTTCGGGTTTTCTAGAGAGATTGTGAGGTTGTATTCCGGTGAGTGACGTGACGTTTCCGGTGAGTGATTACGACGGTTGTTCTTGATCATAGTGGATTCCGAGGCAAACCTCGGCCAGACGTAGGGACAAGTTTATCTCCTGAACTGGATAACAGTTTCTCGTGTCGCTCTCTCTCTCTAATCTTCTTCTTCCTCTGTTTCTCGTCGATCACAAAGTCCGACTCGATCTTAATCAATCCGATCAACAAGTGTAATTGACCTAAGTTTTCCCAAGAAGTGGTATCAGAGCAAAGGTTGGGAAGATCAACCTCGGAAACTTTAGTGTTTGAAGTTGGCGTTCATCGAGATGACTTCCGCTAAGATCGAACTGGAAAAGTTTAATGGTGTGATCGATTACAACATGTGGAAGGAGAGGTTACTTGCGAATCTGGACCTCCTTGGTTTAACGGAGGCTTTGCAGATTCAGGCGGAGGAAAGATCGATTAAGATTGAAGAATCTAAAGAAGAAGAAACTTCTAAGGATTCTAAGATCGATCCTCTTTTGGCGGAAAAACAAAGGAAGGTACGTAGTACCATTGTTACGAGCGTTACAAATAAAGTACTAAGGAGGATCATTAAGGAAAAGACTGCAGTAGGAATGTTAAGGATTCTAGATTCTCTGTACATGTCAGAATCTTTGCCAAATAGAATGTACTTGAAACAACGGTTGTATAGCTTCAAGATGAATGAGTCTACTGCGATAGAGAGTAACATTGATGACTTCTTGAGGATCATCACATATCTTGGAAATGTCAAGGTTGAAATTCCAGATGAAGATCAAGCTATTCTCCGCTTGATGTCCCTTCCCAAACAATTTGAAAACTTCTGTGATACTCTCAGGTACAATAAGACCACAATGACTGTGGATGAGGTTCTGAACTTGATCAGGTCAAAGCAACTAGACCTAGGAGCTAGCACAAGAGGAAACAAAACTCAAGGTGAAGTCCTGTATTCAACCACAAGTACAAAAGGAAAAGGAAGCAAAGACTCTAAACAAAACAAACATAACAACAAGTTGAAGTCAAAGGACAAAGGGAGTGGAAACTCTCCTACTTGTTGGATTTGTTGGGAGGAGGGACATTTCAAAAGAAATTGTCTAAAGAGGAAAAGCCAGAAAGGGAAAGAGAAGACTAAGGAGAATAGAGAGTCTTCTGCTATCACTGGCATTGAATACATTGAGTCCTTAACAGTGTCTGAAGCTAATTTGGCTAGTAATATAGACTTCAATGAAGTCTGGATTCTTGATACTGGATGTACATTCCATATGACTCCACGCAGGGATTGGTTTGTTGATATGGACCTCAAGACTGGAGGATCAGTAAGGATGGCCAACCAATCAGTATCTACAGTAGAAGGAACTGGTACTATCCAAATTCAAACATCTGCATGAGCTTATGTTCTCATCAAGAACGTGAGGTATGTTCCTCAATTCTCAAGGAATCTGATCTCCTTAGGTACTTTTGAAGAACAAGGATGCACTTTCTCATCTAAGGATGGAATTATGAAAGTGTTTAAGAACAACAAAACTGTTCTGACAGCCAAAAGAGAAGGCAAGTTGTATTTCTTGCAGGGAAACAGCTTCATTTGTGAGACAAATGCAGCAGGACCAGCGGATGATACAAACTTGTGGCATGGGAGACTGGGTCATGTGAGCCAAAAAGGCCTAGATCTCATGGTTAAGAATGGATATCTTGAGAAAGCTAAGGTGTCCACTCTCAAGTTCTGTGAAAGTTTCATATTGGGGAAAGCACACAGAACAAGTTTTGCAACAGGAAAGCATACAAGTAGTCAGTGTCTGGAGTACATTCATGCTGATTTGTGGGGTTCGCCCAATATCCCTGAATTCCTTGGAAAGTGCCATTACTTCCTTAGCCTCATTGATGATTGCTCTCGGAAGATATGGGTTTATTTCTTGAAGACAAAAGACCAGGCTTTTGAGAAGTTTGCTGAGTGGAAAGTGCTGGTAGAGAATCAGCCAGGGTTGAGAGTTAAGACTTTGAGAACAGACAACGATCTTGAGTTCTGCAACAAGGACTTTGATGCATGCTGCAGTGAGAATGGTATAACAAGGCATATAACCATTCCCCACACACCTCAACAGAACAGTGTTGTGGAAAGAATGAACAGAACCATTCTGGAACGAGTCAGAAGTCTCCTCTGTGAATCAGGTCTACCTAAGGTGTTCTGGGCTGAAGCCACAAACACAGCAGTTTACTTTATAAACAAAACCCCTTCTTCAGCTATAAATGGTAAGATCCCAGAGGAAGTCTGGACTAAGGCAGTACCAAAACTTGATCATCTTAGAAAGTTCGGATGTGTCTGCTATTATCATACTGATGAAGGGAAACTGAAACCAAGAGCCAAGAAAGGAGTGTTTATTGGTTATCCTTTTGGTGTTAAAGGCTACAAGGTTTGGTCCTTGGAAGAAAGGAGGTCCATCATCAGTAGAAATATTATCTTCAAAGAGGATGAGTTCTACAAAGACTTAGTAGACAAGACTGGAAGAAGCAGAGAAAGCAACACATCATTCTTGGACATTGAGCTCAATGATATCACAAAAGAAGGTGGAAAATCAAGTGGAACCTCTGCTACAGAAGTGGTGGATGTGGATTCTGAATCTGAAGAAGAAACATATCATGATCCAGCAGACAAATCCACAGATACAGGGGATAATCAACAACACATAACACAAGATAGGCCAAGAAGAGAATCCAAATGGCCTAAAAAGTTTGATGATTATGTGTGTATGGCTTTACTTTCATCTGAAGATGGAGATCCACCTGAGCCAAGTGATTTCAGAACAGATATGAGTGATCCAAAGAGTGATCTATGGAAACAGGCAGCAGATGAAGAAATGCTTTCTTTGTCAAAGAATCACACTTGGGTTTTGGTTCAAAAACCTAAAGGGAGAAAGGTGATCGGTTGCAGATGGGTTTTCAAAAGAAAACCAGGTATATCAGGTGTTGAAGAACCAAGGTTTAAAGCTAGATTAGTAGCCAAGGGTTATGCTCAGAAGGAGGGTCTTGACTACAATGAGATTTTCTCTCCTGTTGTGAAACATGTTTCGATCATATATCTCATGTCAATAGTAGCTCAAGAGGACTTAGAGCTTGAACAATTGGACGTAAAGACAGCCTTTCTTCATGGAGATCTTGATGAAGAGATATTCATGGATCAACCTGAAGGTTATTCAGAGAAAGGAAAAGAAGACTGGGTCTGTTTGCTGAAGAAATCTTTGTATGGACTCAAACAGAGCCCAAGACAATGGAACCAAAAGTTCAATCAGTTCATGATGAAGTCTGGTTTCAAGAGAAGCGTTCATGACCAATGTGTATACATTAAAAGTGTATCAGGAACATTCAACTACCTTCTGTTATACGTAGATGACATGTTGGTGGCAAGTAAAGATCAGAAGATGATCAAAGACCTAAAGGAAGCTCTAAACTCAAATTTTGAGATGAAAGACTTAGGTTCTGCCAGGACGATACTTGGGATTGACATAATCAGAGACAGAAAACAAGGCACTGTGAAACTGTCTCAAGGTTATTACATCAGGAAGGTGTTGAAGCAGTATGGTATGGATCAGTCAAAAGAAGTTAATACCCCAATGGGGATCCATTTCAAACTAGCTGCTGCAACAAAAGAACAATTGGCGACTGATGAAACATACATGAAGTCAGTTCCATATTGCAATGCTGTGGGAAGCTTGATGTATGGAATGATTGGTGCAAGGCCGGATCTTGCTTATCCAATGGGTCTCATCAGCAGGTTTATGAGCAATCCCATTAAAGAACATTGGAATGCTGTCAAATGGGTAATGAGATATGCAAAGGGAACTCAAGACATGAGTTTGAGTTTCAAAAGGGTTGCAAATTTCAGAATCTATGGTTTCTGTGACTCTGACTATGGTGATGACTTGGACAAGAGAAGGTCCATATCTGGATACTCCTTTGTTTCTGGTAACTGTGCCATCAGTTGGAGGTCTAGTCTTCAGAAAGTGGTTGCTTTATCTACTACAGAGTCTGAGTATATCTCTATGACTGAAGCAGCTAAAGAGGCAGTGTAGTTGAGAGGCTTAAGCGAGGAATTTGGTTATTCACAAGACATAGTTGAAGTGTTCTGTGATTCTCAAAGTGCTCTTGCTTTGGCTAGGAATAATGTTCATCATGAACGGACTAAGCACATGGCTGTCAAACTGAGTTTTCTCAGAGAAAAAGTCGAAGATGGTGAGGTGCAGGTTTCTAAGGTACACACCAGTGAGAATCCTGCGGATATATTCACCAAGGTGTTGCCTGTCAACAAGTTCAAGCAGCTGCTCAACTTGCTTGGAGCTTCATCTTGCTGAAGATTAAAGGAAATCGAGGAGGAATCCACTTGTAAGATCACAGTTTATCAACCAAGGTGAAGTTTATCAGGATCAATGGTTGGCTAAACTCGTGGTCTGAGTCAAAGTGTTCCGGTTTAGGAACGACTCAAGTGAACCAGCTCAATGTCGGGTGCTTTAATCCGATAATCTGAGTGGTTAATCGTCTAAGGAACAACGTCGTCGTTTTGCTTCTGGTCAAAGACGAGTCAACGCAGCTGAAGCAAGTTGTTGAAGACCGTTGGAAGTTGTTAGGCGTCGTGTGCACGCGCCTTCTCTCCTTCTCGGGTGGTTAGGGATCTGAGCATGTTTATAAGCTCATGTCACAGTCTGTATTGGGTTGTCGAATCAAAAGGGATAAAATCGGTGAGAGATTCTTATCCAGGGTTCGGGTTTTCTAGAGAGATTGTGAGGTTGTATTCCGGTGAGTGACGTGAGGTTTCCGGTGAGTGATTACGACGGTTGTTCTTGATCATAGTGGATTCCGAGGCAAACCTCGGCCAGACGTAGGGAGAAGTTTATCTCCTGAACTGGATAACAGTTTCTCGTGTCGCTCTCTCTCTCTAATCTTCTTCTTCCTCTGTTTCTCGTCGATCACAAAGTCCGACTCGATCTTAATCAATCCGATCAACAAGTGTAATTGACCTAAGTTTTCCCAAGAATGTAGATGAGCAATTTGCTTCACTGGTTCAAATTCAAAAAAAGCGACAGCCTATCTCTTCAGCAAAATGGCTACCAATATATACTTTGGCGAATTTGGAATTCACGATGTAACCTTCTCTTCAGAAAAAACGAATATACCCACACTGTGTTGTACAACAAGCTATCAGAGATGTACTATAATGGATTGACATATCTTCAAATAATCATTTGAATGACCATACTACCAATCATCCATAAAAGCCATCATTGACAAGAAAACACCATAAATATTGGCAACGCCCACCACCTAATTTGATAAGGTTAACTATGATGCAAGTTATAACTATCAAACAAATATCTCAAGAACAGGTTGGCTAAGCAGACAACATGATGGAACTTTAAACGGATGGGGAGCAGCAACACAAGGAATTTAAAGTTCACCTTTAGAGGAAGAATCAAAAGCTGTACTTATGACAATGCAACAAGCTTGGATTCTAGGTTCAAGAAACACTATTTTTGAAGGTGACTGCAAAATCTTAATTGTCAATATCCATGGTGATGAGGAAATCGGATCATACAAACCCGTCCCGGACGAGCGGTATGTACCAACCTCGACTATGAAGCTGATCGAGTTGTTCCCGACCATGCGGAACATACGTGAGGAGGTTAAGGAGGCCAAGACATGTTCTACAAGGGAAAATGGCATGTGATTAAGGATTCATCAGCCAACGACATGTTTCAGGAGTAAAGATCGTTCCATAACCCAACTGGAACAATCCCATTTGGAGATGGTCGAGAACTGTCCACTCAGAGCCTTATCCAAGTCCTAGAAGATGACCATAGGAGAACTGATTCGAACCAATCATACCAGACTTGATATCCACCTTAAAGTATGCTATTTGGAAGAGTTGGGTCATAAGGAATCAGCCTTGGTTCGAGCTAATCATGGGGTATGTCTAGAAACTGTCCATTTAGCCATGTCCGGGGATATAGGTGCATTCAAGAGAGGATTTCGATCGGACCATGAATATTCATGCTGCGACTCAACCTATTATGGAAACCTGACTCAACAAGGAATCTTCACGAAGTGGAATGACATCCAGACCATTTTCGGTGGAGAAGTTATGCCCGTTTCAATACATGTGATTTTTAGGGAACCCGCTAAAGACCAACTTGCATATTTTGGAGAGCTCATAACGAACCAGGATAAATCAAGGAGTAAAGGAACTTGTTCTGGATTTTTGATTCATCACGAAATGCATTATAGTTGGAATAACACCAATACCAGCTCAGACGAAGAAGATATGCAAGATCAAACCCGAATGTTGTTGTACCTGCCTTATTTGGAAGCTTACGGATTTAGTGAACTCCAGAACTATTTTTGGACCAGGAGCACGTGCAACATCTCCTTGGGCTGAGGTTTATACTCTTTTTCCCTTAAGTGTGGTTTTATCCCAATTGGGTTTTTCTACTAAGGTTTTTAATGAGGTAAACCAAAGCCCAATACAAGAGAAGGAGAATCTGGCCCGTTCAACCTTCCTTCTTGTCTTTTCTTTTATGATTTCGACCAGGCCCTTTTTGCCCAATTGTAACCTAGACTATTGGCTATTTAAGCTTGGGCGGCCGATCTCTTATCCTTGCGTGGTTTCCCCTTGGATCGAGATTTCTTGTTACTTATTGCTTGCTTACATCTTGTTACTAAAGTATCATGCCTTGTTCAAACCCCAAAACTCCACTGAATCATCCACCGACCAGGAAGAGAGCGCCTTCGGCCAGCTTCCTCGTTCCATCGATCCGCTTCGACCATCATTCCGCTCACCGTTTCTCGACCACCCGACCACGCTCGGCTCCATCTTACATCACATGGTATCTCAACAAATGTTGAAATCGAAAACATAAGCCATGATATTATAATTTGGAAACAAAAATTCAACCAATTCCTCTTCCAGTATACATTAAGAGAAGCAAATACTTCAGCACATTTAATTGCCAAAGAAGGACCTCCCGACAATATTTTCTATTTTTCAAAAATGTATCCACCATTATGGTTGTCCTAAACTTTGTATATTGAGTATGTTAACTCTTTTATAAATCAATAAATATGACATTTTGACGGAAAAAAGAAAGTAAAAATATTCTTCTTAGTGGCATTTTGATTTTGCTGTACAGTAAAACTTTTATATTTTAATAATGTTGGGACTTTAAAAATTACTATTTTATAGAAATATTAATTAATTAATAAATTTATAGTTATTGATTTATAAATATATTTTTCATTCCATAATGTTTTACAATTTTATTTATTTGAATTTCATATGCACATTTTATATTACATGTGTTTAATTTCTAATATATTCTTTTTCTTATCTGACATACAATTGTGTTTGTTAATATGCTTTTTTTTAGTTTGATTAAATACTTTTCTTCATCAAAAAATCATATACACAAAACTTAGCAATGATTTTTTTTTATCTAAGATGTTCCAAAATCATTAATGACAAATCAAATCGCACATAACTATGTGAATACATAAAATAGTTTCAACTATATTTCAAATGTCTAAAAGACAAACAATACTATAGTCATATTTTACTAAATTGTCTTAAATATATATGCATATTTTACCATGTTTTAGCATGCATATTAGTATAGTTTTAAAGTCTTTTGCATTCATTCTTATGCATTTCCTTAGAAAATCATCCATTTTAGAGTCTTAGAATGTTTATAATATGTTTTGCATATCTTGGCATGATTTGTAGTGTTTTATGTGATTTCTTGGAGTAGTTTGGAGTTGATCCTTGAACCATGATAAGAGTTTTGGAAAATTTGGAGCTTGAAAGAGACAATGCGAAAATGGTGATGAAGGATTAAACTTGTATGTTTGAAAGATCGAGTCATATGAAGCCTTTTCATTGGTATTTAGCTTTGGGACTTCAGATAAAAGTCTTTGGAAGTTGAGTTAGATTTTGAATGGAGGTGATTTCAAGTCATTTGGATTTGAATCCGAAGAATTATGACCAATTTACTGGATGTATAAGCGAGAAGGAAGCATCCGAAGAATCCTGTGTGCATATCGGGAAACCAACGGCCAAGGCAGACCGATGGGGATCATTTCCCATCCAAAATCACCCAACTGAACCGGGTCAGTAACTGGTTTGTTTCAGGTTGATCCGTTTCGAACCTAGATTCTATTTCAACCATTTTCTCTTAAGAACTTTTAGGGTTCTAAGTTTTGTAAAATCAAAAATATTATTTTATTATCTTATCGATTATTTTTAATTTTTATATCGGCACAATATCTGATAAAAAGATCAGATTTTTCAACCTTTCATGGCTAACAAATTCTTAAAGTGTTCGATACAGATTTTATAACATTTGAAATTCATCACACAGTCATTTGCATGATGCCTTAAACTTGTCTTTTGTTTTGTTTCAAATGCTTGAGTCAGATTTGTTTAATCTTCCTGAAAGCCGTGACATTCCTGATACAGATGAGTTCTAAGGGGACTGGCGATAGACAAGAGGAGCATACAATCATATAAAAGTGAAAAAGCTATATCTGAAACCAATCAAGCTAATATTTGGTAAAATCATTCAACAGTTGAGTGAAATGCATGGTTTGTGGACATCAAGAGCTTAAGGAACCCGCTGTTATGATGATTCTTGAATATTATTATTATTATGACTCATTATGCTACTGATACTGTTATCTAAATCTTATTTTTTGCTATTTTAGAAAAACTTTCATGAGTTTGAGATTTGGAAATATGTGTTGATACTTCCGTTTTGATCATTTCCCTTGCAACCCTCTTTTTGTTTTTAGGTTCATACTCCTAAATTGATACACCATTATGAATTGGCGAAAACTAAACCCGTAGTAGACATGGGATTCACCAAAAGACATACTCTAAATATTATGATCCAACATCACTGGTTTTGATGATGATGATGATTTAAAGAAAATTGGGTAAAGTCAAAGTAGATCGGTCGTCAACGATGGCTATCAAAGAAATTAATGATTCAAAGCAAATATTGTTGATAAAAATTATAGTTGAATTGACCTAGTCAAGCTTTTGTCAACAAAGAAATTAAAGATTCAAAGATGCCAAAAAAGAAAAAGAAATTAAAGATTCAAAGCAAATATTGTTGATTTTTTTTGCTTCGTGTATTGACTTTTGGCTCGGGTATAGTTGTATGATAACTGGTTGTGTTTTTGTTAAGTCTGTATCCAAATTTTGTATTCTATCATTGTATAATTAATGAAAAAAATTCTAGCAAAAAAAACCACCAATCAAGCCTTGTATTGTATTCATGAGAGAGAGAGAGAGAGAGAGAGAGAGAGAGAGAGAGAGAGAGAGAGAGAGAGAGAGAGAGAGAGAGAGAGAGAGAGAGAGAGAGAGAGAGAGAGAGAGAGAGAGAGAGAGAGAGAGAGAGAGAGAGAGAGAGAGAGAGAGAGAGAGAGAGAGAGAGAGAGAGAAGACTCACTTGTAGCAGTATCACTCTTTCGATAGCTTGTGACTTTGATAAGCATCTGTTAATGCAAACTTCCAGATCAACCTGGGCAAGGAATGATCCATAACTACAATTTATGACCTGTAAATGCAGAAGATAGGAGAATTAAGTCTTTGCATAAGTATCATCATCATCATCATCATCATCATCATATCCATTCCTCATCCAGCTAACCAAAAGAAAAACGACTAGTGTGATTCGTGAGTACAAATTGTACCTGCCCCTGTGCTCTAGGATGAAGCAGGCTATCAACAGCACCAACAGCTCGAAGTTGTTCATATGAAGTGATGGCTGCATATCCTCACAGCATTTTCACCTTCCGCTGGTCTTCGGCAAAAGCCTTCTAACACCACAAGACTTTGCACCTTCGAGAGGGGCCTTGTCAATATCCATGTGTCTCTTCTACACAGACCTCTTTCACTAAAGCTCCACCTCCTTCTCTGATAATGTCAGGCCGAAGTCCTCAAAACTTTTTCTTCTCCTGTCAAATATGTGAGACACATGAGCGATATTAGCATCAGAAGCCATTGGAACATTCAACAAGTGTTAAGAAGACCATATTTAGGTGAATCGGATGGGGGGTTGACTGGATTTTTCCACCCCTATAATATTACTTCTGCTTATTCCCCTCCTGAACTCCCAAACTCTTGATATTTCCCCCCATCCGATGGAAGCCAACTTATATTATTTATTTTGTATCTACAGGAAACAGCATCAACATGCACATAGAGCTAGGAATGAACCTCTGTCTCTGTTTGACTCTTAGCTTGAGTTTGAGAAACTTGATGTGAATAGTCTTAGCTAATTTTAATTTTATGTTATATTTATATATATTTTATCTTCTGTAACAAAATATTAAATTTTATTGTTGATGAATTTTTTACCTAATTTCTATATCTTTATATTTTATTAATGGAAATCTTAATGTTTGCAAACATATAGTTACATGTATTTTTGTTAAATTTGTTATTAAATTTTAGCAAAATGTATTTTATTTGTTTCACTATGATGAAATAAATGAATTTATTTCATTATTTTTATGTTTTCTGAAATATAATATTGTTTATTGATAAAAAAGTATAAAGACTGATTATTGTTATGTCACTCAATTGATTTTTAATAAAAAGTAAATAAAATAATCAATATGTAAATTATTGTTGCCATATCGTTCTATTTAAAATAACTTTTTGAAATGACATAAATTTGTACGTTTGCTATTAACCAATATATATATTTGATGTATTATAATTATTTCAAATGATATATTATTTTGAAAATATAAAAATTTGTTAGCTTTCTTAATTTTACAATTCTAAGAATAACAAAATTTCCCTTAATTATCGTACTATCTTGTTTTTTTCATAAGTTAATAGAATTATTGTTATTTAAAAAAAAGTAAACAAATTTTTTAAATTTTGTAAATGTCCTTAATTTTGAATGATGATGTAAATTATTTGAAAATTTTGAAAAATTAGTAACATTTCTTAATTTCATTATTATAATATAACATTATTTCCATAATTGCTATTTTTTAAAATAAAATTTTAATTTTTCTTTTGTTTAACAATTTTAATATAACACAATTTTCCATAATTATCTTATTACCTTACTTTCCATAAGTTAGTATAATTTTCCTTTATTCTAAAATCAAAATTGAAACATAAATATTAAAATTGTAAACTTTTATAATTTTGAATGATGAAGTAGACTAATAAAATTGAGTTTTTTAAATATATGTGGACGCTTTCCATAATTATCTTATTACCTTATTTTACATAAATTAATAGATTTTTCCATAATTCTAGAAACAAAATTTAGAAATAAATATTAATATTTGTAAACTTTTAAAGTTTTGAATGATGAAGTAGACTAATAAAATTGAGTTTTTAAATATATGTGGACACATTCCATAATTACCTTATTACCTTATTTTCCATAAGTTAATATAATTTTACATAATTATAAAAACAAATTATACATAAAAAAAAAACTTACTCAATTTTGAATGATGAAATTTACGTATGAAACTAAGTTTTTGAGATCCTATGTGGACATATTCAAATGCATTTAGCTTCAACTTATATTTAGGATAAATAATAACTTTCATATTTTATTATATTATTTTATCATAATATACCATAATTAACATTTGACCATAATTTAATAATAAAATATTAAATAATACATATTCTGATAAATGTTAAAATTAAAAAATTATGTCATTTTAAAAAGATTATTTTAAATTATACAGCAATAATAATTTACATATTTAATATTGTATATACCTTTTAATAAAAATAAATTGAGTAACATGACAATAATAAAAATCAATTTATTTCATCAAAGTAAAACAAATAAAAATACATTTTGTCAATATTTAATATCAAATTTACCAAAAATACAAACATGTAACTATATGTTTACAAATTTTAAGTCTTTTGTCAATAATATATAGAAGATATATAAATTATGTAAAAAATATCATTAACAATAAAAATAAATATTAATTTATAAAGATAAAAAATAATACAAAATTGGTCATTGCTTTGTCAAGTTGTCTCTACCTCTCAAGAAATACTTTTGATTTAGAAATTTGTTTAAGCTATTGAAATTTGAGATTCTTATTTATAATCAACACCTAAAACTTAAAAAAAAATAAAACTTCTAACTCTAGGGATAGGGATAAAACAAATTTTTTAGTTAGAAATGACGTAATATTTTAATGTCTTTTTAACTTAATTGACTTTTTTAAAAATATGTTTATGATAACTTATATCATCGATGTTACTTATATCTATTTTTGAAATGACATAAATTTGTAAGTTTACTATTAATTTTACAATTCTAAGAATATGTTATAAATTATTTCAAATGATATATTATTTGAAATTTTGAAATTTTGTTAACTTTCTTAATTTTAAAATTCTAAGAATAACATAATTTTCCATAATTGTCGTATTATCTTATTTTTTCATAAGTTAATAGAATTTTTATTAATTCTAAAAAAAATAAACAAAATTTTAATTTTTTTGTAAATTTTCTTAACTTTGAATAATGATGTGAATTATTTGAAAATTTTGTAACATTTCTTAACTTCATTATTATAATATAACATTATTTTCCATAATTTCTATTTAAAAAATAAAATTTTAGTTTTTCTTTAGTTTAAAATTTTTAATATAACCTAATTTTCCATAATTATCTTATTACCTTACTTTCCATAAGTTATTATAATGCTCCATAATTCTAAAAACAAAATTTAAACATAATATTAAATTGTAAACTTTTATAATTTTGAATAATGAAATAGACTAATAAAATTGAGTTTTTTAAATATATGTGGACACTTTCCATAATTATCTTATTATCTTATTTTACATAAGTGAATAGAATTTTCCATAATTCTAAAAAAACAAAATTTAGACAAAAGATTAAAATTTGTAAACGTTTAAAATTTTTAATGATGAAGTAGATTAATAAAATTGATTTTTTAAATACATGTAGACACTTTCTATATTTACCTTATTACTTTATTTTTCCATAAGCTAATAGAATTTTTCATAATTCTAAAAAAAAATTATACATAAAAAATTAAATTTACTTAATTTTGAAAGATGACTTGGACGAATGAAATTGAGTTTTGGAGATCCTATGTGGAGATCTTCAAATGCATTTAGCTTCAACTTATATTTACGATAAATAGTAACTTTCATATTTTATCATAATTTACCATAATTAGCATTTTACCAAAATTTAATAATAAAATATTAAATAATACATATTCTAATAAATTTTAAAATTACAAATTTATGTCATTTTAAGAAGATTATTTTAAATTTGACAGCAATACTGATTTACATAATTTAATATTGTATTTAACTTTTAATAAAAATAAATTGAGTAACATGACAATAATAAAAATCAATTTATTTCATAAAATTAAAACAAATAAAAACAAATTTTGTCAATATTTAGTAACAAATTTACCAAAAATACAAACATGTAACTATATGTTTACAAGTCTTTTTGCTAATAAAATATAAAATATATATAAATTATGTAAAAATATAATTAAAAATAAAAATATATATTAATTTATAAAGATAAAAAATTATAAAAACTGGTCATTGCTTTGTCAAGTTGTCTCTGCCTTTCAATAAATAATTTTGAGATTCTTATTTATAATCAACACCTAAAACTTTAAAAAATAAAACTTCTAACTCTAGGGATAGGTATGAAACTAATTTTAATTTCTTTTTTTTGATAATATTTAGAAATTAGGTAATACTTAATTGTCTTTTTAACTTAATTGTCTTTTTTAAATATGTTTACGATAACTTATATCATCGATGTTATCTATATCTATTTTTTTTTCTTTTACAATTTTCCTATATAAGAGTTTAATATGTAAATCATGAACTTACATAATACTTAATTCTAATTTTTGAATTTAAAATATTTTTTTTTTAACATTGACATGTACATAATTAAATTAAGTAATATTTATTTGGCATTTTTGTTCCGTTTATGACGATTTACATTATAGATATTTCTTATTTCCATTTCTAAGTTATAGTTTTTTTATTTATAAAAATTTGTCATGTTTTATTATTTTAAAATGTTAGATTATTCTTAAAATTTTAAATAAAAATATTTGTAAACATTTTTAGTTTTTAATATATTAAAATTTATAATTTTTCAATTTTGAATAATGAAGTAGAACAATAAAATAAAAATTTTTAAATTCTATGTGGACATCCTCAAATTCATATAGTTTCGATTTTTATTAGTAATATGACATATAAAAAAGATTCATTAGTTTAACCGAACTAATTGCAGTAAACTAAAATGTTAAATTATGTTATTTGGTTAGGATATCTCGGTTTTCCAAACTCGAATCAGGTTTAAACGGACGACGAAAATCTTTATACAAAAACTCTGAACCCTAGACAATGAAGAACAACAGTGGAAACAATGTCGCGAAGATGAGCTGCTCTTGCCAAGGGTCGGGATAAAGATCGGCAGCGGCTCGATCCCTGTTCTTGCTGATATATCAACTTTCACTCCCGCTCTCCTCCAGCCTCAGGAAACGTCAGTTGCATTCATTCACAATAATCGGCTAGGGTGTGATTCAGAAAAAAATATCATTGTATATCAACAAAATGAGTTGAATTATACACTCAAAAGTGTTGGTACCAAGTCTTCGATCTATGTAGCTAAAATTTGAAATTATTCAAAGAGGGTTAACGGAACTATAGTTAAAAATTATGAATTTATAGTGAACAATTATCGCACATTTTACAAAAAAAATATTTATCGCCACATGAACAATCTCCTAGATGATTTCATAACTAATATATTTGGACATATGTTTCTTTTGATCACGTTTTCAAGAAATAATAGTAGAATCACAATTTTTTTTTTGTGAACAATAAGTCTTTAGACATATTATTTTGGTTTAATTTGATTAAATGCTTCCTGAATCAAATCACTAAAAAATACCATTTTCCATGTGAATTGAATTCGATTCATTTGAGACAAAAAGTGAAGCTAGAAAACTTTGGTATATCAGATATATCAATACTCGTAAAATATTATAAATGAATTTATTGTGAATAAGAAAAACATGAATCATATTACATTTTGTTGGAGCTAGGATTAACGCCTATCTAATAGCTCGACCCAGTAGTAAATCGACCCACAAACGCAAAGTCTTAAAGAGAGAAACTCGACCCAAAGACGAGAAAGCCCATCCGAAAAGATTAGAAAATAGAGACGAGTTCCGAGAAAGAAGAAGATTTTCTCATCACCAAAATGAATAAGATCACAACATATTTTCAATGTCGAGATTTGACTTCATCTAAATCGCTACTGAATCTAAATTTTTTTTTTACCTAATCCACCTAATATAGATATACTTTCTCTGCGAAGAAAATGCCACTTTCGATGTTTTTACTAAAGCATAGACATTGGTTGCATTCAATCGATCGTCACTCTAATCTTGTACTTCTAACATCAATATAAAAAATCATGTTTTGATCATATATTCTGTTAATTGTCAAATTACCACTCGAGGTATGAGACACATGATTTCATTCACTTTGCGATGTGCATTCCAAATCTGTATTCACCTATTACGGCGAAAAAGAAATAGAAGAAGACATGGAAAAGGGGTTTATCAGCTCAAAAATTGAGCAAGATAATTGATAAGATGATAATAAACCGACTAAGTATTCTCAGAAATGTGGGAGACAAGAAGTATTGTAAATGTTCTTGGTTTTTGTTTTTTCACAAGAGTGGCTCACGTTGGATAGTTTTTCTGAGTTATCATTTCCCATTTAGAAACAATCAAAAGTCTAATGCAAAAAGTTTTTTTTTTTTGGAATATGTTTTTATATATTTTTAAAAAGAGTTATAAGGTGTACATCAACTTGAAAATGAGTATCAGGGTAAAACTATAAACAATTTTTTCTTCTTGTAAGTTATTTAATTAATCAGGTGTACATATGAGGTTATTATAATTATTTGTTTCTTGAAAAAACTGTGAAAAGAAATCTTATTTAAAAGTGGTCAATTTTTCTTGATCCTCTTATCTTTGGTATATAATTTAAAAGTGGTCAATTTTATGACAACATGAATTTTAAAAGTTGGCGTAATTTCAATCCATACCCAAAAGGATTTTATTCCAGAATTCGACAACCCATCAACCAACTTCTTCTCTCTCCATGCCCAAGTCCTTGATTCTGTTCATGTACAGTTTCACACATGATCACCATCACCAAGGTAAGACTTGTTTCTACTTTGTAGTTTAGTCGTTTGTGGCATCCATGCAATCTTCTTGGATCAAAAGAGCAAAAGAGATAAAGCACCAAAAAGCATCACTGTAGTAGTTTCAAAGCCTCACAACAGTTCTTCATCAAAAAAGATTGCTGAGTGATCAGAATAATAACAATTTTGCTAGAGAATCCCCAAAGACATACAAAATAGACTAAGAGTCTAAGAAGTGAGGATTTAGACAATGAAAAATATCACTTCAGGGGTTCAAGAAGGTATATATGACTTCATATGATTTTTCTTGTAAGTAAGCTGTCAATTTAAACTACAATTTGCGTGCTCGATCCAAACTAGTAGCCAGCGCCGATATGGAGCAGATGTTTTAGGCTAGGGTGCAAAATGGGGGGTTATGTTTTAACAGCACGGTCACGTTAAACAGAGGGTTCTTAATTTTTAAGGAAATATTTACCAGCTACACGAATTAGGGTCTATCACATGATTACACATCTCAAAATAATGCATGTTTAATCAGCTACATACAATGACAAGCGCGTTGTCGAGTGTTGTTGAAAGAAGGCCTAAGATAATGCATGTCGGGTCCAGAATGAGTGTAATTACACATCCTAACCGTGGCTTTATTAGCTCTAGTCTTTATGGGAAGTTTTTGTAGATGGCTCTACTCTTATCTTTGTTTGGATAGCCTTTCGTGCGGAGACACATCATTGAATCAATACCCACAATTATAGAGTACAAGAATCTTTTAGTTATCAACAAGTTGGTCTGATTCCTTCACTTGCGCCTAAGTAAGGGACCATATATATTCCAAAATTCTGCAAGTCTCTTGTTTTACAATGATTCTTGAAACTGAAGTTTAAACACATCTTCAAGACTTCAACCACTATTTTGTGGTCGATTTCATTTCCGTTTATATAAGGCGTTGAAAGTTTAACAGCATGGAAAAAGAACAAAATGGTAGTTGTATGACGGCTAAAAAGTGGAAAGAAAAATGCTACCAAAAGACTTTTATAAACAATCATAAATGATATAACAAAATAATAGTTAACGACCAGCAATTAATAACGATATTTGGAAAATGATTTGGAAAACAAAACGTGAAGGCAAGACTTTATTTCTTTCTTTTAATTCAACAAATCATCCATAATGAGATTGATTTTTGAATTCCATGATACAATCACAATGACGCTGGTGGATATAGGTTTAACACCTATCCATAAGCCTATTAGAAATTTTGTCAATTTAACAATTCATTTCGGCCCAAAAAGACATGTTCGCTAAGTAGTCAAACGGTCCAGCGAGAAGTCAACATTCTTACGCTATAAATATGATACTTCACTCTTCATTTTAAGGACATTGCATTTTGCGGAGGCTTTAAGCGATTCTTATAAAGCTCTGAGCTCAAGCAACATTTAGGGAGTACGTCATTCGACGGACTCTCACCTCGTACCATTATGTTTATTGTTCGGCTTCGGCCTTAATATTAATAGAACAGTTTCCGACCTCACATAAAGTTTATCTCTCACCTCATAGTTTAGACTTCTCTGATCGTAATCCGACTCTTTTGGACTAGATCGAAATTTCGTAACAACGATTGGCGCCGTCTGTGGGGACCCGAGAGACTTTTCTACACTCTAAAACGAAGCCGAAATGACATGACCCCTTTTAACGAGCAACAACCCAAAATCGTCCGAGCAAACTCTGAGCCCACTCGCGCTTAGCTCGACCTCACCAAGCCTAATCGAACGAGGCACGGTCACCAATCTCAACAACCAATACCCGGACTAACCAAACTAAGGTGACGTCTCCTCCCTCATAAAGACTCTGGTGGCGCAAATCGACGAGCTGAGTCGAGACAACAACACCAACTTCGACCTACTCGCGAGCAATCAAGACATGTGCGAGGATTGGATTAACGACCTACAAACTACAGGGCATCAAGCGTCCCAGAAACTGACAACCCTACCCCGCGGCTGAAAAGGGTCCTATTCGGTAAAACACCATCCCTAAACACCAAATCGAGTAGGCGACCACCTATACCCCCGGGACTGTCGCCGACCGGATTCATCCGAATTCATGCGCAAGCTAGCAAAAAACAGCGAGCTCGAGTTACTCAAGATTCAGTTGTATTACATGGCATCGAAAGTTCACAAAGGGACCACCTCAGCCCCCAAAATAGATCGAGTCTCGAAGGAGATGCAGAACACACCATTCACGGACAAAATAACAGGAACACCGATCAGGCACCCCGGGAAGATCAAACTGCCGACCTGTGAAGGAAACTCAGATTCCCAACAGTACCTGATGGCTTTCAGTATCACAATGGGACGAGCTCAATTTTCGCCTGAAGAGCGTGACGCTGGTTTCTGCAAGCTATTCGTCGAAAACCTGAGTGGCGCCGCCCTTAACTGGTTATAGCGCTTAGAGGCGCATTCTATCAACAACTACCAGTTGAAACCCACTTTTCTGAAGCATTATTCCATGTTGTGAGCCAAGTATCAAAAGAACCTCTCAGTTCGTACATCGACATGTTTAAAGTCATCATCTCAAAAATAACGGTAACCAATAACGAGGGACTCTCGGCACTTCGAAACGGGCTTTGGTACGAGTCACCATTCCGCGACGAGCTGGCCATAAACAAACCACAAACCCTTGAGGACGCTCTTCACCGAGCAGCCATCTTCGTCGAAATAGAGGAGGAGAAGGACCTACTCGCCAATAAGTTCGCCTCAGCCAAGAAGGGGAAAGATCCAACATCCGAGTATCTCGACGACAAGGGGAAGAAGGCAACAACATGCTACGCCATCGAGAAACAAACAAACCAACAGGCGGCCAAGCATCTGGGGCGCCACCAGCCAAAATAACAAACAATGTCGACCATTGAAAAAATACGTGAAAACCGACGATTAGGAAATGGCTTTCTGCACCTTCCATCAGCGCTCCGGACATAGCCCCGCAGAATGCCGACACCTCCAAAGCCTCTTGCTCGGCGAATATCAAAAAGGAGTAACGAACATAACAAATCGAAACACTCCAGCAGCACCCTCTAGGAATCGAGAAACACAACGGCAACCCAAAAACGAGGGGGAACGGTTCAAGCTCATCCAAGAGGAAAAAGCGAGGCAAGCAGGTTAACAACGAGCAGAGCATAGAAACATTGACACAGAACAACCGAAGCTGGGCCGCGACAACGACGAGGAGGACACGCCAACGCCCAGAAAACAGATCAATATGATCATGGGAGGACCCCCCACCTGTAACGATTCAGTATGGTCAATAACAACTTACAATCAGAAAGCTGACGAACGACTGCAGTGGAATAGGAACATCCCCAAAGAACTGAAACCCGGCACCGTGATCACCTTCACCTCGGAAGACGAAGAATGCCTCGATAATCTGCATAATGACCCGCTTGTCGTCGAACTCTAGATTGGTGTCTGCAAAGTTACCAAAATATTGATCGATACGGGAAGCTCGGTCGACCTCATATTTGAAGAAACCCTACAAATCTCCTCACCGGGTTCGCCGGCGATACGACCACCACGATCGGAACAATCAAGCTACTGGTACACGTTAGGCGCATAACCAAGGTCATCAAGTTCGTCGTCATAGACCGACCCGCAATCTACAACGTGATCTTAGGAACTCCATCGATCCATGCCATGTAAGCAGTATCCTCAACATACCATCAATGCATAAAGTTCCCAACCCTAGGAGGAATCTTCACGCTCCGAGACAGTCAGAAAAATCTCGAGATACTGCTTCACAGTAGAACGCAAGGTAAGACAGACATCATGCCTCATAACCAAGCAGACGACCACCACCTCGGAATCGGAAAAAGTGGTCAAGACTCGTCCCTCAATTAAGAAATCGCCCCAAATCCCCACCTTCATAAATTAAACTCTAAAGCTCTACAAATATATATATATAAGTAATCGAGTTGCGGCTCAAAACCTGGTAAAAAAAGAGCTACGCTCGACTTGATCTCTCATAGTAGAGTACGTAGGCAACCTCTATCGGGTGCAGCCAACTCTATATTTTAATTTAGAAAATTCCTTCTCTTTTTCACATAAAAACGTTCCCTAACACTTAACCATCGACATTCTAGCTAAATGATCGATCAAATAAACATGTGTCCCATGCACAATGACATTGCATCACATTGTCGATTTTAGAGACCTCAAGACGGGGCCAGACCCGCACAAGTCCTTAGATAACGTTTTGTAAGCCGAACGTCCTTCGAACAACTATGTTCAAGGACTTCACATGATAATCCGAGCACGTACTCGCACCTAGGTAACTAAACAAATGACGGGATAAACCGGCTGACACTCACAAACATCTTTAAGAGAATAGGCGAGCAATGTTTCGATCCGAGAAAATCAAAAACAGGATAAGCCGGGCACGTACTCGCACCTAAAATTTTGATCTCGTCCAAACCCAAGAAACGCCTCGCATTCGATTAAAAAAAGAAGAGAGAAAAAGACGAGCACAATTCGAAAACAAACAAAATATTTCCTTTCTTTTATTCCATTCTTGTCAAAATTACAAGGAGATATACAAACAAAAAAACACAACAAAGTGAAATCTAACTTCTTGAGAGACGATTTCGTCCGAATCAGAGCTCATGTCCTGAGCCTGATTCCATCCAACAGGGAGTAGAGCTCCTTTCTTGAAAGACGATTTCGATGTCTGTTCCCGACCTGGCTATCCTCGAAAAGCAGAGGCCCAACAGTGAACAACGACGAAGCCGAGTCGGGGAGGATCGTCATGGGGTAAAAGAACCCTAAAAAGCCGACCTCAGCACACCAAAAGGGACAACCGGTCTCCGCAGCCAGACCCCATGGTTCCCCTGGACAGTCTAATGCCGACAGCCCCCTGCAAAGGAATACATCCCCTTAAGCGGAGGAAGTAGAGCCAGTCTGATACCCCGTCTGTCGCCCTGCAAACACAAAAGAGAGAAACGCCAGGGCGAACCACCAACATCAAAGCAAAAAAAGAGGGGGGCACAAGCACCCAACGAACAAACAAAGCGCTTACGTCAAAAGCGACAAGTTCAAGAAGGGACAACCACCAGCATATTACTAAAAACAATGACGCATCAGACACACCTAGATGGAGGAACTGTGTATCGCCCTTAAGTTCGGAAAAGCGACAAACAAGGGCGGTTATCGGTATTTTTTCACATATCGACAAGCCCCTATTTTGCAGAAAAAAATACGAGCTCGCTGGACAATGACAAACACCGAAACTCCGGAGGCCGATGACGGCTAAAAACAAAGAAAAATGGGAGACCCATCGACAGAGCGGCCTTGCTTCCACGATCCACTCGGACGCAGCCTTACGCTGACCAAAAGCTCAAACCCACTCAAGAAAACAATGAACAAAAGAAGGAAAAGGACTCTCAGAAACAGAAAGAGAAAAGCAAAGAACGGCGCTTTATTAAAAAAAAATCAGAGAAGAAAGGGCAATATTTATAACCAAGAAAAGCAACGGTTGCCGAGAGACGCATTCAAAACAATGAGACGGTTACCAGGGCAACCTAAATGCAAAAAACGGCGGTCCACTTTCCCATAAACATGCAAAGAAGTTATTAGAAAACAATAACGACGCGTGGACCAAGACTCGAAAATAGATAAGACACGTCCAACGAAATACATCGAGACATTTTCACATGATCACAAACAGAAAGCAAGATCATACAGACGAGCAGAAGCCAGACGCCGAGCACCCAAAAAAGAAGAAGGGGAAGGCGAGAAGGAACAACACCGTGAAAGATCAAATCATTCAATAATTAAATCTCGAGAACAGGGACACTATTCATACAACAGTCATAAGACAAAAAAACAACGCATACTAACTATTACAACAAGGAAACTATTTACGGAGGTCGGACACACGAGGAGCGGCTACTCCCTCCACAGCTAAGGACGCCTTATTCGCCCCTCCTTCGCCCTCCACCGATACTTCGGGAGCAGAAGCACCACTCGACAAACCCTGTGTTGGGAATGTCTAGAAACGTCTGCGTTTAAACTAAATAGGGTTCCATCAAAATCAGTTACAAAGACACTACATGAGATGTGGACTGGAAATGTTCCTGATTTGTCTTTCATGAAGATTCGGGGATGCAAGGCTTATGTAAAACGTTTAATCTCTGATAAGCTTGCACCCAAATCCGATGAATGCTACTTTATTGGTTGTCTTGAAGAGACCAAGGCATGTTACTTTTACAACCGGTCCGAAAAACATATTGTTTGTTGCTCGGAACTGTGTTTTTCTTGAGAAAGATTTTCTTTCCAAGAAGAACAGTGGGAGTAAAGTACAACTCGAAGAAATTCGAAGATCACAAGAGACTACTCAACCTGATGAGGAAGAGCAGCAGTTGGATCTACAAAGAGTTGTAGAACCTACACCTGTGGTGCCTAAAGTTCGCAAATCAGAGGGAATTCGTCACGAACCCGAGAGATTTGGATTTCTCATGACCAATTTCCATGATCTGTTGATCACTGACAGTTACGAACCTGCGAATTTTGAAGAAGCAATGATTGGCCTTGTCTCCGAAAAATGGCTGAAGGCCGCTGAATCCGAAATGGGATCCATGTCACAGAACCAAGTGTGGACTTTGGTTGATTTACCCGATGGTGTAAAAGCCATTGAGTGTAAATTGATTTTCAAGAAGAAAATTGACATGGATGGTAATATTCAGATATACAAATCTAGATTGGTGGCAAAAGGTTTCAAGCAAATTCATGGTATTGACTATGAAGAAACCTATTCCCCAGTCACTATGCTTAAGTCCATTCGGATTCTCCTAGCAACCGCCGCTCATTATGATTATGAGATTTGGCAGATGGATGTGAAAACAGTTTTCCTTAATGGAAATCTGGAAAAGGGATGTGTACATGACACAACCTGAAGTTTTCATTGATCCTAATGCTGCTAGGAAGGTATGCAAGCTTCATCGATCCATTTATGGATTAAAGCAAGCATCTCGGAGTTGGAATCTTCGTTTTGATGAAGCAGTCAAAAGGTTTGACTTCATCAGGAATGAAGAGGAACCGTGTGTTCACAAGATGATTAGTGGGAGCGCAGTTGCATTTCTAGTATTGTATGTTGATAACATACTACTTCTCGGAAATGAAGTTCCATTGTTTTAGTCTGTTAAGACTTGACTCGAAAGTTGTTTTCCGATGAAAACATGGGAGAAACCGTATACATTCTTGGAATAAGAATCTATAGAGATAGATTGGACAAGCTAATTGGATTGTGTCAAGATACTTATATTGATAAGGTCTTGCACAGGCCCAGTATGCATGATTCCAAGAAGGGTTTCATGCCAATGACTCTTGGCATTACTCTTAGCAAGACGCAGTGTCCTTCGACACACGCTGAGCGAGAGCGAATGAGGGTCAGACTACTGCTAAAGGCATTAGATGTCTTAAGATGTGATCTTAATTTTAGTGGGAGTTGTTGTTGTTGATTTTAGTTATGATATGATATTCATGTAAACATAATTTGATTATGTTAATGAACTCTGACATCAGTATTATTTAATTATGTTATAAAATAATAGTCCCAAAGTAATTTATGACATTTTATAGGTCATCAAGTATGTGACTTGATCATGAAACCCTATGAATGATAAATGACATGAATTATGTTGGTCCCTGGTCGAGGTTGTTAAAGTGGGACATTAACAACCGCGTGAGACTAGTATGTGAGGTAACTGATGACTAAGTTTCATGGAGTCATTAATAAGAGTATTAAAGTCAATCACATAGATATGTGTTAGAGAACACAAGATCGGACATGACCCGCTAATGAGAACTCTACTGGATAGTTATATAAGTGTCATAAGAGTTTTCGTTACGACTATAGAGTATAGTCCTTAGATCTGAGTTCATCATGATTTCTTACATATGAACTGGTCCATTTTGACTTTGTCAACCGCCAGCCGTAACAGGTGACTATAAAGACATTGATTGGGCGTATCATGAAGTGTGTGAAGGAACATGGATGGAACAAGATGGGATTTGTCCCTCCTATATAACAGGAGATAAATATCCCAGGGCCCATCGAAGATTTGATACTGAGAAATGTGTGGCCGCACTCAAACGAGGTGATTGTCAGTCGTTTGTATTGTCAGTATAAATCAGAGTTCGATGAACATGATCTTGGCCTAATAAGGATGACACGGATCTTGCCTTATGCCAGATCGAGATATAGAGACGAAGGGATTATGGGAATAGATGATTCCGGTAAAAGTGGGAGATTGTGGGGAATGTCCTGAAATCATACTTGTAATCAATCTAGAGATAGTTGTGTTGTCGAGATTAGACATTCATATGATACTGGGTAATCGTAACGCTTTGCTAGAAGCCACTTATGATCTATGAGTTTAGCACTCATTGCTAGTATTATATGATCCTACAGGGTCACACACATAAGCAAACTGAATATTTAATATGGGGTTAATCATTAGTGTAATGATCTGGTGAATGTATATTTTATAAACATTCAATAACGAGTTTATGAGGCAATGTCGATTGACACAAATGTGCATCGATCGACACAGATTGTGGACCAAAATAGCGATTTTGGTTCATGACTTAATTAATTACGGTTTGAGCCTTGGTTAATTAGGTCGTGGTAAAAGTCAATATATATATGATATATGGTCGACTTTTACAGCGACCGTACTGATTTTACAGCCACCTCGGTGAAAACAGAAACCTCTAAGAGAGATCTGATCTCTAACGGCACTAGCATCCCGTCCGTTCTATTTTGTGTGCGTGTGGATACCAGTAGAGGCGCAGCACTTGAGGCGCTAGATAATCTCGAACACCTGATCATATTCTGCTGCATAACTTTCCAGGTATCTTCGAGATTTAATGTAGATTCAATTATATAAACATGAACCCTAGATCCTAGGCTTGGAATTTATACTAAGGGTTGTTAATCCTGATTAGAACTGCTAGAAATTCCTTCACCCTGAAGCGGTGATATGCATAGAACGTCGGGAACTAAGGCATCAGGTCGCAGCTCATCGACCTCCCGCTCCAAGAGGGGTCTATTCTTCTCGAGCTGAGCAATTAGCATGGGAGGGACCGGGACGCCGCTCTCTGTGAGTAGCCGATATGCACCAAGGATGCCGACCACCTGGTTTAACTCCAAAATTTTACGAGAATAACAATCTCCTTGTTCTCTCTCCAACCTCAACTTATCCAAACGATCATAAGCTTTCTTATGCAACGCTTCTCGCTCAGAACGAAGGCGCTCATTAAAGGAAGCCTGGAGCTTGTTACGTTGAGAAGACAGACGATCAACGTCAGACCTAAGAGAATCAACCTCACGTTCGGACATGAAACAAAGATCACGTTTCTCATCTTCAAGCCCGACCAACTTCTTGGCATGATCCGCGACCTTTTGCTTCTCCAAAGACAAAGCAGCAGAAATTCTCTTCACCTCATCAAGCTCCTGATGGACCTGTTTTAACTCGCGAGCAGAGCGTCGCAGTGAGTCAACTTGCTCCCTGAGGATGCCTTATGTCAATTTGGCCTGCCTCCTCTCGGACTTATACGAATCCTTGAGCTGGTTCATAATAGAAATGAACTACACAAAAAATAGTAACCAGTCCAGACACTCTTTCGCCCACCCAAAATATATACGCCAAAATAGAACACATACAATGACAAGGTGATGACTCAGCTCTTCCTTAAGATGGGGCTTATGCATCTCTGAGACAGAACCCAGCTTCTTGGGGCAACCTACCAAAATCCTTTGAATAATATTGGCGCATGACAACTTGTCACTCACAAAGGGGGCCTTCCCCTTTTGAAGAAACAACCAAAAAGCGTTCCACAAATTTGGATCGACACTATCCGACATCATTAGCACGAGCGGAAGAAGGAGCAAGAGCCAAACTTTGGGAGTCCGATTTACGCCTTTTGACGCCTGTCCGGTGACATAAGTCACCAGAAGCCTCATAAGGTGTAACATCTCGGTTCGCGACATCTCACCCAGAAATCGTCTTCTGACCTCGATCAGCCTCCTTACTTCGATCAGCTTTCTCCCCCTCAACCACACCTTCTCTATCTTGTGCGGCAACAGGCTGTGCGCCCCCCTCAATAGCAGATGGGCTATCCCCGATGACGATCACCGGAGAACTCACCATAGCAAAAGATCCCTCATCAACACCGCCAGACATGCTATGCCTTTTTCTAAACAACCGAGGAGGCAATGACTCACTCTCCGGATCCAAAGAAGAAACCATCACCAAAAATGCTGAACAACAAAGAAACGTATCAACAAGGATACCTTCCCCATCTCTCTTAAAAATAAAAAGGGAGGGAGGAAGAGGGGAATACACATACCTGAATCAATCTTCCAAAAGCAGCCTCGGACCTTACGGTCGAACAGAGCCTTGGCTTCTTTATTCTTCGACGGAGGCCAATCTATCCAATCTATCCCACCGTGAGTCTTCAACCTGTTCAAATCTCTGGAAAAAGCGGCGGTCAAACGACCTGAATCTGAACGAACTGCAAAATAAGAACGAGAAAAAATGTGAGGCAGTCAATATCGACAAAAGAGCACAAAACAAAAGAAAAATACCAGGGCGATAGCTCCAGGGAGATAGCTCCAGGCCGATCTGAAAACAATTCTCGAATCAAACGTCAGCGCGCTCCTACCAATCAGAATTTTTTTCCGGAGGGGCAGACACATCCTTCAAATGACGACCGGGCCTGAACGGCATGTAAAAATTCTCGGATGTCCCCTGATTGATCGAGATCGATGTCAGCTCCTCGAAAAAACAAGTGGACACCTCAACTCCACTATCAGCCACCATGATCAGAGTGTCCAACACATTACAAATGGTAGCAGGGCAAAGTTGAGTAAGAGCCATTTCCCTTGCTTCACAATACTCGACCATAATTCTGGGAAGAGGGAAGAGCAAATGGCACTCGGTGAACCAACACTCGTAAAGACAAACCCAACCATAAAGAGCATCACAGGGTCGCCCGCACAAGGTCGATAACCAAAGCTCGAGACCATAAACACGAGAACACTTTTGGCGGATGCTATACAGGGTGGGCTGTTCACAGACGGACGATCAAATCACTCTAGGAACAACAGTTTTCCTCTCCACCGTTTTCCTCTCTCCCGCAGCATCTTCTTCCTCCACCACTTCATGCGATCTCCCTTTTTCTCTTTTCGAGGAAATCGCCCGGGAGCAGCCACAAAGAGCAGCCGAACTAATCTTCAAACGACATCCCGAATCAGCAGTCTTAGTATTATCGGTTCAATGAACAGACTCGTCGCCATCACCATGATTTCGATCCCCTATGCCAGCGAGCAGCTGTCAATCAGAATAATTCATCGTGCCGGAACCACCGCGAGACCGACGAAGTTTTCTCCCAGCCCGAGACTTAAAAAATTCTTCTTCTCCTTTGTTCGGCCTAAAGGACTTTCATCGGACGACTCAGAAAAACCAAAACCACAAGTACTGGTAGAAGAATGGCGACTAGAATCTACTTGCATACTAGCAAACCAATGGACAAAGAAACAAGAGCATAACAACTAGAAAGAAGGATAAGTAGCAAAAGACCACAGAAGAAAGCAATTACCTGACAGAAGACGATGGAAATTGAAGAGACGAAGCCTCGTAAAAAGGGAACGACTTTACAAAAGCACGCAAAATTGCACCTTCCATGTTTCACGTCCCTTCACTCTCTTAAAACTGCAAAAGAATCTGACGGTTCAAGGTGTCACAAACCGAAGTAAAACGAACCGAAAAGATTTCCGCTTGACTTAAATGCTCCAAAAATCCGCCGACTCCGATCCAAACGAAGATTGACGAACTGGGGGGGTACTAATTGTTGGATATGAGTTTAGCACCCATCCATAAGTCCATTTTAAGTCTTGCCAATTCAATAATTCATCTCGGCCCAAAAAGACAGGCCCACTAATGAGTCAAATGGCCAAGCAAGAAGTCAGCATTCCCACGGTATAAATAGAACCCTTCACTCTTCATTTTAGGGACATTGTATTTTGCGAAGGCTTCGAGCTACTCTTATAAAGCTCAGAGCTCAAGCAACATTTATGGAGCACGTCATTCGACGGACTCTCATCTCGTACCATCCTTTTCGTTGTTCGGTTTCTGCCTTAATATTAATAGAACAATTTCCGACCTTAGTTAAATTTTATCTCTCACCTCGTAGTTCGGAGTTCTCTAATCATAACCCGACTCTTTTGGACTAGATCGAAACTGTGTAACAACACACGTGAGACAGACTCGCAATACTCGAAAACGGAATCTACGAACTAACTATCTACATTATATTCTCACAAAACTTAGTTTTCAAAAAAAAAAAGAGAAGAGATTGCTGGAAATTTGGTGAGTTGTGGATGTATATGTATTTGGAGAAGTAAGAGAGGCTCAATTTAACATGCTTTTCTCACACAAATCAAGGACAAACTTTTAATAAAAAATAATATTGACTCACTAATGCCAAATCATGACTTTAAACCAGTGTTCGAAAACGTACCGCCTAAGACCGTTTAATCAGTGACGAAGCGTTGGTCAGCTGGTGGCCACCGGGATTTTACTCAAATGGATGTAAAAATCGGATTTCGGAAATTTTTTTTCAAAAATTCTTGGATTTATGACTTGAATCTGTAATTAATCGATATATTTATGATATGTGGCCATTAAACAACAACAAAAGCAAAAAAATCATGAAAATCGCGAAAAATGACAGAGGTGGCGACTTAGGGTATTTCTGCATTGTGGTACTAATGTAGAAAACATGGATATAATTGTAGTTTTCCTCCTCATTAAAGAAAATTGAGTAAAATGAACTAAATGGGGGTAGTGGGATTCGGAGCCGCACCAGTAGAGTTTCTTTAGGCTTTGAATGGTAACAGCGGTTTGGGCGGTGCGGAACAAGCAGTTTAGGAAGTGCGGTAAGGTTTAATTGCGGTAAAATTGGAAAAAGTATCATGCGGAACAAGTGCGGTTATAGCGTAACTAGCGGTTTAAGAAAATATTTGAATGGTGAAAAATATAGTATGCGGTACGTGACATATGTTTGAATGGTAAAAATGACAAATGATGTAGAATACGCATTATAGATAAATATTTAGAAATTAAAATAAATTAATAAGATTAATACATCATATTATAGAAAACTTTTCAAATCAATTTTGGTTATCGGTTCCGTTTGGTTCATCCGAGTTGTCATAAATTCTTTACATTATTGAAAAAGATAAATTTTGATTAATTGTCGTTTATTTTGAATAAATTTGATTAACTTGAATAATATTCTTTTATTTCAAATTAATTCGGTTTGGTTATTTTGTATTTTTGTACAATTTAGTATATGTGGTTTAAAATTGGTACATACCAATTTTAAATTTAAAAATAAATACCTGATCAATTGATTTTATCTATATATAAATTAACAATAGTTATTTATGTTATACATTTTTTCAATTTTCATTTAAAAAAAAAAAATATCATTGAAACACTAGAACCACACCATTTACATATCATTTTTAGGTACGTTTCACCATTATAACGGAACCGCACTTCACTTTTTACATTTTTTTTTTTATTTTTTTTTAATGTCAAAACACACTCTATTACAATCATGAATGGTGACAATATTTTAATACGCCATGCGTTTTAGTTGGACCACAGTTAACATTCACAACCTTAGTTTGCCAAACCAGTCTGACACGCTGTTTTCTTTGTTTTTCTTACCTCAACTAATATATATATATATATCAACGATAAGATAAAATTACACAAACGGAAAATTAGATCCCGATTTCTCTGTTAGGCGCTAAGTCCAATCCAACCGCCTGACTAACGCCTAACAATTTTTCGAACGTTGCAACCCGTACATTGAAGCTCTCGTCGGGCACAAATTATAGCAAAAGTTATTGGCATAATTTGACAATGTGTCAATCATGATTTAATTGGTAATAGATTCTACCAATAATTTATCTATTATTCTTTTGAAATTAATTAAGAGATATTTTTATTTTTTGTTAAACACAAAATCAAAATTAATTTGGCTTACCGGATCTATGATGTAATTATCAAATCCAAATTCATATCCCAAGTCATTTGGCAAGACATATTTCTCTCGATTACATCATAATGTAATTTTTCATGAGTCAAATAACTCATTTTTATTTATAATCATTCAATTTTTGACAAAAAACGAAACCTTACAAGGCTTTGAAAAATTAATCCAACAGTACTCACATAAGATTTTAACATAGTAACATACCAATAACCCAATGTTTACTAGGTGCAAACTAAAAATGGAAGCATGCATTACTAAATGCTAACTCAAGCTAGGGAAAGTCCTAGATGGTATATAATTGGACATTATTCCAAATAATATAAGTGATAAATATGTGCAATTATTAAAACTAAAGGAATAAAAATGTCACCAGAAAATAAACTGAATTAAGTCACTCAATATTCTACCACCTTGCTCTATAAAAGGGGCTATGAGCTTTAAAGGAACTCATTCACTAACTCACTCTCATTCTATAAGTAAGCTAGAGAAGTAATTAATCACCTGAAAAAAATGGCACAGGCCATGTTGAAGCCTTCTTTAAAAGGAGAGATTGAGGCAGATATTGAGATCAAAGCTTCTGCCAAGAAATTCTATCACATGTTCGCTGTAAGACCACAAGATCTGTCTAAAGCCACTCCTGAAGCCGTCCAGGGATGTCGTGTGCAAGAGGGAGAGATAAGAGTTGGCACTCTCGTCACTTGGAACTACGTTCATGGTAAGCAAAACTTTTATACGTCTATAATTTGCTAGACGCTAAAAGATTTGATTGGTAAACATTGCTTTTGGGTGCAGATGGGAAGCCAAGGGTGGCCAGGGAGAGGATCGAGGCAGTGGAGCCGAAGAAGAATATGATAAAGTTCAGAGTGATAGAGGGAGATCTGATGAAAGAGTTCAAGAGCTTACTGATCACGATCCAGGTGACCCCGAAACAAGGAGGACCTGGGGGTGTGGTGAAATGGCACTTGGCATACGAGAGGATTGACGAAAACGTAGCTCACCCGGAGACTCTGCTCCAACTGGGTGTCAAAATGTCCAAAGACGTCGACGAGATGCTTTTGTCTAAGGAATAGATACTCATCGAATATCTATCTATCTATCTATCTATTTTGATGTCTTTGGGTGTGTTTATCTTTAGAGAAAAGTCATAAAATAGCACAAAAAACATACTTTATCATAAATATAGCACCAAGGAAAATAATTCACATTTTTAGCATTATTTTAATTACAAAGACTTTTATAGCATTATATAATTTAGGGTTTAGGGTTAATTATTTAGGGTTTAGGGTTTATTATTTAGGGTTTAGGGTATAGTATTTAGGGTTTAGGGTTTATTATTCAAGGTTAGGGTTTATTATTTAGGGTTTAGGGTTTAGTATTTAAGATTTAGGGTTAGGGCTAATTTAGTGACAAAACATGTTTTTGTGCTATTTTTATGATTTTTCTTCCTTGGTGCTATATTTTTGACAAATCATATTTTTTGTGCTATTAATGCGATTTGCCCTTATCTTTATGTATTTGGGTGTTTTATATCAATAATGTGCTCTCTCTAGATCTAAAGCTAAAGAGATGTGAGTGATATGAAAGTGTGTGATATGAAAGTGTGTTATATTTATGTATTTGGGTGTTTTGTATCAATACTATCTATCTCGTTATATATCTAAAAGTTAACTCTAGATTCATGAGAGATTATTAGTTTTTAGGACTCCGAACTTACATAATATTAAAAAAAATGTTTCTGGGTGTTTTGTATACATCATACATGTCTTGATAATTTTGCTCTCTCTCTAGACACTGTTATGCTCTCTTAGTTTGTTGAGTTCTAAATTTTTAATATCATATGACGAATTCTGGATTCTTAACTTAATTAAAACCTATTGATAATAAATACGATTTGAGATCAAAAAGACCAAAGTGGCTCACCCGGAGACTCTGCTCCAACTGTGTGTCAAAATGTTCAACAACATGGACGAAGTGCTTGTGTCTAAGGAATAGATACTGGTCGAATATCTACGTGTGTATCTATCTTGATGTCTTTGGGTGTGTTTTATCTTTATGTATTTGGGTGTTTTGTATCAATAATGTGCTCTCTCTAGATCTAAAGAGATGTGAGTGATATGAAAGTGTGTTATCAGAAATGCTTATCTCGTTAATTCCGGATTCATAAAATATTATCGGGCATGTCTCGGAACTTACAAAAAACTTTTTAAAATGTTTTAGCGTGTTTTGTATACATCATCATATACATGTCTTGAAAATCCTTTCTCTCTCTCTAGACGCTGTTATGCTCTCTTAGTTTGTTGAGTTCTAAATTTTATATCAAATGATGAATTCTGAATTCATAATATATATATTCATTTTATTCCTTTTATTATACTTTTAGTCTATTTTTTATTTTTGAAGTGAACTTTATAGCATTTCCGTGAAGAATATGTTTATCATTGCAGAGAACATATAGAAGAACAACTAAACCAGAATTGTTTTTGTTTTCCTAATTAGTGAATTGTGATAATCAACTTCTCAACATCTTTTTTTTTTTTGCGAAACTGTTAATATTCATATAATGAAAGAGAGTTTACAACTACAAGAGGTAAACTCCATTGTTATCAAGGCAAAAAACGAAGGGAAAAAACAAGGTAACAAAAACTAAGTCACAACTAAATCAGTCTTAAAACTTATCGCAGCCAACATTTGAGAAGATCATTCTTAAATTGTTCTACTCTTATCTTTGGTATATAATTAAAAGTGGTCTTTTGGATACATTCTAAACTCCATTGCAGCTATCCGATGCTAATCAAATAAAGGAGTATGCAATCGATTACTACACGTCTCTTTTGGGCACTGAAAACACTGCGGTGCAGCCTTATAGTGTAAATCAGATTAAAGACATTCATCATTATCGGTGTCCCGCTAGTTTAACGAATGAGATTGCAGCTATACCCTCTATTACTGAAATAAAAGATGCTGTCTTTGCTTTGCCTAAAAACAAAGCGCCGGGGCCGGACAGATTCATTGTGGAATTCTTTACTACTTCTTGGGAACTGGTGGGGACTGACATTGTCAATGCGGTCTTGGATTTTTTCGAAAATCATCTTTTACCGCGACAGGTTAATGCTACCGTTATCACTCTTCTGCCAAAGATCATTGGAGCTACTAAGTTATCTGACTTCCGTCCCATTTCCCTTTGCAACACGGTTTATAAGGTCATTGCAAGGATCATTTCTAAAACAGGCTGAAGTTGATTACTAGCGAGACAGTGCAGCGGAATCTGGTTGGGTTCGTCAAAGGGCGCTTACTGTGCGAAAACGTCTTGTTGGCATCAGAATTAGTCGCGGATTTCAATAAGGAGGGTGCAACTACCAAAGGATGTATTCAGTTGGATATTTCCAAAGCTTATGATAATGTAAGTTGGAGTTTCATTCTCAACATCCTATCAGCTTTTGATCTTCATGAAGAGTTCATCTCGTGGATTAAACTCTGCATCTCAACTCCTTATTACTTTGTCTGCATCAATGGTGAACTTTGTGGTTTCTTTGCTGGAAAGAAAGGCTTGCGTCAAGGTGATCCCATCTCCTCATCTCTTTTTGTTATGGGGATGGATATTCTTGCCAAGAGTATGGACAGGGCGATGCAGTTAAGGCGCTTTAATCCGCACCCACTTTGCTTAAATCCCTTGATCACACACTTGAGCTTTGCGGACGACGTACTAGTGTTTTTTGATGGCAGCGAGTTTTCGATTAATGGAATCTTAATGATCTTGCGAGAGTTTCAGGAAGCTTCTGGTTTGGGCCTGAATCTAGCTAAATCCTTCCTGTTTCTCAATGGCAATAATCAAGAGCGAGTCCGCCAATTAGCCTCGCCTCATGGCCTTTCTTCAGGGTCTCTTCCAGTTAAATACCTCGGGTTACCTCTCTCTCCACATAATCTCAGCCCAAATGACTACCAACCTCTCATCGATAGTGTTGTCCCGAATTTCTTCTTGGCCAGTTCGACGTATTTCCTTTGCTGGACGCTTACAGCTGCTGCAGTTGGTGATTTATGGCATAATAAACTTTTGGTCCTCAGTTTTTCCCTTACCAAAAGCTTGTCTTGACCGACTTGAGCAACTCTGTAGTGCATTTCTTTGGACTGGTGCTGCTTTTACTGAATGGGGAGCGAAAATATCATGGGAGTCTGTGTGTACTCCAAAGGCTTCTGGAGGTTTGGGTCTGTGGAGACTTTCGGGAATGAATCAGATTTTTGGTCTTAAGCTAATCTGGCTTCTCTTCGCATCAGAAGGATCATTATGGGTAGCTTGGATAAAGAACATGGTAATCAAGGATAAAATATTTTGGACTGCAGATTTTTCAGCATCGGGTAGTTGGATCTGGCGCAGATTAATGAAGCTGCGACCCATAGCCCGTCCTTTCCTAAGCTGCATTATTTAGTCCGATAAAGAAGCGAAGTTTTGGCATGACGACTGGACTGGACTTGGTCCTCTTCTCGACGTTACGGGTCCATCTGGTCCGATGGTTTCTGGTTTTCCGACGATGATTTCAGTGGCAGATGTTATTAACAATGGCAGATGGCGACTCTCTACAAGTAGGCATCCGATTCTCTTGCTCCTTAAGGAGTGTCTGCCTCAGACGCCGCCATCCATTGATGACGATTCTAATGACTATTTTCTCTGGAGGAATCAAATGGGAGGAGCTCCGGCTTTGTTCTCAGCCTCCAAAACATGGAAATCTCTAAGTCCATGTCATACTTTGGTATCTTGGAACAAAGCAGTCTGGTTCAATGGAAGAATCCCTAAGCATGCTTTCAACGCTTGGGTAATTGCCCGAGAACGTTTACCAACAAGAGATCATCTGCGGAGTTGGGGTTTGGACGTATTTCCAGATTGTGTTCTTTGTACGTCATCTCCTGAGACAATGTGCCACCTCTTCTTTGGATGCAATTACTCTCTTCAAATATGGTCAGCTTTCTTTGTCCAAAATCAGCTTACTCCTCCATCAGATTACGGTAACATTTTACAGTGGGTGCGTGGCTCTTTTCCGAATCAAAAGGTAAAGCTTATATGTCATCTGATCTATCAAGCTGTAGCCTATATGGTTTGGAAAGAAAGAAATTCTAGAATTCACTCCAATCCTGCAAAGTCTGAGCAAGTGATTATTAAAGATGTAACGCCCCGTCCGCCCTTACCGGTGAGTCACCCATCCCTCTCCCGGGCTCGTGGGCCCCACCCCTGTCCGACAGTCGGTGCATTATTTTTCATAGGCCCAACCGATTAATTTACTGACCCTACAATCACCCCCTGACCTTTTCTCATGTGTTTTGTCCTCACACACATGCTACCACGAGTCACTTCCCGGAAGGTCACCCATCCTGGGACTACTCCAGCCGAAGCACGCTTAACTCTGGAGTTCTTTCAGGCAAGTGACCAGAAAAGGTAAATGCACTTGGTGACATAGGTAGCCTAATCAATTCATTTAAGCCTCTCCGCATATACCACAAACCGGGATGTTACAATTCACCCACTCTCACAGAGCGCAACGCCCTCGTTGCGCACCAGGATCGTTATCCTTGACGGTGTGAGCCCTCACTAACTCCACACGCGTCCTCGGATTCGGCTCTGATACCACTTGTAACGCCCCGTCCGCCCCCTACCGGTGAGTCACCCATCCCTCTCCCGGGCTCGTGGGCCCCACCCCTGTCCGACGGTCGGTGCGTTATTTTTCATAGGCCCAACCGATTAATTTACTGACCCTACAATCACCCCCTGACCTTTTCTCATGTGTTTTGTCCTCACACACATGCTACCACGAGTCACTTCCCGGAAGGTCACCCATCTTGAGACTACTCCAACCCAAGCACGCTTAACTCTGGAGTTCTTTCAGGCAAGTGACCGGTAAAGATAAATACACTTGGTGACATAGGTAGCCTAATCAATTCATTTAAGCCTCTCCGCATATACCACAAACCGGGATATTACAAAAGAAATATATCTCCTCCTGCGAGCTAAACTCTACGCTCTGGATCAGCATGCTGTATCAACTCAAAGACTCTCCTCTGCCGCTAATCATGCCCTGCCTCAACAACAGAGCTACATATCTACTTGGTTTCAATTCTTCCAACCGACATAAGGCCTTCACCTCTTCTTGCTTCACAAATGTTTCACGTAATATCAAAATATCATTGTCTTGTATTTTGGTTTTAGTCTTATCATTCTCTGTGCTTATGGAGCCCATTTTGTAAATGACCTCCCGTATGGGAAGGAGACTTGAGAATGAATAAAAAGGATAATTCAGTTAAAATAAAAAATAAAAAAAAATAAAGTGGTCAATAATGGGACCGATTCTCTCAATTAGTGACAACATATTTTAAATAAAAAAAACAGTTGGTGTAATTTCAATCAATACCCAAATGGATCTTTTTCAAGAATTCGAGAACTCATGAACCAACTTCTTTTTTTTTTTGAAAAACGGAGAACGTAAATAAAGTTTAAATACTGTTTGATAAAATATTAGAGATTATTAATACTATTTTATTAATTTTATATAAAATTTTAAAGTTTTAAAATAACACTAATATATATTTTATCACCATAACAAATAAAAAATTAAAATTTGGAGGCCCTAAAATTTGCTTTATATTAAAGAGGCTTAAGGCAAATGCCTTATTTTGTTGTTCATCACTGTTTTAAAATACGTTATACGCTAGTCGGACGATTAATCATTGTATAGCGTCTAGATCTATATACGGTTGTTTAATTGGAGTATATATAGTGGATATTTTTAAACTAAAAATAAAATATACATATTAATTATATATATTATGAAGTAAAAAATATTGTATAAATATCACATTTAAGCAAATTCATAATTCTCATTTAGTTTTTATATTGAAAATAGTTTTTCAGATATAACCTTTAGCTGATTTAGTTTTAGAAGTCGTGAACTATGTGTTAAATACGATATAAAATAATACATAGTATTCTAATGGGTGAATTGCACTGAATATATTTTTTTATATTTTTCCTTGCAATCTTGTGTCTTCTCAAATCTTTGTTCAATTTTGTATCTTTTTTGTGGGTTCCGCCAGTCAAAAGACCATTTTGTCTTTCAAAAATAGAGAAAAGAGAGAACATGAGCGTGAGTGGATAGGTTCATTTTTTATTATTTTTTTCTTTTATTTCTCCCTTTTCATTCTCTTTCTTACTTTTCTATTTTTTCACCCCACATTTTTTGAACGGTAGATATGATGAATTGAGTGTGGTTTCCGGACATATAGACCGCCAGAATGGAATTAGAATATGTCGACCTATCGGAATTCAAAAAAAAAATTCGGATGTAATACGGAAGTTGCTAATGGATAGTTGAGGCTAGCTGTCCATAAAATTCATCCATGTGGATACTACAATGATCATATCACATGCAAGACCACCTATTGTCCATCATAAACCATCTTGTTAAGCATTTAACCACCTATTGTCCATCATAAAATGTTTACCTATGATAAGCATCATGTTAACAATTGTCCATCATAAGCGTTTCTCATGGTAATCATCTTGTTAAGCATCTTGTCCATCATATGTTAAACTATCTTGTTAAGCATGAGATGTGATCGTCCAACAACTCTTGATCACCTATTGTCCATCATAAACGTTTACCCATGGTAAACATCTTGTTAACTATTGTCGATCATAAGCATTTTCCATGGTAAGCATCTTGTTTAAAATCTTGTCCATCATATGTTAAACCCTATTGTCCATCATAAATGTTTAACATGTTATATAATCGTGTTAGTGTCCACGAATAATCGACTCAACGTACTTTTGTCCATCATATGTTAAACTATCTTGTTAAGCATGAGATGTGATCGTCCAATATACTTTTGTGTCCACGAATAATTAACCATATGTTAAACCATTTTGTTAAGCATCTTGTCCATCATCATTCATGTTAAACCATCTTGTTGAGCATCTTGTCCACGAATAATCATATGTTAAACGTTTACCCATGGTAAACATATTTTTGGATTCATCATTTATGTGATCGTCAAACATCATATGTTAAATCATCTTGTTAAACATCTTGTCCATCATAATTATCCACATGGGTGGATGTTGTGGACATCTATTCTAAACTATCCATTCGCAACTTTCGTATAAAGTCCAAATTTTTTTTTTTTTTTGAATTCCGATAGATCGACCAGTTCTAAGACCATTCCGACAATCTATAGTCCGAAAACCTCACCTAATTCATCCTATCCACGGTAAAAAAAACATGGGGTAAAAAATAATTCATAAAGTAAGAAAGAGAATGTAAGAGAAAAAGAAAAGAATTAAAAAAGAATAAATTCGCATGGATTGGATAGTAGATAGAATTGTGGATAGTTTATGTGATTAACTATCTATCATAAGAAGACAAAATATAAGGTTAAAATAGTCTTTAACCAGCGCTAAAAGACAAAAAAATACATAATTGCAATTGGATTTTGAAAGATACAAAATTGTTATTACTTTGTGAATAAGATACATTCGATGCAATTAACTCTATTATAATTATTAAATTTATATTTGGGTTTTTGCTTATTTAAGGCCCATTAGCATCAATTTGTATGCAATAAGTAAAAAAATCATAATGGATCAAAGTGGTTAATGACAAACCGTATAATTTAACCGTCTGCATAAAAAACGGTACGTTGGTTCACCGTTCAGCGTTTCATCACCTCTAAATGGCCGTATTAACTGATTTTTTTTTTGAACTTTAGTATTAACTGAATTTTAGAACACTGTTGTTCATTATCACGGCTGTGCATACAACCAGTGGCCGAGGCATGAATCTTTTTACCGGAGTCTATTAATATATTATAAAATAATATTAAATTAGTTATTTAATTGTTTGTCAATTTTTTAAAATATTTTAAATAAACTAAATATAGAATTAAAATAATTATTTTAATATAAACCACATAAATTAAAATTATTTTTCAATATAAATAGATATATAATATTGTAATTCTAGAAATATAAAAATAGTATAAATAAACTAACAGGCTAAAATTATTCATAAATTCTTCTTTTGATTTTTCTCTAAAATTTTGATGAGAAAGAATGAAGTGAAATATTTTTGTAATATATTTATGTATAGTTTAGTGTTTAATATTAGTAAATTGTTGTGTTTTAAAAAATTAAAGAACTTGTATAGGGTAAAGGAAAAAATGAAAATTGCTTTGTAATATTTAACCCAAAAAATGCTTTGTGTGACCAATACCCGTGGAGAAAAAAGTAATACTCTATTTAAAAAAAAAGCTTTATGGGCTTGTTGGACTAATGCAAGTTTTTGCTGACTAAAAAAAATGTTCGAAAAGGTGCAGAGGGATGTATCAAACTTGGAACATTGAGGTCAATCACTTCTACTACAGACCAATTCACCTACAAACCATTAACATCATAAAGGCGCAAACGAAAGTTTATAAATTTCATGGGGTCAACTGATCTTTTTTTAACTTTACTAGCTCCGCCACTGTATACAACGATAAGCGCGTTGTCGAATGTTGTTGAAACAAGGCTTAAGATAACGCATGTTTAGTTCCAACAACTACTTCACTACAAGAAATCAGTGATATAGCCATAAATTTTTTTGTGGCTATGGGCCAAAATTCGTGGTTATATTGACTCTAGCCACAAATAGCCACAAAATTATTCCGTGGCTATGGGCTCGTGGAAATCACAAATTTATGACAATTCGTGGATAGCTTTCCACGAATTAGCCACTAACATTTTCGTGGCTATTTGCCACGACATAGCCACGAAACGTTTCGTGACTATGTTTCGACCGATAACCACGAATTAGTTCGTAGCTATAAAACCATGAAATAGCCACGAAAATTTTTGTGGCTATTAGCCACAAATTTCCACGAACTGTTCATGACTAATATAGCCACGAATGCGATCGTGAAAGGTTTTATGGCTATTAGCCACGACTTTCTACGAATGTATGAATGTATTCTTGGCAATGGCTATGATAAATTGCATAGCCACGAAATTATACCACTAATTACTGTTATAACTCAGATTAATACATTAAATCATAATTGAAAACATATTAAATACAAAAATATACTTTTACTATGCAAAAAATGATTAGATTCAAAATATCATTACATTTAATTATATACAAAGAGTTTTGTAACCTACATTTACAATACAATCGAGATTATACTACTGGGATACACATAATTAACAAAAAAAACAAAAAGAAATCTAATGTTCAAAGATCACAGTTCATTCATTAGTAAAAGAGAGTGAATAAGGAGTGTAATTTGCTAGATTGATTGGGGAGTTGTTGTTGTTGGATGAGGAGACAATGTTGTTGTTGTGCTGAGAAGACTCTGATCTTGGGCTACGAACTGAAGCTGCACTCTCACGACGAGCAGAGCCGCCACTTCTGCTTTCAACCCACCAATGTCATCCTTCATACTCGGAAGAGCCGATATTCCTTCTTTCAGCATGCCTATATCCCCCTGCATATTAGTTAAAAGGGAATGTGATTCAGCATGCCTGAGGAGTGCAGCAACATTCTCCTTTGGTGATACTTGAAGGTATTGGATTGACCCGAGCCCATATACACGACCCTTCTTGTTTTTTGCAGTCGGCAAAATAAATAACAGACAAAGTATATAAAATGACTAACTAAACAATAACCAAACAAAATGAGACTTAGCAGACCATATATACACACTCGGACTTAGCAGCAATCAAGCATCAAAATGAAACATTTGTATAAAACATTTAATAACTCAACATATAAAAGAACACTTACTTCAATATAGGCAGCAGTGATCTCTTGGCTGGATGGACTAGAACAAGATCCTTCTTCACTTATGGAGGATTGTTGTGATCAAGAGAGAGCCAGCTCCTAAGCATTCTTCACAAGAGCCTCAACTCGTTTGTCAATAACAGTGCCGTCCTTCTTTGTATGAGTCTTAAGCACCACCGCGGTTAGAGGTGGATCTTCTCCACCAGCCTCCATCCTCTATTCAAAAAAAATCTTAGTATCACAATATAAAAAAAGTTTTTATTTATATTAAGAAAGAAACTTACCATCTCATGCCTGATACGTATGTGTGGTTTTGCTTCAGAAGTGTGACGGTGCACGCCCAACCCATCTGGAGCCGAAGAAGCGTTCTCTGCATTAATCTTGCTCCTCTTTTGGTGGCGCTTCTCCTCCTAAGTCTCCAGCATTAAACCCCATTCTCCAACACTTATAAAATTAGGTTTTTTTGCCTGCTCATTTCCTCTTGTTCACAATGTCCGCAATTGAGAGTCTTGTCACATTTTCCCATTTCTGGTAAATCAAATCGTGATGCTTTTGATCCCAATAGTAATTTTGCTACATATGAAAAAAGAATACCATTAGTTAATATGAGAACAAAGAAGAGGACACCAAAATAATCTAAAACATAGATAAAACTTACCAACAAAGGTAGTCCACCATTCTGTTTTCTTCTCGTCGGGAACCATACTGTAATTCCACCAAGCTCCCCAAAAATTTGATTGATACGCTGCCACAATATCTTTCCTAATGCAGTCATCAACGCCAAACCTATAAAAATAGAAAAGCAGTATCAAACTTAAAAAAACATCAAACAAAACCCAAAACAATAGCTTGCAAACACATTACTTAGCTATTTTTAGCAACTCATAAGAAAACACGAGATAACAAAACCAATATCAAACTCTATTATCAAAGTCAAGACTTAGCTTGGTCGAAGTCATCAAATAGAAGCAAAATCAAAAGAAAATTTAGACCAACCTCAGACTCATCATTTTCAGAAGCAAACTAAAAAAAAACTAACAGAACCAATCACATATGGCATTAACAGACCCATTGCATTTTGCATTACCATATCAATATAAAACTCACTATCAAGCTCATATCAATATAAAACGTATTACTTAGTTATTTTTTAGTAACTTAGAAGCAAACACGAGATAACATAACCAATATCAAACTCTATTATCAAACTCATATCAGACTCAAACACATTACATAGTTATATTTAGCAAATCACAAGCAAACAAGATATACATATCAATATCAAACTCTACTAACATATCGATATAAAAGTCATATAAGTTTCAAACCTGTTATTAAAGTCAAGACTAAGCTAGGTCAAAGACATCAAACAGAAGCAAAATCAAAAGCAAACTTAGACCAACCTCAGACTCATCAATTTCAGAAGCAAAGTCAATAAAAAAAAACTAACAGAACCAATCGCATTTGGCATTAACAGAAGCAAACACGAGATAAATAACCATTGCATTTCGCATGAACCAGTGTAAACTCAATATGAAGCTCATATCAATATCAAACTCATTATCAAGCTCATATCAGAAGCAAACACATAACTTAGTTATTTTTAGCAACTCATAAGCAAACACGAGATAATAGAACCAATGCATTTCACATTAACAGAACCAGTGCAAAATCAATGTCAAGCTCATATCAATATCAAACTCACTATCAAGCTCATATCAGAAGAAAATGCATAACTTAGTTATTTTTAGCAACTCAGAAGCAAACGCGAGATAACAGAACCATTGCATTTCGCATTAACAGAACCATTGCATTTAACAAAAGCATAAACCATTTCCAAACATCTCTAGACAGTTCTAATCCTAAAATCAAAGATTAGTCACTCTTACAATAAACCACCGTTTTCTTTTTTAGGGTGGATGAGTGGCATGCTTTGTCTCTCCGGAGCATCCACCACGGCGGCAAGGCTTGGTAGTGGATGACGAGTAGACTTCATCAATCCAGGAGGGATATGAGTTTCCAACACTCGTCTGCGAGGAAGAAGGTGTGATCTGATGATTCACCTGCATGCATCCAGATGTAGAGGTTAGATATACAACAATCGACAGAATCGAAGATATGGTTTGTAAAATTAGGGTTTTGAAGATCCGAGAGAAAATTAGGGTTCGTGAAAAGGGTTTTATTAGACAAAATCCGACACAGAAGATAAGGGTTTTAGAAAATAGGGTTTCCAATTAGGGTTTGAAAAGCAGAGAGAGAAAACAATAGATCGTGAATTAAAAAAATCAGAGAGAGAAGGGTTTGTGAAGAAACAAATCCGAATGAAGAAGAGAAGGGTTTGTGAATAGGGTTTAAAAATCCGAAAAACTAAACATGCAAAATAAAAGGAGAGAAGAAGACAAAGCAACTTACCATAGCGGCCACGAAGATGATGAAGAGGAGTTATGGTTTTCAGAAGCGAACGGGAGAAATTTTTTGACCCGACTCAAGGATGATCGGAATCGAGGAAGAAGGAAGAGAGAGTGGGAGATCGGAGGAGAAATCGATGGTAATTGGAGAAAGAGACAAGAGATCGGAGAAATTTTGGTGAAATCGTAGAAAGAGAGAAACAAGAATCGGTGAAGGGTAGAAAATGAAGAAGACGAGATGCCTTAGGGTTTTTTCCCCTCTATCGATTCACTTTCCTGGGCCAGCATTTTGGGCCAAAAACATTAGGCGGCAAACATATCCAGGCCCAATTATTTGCCGCACATGGAATACAACTTAGCCACGAATAAAATATTAGCTATTCTTGGCTATCCAAAAATTAAACCGCGTAACATGTAGTGTACCGAGTGAATTGAACTGTGCAATTGAAAAAAATTGCGGTTTAATTGATTTTTAAGGTAGCCACAGAATATTTTGTAGCCGTCCGTGGCTATGTATATCTAATTGGGCAGCAAAACAATGGTGCCATAACCAAATTAGCCCACAAAATAGAAATTTGTATAGCCACAAATGTTTTCGTGGACATTCGTGTCTATGCAAATTTAAAAAAAAAAAAGAAATTTGTATACATTTGATATATAAATTTAAAAACATTTACAATTGAATAAAAAATTAAAATAAATCTTATATAATCTTTATTATATGATTATTAATTTTCTATATATAAATATAAATTTCTTATTATTATATATATATATAAATACATTTGATCATAAGATAAAATTCGAAATATTATTCATTAAATCTTAAAATGATACAATATTACTCGTCTTCACATGAGTCTGAATCTGACACTATAATGATCATTTATGCCATCTTCAGACACATATTCGTCATTTGGATTGATCATCTGTAACGCCCCTTTCCCATTATCCGTTGACCGACGAACTGACCGGTCAACAATCAAACAAGAACATGACCAAGTCGAACCCGAGCAAGTCAAATAGAAAAGGTTTATCACAAGACGAAGCCAGAGACAGATCGGTTTAAGACAAAGGCTCGTACTAACCCGTATTTGACCCCGCTATCCTCACTTCCATGATACAAAGCTTTGCATCTTGTACTATTTCTGTGAGTTGTGTCGGTTCGGACTAAACACAATATCAGGGAAGCATATTCGTTTTTGAGTAATCAAACGTTACGTACAACGTTTAATAGTCTTTACAAAATAATTGCCATTAATAAAAACAATCATCGTGTTGCAACACAAAATGGTACTAAATGGTACCAAAAGCCGAACCGAAATAAAATCCCAAAATCATCGAATCAAAATCCCGCCACAAGCAATCCCGAGACTACACCGAGGACCTCCCGCGTCCGTCGCTGCTAAACCTGAAAAACACAAAAGAGACTAATGAGCGATCTAAGATCACCCACCGAGACGGCTCCCCACTAAGGCTGCTAGTCTATCTAGCATCTATAAATTTGCGCCCCCAAAATCCCAAAATAACAATCAATACAATAATCGGTCGATCACGCACTACCACGTCGTGTCGAACCCACAACACACAATCACTTGCCAAAAGAAAGAGAATGTGATTCAAGGGAAATCGAAAGCACTGCGGCACATGCTCTCGATTGGAACTCGATCTATACACAACACGGGGCCCTTACGATCTCAGTAACTTCCAAGGGTTTACATTGTCACCAACATGGTAACTAACCCACGACTCCTAGACGTAAACACGAAGTCTCAAGGCTAGGACACCGTTCTCCGTCCATCGATACGCGGTGACTCAAGTTACCCCCAGCAACCCAAGATTCCATGCAGTCCGGCCCTAGGACGCGATCCCGTATTCTCCGGACCACACACCTACCGGCGTCACTCAGTAGGTTAACGCCATAACCGACATCTCCATGCTACGATTAGGCAACTACCCGAGGATCCAATCGGGTCGGAAGTACCGGAACGTATCCAAACACCTAGACTCGCGGGATCTAACGCACCTTAGAGTCCTAGTGCAGAAATGTAAACATGCAGACTCGCTTGGACTCTAGCACGCATTCTCGATAATTCATTAATAACAATCTCAACACCATATCCCGCAAGTCTACTCACACACACAAACACCACCGCTCTGACTCGGCACCACACCGAGTCAGCCGCCATGACTTAACTGGTCCCGTGACCAAGTTAAGTATCCACACGGATTGCTCGGCCCAACACCGAGACAATCTAGCAGGCCTGCACAAAAATATCAACAGCAACCATACCACAACACAACTGCACAATCACCACACAACCAGGCCTATTACGGTTACTACAATCTTTTAACCAATTCAAGTCCGCTACCTTGGATTAGCGGATTGCTAACCCGTAGACGGTACACATTTCATTAACATCCGCTACGTTGGATTAGCGGATTGCTAGTCCGTAGACGGCACACCATTCACATTAATTTCCCTTTTTCTTACTTTTCCAAGTATCTTTTATCACATCCCCGATCCGTCGATTTAGAGCTAGTAGCTTACTAAACTCCCCGACGTCTCATCTTTCCTTTGCTTAATTCATTTATTCTCTGCAACTCTTATTATACCTCAACCCGATATCAATCCATACACCATACGTTCGTTAGGTTTAATTCCATATTTTAACACCGTCTTAATTCCCGTACTTAGATTCATTCGATATCGTCCTTTAAATACATATATATATATATGCATATATGGCCATATCATGCCACGACTATATGCATGCAACAATCAACGTTACTAACAACCTAACGGCACGCAACATGTTTAATCCATTTAATTCTCACGATCCTAACATGCATCTTAACCATAACCGGTTTATAGTTAATCACCCAATTCAATTCTCATTCACAATCAAATCACATTTGGGTATGCAAACCCTAGCTCTACGGTTTCCCATTTCCCGAGCTACATGCTTGTAACTTCGGTGTTTGAGCCTACTCACAGTGATTGGTCGGAATGAACGGCACAGATGCGGATACGACTTCCCGAGACCCCGAACTAACCCTGAACCTCCCAAACACCCGAATACAAACTCCGAGGCTTCTCTAACACACGTATACAAACCACAAACGCAAAACTGACCGGAGTCAACGCGTTAACCGGCGTTTACCACAGCGTCGACTTTTACTTTGATCGTTGACTTTGACTTTGACTGTTGACTTTGACCAATCTTGAACCGGTTGACCACTCTGAACCAATTAAACCACTTCAATCGAACCAAACCAACTGAACCAGTTTGACCTAACCGTTGACCAAGGCTTAACCAAGCCTAACCAACCCAAATTCTTGAACCAAACCGATGCTAAACCACCCATAGTGAACCGGCAGAGGAGAGAGACGACGGAGGAAGAAGTCCAGTGATTTTTTTCGGCGTTGACCGGCAGTGGTCCGGCGTTGAACCCATTTTCCGGCGACTCAGACGATGATCCACCCATCAAACTGATCGGAAAGAGGAGATCTATCCATCCATGGCTTCAATACGTCCAGATCTGATGAAGGAAGAGAGAGATCCGCCAAAAACCGCGGCAGCTCTCCGGCAAGTTTACGGAAAGCTCCGGCCACGGCGGGCATGGCTGGCTGGCTGGCGGTTGTAGAGGAGGGAGAGAGGAGTCCACTGGGATTTACGGAAGGTGATTTGAGTTTGTTATGAGAAAGTTATGGCTTTTCTTGTGTTTGAAGGCTTTAAGAACACTATGGTGTTCTTGAGGTTTCTTTTGAATCTTCAAGAGGAAGGGATGAATTTCTGGGTTTTACAGATGAATCTAGAGAGAAGGGAGAGCTTTTGGTCGCGAGTTGAGTTTAGAGAGAGAGATACACCAAAAATGAGTTTTTAGTGAGATGGGATGAATAATTCTTTGCTTCATATGGGTTTGACACCTCAAGAGGAAAGTCTGGCGACCTGGGGGTGAGACAACTGTCTCTGGAGATCCTTCTGATCCACAAAATCAAGCCCAAAACCGGTCCAAATCAGTTTCAAACCCATCTTGCAATTTCTTATCAGTTTCCTCGGTTTCACGATAATTGTTTTAGAAAATACTCCACTATTCTCATAAATCCCAAAACCTCCAAAATCTTATTCTCCCTGATTTTATATGAATTTAACAACTTGAATCACCTCATTTGGAGTTTTCTGGCTTCAATTATGAATTTCCGAAGTTTTCTTGGTTTTCTCGGTTTTCCACCCGACAAGCCGAAAACCCGTTTCTGCTCCGTTTCTTCCAATTCTGGTCTTGTAAATGTTCTTTATGTTATAAAAAGAGAACATTTGGCCCGTCTCGGCTTCCGTCTCGAACTTTGGCAAAATTACGATTTTCCCCCTTGATTTAGCAAAATTACAATTTTATACCTGTTGACTTTTCTTCTGTCCGTTGACCATATTTTTCAATACAGGGTATTACATTATGAGTTAATTACACCTATAGTCACTTCTCCCCACTTTATTTACAGAATAAGTCACCACCTTGCAATAAGGCACTTACACTTAAGGTTAATACTCTTTTGCCTTTTAATCCACTAACGAACCATTGTAACTGTCTCTTTCTTGTTACAAGGTGTCTGTTCATTAGTTACTCTTTCCTTTTTACTCTTTAATTTTTTAACCTTCTTCACTTTTGACTAAAAAAAATTCACAAGTTTCCAACCCAAAAAAAAAAAAAACTAGTCTCTCTCTCTCTCTCTCTTGTCTCTTCGTCTTTCTCAGACGATGTCGTCGTCGGCGGGGATCAAGCTTTCCGACCTCCTTCTTCGGTGTGTCTCTCCATAGTCGAGTCCTCCGTCTTTACAGATCTGCGTCTCTTCGTCGTCCGTTTCTGCGCTGTCTCAAATCCAGAAACATCATGACAGGTATCTTTGATTTCTCTGGATTTTTTTTGCTTCGATTCAGTTTAAACATGCTCAATCTCGGTTCCTTCTTCTACCAGTTCGATTTCTCATATTCTGTGTATTGTGGTCCATGGGGACATCTTTAAATAGTCTTTTTCCCTTATTTCCCTAGATCTACTTTCTAGATCTGTCTGTCTGTCTTCTTATACCCATTTATGTTATTAATGTGTTCTTCTGCAAATTCCTTCTTAGATCCGTTTTTTTGTGCTCTGCGTCCCATCTAATACAACTTTAAAGCATCTCTACTATTCTTGTTTTTGTACATCGAGGTTCTGTGTTCATGGATCTAGTTTGAATGTTCATTTTCTCTTTGTCTGGAAATTGTAGATCTCGTGGACATGCATGCATAGACATATGTCTCAATCTTTTGTATCAACATCTGTTTTATGTTTTGCGTTATATGGACAACTTTAAACCATCTCTACTATTATGATTTGTGTATATGTAGATTCTATGTTTAATCATCTACTGGCTAGTTCTTAGTTCCGTCTGTCTGTGTTCTACGTCCCATGTGGACAACTTCAACATCTGATTTCCTCTGTGGTTTTGCCTATAATTAGATTCGATTCTATGTTCATAGTATCATTTCCGTCATTTCTAGATCTCCTGTACATTATCTCGTGGACATACAAGAATGGAATCATGTATACCTTGTTATCTGTGTACTGCGTTTTTTATGTTTACAACTTACAACATAGTAGTCTTACATTGTGGACATGAGTTTATGGACATCTGATCCAATTCTATATTTCTCGGGACCATATCCATGTGTGTGTATATGTACATACGCATCATATCTTGTTCTGTGTATTGTTGTCCATATGGACATCTAAAATTGGTCTTTTTATTTATCTGCGTAGATCTAGTTTCTCGATCCATCTGATATAGGTGCGTGGACAACTATAAATATAACTATCGTCTCTATGTGGTCTGCCTATGTTCACCGTCGCATATTGCTATTCTAAATCACCGCGTGGACATGCAGGAATGGACATACAAATTAGGTCCAAAGATTTGTATGTGTACACATAACAACATACCTAGATATCCATGTGGATTTATGTTCATGGACAACTAGATAACTAACCACCGTCTGTCTGTGTCTTTGTACTAGTTCACATGCTCTACTAAGCCTCCGCATATATATTATACTCTGAACATGTTATCTACGACATAGCATTTTGCTCGCTTCTCATACACTTTTATTAATATTTATTCTACTCTTTTCACCTTCACAGACAACACACTGCCTCAGAGGTTGTTTACCACCAACAGATACCCCGTGAAGCACCTCAACATCTACTCCAAAATTGATCACCTTACGTTTGTTAAGAACGCACTTGGCCCAGACTCAGCCGAGCTCGATGCCATACGTCGGTCACAGTTTGGAAAACTATTCGACCTCCCGGTAGCTAGATGCTCTACATCAGGAAAACTCATCCATACGCTCATGTCCAGGGAGCTAGTGACCCAAAATAAGTATACAATAAGGACGGCGTTTGGTGGACACCCCCTACGGTTTTCACTGAAGGAGTTTGGTACTATAACTGGTCTTGACTGCGGCTTGTTCACCGGAAAATATGACACCCATTTATTTTCCTACATGCATTTTGTCCATCAAATTCTCGAAATAGTACATAAGGTATTATGGACATTGTAAGATGAACATATATCTACATATGGTTTTACGATAAAAATTTTACCCTTTTGTTTACATTGTGTGGACATGTTTTAATGGACACCCATTTATTTTTCTACATGTCCATCAAGTTCTCGAAAGAGTACCTAATGTATTATGGACATTGTAAGATGAACAGAACAATAAACAATTTCTCTTATACCCAGAAACAGACATGTTCCCTTATACCCAGAAACAATAAACAATTTATCAATGTGTCTACAGACTCAGCTTTAAAAATAAAGGGCTAGGATTGGGATTGCTTGTTTGGGCGGGATAAATGGGAAGGATCAAAAATTTTCCCTCCCAAAAACGTCACCATCACACGTAACAATAACTGGACAGGGTTGTGCTTCTAGTTCCTATTAGTTTGTCAAGTTAGACTATGACAGGGGCAAATTGGTCCTAAAATTATGCCAACAGTGGAAAAGAAGGGGTACAGACGCAAAGTGACTTTTTCTGTAAGTTTGATAACTGTAAGTGACTAATGGTGTTAATCACTCTTACATTCTTCCCCACTTACAGGAAATCGGTCCCCGAATTCTCCGTCACTTACAGACTTTGAATCGGCACCAAACTGCGCAAGTTGCTTCACTACGTCCTTATGCTGCTCCGTTCTCATAAACCAACGTCTCGTTACTTGACCTTTGACACTCCGAATCTACTTCCCATATTCTCTGGTGGTTCACTATCCCATCCCAAACTTTCCATTGTCCTCCGTACTTCTCATTCGGCTGCCATTTCATTACCCGATTCCTGATCTTAACGGCACTTCTTCACTTACTCTTTATTTCTCCCACTTAACTATAGCTTTGTTTCTCAACCTCCGTTCCCGCTTTACCATGTGTCACTTCTCTCTTTAAATGATATTCCTTGAACCTCGATCGTCCACAAGTATTTACTTTGCTCTGATTCTTACTCATGACTTCCCCCCTTTGCGTCGACTTCCACATCTTTCCTGATACTGGTTTGTCTCCCCGAGACACTCTTCAAGAATCTGTATTTCAAAACCTGACATCTCTATAGCTCCAACTCCATCCATACCAATAACCCCACTATGTTTCCGCTATTGACTCTTCCTCTCCGAACTCTCCTCAAGAATTATGATGTATGTATCCGACTTTGCTAAACCTCCATTCCAATTCATACCGATCGCTTTACTCTGGTTTCCACACTGTCGCTGACGTTACCTCCAATCTTTTTGCTAACTCATCATACCAGCAGCTTCGTTCTTCCAGTTTCCTTGCACTGATAAATTTTCCACTAACCATCTATACCAACTGCTTAACTTCCCGGCTCAACTTGTCTTGCGGCCTCTTTACACTCCATCTCGCTTTCGGGTTCGAGTTCGGTCTCGTATTCGTATCGCATCGTCCATCCCGTCCTACATTCAATTCAACAACTTTCACTGGAGTGGTGAAATTAAAACCAAGCCATCCCTCGATATCACTTCCTCATAGAGATATGGTTAGTTAATCATGTACCCAACGGTTAGCCATGATTAAGTAACGATATTCTATAATTCCGCTTTCTCATGAATTGACGGTCGAATACAACCAGTCTCGAGTTAGCTCAACACTTTAAATAAACCAAGCTTTCTAGCAACCTAACGAATCAAACAATGCATCGATTAGGCTAGCACCTTAGCGATAAAATAAACGCAATGCGAGCAACCTAGCGATTTAACAAAATGCAGCGATTCAGAACCAACAACTACCAACCTAACGAGCAATCACAACAATTCACAATTCTAACAACCTAGAAAGGCAATCAATTACACATAATCAATCAAGCAAATCAGCGATTGCAGTTGTCTCTCAGGGTTCGGATGGAAACCGTTTGCTCCGACCATCATCTATTTTCACATCGTAACTATATTGCATTCACAACCATCATGAGTATGCAATATAACCACTCCGCTACTCAAAACGACAACCGAAATATTCCGCATCCACTACGTAAATAAAACATCTATTCACCACATAGAGTTCTAGATACGTAGGTCCGTCGAAGTCTACATATTAGCGGTTACCAATCCGTCCCACAAGAAACACCACTACACGCATCCGAATCGTCAAAGACGATCGCATGCCCATTTACACACATCAAACAACGAGTGAGAGCCCTTACTTACCTAGTCCTAATTATTTTAACCCTAACAGCCCCCAACACGACCGGAATGCCCAACACAGGCTACATCTTGGCTCGCGGTGGTAACCACTGGCAAGTGTTCCGGGAGGATGTGGTGGGTGCATATCTCTAGACGGTGCTCCAACTCACGGCGGCTCTGCCATCGGGCATAAACGGGAAATATGTCCATCGCGACCACAAAGCTGACACACAGTGACGGGTGCTGGGCGTGGCCCACGGTAACAAGCTGGTGCCTGGTGATCCGAGACGCCACACAACTGACAAGAGGAAACAGACTCCGAAGAAGGATTCTTGAAACACTCGGGCACACGATGACCCTGCACTCTATATATCTGGCAAACTACTGGCGCTGAGCGAGACCTACGGGATCAAACATATGCTCGATGTTCCCCCATCTCCACGCCTTCTGCAAGTCCTAGATGGTCTTGGGGCTTCACTAGTGGCTGCGCTACAGGTAACTGGGCGACTGATTGCTGACTGACAGGCTGACAGTAATAGGGAACTGGTATCGGCTGGTACAGCTCGCGATAACGTGGATCGACTAGTCTTGGGCACCAGTACAAATGAAAGCCATGAACGCCACATGCGATGCATGTCTGATATGCTGGCATCGCTGGTGGCGACTCCGACATGTCCACTGGTGAGGTCTCTGACGGTGCAACTGGATCAGACGGTGGAGTACCCGGCGGTGTCACTGGCTCGGTTGCCGATATGGCTGGCGATGTCACAGACTCAAATCGTGTGTCCGGCTCGGACATCGGCTCAGCCTCAGATAATGGCTCCGTCGCAGAGAGTAGCTCGGTAGAGCCTGGTGATGATGATGCCGACCTATCAAGTAGTGTATGAAGCAATCCTAGTTGTGGATCTGGCTGATGGTGCAGTCCAATCTGCTGCTCTAGAACATCCCCAAATATCGCCATATTCTTATCAACATGCTGCTCCCAATACGGATGCTGCTCTAACTAAGCCTGATACTATGCCGCACTCATCCAATGATGACTCATACTGCTTGATGAAATCTCACACTATGCACACACCCACACACAATCCGTCCAGGGACACTCTGCTGCTAACTGCAAACAAAAATGCAGATAAACATTAGTACATATAATACAAATTCCTACGCCATCCCAACCCCGAATTTACGGACACGGCTCGGTTTCCTAATGGATGCTTGGGTAAAACACAATTTTGACTCGATAAAACACGGAAAACACTCAGAAATGAACAGCTTCGAAACCCATGACGAACCATGCTCATATACCACCTTTTTGTAACGCCCCTTTCCCATTATCCGCTGACCGAAGAGCTGACCGGTCAACAATCAAACAAGAACATGACCAAGTCGAACCCGAGCAAGTTAAATAGAAAATGTTTGTCACAAGACGAAGCCAGAGACAGATCGGTTTGAGACAAAGGCTTTTACTAACCCGTTTTGACCCCGCTATCCTCACTTCCATGATACAAAGCTTTGCATCTTGTACCATTTCCATGAGTTGTGTCGGTTCGGACTAAACACAATATCAGGGAAGCATATTCATGTTTGAGTAATAAAACGTTACGTACAACGTTTAACAGTCTTTACAAAACAATTGCCATTAATAAAAACAATCATCGTGTTGCAACACCAAATGGTACTAAAAGCCGAACCGAAATAAAATCCCAACATCATCGAATCAAAATCCCGCCACAAGCAATCCCGAGACTACACCGAGGACCTCCCGTGTCCGTTGCTGCTAAACCTGAAAAACACAAAAAGAGTCTAATGAGCGATCTAAGATCACCCAGCGAGACGGCTCCCCACTACGATTGCTAGTCTATCTAGCATTTATAAATTTCCGCCCCCAAAATCCCAAAATAACAATCAATACAATAATCGGTCGATCATGCACTACCACGTCATGTCGAACCCACAACACACAAGCACTTGCCAAAAGAAAGGGAATGTTATTCAAGGGAAATCGAAGGCACTGAGGCACATGCTCTCGATTGGAACTCGATAAATATATCGTGCAACACCAAACATACAAACACAACACGGGACCCTTACGATCTCGGTAACTTCCACGGGTTTACATCGTCACCAACATGGTAAATAACCCACAACTCCTAGACATAAACACGAAGTCTCACGGCTAGGGCACCGTTCTCCGTCCATCGATAGGCGGTGACTCAAGTTACCCCCGGCAACCCAAGTTTCCATGCAGTCCGGCCCTAGGACGCGACCCCATATTCTCCGGACCACATACCTACCGGCGTCACTCAGTAGGTTAACGCCATAACCGGCATCCCCATGCTCCGATTAGGCAACTACCCGAGGATCCAATCGGGGCGGAAGTACCGGAATGTAACCAAACACCTAGACTCGCGAGATCTAACGCACCTTAGAGTCCTAGTGCAGAAATGTAAACACGCAGACTCGCTTGGACTCTAGCAAGCATTCTTGATAAATAATTAACAACAATCTCAACACCATATCCTGCAAGTATACTCACACACACCAACACCACCGCTCTAACTCAGAACCATACCGAGTCAGCCGCCATGACTTAACTGGTCCTGTGACCAAGTTAAGAATCCACACGGATTGCTCGGCCCAACACCGAGATAATCTAACAGGCCTGCACAAAAATCTCAAAAGCAACCATACCACAACACAACTGCACAATCACCACACAACCAGGCTTATTAGGGTTACTACAATCTTTTAACCAATTCAAGTCCGCTACCTTGGATTAGCGGATTGCTAACCCGTAGACGATCCACATTTCATTAACGTCCGCTACCTTGGATTAGCGGATTGCTAGTCCGTAGACGGCACACCATTCACATTAATTTCCCTTTTTCTTAGTTTTCCAAGTATCTTTTATCACATCCCCGATCCGTCGGTTTAGAGCTAGTAGCTTACTAAACTCCCCGACGTCTCATCTTTGCTTTTCTTAATTCATTTCTTCTCTGCAACTCTTATTATACCTCAACCCGATATCAATCCATACACCATACATTCGTTAGGTTTAATTCCATATTTTAACACCGTCTTAATTCCCGTACTTAGATTCATTCGATATCGTCCTTTAAATACATATATGCATATACGGCCATATCATGCCACGACTATATGCATGCAACAATCAACGTTACTAACAACCTGACGGCATGCAACATGTTTAATCCATTTAATTCTCACGATCCTAACATGCGTCTTAACCATAACCGGTTTATAGTTAATCACCCAATTCAATTCTCATTCACAATTATATCACAATTGGCTATGCAAACCCTAGCTCTACGGTTTCCCATTTCCCGAGCTACATGATTGTAACTTCGGTGTTTGAGCCGACTCACAGTGATTGGTCGGAATGAACGGCACAAATGCGGATACGACTTCCCGAGACCCCGAACTAACCCTGAACCTCCAGAACATCCGAATACAAACTCTGAGGCTTCCCTAACACCTGTATACAAACCGCAAACGCAAAACCGACCAGAGTCAACGCGTTACCCGGTGTTGACCACGCCGTCTACTTTGACTTTGACCGTTGACTTTGACTTTGACCATTGAGTTTGAATTTGACCGTTGACTTTGACCAATCTTGAACCGGTTGACCACTCTGAACCAATTGAACCACTTCAATCGAACCAAATCAACTGAACTGGTCTAAATTGAACTGGTTTGGTTAAACTGGTTTAGGCAAATTGTTGACCGGTTTGACCTAACCGTTGACCAATGCTTAACCAAGCCTAACCAACCCAAATTCTTGAACCAAACCGATGCTAAACGACCCATAGTGAACCGGCGGAGGAGAGAGACGGCGGAGGAAGAAGTCCAGTGACTTTTCCGGCGTTGACCGGCGGTGGTCCGGCGTTGACCGGTTGATTCATCCTTTTTTCCGGCGACTCAGACGACGATCCACCCATCAATCTGATAGGAAAGAGGAGATCTATCCATCCATGGCTTCAATATGTCCAGATCTAATGAAGGAAGAGAGAGATCCGCCAAAACCTTAACCGCGGCAGCTCTCCGGCCAGTTTCTGGCAAGCTCCAGCGATGGCGGTTATTTATGTATGGATGGCGGTTGTAGAGGAGGGAGAGAGGAGTCCACTGGGATTTACGGAAGGTGATTTGAGTTTGTTATGAGAAAGTTATGGTTTTTATTGTGTTTGAAGGTTTTAAGAACACTATGGTGTTCTTGAGGTTTGTTTTGAATCTTCAAGAGGAAGGGATGAATTTATGGGTTTCCAGATGAATCTAGAGAGAGTGGAGAGCTTTTGTTCGTCAGTTGAGTTTAGAGAGAGAGAGAGAGAGAGATACACCAAAAATGAGTTTTTGGTGAGATGGGATGAATAATTCTTTGCTTCATATGGGTTTGACACCTCAAGAGAAAAGTCTGGCGACCTGGTGGTGAGACACATGTCTCTGTAGCTCCTTCTGATCCATAAATCAATCCCAAAACCGTCCCAACTCAGTTTCAAACCCATCTTGCAATTTCTTTTCGGTTTCCTCGGTTTCGCGATAATTGTTTTAGAAAATACTCCACTATTCCCATAAATCCTAAAACCTACAAATATGATTCTCCCTGATTTTATATGAATTTAGCAACTTGAATCACCTCAATTGGAGTTTTTAGCTCCGGTTATGAATTTCTGAAGTTTTCTCTGTTTTCTCGGTTTTCCCCGACAAGCCGAAAAACCTGTTTCTGCTCCGTTTATTTCAGTTCTGGTCTTGTAAATGTTCTTTATGTTATAAAAAGAGAAAATTTGGCCCGTATCGGCTTCCGTCTCGAACTTTGGCAAAATTATGATTTTGCCCGTGGATTTTGGGAAAATTACAATTTTGTACCTGTTGACTTTTCTTCTGTCCGTTGACCATATTTTTGAATACATGGTATTACATCATCGGTATTGGATCATACTCTGAAGCATCCTGGACTGCATGTGCTTCGACTCATACAATATCAGTTTTTGGTATATCATGCTCCGCAATGTCGTTTTGTATTGCAAACTGAGAAACTTCTTGAGTTTCACAAAATCCTCTCGGCATAACCTTCGTTAGCCTAACATTCTTCTCTGGTTGATCGTACTCGCGGATAAGGAATATAACACACTTGATCAAATTGCTCTGGTAAGATTAATGGATCATACTTGTCATAATGCATCTTTGGGAAATCATCCACTCTACCTGATGGATGTCTTCATATTCCTCTACTGTTGTTGAGCTATTGACATTTGAAAACCATGCCTTTTAGGCAAACCACACCTTTATACTCTATCATGAATATGTCATCAATCAGTCCTAAATACTCGGTGACAGCAGTTCCCTGAACAGAAACACCATAGTTCATCGTCTTTCCGTTTTGCCCATGGTTTTGTATATGGTAATGGTATCCCTTTGAATAATACATAGGCCATGATTTGATTTGATGCTTCAGACCTTGTATAAATTCACGTACTCGCAGTGGAAACTCAATGACGCGCTAGCAGTATTAATTTGTAAATATAATTCAAAGTTAGTTTATGACATATACACATATATAATGAAAATAAATATAAATGCTAGTACTTATGTAGTCTTTGCACCAAGTTGCAAATTTTTCATGTTTCACTTTTGTCATTGAGTCTGAAGTAATGTTTGGATGGCTCCGCCTTATATATTCTTCAAACATCGTGCATATATATAATTTATGTATTATTTATAAATAAATATAAATCTTAAACCTTAAACCCTAAATTATAAACCCTAAACCTTAAATTTTAAACCCCAAAAGCCTAAACCTTAAATTATAAACCCTAAACCTTAAATTCTAAACCTTAAACCCTAAACTCTAAACACTAACCTAAACCCTAAACCAAATAACCTTAAACCCTAAGTCAATAAAATATATATAATTTAATCTAAATAAATTACTAAATAACATACCTTTCATATAGTTCAAACCATTCACATTTGAGAAGCAAAATGTCCGAAGTATATTGTAATATTAATCATTTAACCATGTCTGTGGCATGCTTCCGCTGATTTGTCCTACTTGATGGAACATGATCGGAACATTACCGTACCTGTATGTGAAATTAATTTCACCGACATCTTGTGCGGGGTCTAAAACTTCTGGAGGTGTAATATAATTAGCGGTTACATATGAAATTTCTTCATTCACACATTGAGCTACAATCGATCCTCCGATTCGGGTTTTGTTTTTAACTTTTTTCTCCAAGTGATACATGTATCGCTCAAAAGGATACATCCACCTATACTGCACCAGACCGCCCAAAAAGCTTCATCTGGAAGATGCACGAATAAATGTTCCATCAGGTCAAAGAATGATGGTGGGAATATTTTTTCGAGATTACAAAACCACATAGCTATATTTTCTTTTAGAGTGGCAACATCTTCTTTCCTTAGGATTTTGGTAGATATGTCTCGGAAGAATAGTGCACTATCTACATAAATCATCAAGTAAAATCACTAAACGCAAAACTAATAGTAAAATGAGACATTAATTTTTAGTATTCGATACCTGAAATTGCCGATTGCACATTTTTGGGAGTAGTTCCGTAAATGCAATTGGAAGAAGCCTTTGGATGATGACATGACAGTCATGAATTTTTAGACCTGAAATCTTTCCACTCTCCACATTAACACAATGTAAAAACTTTGAAACATAGCCATCTGGAAATTTAATCTCATTCTTCAACCACACTAGAAATTTTTCTTTACTTCCCAGCGACAGTCTGAAGATTGGAACAAACACTCCCATCTCGAGCAATATTTAAGCCAGGTCTTCTGAAAAACGAAGAGAGATCCAACCTTGATTTTATATTATCTTTCGTCTTACCAGGAACATTTAGGACTCTGTTGATGAGATTGTCGAAGAAATTCTTCTCAATATGCATAAAATCAAGGTTGTGTCAAAGAAGTAGGTCCTCCCAATATGGCAAATCCCAAAATATACTCTTATTCATCTAGTTGTGGTCAACACCATACGCTTCAATTGTCTGAGCTGGATTGTCATGTCCTTTGCCTCCACAATTCACCTTCTTGCAAAGTCCGTGTATGTTGTTTATCCTCTCGCGTAAAATTTCTTCTCCGGTAAACCACAGCGGAGGTTCATCATGAACATATTTGTTCTTCAGGAAAGATTTAACATTCCGTCTGTAAGGATGATTCTCGGGCAAAAATATTCTGTGAAAATCGAACCAGCTTTGTTTTCACCCATTTGACAACCAAAACGATTTCGTCTCATCCATACAGTATGGACATGCCAACCTTCTGTGTGTCGTCCATCCAGATAGCATGCCAAACAGAATATAATTGGTCATTCATACCAATTGGATTAAAACCATCGGTGGATAAGCCGAGATAAATATTAAGACTATCAGAAGAAAAAGCAGGATATACCTCTTTAAAATGCTTCCACGCCCTCCCGTCAGACGGATGATGCATTTCTCCTTCGAGTGATACATGTTCTGCATGCCATCTCATGTATGAAGCCGTCGTGCTAGATTGATACAAGCACTTCAGTTGATCCGCATTCATCAAATAAAGCATCCTCTGCTTTGGCATCTTCTTCCCCGATCGGCCCACATTTGGTTCGTACCGATCTTTTTTACAAAACCGACAGTGTAACAGATCTTTATCTTCTCCCTTCCAGAATAGCATTCAATTATCCTCGCAGACATCAGTCTTATGACAAGGCAACCCAAGAGAACGCGTCAGTTTCTTCGTCTCGTAGTATGATTTAGGAGCATTGTTAGGCGATGGAAGGACATAATTAAATGTTTGCACGATATCGTCAAGGCATTCCTCCAGAATATTGAAATTGGTCTTCCAGTTGATCACTTCCGACGTTAGGTACAACTGAGATATTACATCAGCACATCCATCATCGTATAGAGGTTGGTTTGCAGCTTCTAATGCCTTGAAAATTGGATCTTGGCATTCGTCACATATTGGTTCTTGGAAGTTTTCGGTATTCTCAGGTAGCATGTTGAAATCTCCAACGGGCTCCGAGATGTGATCATCTGGAACTTGAATATCAGGATAACCGCTCCATGCTCCATCTTCCGCCACATGATGACTTGTTGAAGCTTCACCATCATACTGACAATTTTCTCCATGTTGCGTCCACACATAATAATTATCCGTAAATCCCTTACTCATTAAGTGATGCGTCACAGTCTCATAATCGCTTCGGTTCTGGTTTTTGCATCTCTTACACGGACAATACAAAATTCCGCTCTCTAGATAAGAAGGTTGACTACAAGCAAAAGAAAGAAAAATATTTAAACCCTCGCTGAATGTTTTAGACACACTTTTATTGGAACACTTTACACGTTTATACATCCACTCTCTCGATCCGAAAAAATCAGATATTTTGTAATATTTATATTAATTTTTGATATCTCTCAGTGGTTAAGTTCTCACGTAATTAATAGATTTCATTAACCACGGATGGCCAAGGAAATTTTCGTGGCTAGTAGGAATATATTCCCTGCCATCCATCAAGTTTATAAACAATTTGATTGCTTGTTGAACAAAGGATACAATCTTTTCAATCATGTATAATATCACCATAGCCACAGATAGTCCCGAAATATCTCGTGGCTATATAAATTTGCCACAGATAGCTACGCTTTTTTTATGGCTATATAGATGAGCCACGGAGAGCCACACTATTTTGTGTCTAAATTAGTAGCTACGAATTTCCACGAATAATTTCATGGCTAAGTCGAATAAATTATTGCCGACATAGAGCTGACTACACCTGTGCATGATTGACATATAACCTCGTGAGCAGTTGATGTGATTAAAGTCATTAGCCACGGATAGCCACGAAACTTTTCGTGGCTATATACACAAATAACCGCGAAATGCTTTCGTAGCTAGTTAGCCACATCTGTTTCGTGGCTATTCGTAGCTATGTCTTTCCACGAAATATTTGCAGCTATTCGTGGCTATATTTTCCACGAATAGCCACAAAAAAGTTTGTGGAAACGTTGCAACAAATTATTTTGTGGTTATTCGTGGAATATTTTTTCCACGATCAGTTCGTGGCTATTTTGCCACGAATAGCCACAAAATAATCACGAATTAAAAAAAAATGAATTTGTGACTTGTTTTAGTTAGCTACGAAAAATTCGTAACTAATTCGTGGCTATTTGACAGATTTTTTGTAGTGCTTATGTTCGGGTCCCGAATGAGTGTAACTACACATCCTAAGTCCTAACCGTTGCTTTCTTAGCTCTAGTGTTTAGAGAGGGTTATTGAGATAACACAAGAGTTTCAAACTAACACGGTGTTGCATCATTTAACCCATTTAAATTATAAGAATTTTATTTTAATATTAATATATCAACATGAACAATTAACATCTAATTTTTTATTTTTTGTAATTAACTACATTTTATGAATAAGTAAATTTAATAATATTCAGAAAAATGTATTTTAGAAAAAATGCGATTCAAAATTTTTCGCCAAAAACGTGATTCTAATATTTTTCGCCAAAAACACGGAATTGAGTTTTCCCACCAAAAACAATTGGGTTTTTTCACCAAAAACGCGGAATCGCGTTTTCCCTCCAAAAAACGCGGAATTAGGTTTTCCCGCCAAAAACGTGGAATCTCGTTTTCCGCCAAAAATGTGATTCCGCATTTTCCCGCCAAAACGCATTTTCCCGCCAAAAACTTGATTCCACATTTTCCCGCCAAAACGCGTTTTCCCGCCAAAAACTCGATTCCACATTTTCCCGCCAAAACCCGTTTTCTCGCCAAAAACGCGATTCCGCATTTTCCGCCAAAAATGTGATTTCTCGCCAAAAACGCGATTCCGTTTTTTTCCGCCAAAAACGTGATTCCGCGTTTTCCCGCCAAAAACGTGATTCCGCGTTTTCCTGCCAAAAATCCGATTCCGCGTTTTTCCGCCAAAAATGATATTCCGCGTTTTTCCGCCAAAAATGCTATTCCACGTTTTTCCGCCAAAAACGCTATTCCGCGTTTTCCCGCCAAAAATTCGATTCGACGTTTTCCCGCAAAAATACGATTCCGCGTTTTTGCGCCAAAAATACGATTCCACGTTTTCCATTTTCCCGCCAAAAATGTCCGTATTTTTCATCAGAAATAAATTCCAAATTTTCCCGTAAAATTAACTTTATGTCCAATTATTTGTATTTTTTAGTTAAAGAAACTAATAAAACTATTTTTATTATTTCATATTAATTTAAATATTAATTATTTGATAGTGTACTAAAATATAAATGGGTTAATAGGGTACCCATTTATTTAACATGAAAACCCTATTAGTAAATGAGTTTAAATGAGTTATCCCATTTAAACCTATTTAAAAATATCTGATAAATGGGTTTAAATGAGCATTTAATTTAGCACATACCCATTAAAAACCCATTTAACAAAAACCCATATTAACATCCCTAGATGTAATCATAGAAAAGAAATGATGCAACACACTTTCTTTTTTTACGGAAAAACGCTGAATAGCGTTTTTGATAGGCATGGACGTTCGGGTACCCAAACTGTTAAGGTACCCGTTCGGGTTCGGATCAAATTTTCGGGTTTTCGGGTTTAGGGCTAGAGAACCCGTTCGGGTATTTTTATAAATCAGGTCGGGTTCGGGTTCGGTTTCAAATAAAATGCCCAACCCTAGTTTTCGACCAGAAAACGCAGAATCGCTTTACGACGAAAATTTGAGAGAAAACGTGGAATCGCGATTTGGCGGAAAAATGCGGAATCACGATTTTGATGGGAAAACGCGGAATCACATTTTTGGCGGAAAAATGCGGAATCACGATTTTGATGGGAAAACGCAGAATTGCGTTTTTGGCGGGAAAACGCAGAATTGCGTTTTTGGCGGTAAAACACAATTTCGCGTTTTTGGCGGGAAAACTCAATTTCGCGGTTTTGGCGGGAAAACTCAATTCCTCGTTTTTGGCGGGAAAACGCAATTCCGCATTTTTGGCGGGAAAACGCAATTGCGCGTTTTTGGCGGGAAAACGCAATTCCACGTTTTTGGCGGGAAAAGTCAATTCCGCGTTTTTGGCGGGAAACGTAATTCCTCGTTTTTGGCGGGAAAACGCAATTCCGCGTTTTTGGCGGGAAAAATCAATTACGCGTTTTTTACGGGAAAACACAATTCCTCATTTTTGGCGGGAAAACGCAATTCCGCGTTTTTGGCGGAAAAAATCAATTCCACGTTTTTGGCGGGAAAAATCAATTATTTAATGTTAAAATATAATTAATTAAACAAAATAAAAAATCAGATTTTAGTTGTTAATGACTTAATGCCTATATTAAAATAATAAAAAATTCATATCTAATTTAAATGGGTCTAATTGGATTTAAATGGGTAAGTGTAAAACTAAATGTGTCTAAATGGGTAACCCTATTAGACCTTTAAAGTAAATGGGTCTTAAAGGATTTGAGATTTAATTGGGTTAGGGTCTAAATGGGTTGGGTCTAAATGGGGTGGGTTTACCCATATTAACATCCCTACTCTCCTCCAACTGGGTGTCAAAATGGCCAAAGACATCGACGAAATGCTTTTGTCTAAGGAATAGATAGTACTTGTCGAATATTTATGTATGTATCTATCTTTTTGGCTTGGGTGTAATTTTTCTTTATGTATTTGGGTGTGTTTTATCTTTACGTATTTGGGTGTGTTTTACTGAGTAAAATTTGTATCAATAATGTGCTCTCTCTATATCTAAAGATATGTGAGTGATATGAAAGTGTGTTATCAGGAATACTTATCTTGTTATATATATATATATATATATATATATATATATATATATATATATTTTTTTTTTTTATTCCTTTGATTATGCTTTTAGTCTATTTTTATTTTTGAAGTGAACTTTATAGCATTTCCGTCATTCCGTGAAGAATATGTTGCTCATTGCAGAATGCAGAGAACATATAGAAGAACGACTAAACCAGAGTTGTTTTTGTTTTCCTAATTCGTGAATTGTGATGATCAACTTCTCAACATTTTTTTTTTTTACGAAACTATTAATATTAATAACTTAATATAGTGAAAAACACTACCAAAAATGAAAAATTAGCGGAAAGTGTTGTTTATTATTGATGTTTAGAAATGTTTATATACAAGTTTAGATCCTAAAGAGATTGGGAAATATGCCTTAAAGATAAATACAACACTTAATGAGAATATATCGAAAGATATAATGAATATCTTCCAATACCCCCCCCCCCCCCTCAAGTTGGCGGTGAAATGTCTTGAATCCCCAACTTGAAAAGAAGATAATGAAACTTAGGAGAAGGTAGAGCCTTGGTTACAATGTCGGCCGGTTGCTGCTTGGTAGAGATGTGAACCGTGTGGATGAGACCCTCGTCGATAGCATCGCGAACAAGATGACAGTCTAATTCAACATGCTTCGTGCGTTCATGAAAAACCGGGTTTGCAGCAACATGGAGAGCGGACTTACTGTCGCAGTAGAGTGTCATGGGTCGTGAATGTATAATGCCAAAGGAAGCAAGCAGTTGCTTAATCCACTTAACCTCTCGGAGGGTGAAAGACATGGACCTATATTCGGCTTCGGCGGAAGACATCGAGACAGCCTTTTGCTTCTTAGTCTTCCACGATATAGGAGAGGAACCGAGAAGCGCAATGTATGCACTTAGCGAGCGTCGAGTGATAGGGCAAGCTGCCCAGTCGGAGTCGCAAAAAGCATTGACATGAAGTGAGGAGTCAGAACGAAGAAGATACCTTGGGCAGGGCACCCCTTGAGATATCGGACAACGCGAAGAGCGACATGCCAATGTTCATGAAGCGGGCAGTTTGGGACAAGACCTGAACGATGTAACAAAGTTATGGGCGTGTGAAAGAGAGATAGATTAGCCGACCAATGAGACGACGGTAACGTTCTGGATTCGGTATCGGCTCTCCCTTTGCGAGAGACAACTTGTGGTTGAGCTCGGCAGGGACCGGCGATGGTTTGCATCCGAGAAGGCCAGCCTCGACGATGATGTCAAGCGCATATTTCCGTTGAGACAAAAAATGTCTTCGGAACTGCGAGCGACTTCTATCCCAAGAAAATACTTGAGTTTGTCGAGATCCTTCATATGAAAACACCGATTAAGATAATTCTTGAAGCGTTGCAAAGTAGATATGTCGTTGCCAGCCACGACAAAATCATCAACATAAATCAAAATATGTAACACAACCGAGCCTCGTGAGTAAGAAAACAAGGAGTAATCAGCTTTACTCTGGACGAAGCCGTATGCAAGGAGAGCGGTTCGAAGTTTGGCAAACCAGCATCTAGGCGCCTGTTTAAGACCATAGAGGGACTTCCGTAGACGACAAACAGCGGAAGGATTAGAACTTTGGAAACCGGGAGGAAGTTTCATATAAACCTCCTCATGTAAATCACCGTGTAAAAATGCATTGTGAACGTCCATTTGATGAACTTCCCACTGCTTAGCTGCTGCTACTTGAAGCATAAGACGGACGGTGGTTTGTTTAGCGACAGGGGCGAATGTATCGGTATAGTCAAAGCCTTCTTTCTGGCGATTGCCAAGAGCGACTAGGCGAGACTTATGACGAGCAAGTTTTCCATTGGAGTGATACTTGAGTTTGTATACCCATTTGCTCCCAATTGCATGTTTGCCAGGTGGAAGCGTTGTGACATCCCATGTATGATTGTCCTCTAACGCTTGAATGTCATATTTCATAGAAATATTCCAAGTTTCATCTTGAACGGCCTCTTTGTACGAGGTTGGTTCAACGTGATGCGTGACGGCAGCTAGAAAGAGTTGATGGGCAGGAGAAAAACAAGCATAAAAACGAAATCAGAGATAGGATATAGTGTGTTACCTGGACCCGTCGTATGAGAAGTCTGATCAGAGTCGGTAGAAGCGAGAGAAGAGTGTATTACTTTAGAAGAGTGTGAAATAACATAGTCTTTGAGAAGAACTGAAGGTTTACGCTCACGCTGACCTCGACCAAGAATTTCTGGAAGTCCCGGAGAAGGAGGAACAGCAGACGTAGGTGAAGAGGAATCAGTCGCACGGGTCGGTGAACCAGGGGGAATAGCAGTAGGAGTAACATGTGAGGATGGTTCGACTGGTGTCGATGTATCAGCGATCAAAGGGACAGCCGGTGCTGGCGTCGATGAAGAGAAATCGTCAAAGAAGAATGAAGGAGGAGAGTGTGCGTCATTGTCTGAAGCGATCTCAGGTAGACCAGGAAATTCTTCTTCCAGGAAAATAACATCACGGCTGGTAAAGAACTCGGCCTTAGTAATATCATACACACGCCAGCCCTTCTTGCCATAAGGATAGCCAACAAATAAGCATTTCCGACTTCGATCACCAAACTTATTTTTGTCATGAGCTCTCCGATGTGCGTAACAGAGACAACCAAAGCTGCGGAGTGCGTCGTAAGACGGAGGAGTTCCATGAAGCATCTCATAAGGAGTCTTTCCATCCAGAATAGGAGTTGGAGTCTTGTTGATCAAGTGAGCTGCTGTAAGGATACTTTCGCCCCAGAAAGCAGTAGGGAGACGAGCTTGGAAAAGGCAGGCTCGGGCAACGTTAAGAAGGTGTCTATGTTTTCGTTCGACACGACCGTTTTGATGTGGTGTGTCAACGCATGAAGTTTGGTGAAGAATCCCATTCTCGCGAAAGTAAGCGGAGAGTGCCATGAACTCCATACCATTATCTGATCGAAGAATTTTGACTGGCTGGTCGAATTGGCGGATGCTCATGGCGCAGAAGTTTTGTATGAGGCCCGCTACTTCAGATTTTTCTAGCATAAGATACACCCAAACAGCACGTGAAAAAACATCAACGATCGTTAAGAAATAGGATGCACCACAAGAAGCTGGTGTTCGATAAGGACCCCAGATATCACAATGAATTAGAGCAAAAGGAGAAGTAGCTTTATTTAAACTCTCAAAAAAAAAACATCACGGGTTTGTTTAGCCCGGAAACAAACATCACAAGTAGAGATGTGTTTAGAAACATCTTTAGTATTAGCAAAAACCGGTAAACTAGATAAAACGGTAGAAGACGGATGCCCAAGTCTGCGGTGCCAGAGATCCGGAGAAGTAACCTTCATGCGAGAAGACTGGTGAACACGACCCACTGATACACCCGTAAAGTAATACACTCCATCTATTTCTTCACCTGCTCCAATCAGAGTCCTCATAAAACGGTCCTGTAAAACACAAATAGTATCAGTGAATATCGCAATTCCTTGTGTTTGTTTCAACAGCTTCGACACAGAAATCAGAGTGCAAGTAAAACCCGGAACATAGAGGACATCGAACAAGAAATAATCAGAATTGAGTTTTAGTGTTCCAGATTGAGTTCCTCGAGATTGCTCTCCATTAGGGAAAACAACCGGTGAGGAAGTAATGTCTCGTAAATCATGCAAGAGACTTAAGTCTCCTGTCATGTGGTGAGAGGCACCTGTATCGATAATCACATCAGACAGGTTAGTGTTACCCGAGAGTCGTTCATTAGAGAGCGGAAGCTTGGAGTTTTGTAAGAGGTTGAGAAGGGAAGCCAATTGGTCCGCAGAGACTTGTGTCGTGTGCTGAGCGTCAGAGGAAGCTGTGCGTGAGGAATTTACACGTCCACGTCCTCGACCAGAAGGTCCACAACCACGTCCACGAGTAGAAGCACCGGTCCGAGATTCTTTTTGTTCTAACCACCAGTCCGGATAGCCGTGAAGAAGGAAGCACTCCGAGCTGTCGTGACCCTTGCGATTGCAGTGAGAGCACGAACGGTTTGGATCTCGGTTGCGTATGTTAGCAGCAGCAACCGTGGGCAAGGATTGATCAGTACGAGCGGTGAACCCTACAGCTTCGTTCTTAACTTCCTTTGATCGCATAAGTTGTGTATGTTGTTCTTCACGAACCACTCGAGAGTAAACAGAGTTAAGAGGAGGCAGTGGTTCCTCATCAATGATTTGAGAACGTATGGAGCTAAAGCGGATTTCATCGAGACCGAATAAGAACTTATGCACCCGAGCCTCTTCTTTTTCTCTTTGAATGATCGCCGACGCATTATAGGTACATGAGCAAGGTGTGATAATAGCGTTATACTCATCCCACAGTTTTGTCAGCCGACCATAGTATTCAAGCACGGTTTGCCCGTTCTGCTTACAATTGGTGATTTCTGAAGGAATTTCTAGCAGTTCTAATCAGGATTAGCAACCCTAGTCTGAATTCCGAGCCTAGGATCTAAGGCTCATGTAATTGAATCTATCAGATCTCGAGATTACTTGGTGAATATGCAGCGGAAGTATTGCAAGTAGTCAAGATCACGAAGCGCCTCAAATGCTGCGCCTCTACTGGTATCCACACGCACACAAACTGGACTGCAGGGATGCTAGTGCCTTACAGAGATCTAATCTCCAGAGAGGTTTCTTTCTGTGTTCTGGTGGCTGTAAATTAGGTTAGGGACGAGTTTAGGTCGACCATATATCTTATATATGTCGGCTTAAACCACAACGGAATTAACCAACGATTAAACCGAATTAATCTGATTAATCCGCGAGTGCATCGATCGATGCAATATCTGCAATGATCGATGCTCCCCAGAACATTGATATCGAATGCATATCACATATGCATTTACTGGATCATTACATTAATGATCAACCTCGTCTTTAACGCCCTGTTTGCTTAGGTGTGTGACCCTGTAGGATCATAGAACACTAGCAATGAGTTCTCAACTCATTGATCATAAGTGGCTTCTAGCAAAGCGTTATGACTACCTAGTGTTATGTGATTGTCTCATCTCGACTATACGACTTTCACTTAGAGCAAGTACAATAGATTTCAGGACATTCCCAACAATTTCGTCCAGCAGGAGATGTTTACGAACACCGTTCTTGGTCGAGAACCTCAGTTGAAGAGATTCCCAAAGTTTGTGTGCATCAGGTTGATGATACACCGTAGATCGTAGCTGAGGATCAATAGAGGTATGAATCCATCCTACAATCATGGAATTTACAGCAGTCCATCGTGCAAGCTCGGGATCTTTGTCGGTTTGACAACAGAACCGTCAATAAGTCCGATTTTTTTCTTAGCTTGGAGAGAGTTCCAAAATCCGGTTGCCCATTCCGAATAGTTATCTTCACGTAAAATCACTGAAGAAATAAGGATTCCAGGATTGTAGGAAGGATGAAGATAATAAATAGAATCCGTAGGTTCCCCTGATGTGGGCGAACTCGAAGTTGTGGATTCAGACATAGTAGAGTTTGTAGTTGTTAGTTTAGAGAGTAAGAATTTGCAGAGTTTCGAGAAGAAACGGCTGCGAAAAAATAGGTTTGAGAAGAAAATTTTAGGTCGAAAAATCTTCTACTCTGATACCATGAAAGATTAGCGGAAAGTGTTGTTTATTATTGATGTTTAGAAGTGTTTATATACAAGTTTAGATCCTAAAGAGATTGGGAAATATGCCTTAAAGATAAATACAACACTTAATGAGAATATATCGAAAGATATAATGAATATCTTCCAATAAAAAACAAGGGTTTTTGCATTATTTTTATAAGCACTTAACATTATTTTTTAAGTAACGTGAACAACTTAGCATTAATTACTAAGTAATGTATTATTCAATGATGCTAACTATATTAACATCACTTAAGATAGTAATGTTAAATTTAACATTACTTAATTAACATTATTTTCTCTATTATTTAGCATCATTTACCCTATATTTTAACATCATTTTCTCTATAATTTAGTATTATTTTTCCTATATTTTAACAACATTTTCCCTATCTTTTAACATCATTTACCATATGTTTTAGCATCATTCTTTCCTATGATTTAACATCATTTTGAAAATGATACAAGTCAACAATAAAAAAAATGATGATAAAATAAACTAATTGTAATTAAAAAAAATAAAACCCAGAATAAAACATTTATAAACAATCATATATATAGTTAGTCATTACATTATTTTTATAGACAAAACAATAGCATATATACAACTAGAAATATGAGAGAAAGAAACAAGTCAAACTATAATTATGGATGCTCTTGTCTAATAGACATTGATCAAATCTAAGAATCAAAAGATAAAGCGTAAAGAAAGAGTCATCTAAGAATTTGACATTGAACATAGAATAAAAAATGTTCATATACATGTAACAACAAGGACAAGCAAAACTGCAAACGCAATGCTTCCACCATCAAACCAACCTTCTTTCAAACCATGATGAAGTAGTAACCAAAAGAATAGTAGAGTAGACAAAACATAAGTGAGTTCCTAGTTTGGAACATTAAGAAGGAACTAATAAGTAAGGGAAAACATATCTTTCTCTTTATTCCCAGTGCCAATGATGGTACAGCCGCTATGATCAAGATGATAAAAGTTAAATCCTGCCAAGCATCCCAGAGGAACATCTTTTATACAATAGAAAGTTAAAAAAAAAACGGGTTAGTTATCAACAACAATCTGACTGAGAGAACATAACTGAAGTTATCATATGACTTTACAGTTGCTTACATAAAAGCTTTTCCCCTTCTTCTTTGGATATGTGTTAGATCCAAATGTATTCTTCCTATCTATCACCTCTTTCTCATCCTCTTCGATTCCTTACTCCAGATTTGACTGAGGATGGAGTGACGAAGACAAGTCAAGGTCAAAGTAAACGCCAAAGTAAACTGTGTTTGAAATACTAACCTTTTTTACTGCCTTCCCAATTAGCAAGCCGAGTATATTGAGGTCCATGCCTACAATGAAACTACAATTATATAACTGAAACCTGATTTATAAGAATCATGTATTTTATATATATAGCAAGAGTCAAACATTGTTACATCCATTGATGAATTTGGATTCCATCTATCAAGTCTTTCACACAAATGACTTAAAATAAGAATATGCATCTTACCTTAAATCCAAATCAATTTCAAGTCTGTGAAGGTAATAGTCTTTCTCGCAATGTGCATTTGAGCTTAAGTCAACAAAGGAACAGTTTTTACAAGTTAACAGAGCTCCAACTGGATAGCAGAGTATATTTTCAATTGAAGAGAGAAGAGAGAGATATGGACTCACAAGCAGGCTGGTAATGAGGGAGGTGTTGGAGACTCAATGATGTTGAGACTTGAGATGGACCCCGGTGAAACTCTGATACCCACATTTTTCAGTGTCCAAGAAATTGATCGTTCTCCAGAGTTTCTTCTAATGTCTAATCAAGCATGTCCTTGCAGGCCAGCAGAAAATGCAGACCTTCAGGATTGAAATTGAAGTGGAACAATTAGGAATAGCAACAAAAAATAAAACGGGGAACACAAGATAGCTATCATAGCTTAATATGATGCATCAATACAAACGCTGTAAGCACAAAGAAAGTTGGAAATTTGCTTCAATAAACTACGGATAAACCCATAATCATAAATACCCAAAAAAGGCGAGTGTCCAAGCTAAGTCTGATCCAATAACACAACGCAAACATATTTTTATCTCTGATCATTATACACTATGATACTTCTTACCTTGAGCTAACTCATTGGCTTCACGGACCGCATCATCAATTCTTTTCAAGTACCTGATGATCCATAAGAAACCAGACTCATTATCTGAAACCAGTCAATAAAATTCCCCAAACACAAACAAGCAATGAAACTAAGACACACAACGAAAGTGATAATAAAACTTTAGGGTAGATAATCAGAGATAGGTTTAACAATCTATACTAGATTTTGACCGGGCTAAGCACGGAATATTAGTTAGATGATTTTTTATTTTTGTTTCGAAATTGTTTTTTAACATGTGGTTTATTTGACATGTGATTTCGAAAATGAATAGCACAATCACGCACTATATATTTTGACATGCGTTGAACACATTGAACTATTATTCCGGGTCAAAATTACAAACCGTATAATTTTTCACTATATATTTTGACCCGGAATATTAGTTAGATGATTTTTTTTTGTCTTTGATCTGTGTTTTATGTGACCGATGATCTCGAAATATGTTGTATAATTTCGACTATCTACCTAAATAACCAAAAGCTATATCGAAGTGAGGAAAAGAAAGAAAAAAATTTATGCAGAACAAAAAATATTGAATAACATTTCAGGTTTTAAGGATGTTTTGTTCTCTCTCTTACATGAGATAGTTTGTTCGGCGACTGGTCGAATATCTATGTATGTATCTATCTTGATGTCTTTGGGTGTGTTTTATCTTTATGTATTTGGGTGTTTTATATCAATAATGTGCTCTCTCTAGATCTAAAGCTAAAGAGATGTGAGTGATATGAAAGTGTGTGATATGAAAGTGTGTTATATTTATGTATTTGGGTGTTTTGTATCAATACTATCTATCTCGTTATATATCTAAAAGTTAACTCCAGATTCATGAGAGATTATTAGTTTTTAGGACTCCGAACTTACATAATATTAAAAAATGTTTCTGGGTGTTTTGTATACATCATACATGTCTTGATAATTTTGCTCTCTCTCTAGACACTGTTATGCTCTTTTAGTTTGTTGAGTTCTAAATTTTTAATATCATATGACGAATTCTGGATTCTTACCTTAATTAAAACCTATTGATAATAAATACGATTTGATATCAAAAAGACCAAAGGATCCAATGATAGATGACGTCTCTGAGCTGCCTCCAATACTCTTTCCCACCAGACCAGTGCGTCATCCTTGAGATAGAAGGTTGCTATTTCCACACGAAACTTCATCGGAAACTTAGAAGTATTCAAATTCTTCTCCAGCTTCCTTCTCCAGTTGTCTGCTGCAATGGCATTGACCCCACCAACGAAATGATCCATTTGCATCACCCTCAGATACTTCAACATGCTCCAATAGGACAACCCTTAAACCGCTCCAGGCGCCTGCGGTGGTGGTGGGTACTGATTCACTGGTGGTGGCTGAACAAATCCAAATCCCATGGGAGAGACTCCTGCTCCTCCCGGGGCATTCACAGCTCCTCCTAGGGCATTCAAACTCCGCTTGGGGCATTCAAAACTCCTCCTGGGGCTCCAGGCGCCACATTAACATTCTTCGGTATCACTACGGGAGCTCCTGCTCCTAAAACTGCGGCATTAGCGGCTTGCGCATCCCGTAGGGCGAGCAGCTCTTGTAGAAGAGCGGCATCCACGACAACTTGGCCGGCCCCCAACACTGCTTCTGCTTTGTTAACGACAACTGATTCTTGGGCTCCAAGCACACTAGTAGCACTGTCTGTCGAAATCGCTGGCGACGGTGCGTCAAGGTCACAACGAGCTGGTGCGGCTATTCTCTTAGGCGGCATCCTGTTGCAAAAGAAGGACGAATGAGTCAGTTGATGGTTGAATACTGAACTTACTTCCGGAGTGTATATAAGGAGGATACAGGAGTGGTGCTCCTAGTATCTAACTTTTAAAAATTCCCATTACGAAAGGAGTTGAAAACACTTTGAAAACAGCTTGAAATCCGAATATAAATGCATTAACCTACCCTACCTAGCTAGGACAACACTGGCTAGGTCTAACCCGGCTCTGATACCAAATTGTAACACCGGTCCCATCAGATCCAAGTCAACGACTCTTTGACTCCACGAGTCATAGTCCACAAACCGCGAATCAAGCCATAAATCGGAACCAACACTTAAATAATTGAAAAGGTTCTACTTTATTGAAATAGAAAACCGAGTCTTACATGAAAACATAACCAAATGAAATAGCTTAAACGTGAAACGGAATAAAACGCATAAGTCTTAATGAAACAACGAACGAAAAAGATAAGAAAGAAATCCCACTTCCCAAAACGTAGCACGACACCGTCCGTCTACCCCTGCAACGTTCCAAGGTTACCTGCAAAACAAACAACGAAGGAGGCCTGAGTAATTGGTTCTACACTAATACCCAGTGAGGGCGGATTCCAGGAATACCGCTATCTCTACTTTTAACTAGTACAACATCAATAACGAGTCCAAGGTTAATAACACCTTGCACCCAACGCCCGAAGGCACAAGTAATATAATGTCCAGACCGTACCGCAGGCACCACGTACCCCGTACTCTGGACTCCTACCGCTCGAAAAGCAAACAAAACAGCCCCCGGAGCCTGCCAATGGCCCCGATGCTCACCAACAACACATGGGGGCTCGCCAAAACCCCTTCCGACGATACAAGGGATGCGTACCCAACCTCGTTATACGCTTGCTGCCACCCAACACCCTTTCGGGTGACCTAAAAAATTCTAACAAGCATAGCCTTCACACACAAGCAACGTTTTCGGTTCAAATGATAACCTATTGTCTAGGTGCCATTTATGGTTAAATGACAACCTATATTCTAGGTGCTTTTCAATCACATCAACGCAAATCATCCGCTAGAACTACACTATCTAGGAAGGACACTATTAAGGGGGGTGTATTGAACTAAACATTTGGAGTGATTTGGAGGTTTTCTTAAAATTCACTGTTATTCAACTAAGGATTTTAAAATGTCTTCTCAAATCCAGTGTTATTGAACATGAGATTTATGTAAAATCACTCAAAACCACTTAAAATCCTCTGTTATTCAAACAACAATTTGTTAAAATCATATCAAATCTACTGTTATTGAATTTTTTTTCAGTATTGAGATTTTAACGACTGCAGGGGATTTTAGAAGATTTTAGATGACTTTCTTAGTTAAAAATAAAAAGATCCAAATCTCATGGTTTTAAGTGGTATTGTAGGGTGTTTTAATATAAAATCATAACAACTTCCTTAAAATCACCAAAGACCATCAAAATCATCTAAAATCTTTATTAAACTCAAATCACTCCAAATGTTTAGTTCAATACACCCCCCTAAATGAGGATTCAAGTCCCAACATTGCAATAGAATAGAGAAAGAGATCATGTCGGTCCTCACCTTAGTCTAGATCTGAAGAATGATAGTAGATTTGGTGAAACCGGCTATAGATCTGGAGATTCTGCACATAGATCTAGGGTGGTTTTAGACGACAAATCTAGAGAAAGAGAACGGATCTAGGGTTTCGGGCAACAGATCTGAACAAAAGAGAAAGATACAGTTCAGATCTACAACTTCTATCAATCAGAAGCATAGATCTGGAGCAGATCTGGGCAAGAGAGATATGGAATGAGAGATACAGTTCAGATCTATAACTTCTACGGATCAGATCTGATCTAAAAGCATAGATCTGAAGCAGATCTGGGGTTTAGAAGGAGAAAACGTAGTAGATCTGAGATCTGGAGATTCTCACCTTAAGAACGCGAAGAATGAAGGGTCTGCACTCAAAAGAATCGAGAATACGACAACTCGGGGTACAAGATCGGAAGCGCGGGCGAAAGGAGATCTCCGACAACTTTTCCGGCGAGTTCGGACGGCGGCGGTGGCTGTCCAGGCGGTGGAGGCCGGCGGTCTCCAGCGGTGGTCGTCCGGCGGCTGATAGGCGGCAGGCGGTGGCTGGCCGGCGGTCGTCGGCGGCTCTGAGCTGGTCGTCGGTCATCGGCTGGCTCGGGACATAGGCAGAGCTTCGTTGTCTCGAACTTTGTGAAGGGTCTGCACTCAAAAGAATCGAGAATATGACGACTCGGGGTACAACGACTCGGGGTACGGGATCGGAAGCGCGGGCGAAAGGAGATCTCCGGCAACTTTTCCGGCGAGTTCGGACGGCGGCGGTGGCTGTCCAGGCGGTGGAGGCCGGCGGTCTCCAGCGGTGGTCGTCCGGCGGCTGATAGGCGGCAGGCGGTGGCTGGCCGGCGGTCGTCGGCGGCTCTGAGCTGGTCGTCGGTCGTCGGCTAGCTCGGGACATAGGCAGAGCTTCGTTGTCTCGAACTTTGTGCCAAATGAGAGGGGCTGCTCCTCCTTTTATAGGGAATGGGGTTAGGGTTTTCCTTTTCCTCGGGTTGGGCCTTGGGCCTTTGGCCCATTTCTCCTTTTCCTTTGGGCTCAAGCAAAGGCATTTGGCCCTTTTCTCCTTTACCCTTGGGCCCAAGTAATGGGCCAGAAATTAGGCCATTACATAAGTTAATGTAAAACTCTTTAACTACTCACATGTAAAACGTATTTTCCATTAGTCGTCCATCTCATATTTGTTTTAACAGTAAAACTGCTTATTGATATGTTGTTTTCTGAAAACCTAGAATCGGGAAACTTTGCTCTCGACCAAATCCATAACTTTGCCACCTATCAATAGGAGATTTGAGGTCAAAAAGACCAAAGGTTGCAATGACGGCGAAGCTTTATATTCTATCAATTGGTCCGATACTGCTTTTGCGTGGTTTAACTAAAAATTCACCTTAGTGGGAAAATTTACAGCTGAATGCAGGTGATTATCACCTTTTTAACGGTTTTCTTTTATATTTAATGTTTTTATCATCTCAAGCATCTTTTTAAACTCTTTTACTAATTCATTTTTTGGTTTGCCAATTTGTAATCATGCAATTTTAAATACAATACAGTAAAAATATAATAGAAACTTCAGTTACACAAAAAACATATTTTAAAAATATTAAAAACAAACATGCTGCGTAGCGAAAGTGTCTCTTCATGTCTTGACACAAATTTTTTTGTGTTACTAGAACATAAGAATTTTAATAATGTGATTCATAGCTTAAGTGATTGGATTTATGACTGGTCCGACTAGACTTTTGGTTATTTGCACTACAAAAAAATTGTGAAATCTCTACAAACTAACCACGAAATTTTCGTAACTATGTAAAACTAGCCACATATAGCATGAAATAGCCACAAAATTAAAAAAAAAAAAAATTTGTAGCTATTCATGGTAAAATAGCCACGAAATACACTTCATTGCTATATTAACCACGAATAGCAACAAATTGTTCGTGGAATGATTTATCTACGACCAGCCACAAAAAATTTGTGGCAAACTATCCACGAACAATTTCATGGCTATTTGTGGAAAATATAGCCACGAATAACAACAAATATTCCGTGGAAACTATTAGCCACAAATAGCCACGAAATTAATGTGGCTATCTAGCTATAAAATTAATTTGTGGCTATTTGTTGATATAGCCACAAATAATATTGTGGCTACGATAAACTCTATACCCTAAACAATAATCATACTATAAAATATAAAATTAATTATAAAAAGAATTATTATTTCTGAATCAAAAATTTACAAACCTTAATTTAAAACCTTATCCTCCAAACCTTATACCCTAAAACATAATCATACTATAAACCTTACTCTTAATAACTATTAAATCAAAATGTAAACATTAATTACAAAAGAATTATTATTTCCAAATCTAAAATTTCCAAAACTTAATTTAAAATATTACCCTCCATACCCTATATCCTAAACCATAATAATATTATAAACCTTACTCTTAATAACTATTAAATCAAAATATAAAAATTAATTATAAAAGAATTATTATTTCCAAATCTAAAATTTGCAAAGCTTACCTTACCCTCAAAACCCTATACTTATAATCATACTATAAACCTTTTTTATAATCTACTAATATTTTAATATTAATAATAAATTAAGTTTTAAACAATAATTTAATTATTATATAAGCTTAATTTCTTGTAAAATGATTTTGTCAAATGGTTTTGAAAATAGCTTAATTTCTAATGGTTGTTAGAGAAAGACAAGGATTGTGATCTCCTTTAATATCAATCCTTGATTGAAGTTAGATCTAATTTACATAAATCAATCCTCCTTGACCTAATCTCTTCAGCATCCATCAACACAGGCCTCCGTATTCATCGCCGTATTCATTTTTTTTCCCTCTTCAATTCAACTCAACCCAACCCATCTCCTCTCCTCATCTCGTCTTCTCCCCTTAGCGATTTTCTCATCTTGTCTTCTCTCCTCTCCTTATCTTGTCTTTGTCTTGTTTGCTAATTGTTGTTATTTGAATCCAGCTTGTTTGAGAGAAAAGAAAAATAGTTGATGGTGGAAATAGGAGAGAAGACGGATCGATACCGATTCAGAACGAAGCTACCGATCTCGTAGCCGGATGAAGCTGAAGAGGAATTGCGAGATGAAGAGGAAGACCCAGCGACCGATCTTGTCGCTGGACGAAGACAGAGACCACTCCGGAGGACGAAGACGAAGCGGTGGTCGACGGTGGCAAGAAGACGAAGACGAAGGTGGCAGATAGAAGACGGAGTGGTGAGATGACGGTGTGGTCTTCTTTCACGACATGCTCTGGTTCCGGGTGTTTTCCAGTGGTCTTCTAGCGTTAGAAGAAGTCGTGTCCGTCCCGGACATCTGCAACATCCTCCCTCGCTTTTTTGAAAATATAGGATAAACTGAAGGAAAAGACTTACGCGACGGAGCTGACGGAGGTGTCGACGGAGCTGACGGCGGTGGTCGACACTTTATGTGTTTGTTTGTATTTTTGTTTTTAAATTTATATGTATATTTATTTGTTAATAAATAAGAAATAAGAAATAACAAATATCTGTTTAATTCATTTTTTAAATCATAAACCATTTATATATTTAATTTTAATCATTAGACCCTAAAATTTAGTAAATAATAAATTAGTTTTAGTTTATTTTTTTAATTGTATAATATTTAAAAAAAAATAATACAATAACCACGAATAGCCATAAATTATTTTGTGGCTATTTGGAAACTATTGCCACATATTTATTTGTAGCTATTCGTGGAAATATAACCACAAACATATTCATGACTATTCATGGCAAATCCGTTGAAGCATTGCCACAAATTACCACAATTTTGAGATATACACGAGCCCATAGCCACAAAATATATATGTGGCTGTGGTCACTATAGCCATGAATTTTGGTTCATAGCTACGAAAAAACTGTGGCTATGAGATAGTTTTCTTGTAGTGTTGGTTTGTATTTTTGGTTTTCCGGGTTGAATAAAACAGATCCTTTCATAATCATACTATAATTTGGCTATGTTCGGGATTTTAGGGCCTTAAGTTTTTCGGATTTAAAAAATAAGTCTCATTGAGAATCAAATTATATTTTGTTTTGGATTCAAAAAAAAAAACTAACTAAGATTACAGATTTTTAAATAAATTTTGAGTGGTTGAGTTACATTTTTACATAATTTGGTTTGGTTCAGTTCGAGATTGGGCTAATTTAATATATAAATTTCGATTCAGTTTTTTTTTTTGTATTTTGGTTTCGGTTTGGAACATTCGACACAAGAATTTTTTTTGGGTTTAGATAATATATCCCATTCATGATCAAAATATAATATTGTTCAATATGGTTCATATATTTTTGGGTTTCAAGGTTTTAGGATTCTAAAAAATAAGTCTCATTTAGAATCAAGTTATATTTTGTTTTGGATTTTATAATTCATATTAAAGTTTTTAAATATATATATATATATATATATATATATTAAACTTATAATTATAATGTTAATTTTAAATGAATTATTGCCAAGTTCAGTTCAGTTCGAGATCGATTAATTTAGTACATAAACTTTTATTCTATTTGCATTATTTTATAATTTATTAGCTAGATTGAGAATTTTGGTTATAATTCGAGAGTTTTGGCTCAATTCATGAATTTTCCTAGTCTTTATTAAATTTTTTTTGAACGCTGATATAGATTACGAGAACTATTACAAGGATAATTTTACAGATAATACCTTCGTTCCATGGGAATCCACCATGACCAGGATGAACGGCTCCACCTCCTACTGAAAATTTACTTAAAAGCTTGTCTGCACTAATATGTAGAAACTGCACCTTCAGGGATTCGAATCTGGGACCTCATGGTGTAGAAGCATTAATGAACCCTTGGTCAACCACTGGACCAAGGGGGCTTCCACAGTCCTTATTACATTTATGCCATGTTATATCGTTTTGAAAGAAAAAATTGAGACATGCAACAATGACAGTAACTAAAACTCTCAACTAGTTAGGGTAACAAAAACTGAAAATAAATAAATAAATAAAAGAACAAATATGAGATAAGACGCATTGTTATATACTGGAAGTATAAATGACACTATAATATACACTACAAAAAAAACTGTCGAATAGCTAAGGATTCAGTCGTAGCTACGATCCGTTTCCGCGTCTATGAACTCATGGATATTTTCATTTCGTAGTTACCGCAGCTACATATCTACGGAATAGCTACAACAAAATCCATAGCTTATAGCTACGAATAGCCATAACATATATTTGTGGCTATTATAGCTACGACATTGGTTCATAGCTTTAGCTACGAATATTTACGCTTTCTGTCGTAGTTATTTTTGTACCATTTTAGAAAGTAAGAAAAAATAAAAAGGAATTATTTCATTTAACTTATTATTTATAATAAAATATAATTATAATAAATAATTAATAATTAATCTTAAAATATAAAAAATACAAAATCACAAAAAAAATTGCAAAAGAGGAAGACGCCGGCTCTGGTGACACCGACATATAACTCCGGCGGCCACCTCTGTTTTCAATTGTGGAGGCTCTAATGATGAGGCCGCAGTCACCACCACGGTCGTCGTCTTCTCTCTCACCTTCGTCTTTGTCTAAAATTCACAACGGCCTCTACGACCACCACTGTATCCTCTCTCTTAGCTTCGCCAGAGAAGAGATTGGTTTGCCTCTTACTCCATTGGTTTCTCTGCTTCATCTTTGTCTTATGGTCTGCTTCATATTCATCTTCCTTTTGTAAACACGGTGGTGGCTAGGAAATGAATCTACAAAAATGTCTGATCTTTGATGAGTGAAGGTAACGTGACCCTATGAGGTTTGGAGTTAACGTGAAAGGTGTGATCATTGATGAGTGAAGGGTCAAGCAAAAAAAAATGAAGAAGAAGAAGTCGAATACAGCTACTTGAGTAAATAGACTTTTTTGTCACTTAAGAGAAGAGATCAATTAGGTTAAGAAGATCAATGGTCATGATTTGGTATGAGATAAATCTAACAGTTAAAACTATGATCCGCGTGTCTGCTAAATAATAATATGAACTGTTAATATGTTTTAATTAAAGTTCTTATTTGTGGTCTGCGTGGTACACCAATTAGGCAGTGAAATGTTTTAGGTAAATTTAGTAAATAATAATTACAAAATTATTTAAAAATAAAATAAATGGTAAAAACAAAAGTTTAAAATATTAAATTAAAAATGTAATATATAATTTTTTTAATTTTTTTAAAGTTTATATATTAAAAATATATTAAAATGAATATATATATATATATATATATATATATTAAAATGATTAAATTTGATTTTAATTCTTGTTTACATTTTTAAAAATACTAAAATTTATTTGTGGGTATATATAATAACGAAATTGTTTTTTTTAATTTTTAATTTATTATCAGTATTAAAATATTAGTAGATTTCAAGAAATTTCATTAGACTTTTAATTTATTATTGTTTTAAAATAATTTTAAATAATTTTATGTAACATATATATTTAAATGTTTTAAATATTAGTTTCATATATATATAATTAATTTTATATTTTTATTTTATATTATATAACTAAGAGTAAAGTTTAGAGTATGATTATGTTTTAGGATATATGGTTTGACGGATTGTGTTTAGGTTATAATTTAATGCTTGAAAATAATTTATTTAGAAAATATTTTTGTTTTATAATATTAGATCTTAGTTTTTGATATGTTATATCATTGAAATTTTATTAGTTATAGTTTTAGAGTTTGTTTGGGGTTTAGAATTTTGAACAGTCATGGATAAATCATTAGCTATACGTAGCTATCTCTTAAAGTCATGTATAACTATAAATAAAATCGTAGCTATATCATATATATTTAATAGATATAGCTATTGATAGCCATGAAAATATGTTGTGGCTTTATTTCACGTTTTGTGTTGTAGCTATTCGTGGCTATATGTTTCCACATATATGTCATAGTTATCCTAGCTATTTTGCTACGAACAACAACACATTTATTTCGTATATATATATATATATATATAGCTACGGATAGCTATGGATTTTGTTGTTTTCCAATTGTAACTAGTTTATCACTATTCGTAACTTGAAAAAAAGTACAAAAAATTTGTAGCTAGGCTGTAGTTATTGGCAGTTTTTTGTAGTGATACAAGAATAAAAAATTATAATAAGGGTTCTCATTGCACCAAAATAGAGGAAACAAATGTGGGAAATTATCCAATTTCATTTTGTGCTGATGTCTGCATAGTATAAACGAACTACATAGTAGTCTGAATAAAAATAATACTATAGGTGATGAAAATATGATCTATTTATGATACATAGATATGGAGATTATATAAGAGAAGCTGCATTTGAATGAATAGTGAAAAAATATTTATTAATTGGTCTAATCAATTTTTAGAAAATGTTAATGAATAAGAAAATATAGATAAAACAAATTCAAGAAGAACAGTAAAAGAATAAATCCGGGTGAGTTACATTTGGTCTGTATAATCAAGATATAAATATGACATAATATAAATGATATGATTTTTAAAAACTAAAGTATATATATATATATATATATATATATATATATATATATATATATATATATATATATATATATATATTGCAAATTTCGAAAGAAAAAATAACATTATTTTATTTTGAAAGATAACAGTTATAAAAAATTAGACTATAATAAAAGTAAAGATGATAAAAAAAAATAAAGCATGTACTTGATGGTATTATTAAAACACATATTTACTTTATTTATGATTTGATTTTATCTATTTTAGATAGTTACGTTCAAAAGTTAAATTAATACTATATTAGAAATAATTATTTTTATTGATTTTACTTTATTAAAACATGACAACAAACTAATAATTAAAAATAGAAGATAGAAAAGATCAGTTTTATCTTAATAAGTGTATTATATCAAAAAATAAAATTTTCATAAAAGCAGTATGCCAAGTTAGCGCTGGAATTAACCTAGCTAGTATTAATAATGTAATATACATAAAATTAAACTGAAATCTACCAGATATGTAATAATGCAATAGAGGATTGTTAAAAACTAATCGATATCACATACCCGTTTTTTTAATGTTATCCCATACCTGTTCTTTACATGAACAAAACCGTAATGAATCAAAAAATTTGGTTAGTTTAGTAAAAAATAGTTTTAATGTGAATAGATCTTTGGTCATTATTTAGAAAATTAAATAAGGTATCTAATTTTTTAAATAATAATTTCTTTAAAATTTTATTTGTGTTTTTTGGTAAGTTAATTTTTTTTAAAATTTAGATATTTGTGAAATGTTAATTCTCAGTCATTCACATTACTCAATAATATAATATAATTATAGGTTAAGTAATAATAAAATTTATAATATCTCTTAAAAGTCTAATGATAATTAATTAGTGTGGTTTGAAAAAAATATGCTCAAACCATTGTTATTAGGATAATTTTAAGCATTGGTTTTTGTAATAACTCTAGTGGTGTTCTTTATTTGTTGATTTTAAATTTCATTATATAGATTTTAGAATTTTCAAGATTTAAAATTTGATATTATTTTATAATTTTATGTGTTGGATTCTAAAATCTCTAGAATATACCTAGATTTGTTTTAGTAATTTACTCATGAAATACATTAGAATTCATTTCAAAAGACTATATAAGTATATTTAAAATCATTTTGTATTAAATAACATTATACTTTTATGGAGTATTTGAAATTTAAAATGCATAACATCTGATTTTAAAATCTAAGATGAATGATTTATAAATATAAAATCCTATGACATTATATTTTTAAATATAATTTAGAATTATTTATTGAATAATGTTAGATTATGGATGAATTTAAACTCTTTTAAAATCCATCGTTGAATAACAACGGAATTTTAGAAGATTTCTTACATAAATACTAAGTAAGACTACAAAAGTACCAATAATTCCAAATTAGTATTTGGTTGAATAGGTTGGGTAATTTAGCGTCATGGATTGAACCTTTTTATTTTTGAATAAAATAAATAAATAAAGACACATTAAATTTATGAAAATACGAGCCACTAATATTTATTTTATGAAATGTAAATATTATTTACAATAATACAGTTACATAATCTTACATGTTAGTCTCATGATAAAAAAATAAAAACATAGAAGCAACAAAATCAGTGAGACAACAACCGCAATCTCCTGATTTCGGTGAAGCAGGCCTTGAATTGAATGTTGCAAGTGGTTTGCCTTCCGACATGCTGTGGTTATAAATATGTAACCATTCAACATAAAACAGTTTTCAATTATTAAAATAATATTAAAATTAAATCTTAAACGACAGCGGTCCATTTTGTTAAAGAAAATTTGAAAATGTAGTGAACAGTCAAAACAAATCTGTTATGGAGTGTAATGAGCGGTTAACTATTTTTTTATTAATGAGTGCTTCATTTTTTTTAATTTTCTTTAACTAGTTTTTTTATTTGTGAAGTATATATATATATATATATATATATATATATATATATATATATATATAAATGGAAACAAATGGTTTACACTAGTATACATTAACGATAGAATTATTAACCAAATCTAACCAAACCAATTTTTTTTATTTAGTTCGGTTGAACCGATTGACAAAATTTTCAATTAATTTGGTTAACAGTTTAATTTGGTTTGATTAAATCGATCATTTAACCAAAAGTTTTTATAATCCCATTTAAACCGATTTTAACCAAAATACATTAAAATTTTAAAACCAAACTAAACCAAATTGTATTTAACCAAAATTACATTAATAAGTTTTTGGTTTTATTTATGAACGAATCAAATTAAACGAATTTATCCAAAATAAATCAAAATTAATCATTCAACAAAAACTGAGAAGTTTAGTTTACTTCAGCAAAATATAAAATAGTTAAAATAATCAAAATTTGAACTGAATTTAACCAACATCAATTTAAATTTTCATTAAATTAATTTTAATATTTTATTTAAATATTTACTTTAATATGTATCCCGCACCGCTTTGTTAATTTTACCATTCAGAATATGTATTTTATACCGCATACAGTTTTTTTTCACCATTCAAACTTTTTTACGTACCGCTTATTCCGCAGTAACCGCACTTGTCCCGCATAATGCGTTTCTTCTGTATAAACCGCATTTGAACCATACCGCTCTTTTATTCCGCTTATTACGTACCGCCTGATCCGCTGTCACCATTCGGAGCCTAAGAAATTAGAATGAAAAAAGAATACAAGCTGATAATCTTATTATACAAATAAAACAATAAAATATTGATATATTAATAGAGTAAAAAATGATGAATTTTGATATTTTTTTATTTTTTTCATTATAAGAAAAAACGTTTTTGCGATTACTCCTTTTGTCGTAGAATAGTTGTTAAACGAAGTTTACGACTAAATATGGTAGTTGTAAATCCATAGTCGCTAAATTGCATAGTTGTAAAAATAGTCGACAAGTTATGACAACATTTACGACTAACAACAGTAGTCGTATCTTAGACGTAGCGTAATCGAAATATATGGGGATTAACTTCCCACTACACGACGACAATTGTACGACTAAAAAGCGTGTCCAGATGTAGTCGGAGAAATGTAGTCATCAAATAGTCGACGACAATATGTGACTGTATAATATAGTCACCAAGTAGTCGTAACAATTGGACACTTTGTAGTGATTGTGTAACGACCATATTAACGGCTATCCAGAGACGAACCGGAACATTCATATACAATTATGGTACTAATTCAGTCACTACTTGTCGACTATTATCTGACTGTTTAATATAGTCACAACGTAGCCATAATATAAGGTGACTATTTGGCGACTGTTTGTGGACTAAGTTACCGATGATCTAACTACTAACATGAACTTCAAGATATGATTATGGTAAATATTTTGCTATTAATTAGTGACTATTGTATGTCTAATTTAACGACTATGCAGCGTCTAATCGGAACATCCGGATTCGATTATGGTAATGACTGTGTCACTATTTGCTGACTACTGTCTAACTTTCTTACATAGTCATAACTTAGTCATAATATAAGGTGACTATTTGGCGAGGATTTTATGACTAATTAACGATCATTCAATGACTATTTGGAAAATCAAAATATGCTGATGGTAAATATTTTGCGACTACTTTGTGTGTGTGCGAATAACTGACGATTGTTTGTTGACTTTTCTTTGTAAATATAAGAATTTGGATTAATTCAATTGACGATTTGGTAATTGGTGATATCGTTATTTGAATGGTACAAGATATGTAAAAGACATTTTCTTCAAAATAACATTGATAACTTATAATATTTATGTGTAGCATATAGACACCAACAATCTACATACACAAACTCCATCATTAAGGAGTTGCCAAATCATACCCCAAAAATTAACAAATGTAAGAGATAGTGATAAGTAACCTATGAAGCATATGGTGTTATATTTTTATGTTGAGCTTCCTTCAATTGCTCTCGGTGGGCCACAAAAGCTGAAAAGTGTTTGGGCTTCTTGCACTTGCCCATTAATTAATTTTCCGACTCCATAAAGATTTACCCGTCCATCCTTCTCACCGGCTTGTGATAATTAAAGACAATAAGACAAAAAAAAATTAAGTAAAGAACATGAAATGGCTTTATAAACATGTATTGTTAAAAATGTTACTTTCACTGAGCAAAGATGTAGTTATATTCATATGTTGCGATCTCCCGAGGTCGCAGTCCTTTGCAGTGCTTCTGCAGTTCTTTGAAGTGCTGACCATATTTTTCATCTGCCGTTGACAGAGATCCCCGAAAAAATGTTTAACAGGAAAGTTATGGAAGGTTTGGTCGTGTCACAAATGATACAAACACTATCTTGTAAACGCTCAGACAATCGAACTTAACAAAACACAAAGAGTAGTTAAACAGAGACATCAAACTTAATTGCTTGCTAACTATAAGATTAACATCCTAACCATCAGACTCTAACTCATCAAACACTCACTAAAAAAAACCCAACTAATCCAGGATGTGGAGACCATATTATAGCCGAAAGAGGAACATAGTAGTTGTTTACAACCTGTAGACCAAAATTAATTGTTCCAAGACAAGAAAATCATAAGCATACCAATAATCAGACTCAGAAGCAATCCATTTAATAAGCAAAGCAAAGCATAAACAAACTAGACGGTTTAACACACACCCAAACGTCATATATTACCTTTAGATGTAGGCTTCCTCATGGAGAGTTTCGTTATTGAGAGATCTAGAGAATATTTTGAGAGGTTCGATAGGGTTTCTGCCAAAGTTAGCAATAAATTGAGAGCCTTGACTAAGAGATTCAAATAAGAGATGTCATTTTCAGATCCAGTGGACATAGAAGAGGATTTGGAGCGAGATGATTCAAAGGAGATTTCTGAAAATAGGAAGAAGGTAGTAAAATCAGGGTTTGTCATAATTGAGGAATTCTCGACACTTTGTTAAAAATTATTGGGTTTAGGCGGGTAATTAAATATTTTGGGCTATAAAATTAGGTTTTCGTTTCTCGGTTTTTCCGCAATTTTTTGAATTTTTGCCCACTTGTAGGCGTAACTTATTCATCATATATTTCTTTTTATTGTCTCCATTTTAAAATTTATAGTTAGACGTTATACTTATCTTTTTTTGTCGGGATATAATATACTTATCTTTTATAAAAGTTTTGGATATAATTCTCGAATTATAAAATTTTAAATCACAAACAAATTAAAAGAGTTTTGGGGGTTTTGAAACTCTAAAATTTAAAATATTACACCAAAAATTTTAAAAACAGTTTTGGGACTTGAATGTTAAAGCAAAGATGAAACTTTAGTTTTTGAGGTCTTATGGTTTCTTGTGGTTTCGTTTGGAGATATATATAAAACATGTCATTTTGGTAATGTCCCTATATATCGTGTGTATTGCACCTAGTGTATCTTTTTATTTTTTTCTTGCAATTTTGTACCTTTCAAAAACTGCTTGCAATTTTGTATCTTTTTGCTTTAATTTCTATGTTAAAAGACGAAAATACCCCTATCCATCTAATCCATCCCTTTTATATTTTGTTTTTTTTCTTTTCGTTCTCTTCCCCTTATTCACTTTCTTACTCATCTTTCTTTTTACCCTTCATTTTTTTTACGGTGGATCGCATTGCGGCGGTGAGATTTCCGGCAATATAAACCACTGAAATGGAGATATAATTGGTCGATTTACCGAAATTCAAAAAAAAAAAATTTAGTTAATACAGAAGTTTCGAGTTGATAGTTTAGACTAGTTGTCCACAATATCCATCCACTTGGATACTACCACGATCATATTACATGCAAGATGCTTACCATGAGTAGGAAGTGGTCAAGGGATTTTTCTGGATGGATAGTGGGCGCAACAAACCTTGTGTCCACGGTTTCACAATCATACTAGATGGGTCTGATGGACAGAAGGTGACTAAGAGTTTACATGATCGTGAAATGTACCTGGTAAACACAATTTTAAAAGCTCAGATGGACGATGTCGATTATTCATGGACACCACCACAATTATATCACATAATAAACGCTTCTGATGGACAATAAGTGGTCAAGAGTTCACATTATGATTTCTAGCCACACAAATAAAAATCACATGTTAAATGCTTTCTATGGATATGGCGGACAATATTGACTATTCGTAGACACTACTACGATCTCTTCACATACTAGACTAGTCTCATGGACAGAAGGTGACCAAGAGTTTACATGATCGTGAAACATACCTGGTAAACACAATTTTGAAAGCTCGGGTGGACGATGACGATTATTCGTGCACACTACCACGATTATATCATATAATAAATGCTTCTGATGGACAATAGGTGGTCAACAGTTCACATTATTGTGATCCGTGTACACAAAAGTATGTTGGTTCCACTATCCATTCAAAAAGCAACATTTTATGGGTACTGTTCATTCGCGGGTACTGTTCATGAGTGAGATTTAAAAAATATATATATATATATATAGAATTCATAGTGTGAGATCTGACATCAGTCAATAGAGTTACTTTTGACAATGAGGGTTTTTCGTTTTTTTAACACTGAAATTGAACAAAAAATATACAAATTCGCAACATGATTTTGAAAAATACAGCTTTGCTATTACTGTATGAAAAATATGCACTGTGTGCAATTAACTCCCATATATCCCATACGATATAGGAATATCCTTGGATATTCTCTAATTACTGTAACATGAAAATATATAATTCTACACAATCTATTAAATATAGCATTTATAAATTACCTTAATCAAATATATATAGCGAAATAAAGTGGTTGGTGTGCAATATTATGATGGTATGAAAAAAAAATTCTGATTTTGTGAAATTTTCTACATACCTAATTTATTGTTTACGTGTATATGTACTATCATGCTAAGGAAATTTGATAATATCGGTTGTGATGAATATTTAATATTCTTCTAGTCTTCTCGTCTTTCGTTTAGGGTTGAGGTTTAATATTTAGGGTTTTGAGTTTAATGTTTGAGTTTAGAGTTTAGGATATAGGGTTTAATATTTATTGTTTAGGACATCTCCAACCAAACACCTCATTTTGAGGGGAGAAAATACTAAAAATTAGGATTTGAGGGTTGGTTGGAGATGCCTCAAAACCTCATTTTGAAGGTTTTGCTCGCTCCAAAAGAAACCTCAAAACCTCATTTTTGAAGTTTCACTGTACAAAACTGTTTCATCTTTTATTTATTTTATAGTCCTTGTAATTATATACTTTATTAGTTTTTGTCCTAAAATAATTTTATGTTTTTGAAAATGTCTGATTTCAATATTTTTTATTTTCTAATCTTCACAATAAAAGTAAAAGACTTATTTCTTACTTCGAAAAATATTGATTAATAAATTTGAGACATAACGAACAAAACTTTTATTGAATCATTTATTAATATTATTTTCATTTTATAATTATTTTATGTAATTTAATATTTTAGTGCAATATTTTATGAATTAATATATTTTTTTTATATTAATGTACGTTTTATAGTTATTATTAATAGGAGATTTCTGAAAATAGGAAAAACATAGCGAACAAAACTTTTATTGAATCATTTATTAATCATATTTTCATTTTATAATTATTTTATGTAATTTAATATTTTAGTGTAATATTTTATGAATTAATATATTTTTTTTTTCTTTCTTTTCCCCTTATTCTCTTCCTTAATCATCTTTCTTTTTACCCTTCATTTTTTTGACGGTGGATAGCATTGCGGCGGTGAGATTTCCGGCAATATAAACCACTGACATGGAGATATAATTGGTCGATTTACCGAAATTCAAAAAAAAATCGTAGTTAATACAGAAGTTTCGAGTTGATAGTTTAGACTAGGTGTCCACAATATCCATCCACTTGGATACTACCACGATCATATTACATGCAAGATACTTACCATGAGTAGGAAGTGGTCAAGGAAAATATTTTTTCTGGATGGATAGTGGGCGCAACAAACCTTGTGTCCACGGTTTCACAATCATGTGAACTCTTGAACCAGGTACCTTATCCGCTAGAAACAATTTTTTTATGATTTCTAGGCGCACAAATAAAACATCACATGTTAAATGCTTTCTATGGATATGGCGTACAATATCGACCATTCGTAGACACTACCACGATCTCCTCACTAGATGGGTCTGATGGGCAGAAGGTGACCAAGAGTTTACATGATCGTGAAATGTACCTGGTAAACACAATTTTAAAAGCTCAGGTGGACGATGTCGATTATTCATGGACACCACCACAATTATATCACATAATAAACGCTTCTGATGGACAACAAGTGATCAAGAGTTCACATTATAATTCCTAGCCACACAAATAAACATCACATGTTAAATGCTTTCTATGGATATGGCGGACAATATTGACTATTCGTAGACACTACTATGATTTCTTCACATACTAGACTGGTCTCATGGACAGAAGGTGACCAAGAGTTTACATGATCGTGAAACATACCTGGTAAACACAATTTTGAAAGCTCGGGTGGACGATGACGATTATTCGTGTACACTACCACGATTATATCACATAATAAATGCTTCTGATGGACAATAGGTGGTCAAGAGTTCACATTATTGTGATCAGTGGACACAAAAGTATGTTGGTTCCACTATCCATTCAAAAAGCAACATTTTATGGGTACTGTTCATCTGCGGGTACTGTTCATGAGCGGGATTTAAAAAAAAAAAAATATATATATATATATATATATATATATAATTCATAGTGTGAGATCTGACATCAGTCAATAGAGTTACTTTTGACAATGAGGGGTTTTTTCATCTTTTTAACACTGAAATTGAACAAAAATATACAAATTTACAACATGATTTTGAGAAATACAACTTTGCTATTACTGTATGAAAAATATACATTGTGTGCAATTAACTCCCATATATCCCATACGATATAGGAATATCCTTGGATATTCTCTAATTACTGTAATATGAAAATATATAATTTTACACAATCTATTAAACATAGCATTTATAAATTACCTTTATCAAATATATATAGCGAAATAAAATGGTTGGTGTGCAATATTATGATGATATGAAAAAACAAATTCTGATTTTGTTAAATTTTCTACGTACCTAATTTATTGTTTACATGTATATGTACTATCATGCTAAGGAAATTTGATAATATCGGTTGTGATGAATATTTAATATTCTTCTAGTCTGCTTGTCTTTCGTTTACGGTTGAGGTTTAGTATTTAGGGTTTTGAGTTTAATGTTTGAATTTAGAGTTTAGGATATAGGGTTTAATATTTATTGTTTAGGGCATCTCCAACCAAACACCTCATTTTGAGGGGAGAAAATACTAAAAATTATGATTTGAGGGTTGGTTGGAGATGGCTCTAAAAACCTCAAAAAGGTTTTGCTCACTCCAAAAGAAACCTCAAAACCTCATTTTTTTAAGTTTCACTGTACAAAACTGTTTCATCTTTTATTTATATTATAGTCCTTGTAATTATATACTTTATTAGTTTTTATCCTAAAATAATTTTATTTTTTTGAAAATGTCTGATTTCAATATTTTTTATTTTGTAATCTTCACATTAAAAGTAAAAGACTTATTTCTTACTTCAAAAAAATTGTTTAATAAATTTGAGACATAACGAACAAAACTTTTATTGAATCATATATTAATCGTATTTTCTTTTTATTATTATTTTATGTAATTTAATATTTTAGTGTAATATTTTATGAATTAATATATTTTAATATTTTAATGTACGCTTTATAGTTATTATTCATAGTAAGGACTTTAATGCAAAACTTTAAATCCGTGAAACCTCAAATTTGAGGTTTTCTTTTGGAGATAAACACCTTGAAATCTCAAATTTTAGTGTTTAAAATTTATGGTTTAAGGTTTAGTATTTATAGTTTATGGTATCTCCTTCTATGTTGGTCAAATTGTTCGATACGTGTTAGATGGTATAATTAATAACCAAATGCTATGTTTACAGGAAAACATCTAATGTTAAATTGGCAATACATACATATATACGACATCACAAATTACATCGAAATTGGTAGAAGTAGTTTACTATCATTTTGCAGAAGAAAGCGGTCTGCATAACCTATAAACATTGGTCGCAAACGTCGTTTTCCATTGGCCACCCAGAGCACCACATGTCGTATTTCGAACATCGGCAGATGCGCACACGATCAATATCATTTTCGTTATGCTTCTGTGTGAACCAATCAGGAAGAAATCTTTCTCACACACTATGGTCGAGACGAGGTAGTATTCTTCGCAGTTGCGTTGCATGTTCTCAAGTAAATTCATATCTACCGAAGAGTTCATCATCTTTTTATTCCCTGAAGGATTTGCGTATGATACCATACATATACTTGATTAAGATGCATACATCTTCTACAGCAGCCTTTGTGCGTGCGAGTCCTTCATCTCTCTTGTTGTCGAAGAAGAAATCTGAGATTCCTTTAAGGAGGATAGATGATGTGTTGCATGCGTTTTAGCAGTCAAAACCCGAATCCCAAACATAGTATTCCATCTCTATTAGATTAACAGACTTGAATAACTCGCTTGGTTCCGTCTTCTCTTTCAAGACTTTGCAAGCTATCGTCGAATGACGGAGATCTTGCATCTTCCGTTCGCACACACGGGTGAGTATCTTCGTTATCACATCATCAGATAATGCTAAAAGGTTGAATGAGATGTTTTCTTTCCGTTTTCTTGTTATCGATAGGTCAAGAATTATCCCTATTCTAACTGCAAGTGCATAGATATGCAACCTTAGTATAAAGGGTATCGAATCCACATACTCAAGTTTCACACGATAGATTATGAGCAGTCGAATTAAGCTAAGAAAGACAGATGAAAGCAGTAAACAAAACAAGTAAGCAGGCGGTGTGTGATCAATTAACGAAGGCACTAGACTTAGGGAAGTTCTAAGGAAATCAAGAACACATATCAACCAATTAACATGATTCAAATATTGATGTTCTATAACTAGAATCACAATTATATAACAAACCAACTCTCGCTGCGAATGTTAACTATGTTTAACAACCTAGAGGACCAAATCTCTTTGTGAATTCTAGAGTTCTTAACATGCATTTAATTCAGGTTCGTTTGTTCACAATTTCCCTAGACCAAATCTCTTTGCGAATAGACAAAAAACTCACTAGGTTATTTTCTGGTTCATTAACCAACTCTCACTGCGCTAATCAACCCGATGACAATAATCTAAGTAGCTAATTCAGATATAGAACTGGATGCTTTGAATCATAATTAATCAATCAATCTATAATTCCATGAAATCTCTAATGAGAATACCTAAATCTAACAAGAAAACTACTCAGACATGGCAATCATAACAATAGACATAATCAAAGTAGAAATCATATAAATCAAAAGAATAAGAACAGGGGTTCGAAATCTCTTCTCTCTCGAGTACAAGATCAGCCCCAAAATCTCCTAATCTCTGATAGAATAAAGCTTAGCCTAAACAATGGCTCAAAAACCTAAGTAATAGTCTAAAACACGATTTGGGGCTTCTTGTAAATATGAGAAACTTCAGGGTAAATCTTGCAAATCTCCAAAATATGTATTTTTGACGCGCATGAATTTCGTCATTTAGTGGCGTCGCTAAGTGCAGACGCACCCAGTGAACTCTGTGAAATCCATGTATGCTACAAAATCACTCCAAAAGCTCCCAGAATCTCCAGATGAGCTCCAAATGTACCTAAACCTGCAAATGACTCAAAGGACTTCAAATACAAGGTTAAAGACTCAATATATACACATATATCATGGTTGAAAACCTATAAAAACCATGATATATCAGTTACTGAACGGGTTTTGTAGTAAAGTTGGTTGTATCGTCGCCATGTCTAGGACGCATAAGCCATATGTATATTGTTGTAGTTTGAGTTACCGAATCAATAAAATTTTATTGGTTTTGAATCGGTAGCTTCAAGATCTTAAGAATGAGTGTTAATTAATCCCATATTTGATTGAATGGGTTTCTTCTTCTTTATTACTTTATCTAAAGACACGAACATTCATTTTACCACAAAAATAATTAATAAAATAATGAACCGAAAAATCTATTTACGTTTAATAACTTATATTATTGTGTATTTGGCAGTTCCCTAGATAATCAACTATTCTATAATGTCGGTTGCATGTATGCAGAAAGGCGAATATAGACCATATATGTTAAATAGTAGTTATTAACCTACTTTATGTCAAATCTTGTTAACACATTCGTTTATTAATGTCATAGTAAAACTATTACATAAAACTGATGTCAAAACTTTGCAAAATATGTTTACTAATTGGTGGTTGATATTGTTAGTTATGAACATTATGTCATGCAATTTTTTTCTTCCAAAAGGTTAATATTCATAAAACACCAAAAATAAGAACAATACTTTTTATTTAATAATATAATAAAGTGTTTTTATTCATTAAATATGTATATATTATCAATAGTTGGAGCATCTTTTTATTCTAAGAATATAAAATTTTAATTTTAATTAATATTTAATTTTAATTTACAAAACATCTCTAATTAAAATGTAAATTAAGTAAGATAAAAATACATATTGTTCAATTAAAACATAAAAAGCATAAATTACAAAATTAAACCAAGCAAACACAAATTTTATTTAATTTAATAATATAATAATAGAGATATTTTTTTGGTGTGAAAATTTGGTGTTGTGGTTGGTGAAGAAAAAACTTATGGAACACCAAAACACCAAATTTGGTGTGATTTCAACACTAAAAATGGTGCCAATGTTGAATTTGCTCTAAGATCTTTAAATATATAATTCATGAGTTACAAGTGTGAGGGCAAGAGTCATAATTAGTTATTTTATACGCCATGTGTAACACATTAGTTCATGAACCATTAATTGACACCAATAAACTATTATGTGTACGGGGAATAGAAAATATGTTTACATTAATCGATAAAAAATTAACGTACGGGTAATCTAATAAGGCCTGCCAAACACAGAAAAATTACCGCGCCTAAATTACCATAAACGCCGATACCCTAAAAATTATAACTTTATTCAAATTCCTTCCGTCTTCCATTTATTTCTCTCTATGGAAAATTATTTTAAAAAAACAATGGCTACCAATTCCTTTCGGAGATCAACAAACGACGAAATTGAGTTTGAGATTGAAGGTCCTTCGGTCTTGGATGTTTCGAGAGGTCTTCACCGGAAAAAAAAATCAAACTACTTTTGGTGGATGGACATGTTTATCTTTATAGTATAATGATACATATCAATTTGTACCTCTTGCACTGTTCTTACGCTGTATAAAGTTTTGATCTTACACTGTATAAAGTTTTGATTTTAAGTTGTATAAACTTTTGTTCTTACACTGTTTAAAGTTTTAAGTCTTGCACTTTTTTAAGATAAGTCCAAAGGATAGAAGGAGAAATATGGGGGTGATTACGTTAGAATCTTCGAGTGGCTGATGGAATCTGAGGGGCATTGATTTCAATGTGATAGTGTTCATATCCTTGATAGGCCATTTTGGCCGCTTGCAGATATTTATTCTCTCTTTGTCGAATCGGTTCGAGTATAATCTAAAAAATTATATTCCCTAAAGGCCAGCACTACTTAGACATGAAGCCTATACATGGCGTTTCAAACAATACTATAACTAGCACTTATCCAATCGGTATAATTTATGTTTTAAGGTTACAAATTTTGTGGGAATTTATAGTTTTAATATGATTTGGTTATGGATTTTTTTTTTCTTTTGAGATATAGATTTGATTGGTGTTGTGTTTGGAATTTATGGCTTCAAAAGAGATCCAGTGGTTCCTACAAATGACCAGGAAACTTATTTATGGAGGTGTTTTCAAGAAAAATTCACAATTAGAGATTTGGAGTAAGTATAACTTTCATTTATTTCATGTAGAATATTCTTAGAATGTCTGAAAGCTAATTTGTACTAAATATTGGTAGAAAAAGTCATTGGATTGTATGGTCAATGACGATCTTGTTGTTAGGCTTGTGACGGCATGGGGCAAAAGTCCGAATGGGATATTTTTTTGCTTATTCTAGTGCTTTAATATCGTCAAAATAGTGGTGGTATGATGAAATTTCAAATCTTTTGTAATTTTTTTCCAGTTACTGTAAAATGACAAATAATTAATTATTTTTTTCCGATTAGGGTTGGTGAAGTTGGATGCTATTCAACGAGTTCCTAAAATACGCTTTGATGCGTATGAAGTTGAATAGTTACATGATTTTGTCTAGAGGTATTTATCTAACACCACATAATCATATAGTATAGATGTTTATGTTTTTTTGGGATCTTATCTGTTATTATTTTAATATGAATTTGTTTTCCTTCATGTACCCTATACCTCCTCTAAGTTAAGAATGTTGGGTGTGGTTTGTTGGATTTGCGAAATTAAGAGCATATTTTTATGGTTTACAAATTTAAATAAAATTTGTATTATAACCCACACTTTTTTTGGTTTTCTTTAGTAATTTACTGTTTTTAATTGTATTGCATGATATCTAAAAACTGAAAATAATGAATGTTGACCATAATTTAAAAACATAAATAGTTTGGCAAAATATACTAATAATGATGTAATTGGTACTTATGATATTTTAAAAAATTGTTCAATGATATTAAACATGAAAAGATTATGCACAATTATAAATAAAAAAATTAATATTTTGGAAATTTCGTGCATCTGCTCGGCTCCTAAACTAAATAATCTGGTAAATTAGCATTAACCAATCGAAATACCCTAACCATCATAAACCCTATCAAATTCAGACATTCTCTTCTTTTCTGCCGTCGAAATACCCTAACCATCATAACTTTGAAATTTTTGTCTCCTATCGCAGAGAAAACTAAGACGACAAAAGAAGTGGACAAGGGAAATGTGAGAACCCCTTTTCCACTCCCCTAGTTCATCGTTTCTGATTTTGATTATTCTCTTATCTATTTAATCATTTTATTTTGTTGATATTCTCTTGTCGATGTGTTTACATTTAGTAAAAAATAGCTATTCTTGACGTATAAAAATAACCGACTATTAAGCATGAGATACTTTAAGTTTAAACTTCGAGATTCATGTTTACATCTTAATTAATTGCAATATGTCTTTTTCAGAAGTATTGTACGATTGATTTTCATGGGGCTTCAAAAGGAAACCCTGGAAGAGCAAGTTCAGGAGTTGTTTTGTGTGATTCAGCTGGAACTGTCATCTCCTCCTACGGTAAATGATTCGGCAATACAACAAACAACGTATCATAATATAGAGGTTTGAAACGTGGTTTGGAATATGCTTTAGAAAAAGGTTACACACATGTGAAGGCCTATGGAGACTCTCAGCTTGTCGTTAACCAGGTCAGTTGATTTAAAGCTAATACATGTTTTCTCTCTTGAATATTTATCTCTAGACTTTCTGATAGCTATCATTAAACAAATGCGTGGTGAATGGCAAGTCAGAAACCTGAAAATGGCTGAGTAGTATAACCAGGCAAAAGAGTTTACCAGCCAATTCAAGTCCTTCGATATCGAGCATATTCCTAGGGTATTGCACATATCCTTTTCTGTTTTGAACATTCAAATTGAAGATGGCTTACATTTTACGGGTTTGTCCAATTTCCAATTGCAGGGATACAACTCTGAAGATGATGTAAACTACGGGACCTATCTCCAAGGTGTGAAATAAATCTGTAATACTGAATTCAATTATATTTTCCCACAAGTTAGTCAAAGTTTGATGTTGTTTTTTCTCTTCCATGATGTTCATTCCGATGGTCAGACTCAAGTGATTCTAGAAGGAAGTACTACTGAAGTCCAGGCAGAAAGTACTACTGAAGTAGAGATCTTCGTGTTCTTCATTCTTAGAAGTTTTAAGAACATGCCTCTAAGTATTTTTCTTATGTTTTTTTGCTTTTCTCATCATAACATGTTCCATTTTGAAGAACAAATCCATGTATTTCGTTAAGCAGCAGCGAGGATTATGAACTATCAGTTTCTTATGCTAAATTTCACGCTTAATAAGTAGAGATTATGAAAGATAATCATACATGAGTCATTCTCATTTACTTATGATTATAATAGATATATTAACTTTGATAAACAATTAAGATTATTAGCGACTATAATCAAATTATCATATATTATTATTACTAAATAAAAAACATACAATAAGATACGACTCATATCCGACTAGTTTGCGACACGAATAACGAGTCACATATTAGTTGTATAAATAGCGAAAAATTAACAACTTTGCTACAACTATAAACGAAGTAACAAATTAGTCGCCCAAATGAGGACTAATTTGCGAATTTTATACGACCCTTCACTGCAGACGCATCGTAATCGGCAAATTACCGACTATGTTGCGACTAATATTTCCGGTCTCGAAAATAGTCGTTAATCAGTCGTAAATCGGAGACTGAATTGGCGACAACTATTTTGATTGTATATTAGCGACTGACAGACGACCATAAATCTGTAGCCGCAACGTAGTCGCAATTGTGTCCCTAAATAATCGTCAAATGTTACAACTACAAATATAGTCGGAGGTGACTACAAGTATAGTCAGAGATTGCAGTCACAAAAATGATGTTTTCTTGTAGTGTTTAAATAACAATTTACTATGATATATTTGATTTAAAATAACTAGGATGGATAAATCCCATATTTACCATTTGTTTTGGGTGGTTTTAACGCATGGAGTATTATGGAAAAGATATCAATTGCTTCTACTTTTGTTATATTCCAATGCTCAATAGTGTGGTGCACTGTTAGCTCTGCATTTGTAACCGGACTATTGTTAATAATTGTGCACTAGTTGATGTGTTAATCTCGGATGTTAGATTCTCTAATTTTCAAAGCATCATATCACTCCTAAATATCTTTAGCGTGGAGTTTGAAGACTTCTCTACATTACTAGCTGCTTCAGTGATATGTTTGTTCCTATCAACTTGTTTTATTATCTACTTTCAGGTGCTATAATAGCTGTTTCTTTGTTTATTTTGGTTTTATTGTTAGTTTTTGGAACATTTTCTTTAGTTACGAAAAGTAATCTATCAATGAAAGTAACGTTTGACCCCCTCCAAAAAATAATAACTAGGCTTACACTAAAAAAATCTGAAAATCAAAGCAGCAAATTTAAAAGGATATGTGGCGCTGTGGTCCCCACTTATCTTGATTCAACATGTTGAATTTATTTAACTTGACTGAATCTACATCATATTCAACACCATATCCAAAACTTCCATTAAAGCTATTCAACAGTTGAATTTTTCTTTCAACATCCCAACATATATAGTCTAAATAATTTGAATTTTTCCTTTTACGAAAAAATAGAAAAGATACATGAATTTAATCATACATAAAATTCACTATAAATACCACAAGTTGAAAACATTTCAACAAAAACATAAAACATAAATCATGAGCTATTTCAAAGAAACAAATAGGTCTATTCTCGTGATACTACTACTCATATCATGTGCGCTTATAAGCATCATGAAGGTGGAAGCTGCAAGATATATTGGATATCCAGAAATAGGGAGGGGTGATGCTGAACATGGTTGTGATCGTAAATATCCTTCAACATGTCCACCGAAACAAGAGACGAATCCCTACACACGAGGATGCGAAAAATCTAAGAGATGTCGTGGTGGTAATGGTCCACCAGCTATTTCCAAAAGTTTGTAACAAAATATTATATTAGAGTATACGGAAAATTCATTTGAAACCAATCATTAATGAATACATCTATCACTTTGCTTTTCTATGTCACTTTAGGTTGGTTTTTTTTAATATATCAATAATTTTATTAAGATAGTATGATCGATGGTTACACAATTCCGGTTAGTTATAAAGAAATATAAAGGTATCACTACAAGAAAATCTCAAACGAAAAATTTGTCGGTTATATCTCGTCGGTTTTCTAAATTCGTCGGTAATTACCAACAGAAATTTTCACCGATCGAATCCATTGGTAATTACCGACGGAAAATCGACGGACGCATAAACGATGGATAACTAATGGTTTCATAAACAGACGGATAACTAACGGTTTCGAAATTCGACGGTCGGTTTTCCTAGTCGATAAATGTCATAGTCGTAAAAGTAGTCGGCGGGTTACGACTATTTTTACGACTAACATAAGTAGTCGTAAAATAGACGTAGCTTTGTTGATACTAAGATTTTACTTCCTTGAGAAGATATCAATTCCTCAAGTGCCTATCGCATAGCACGAGGTATCAATCCATTTGGGATGGGATTAAACCAATCAAGAATACACTAGACCAAGAAAGTCAAAAAAACAAGATTCAGTCGTGATTCCTAAAGATTCTAAGTGTAATAAAATCAAATAAGCAAGTAATAGAAGCTAAGAGAGTCAAGCAATCAATTATCAAGAACTAGAAATCAAAATTAAAACAAGGCCAATGGGTCAAGGTCAATGACTTGGACTATCTAGAGCTATCAAGGACACTAATGCAATCATCAAAGAAGCTAATCTCAAGCAAGGAACACTAAACAGTTGACTAGTCCAATATCTTAGTACTAATCACTTTCCCTAACATAAATCAAGATCAAATTCTCATTTGTGAAATAAGACTAGGCAAGCATTAATCTGAAGTTCTATTAAGCTAGTAAACACTCTAGACATTCATTCTCTTGAGCTAGAATATGCAAATTCTTATAAAGATCATATCTAGCATTTCATCAAATACTTGGTGTGCAATAAAAACCAAAGCATCCAGATTAACTTGATCATGGTCAACCTAGCATTAAAAACATCTAAATAGGTGAGATCAATCATAAATAAGCCCTAAGCATCCTTGATTCACTCTAAATAGCCCTAATCTACCTAACCCATTTAGCCTTAAGGAGACTACTCACAAATCATGTTTAGCCCAACAAAATCCATAAGAAAGATGTTAAGCATGATGATTTGTGAAAGATTAAGAGAAAGAGTAGAAGAAATCACAAAAGAAACACTTAGATTAATAAAAGATTCAAACTTTCTTACTAAATCATTCAAGAAGGTTTTTTAAACAAAAGAAAGCTTAAGAGAAAACAAAAATCAGGTTTTTGGGTTTATATAGTGAATAAGGGCAAGCCGGGTCAACCCGGGACAAACCGGGTATTGACCCGGTTCAATTGGATCAAAACAGGTTCGCTGGAAAATGTATCGGTTACGATAAACCGATACTCTAAGCCGATATATTTCGAGGAGAATGTATCGGTTGCTTCTAACCGATTGGTGATGCCGATACTTCTCCCTGTCAAATTTGCTCTTCTGGGCGTGGAAATGTATCAGTTGAGTTAAACCGATGCGCCAACCGATACATCTCCCTGTGGATTAGTGAACTTCAGCGATGGAAATGTATCGGTTGGGTTAAGCCGATAGCTCAATCCAATACATTTCCCTGTGGATTAGTGAACTTCAGCGATGGAAATGTATCGGTTGGGTTAAGCCGATACCTTAACCCGATACATTTCCCTGTGGATTCGTGAGCTTCAGGACGAATTGTATTGGTCGCTTCCAGCCGATACTCCCAGCCGATACATGATCTTCACTTCTCCTCTTCATCCTTTAAGCTCCATTCTTGCTCCTTAGCCACACCTAAACTCCATAGCACCTACAAAACATCCAAAGAACACTCCAAGAACAAGAAAACATGGAAATCCTAAAGCTAAGTGCACCTAAATTCTAAATGCAACTAAGAACAAGAAGATGACAAGAATAAATGCTAAATGAGACCAAAACATGTACTAAACACTATCCTAAATGCATCAAAATGCAACAATATCAGTAACCGTCACAAGTTCTTAGTGCACCAAATCTTTCTAAGAGCCCCAGAGTAACTGTACCCTTGTCTTGGAGAATAACATCACCAAACATTTTTCTCTTCTTCGTAAAAAGTTTAGTTTTTTCTGATATGGATGATCATGCGGTAGAAATCTTCTATGATAGTCAAACCAACACGATTTGCGTCCATTCTTCAACTGGATTACATCAGTCTTTTCCTGAAAATACGGACATGATAACCTCCCATGCGTTGTCCATCCGGATAACATACCATAAGCCAGAAAATCACTAATGGTCCACATTAGTACATCCCTCATCAGAACATTTTCCTTGCATGAGATATCATATGCTTCAACACCGGGCACCCTTAACATTTGCAACTCATATATCAATGGCTGCAAGAATACGTCAAGTGATCTATTTGGATGCTCTGGACCGGGAACGAGTATGGAGAGGAAAAGAAACTCTCAACGCATGCAAATAGATGGTGGTAGGTTATAAGGAGTCAGAATCACTGGGCACAACGAATATTGTCTCACATGCCTCTCGAATGGGTTGAAACCATTGGTGCATAATCCGAGGTACACGTTACGTGGCTCGTACGCAAAATCTGGATATATTCTCTGAAAATGTCGCCATGCTTCAGCATCTGACAGATGTGCAATCTCTTGCCTCTTCTATGCTCTGCATGCCATCTTATTTCCCCAACAGTTCGTTCAGATTGGTATAATCAGTGTTCTAAAATACGCTATACGCTAGCCGGATGGTTGGCCACCGTATACCGTATAGATGTATATACGAACGTTTATGCGCGGTATATATGGTGAATATTTTCTTTAAAACATATATATATATATATATATAAATATAAAATATATGTCATATCTAATTTTATATTGATTTATTAAATAAAATGTGCATTTATAACTAATATAGCTTATGATTTTATAAATTAAAATTATTAAATATAAATAGTAAACATAAAGTAAATTATAGATAAAAGATGGTATTCAAAATATATATATATATGATAATATATGAAACTGTAATTTTTAAAAATATATATAATTTTTTATTTATTTTATACTGTATAAGTGCGTTGATAAAAACGTATAAGTACCATATATATACGGCCGAATAAACTGTATATACAGTCGTATAAGCTGTATATACGCCGTATAACTGAGTATATCATCTAAAACGTATTATCTTACCGTATAGCCAAAAACAGTACAGTCCTTCACTGTATAGCGTATAGACGCCGTATATACGGCTGTATACGCTGTATTTTAGAACACTGGGTATAATCACTTAAACCTATCGCATAACGGAAAATACCACATTCGTTTGAACGGAACCTTAGCTCTTCCCCTAGTATCCTGATAGTGCGGCTTCCGACAAAATTACATTTCAGACGGTATTCATCTTCTCGTCATAATATCATACAGTTGTCGATGCCTACATATATCATCTGGTATGGTAATTCAAACCCTTTAACAAATTTCTCGACCTCGTTATACGAATAGGGCGCAAGATTGTCTTCATGAAGAATATCTTTCACAAATCGCATCCACACATTCCTCTTCCAAATTGTAGTCCGTCTTTATGCCCATTAATCTAGTAGCAGATGATAATGGTGAATAACCCTCTTTGCAACCGTCATAAATCGGGGGCTTTGCTGCATCTAACATATCAAAAAATATCCTAGCTTCTACATTAGGTTCCTCATATACCCTAGGAATTTGATATTCACCTACTTCTTGAATATTTTTTCTATGTGAATCATTAACCATCTGAACAGTACCTACACCAAAATCTACATCCGCACTAAAAGGTTTGCTAGAATTAACATTATGTTCCCACCTACTAGTACTACCATAAGGTTCTCGACTACTACTTGCATAAGCAGATGTTTCCCCGTGAAGATACAAATCTTATAACCAGCCATAAACCCAACTGAATACAAGTGATGCCATACTTCGCCAATTGTACGATTTCTAACATTTCGGCACTGAGTACATGGCCATTTAAACTTACTGTTTTCTGCGTATGTGGTTGATTACAAGCTACTGTCATGAATTCCATAATACCAAGTGCATATTCGGTGTGTATTAAGGTCGTCTCCTCATCAATCCTCAGTCCGTCCATCCACGATCTATGATAATTAAAGGAAGACATTTTCTTGGTAATCAACATTATTAGAGTGAGAGAGAGAGAGAGAGAGAGAGAGAGTTATGGAGGGATAGGTGTGGAGGAGAAGAGAGGAGCCATGAGGTATTTGTAGGAAATTAAGAGACGGAAAAATGACGGAAAACCGACGGATATAGCCGTTATATATCGGTAATCTGTCGGGTTTTTTCGGTCCAACGGATACCTTAATGGCTATATTAACGTATCCATTAACGGTTACATTGAACTGACAGCTGACTGACGGAATCCTGATGGAAACTAAAGATGTCGGTAATCCTTCAGAAATTTTCCGACGGTATAAAAACCGTCGAGAATTATCGACGAAAAACCGACGATTACATCCGCGTCGAGGATCATCGGTTTACCGTCGGAGAATTCCGACGGAATTTTCTTCGTTGGTAAAACTGTCGGTAATACCCCTGTTTTCTTGTAGTGTGTTTACATAAAATTATAACAATCGTATCATAACAATAACCCAATGTTTACTAGGAGCAAACTAAAAACGGAAGCATGCATTACCAAATGATAATCTCAAGGTAGGAAAATTCCTAGATGATACATAATTGAACATTATTCCAAATAATATGTTAAATATGTTGAATTTTTAAAACTCAATGAATAAAAATGACACCAGAAAATAAACTTAATTAAGTCACACAATAGTCTACCACCTTGCTCTATAAAAGGGGATATGAGCTTTAAAGGAACTCATTCACCAACTCACTCTCATTCTATAAGTAAACTAGAGAAGTAATCAATCACCTGAAAAAATTGCACAGGCGATGTTGAAGCCTTCTTTAAAAGGAGAGATTGAGGCAGAAATTGAGATCAAAGCTCCGGCCAAGATCTGTTCGCTGTAAGACCACAAGATCTGTCTAAAGTCACTCCTGAAGCCATCCAGGGATGTCGTGCGCAAGAGGGAGAGATAAGAGTTGGCACTCTCATTATAAGAAAACTTTCCCAAAGCCATGGATGTTTTCGTGGCTATCAGCCTAAATTCGTGGTTATAGTGACCTTAGCCACGAAAATATTTCGTAACTATGGGATTGTGAATATCACAGAATCGTGTTAATTTGTGGCAATGCTTCCATGGATTAGCCACAAACATATTTCGTAGCTATATTTCCACGAGTAGCCACAAAATAATCCTTGGCAATAACTACAAAACAGCCACGAAATAATTTAAGAATATTCGTGGTATTATATTAAACAAATTTAAAAATTATTTTATACAAATAATAAAATTAAACAAAAATCAATTTCTTATTTATTAAATTTTATTAAAAATGATTAAAATCAAATATGTAAATGTTTATGATTCAAAAAATGAATTAAACAAATATTTGTTAATTTATTATTTACATACAAATAAATATACAAATAAATATACAAACAAATATACAAATAAATACAAACAAATATTTATTATTTACTAAAAAAAGCTTCAACGAGATCTGGTGGGGGACGATGGTGGATGTAGGTGGTGAAGATGTGGTGGTGAAAAAAAATTCCATGGTGGCGGTGGAGGTTTTTAACGAGGTGGTGCAGGAGTGAAGTTGTATTGCTTCGGAAGAGGTTGAACGGTCACCGACTTGGACGGTTTTTCTGTCACCGATGGAGATCGAGGTGAAGAGATGGTGGAGATCGAGAAGCGAAGGTGGAGATCAAACAGATAGTGAAGGTCGAAGGAGATGCGACAGAGAGGAGTTGAGACGGCGGAGAGGAACATGCGACAGTGATGGAGATTTGACGGTTTGGATTTGCCTCAGGTTCATCACCGACTCAGTAAAGGCGACGACGGCGACATTGGTGGAGGAAGAAAAGAGGGAGACAGTGACGGATAGAGAGGAGGATGAAGATGTGTTGGTAGAGAAGAGGATGAAGATGGCTAGAGGAGATGAAGATCTGGTGTAGGAAGGATGAGCTGTGTTGGTAGAGAGGAGGATGAAGATGGCTAGAGGAGATGAAGATTTGGTGAGAAGAGAGAGAGAGAGAGAGAGAGAGAGAGAGAGAGAGAGAGAGAGAGAGAGAGAGAGAGAGAGAGAGAGAGAGAGAGAGAGAGAGAGAGAGAGAGAGAGAGAGAGAGAGAGAGAGAGATGTGTGTTATCTCAACCAACCATTGATCTATTTTAATCCAAAGGTTGTTATTTGTGATATATGTGAAACTGTATTAACCAATAAGGTTATTTTGTTATTTGCATTCTACACAAAATATTTTGGTCATTAGAATAAAATTCAAGGGTTGAGATTGTGATTTTGTATTTTAAGAATTAGCTAATGAAAAAATTTCTGATTAGTTTTCTTTTCTTATCAACTCTTATTACATTTTATTTTATTGACAAATTTTACAATTTGTACTTAATTATATGCAAAGTATATATGTAAAAGGCATAAATAATAAATTTATGTATATATAATGAATGGTTATATTTTTATTTTATAATTTATTATTAAAATTGTTCAAGATAAAAAATTTTAAAAGTGTTAAAATTTTAAAAATTACTAAAAATAATAAAATTGTACATATATAATAAGTAAAATGATTTAAAAATAATAAAATGATTTAAATTTTTGTTTACATGTTTTTAAAATTTTAAATTGTATTTCTGAATATATGAAGTAATGAAATTATTACTTAATACTTTTTAGTTTATTATTAATATTAAAAGATTAGTAGATTTCAAAAATAAAATATTAAGACCTTTTAATTTATTAGTGTTTTTAATTAATAATATGCAAAGTATGTATGTAAATGGCTTACATATATTTTATATATATAATTAATAGTTATATTTTAATTTTATAGTTTATGATTAAGATTTTAAGGTTTAGAGTATGGTTAATGGTATAGTGTTTAAAGGGTTATATATATTGAAGGTTTTAAAATAAGGTTTGAAAATTTAGATTAAGGTTTTAAATTAAGGTCTGGAAATTTTAGATTTGAAAACAAATAATTCTTTTTATAATTAATATTTATATTTTGATTTAGTAGTTTATGATTATGAGTAAGGTTTATAGTATGATATGGATTATGGTATAGGATTTGGAGGGTAAGGTTTTAAATTAAAGTTTGAAAATTTTAGATTTGCAAATAATAACTCTTTTTAAAATTAATGTTTTAAATTTTGATTTAATAATTTATTAAGGTTTATAGTATGATTATGATTTAGGGTATAGGGTTTAAATTAAGGTTTAAAAATTTTAGATTTGTAAATATTAATTTTTAAAAAAATTAATGTTTAACATTTTGATTTAATAGTTTATGATTAAGAGTAAGGTTTATAAATTAATTTTGTAGCTAGATGGTCATGATAATTTCGTGGCTAATAGTTTCCATGAAATATTTGTTGTTATTAGTGGCTAATATAACCACGAATAGCCACAATAATACCCCAGGGTTATTGAGCTAATATAAGAGTTTCAGAAGCTTTGTTAGCTCTAGCTGTCACTACAAGAAATGTGGGTATTAATAGCGGCCGATAAATGCTATGTATCACTTTTCATAGCGTTTCCTAAAACGTTCTGACAGCGCTCGTCATTATAGGTCGGGTACTTTAGATAGCGGACCTGACATATGCTATAATTAATTAAACGACGATAGCGTTCATCTCGTTGCAATTGTATATCTTTATAATAGCGTGTTATAATTGTTAATAAAATCATTAATAATAGCACTTTGTTTTATAAAGATAGCAAATTATTTGTATTATTAATTATTTTTAATTACCCGAAAATGATTAAAAATAAATTACAAATTGAATTTTTTTATAAAATTTGAATATATTTCTGGAATAATTGTAATAATAATATTAAAAACAATTAATTCATAAAAATTTCACCATGAACATTTCCATGTTTACAAAAAAAAAAAAAAAAAAACTCTCAACCTATCAAACATATCATTCTACCACTAACAACCCTTCACAATCATCCCTAGCATAAACACTATCATCATCTGAAGCTTGACCATCCAGATCATCCACTTCTTGGACAGGCAAAGGCGCAACGCCTAAATCCTCCTCGGTTTCCAACTCATGATAACCTCTAGGTGGTGCTCTCATAACAACATACCAATTTGAAGAATCATCTTCCCTAGAGTAGAAAACCTGTTTCGCTTGAGAAGGTAAAATGAATGGATCTTTCAGATATGCTGCTTGGTTAATATGAAGGTTCACAAGAGTGAAGCCACCTTCTTCCCTGTGTTTGCCCAATTGCATCTAAACAGTGGTACTTTGAACATGTGGTAGTCCATTAGTAGAATCTCCTTTATCACCCCATAATATGTAAGCATATCAGCTACTTGATTTGTATCTCTAGCACTTGATCTACACATGCTAAATGCTTCATAAGTGACTCCACTGTTTTGTGTCTTCCGCTTCACCGCATCTGTATGAAATCTCTGCCCATTGATGATAAATCCTCTATGTGCTAAAGCAACATTTCTTGTTCCAAATGCCAACCACCTTATCTCCTTAGAATGACTTTCTAATGACTCTGAATGAATCTGATGCAGAAAATACACAAGTTTCAGTACATTAAGCAATCAAACAATCTATGTATTTACTATTCTAAAAAAGATGAACATGAGCAAACAAGCAATTAATTTACTAAGCTAAAATCAGAAAATGATCATCTTATAACAAACTCTACAATTACTTAAAATAATAACCAATAAAACCAATCAAGATGTTAACCTTTTTTTAATCCATTGTGCAAACTGCTCAGTATGGTTTTTCCACAACAATGTTTCATTTCTAGCACATCGGGCATCATTAGCTTGTAATTCTTCCAAATGCATCCTGATTTAACGATAAACAACAGTTATGAAATTGAAAATCTGATAATAATGAGTTTAAAATAAGAGGGAAACATACTCAACATAAGGATCCATAGATGTCATGTCAATGTCTCTATCTTTGTCGGAAAGGGTAACCTCTTTACCCTTTTGCAGAGGTCGACCTTGAACTACCATTCTATCATCGTCAACATCTTCATTACGATTAACCGTTTCTTGAACCGATACTGAATCTTGAAGGAATTCTAAACAAAATACAATACATTCTCCAGATAAATATCCCTCAGCCATACATCTTCATTACGATTAACCGTTTCTTGAACCGGTACCGACTATGTTGGGACTAATATTTTCGGTCTCGAAAATAGTCTTTAATCAGTCGTAAATCGGCGACTGAATTGGTGACAACTATTTTTGATCGTATATTAGCGACTAACAGACGTCCATATATATGTAGCCGCAACGTAGTCGCAATTGTGTCCCTAAATAATCGCCAAATGTTACAACTACAAATATAGTCGGAATTGACTACAAGTATAGTAAGAGATTGCAGTCACAAATATGATGTTTTATTGTAGTGTTTAAATAACAATTTACCATGAAATATTTGATTTAAAATAACTAGGATGGATAAATCCCATATTTACCATTTGTTTTGGGTGGTTTTAACGCATGGAGTATTATGGAAAAGATATCAATTGCTTCGACTTTTGTTATATTCCAATGATCAATAGTTCGGTGCACTGTTAGCTCTGCATTTGTAACTGGACTATTGTTAATAATTGTGCACTAGTTGATGTGTTAATCTCGGATGTTAGATTCTCTAATTTTCAAAGCATCATATCACTCCTAAATATCTTTAACGTGGAGTTTAGAAGACTTCTCTACGTTACTAGCTCCTTCAGTGATATGTTTGTTCCTATTAACTTGTTTTATTATCTACTTTCAGGTGCTGTAATTGCTGTTTCTTTGTTTATTTTGGCTTTATTGTTAGTTTTTGGAACATTTTCTTTAGGGTTTAGAGCATGTACATTGATGAATCCCATTTTGGGGTTCTTAAGAATTTTTTAATATTTTTTAAAGTGGTTTGGAATAATTAAGAACCCATTGTTTATTTGCTCATCCATTGATAAACCCCTAAGTGGGGTTCTTAACTTTAAAAAAAAAATTTATTTTTTAAACATTTTAATTGAAATTTTTATTTATTGTAATATTAAAAAATTTTATGAAATGCAAAAAAGACAGATCCCAGAGTTGAGAACTATGAAGTCTGATTAAGCTCTGCTCTGCTCTTACTTTTCTTCATCTTTGCATTAACCCTCGACTTTGCCATCAATGTCTCTACTGTGTTTATGAAGTTTCCAACAGCCATCACTACCAGAAGAATGCCACAAACCATCACCTGAAATATGACACCATTGAGAAAGTTCTCAACATTTCTGTTCATCTTCTTTTACTTTCACTTCCGTTTCATTGACAACGGCTCATACCAGAGTGCCGCGAAAAAATACCAGTGGTAAATAATGCACAAGTGTTTCCAAAAGAGTAAAAGTTATACCTGCCATTCAGCAACAACTCCGGTTAATGCTGCCCTTAGCAACAACAGTCCAACGTATGCTTCAAACCCCTGAGTTTTGCCAGAAGTTATAGACGTGTTAAGCCAAGTACATTAAAAAAAAAAAACCAAGATCCCTAGCATACTGAGCAGAATTTCTTTTGGATTGGTGTGGAAAGAGCAGAGAAGTTCCATTGTTAAAAGCCAAATATCATGAAAACTAGTTAACTTATGAAATGTCTAGAAAGAGATATTTGACTTCAAAATATGCACTTAGGAATGATGGCAGACAATGGAGGAAATGAGAAGCATTAAGATGTTTTAGCATGAACTTGACTGGTACAAATACAGTAAAACGCTCACCTGTAAAATGAACAGTATAGGACATAACAGCCATAATTGTCCATCAACTCCAGCCGTTTCTCCCCATACAACATCCATCCTCTTAGCCTGAAAAAATATTCGCAACACAAATATTAGAGATATATTCCAAAAGCGGATAAAGTTATAGACTGAGGAAAAGTGCAGATAATAAGCCACATGTTTCTGGACACAGCTTGGTTGACCTTTAATTTCCCATGTGAGGCTGGCAAGAGCCATCCCCATGGCACAATAGTGATGATATAGCCACCTGCAAAAACATATGAGGTTAATATTTAAGTCACCCTCAGGCCTCAACCCATGAGACTATTTTGATAAGCCAAACGAAACACATCAATACAAATAAAGAGTAAAGAGATCTCTAAGTAATAACATATTAAACCCCACCCAAAGAGGATTACATCGAAACTAAAGCTCTCTCTTTTACGCATGAAATATAGAGCTCTAGTTTCTCCTAAACAAACCACTATAAGCTACCGTTTCATCAACAAATGCCTATGCTTATATACCAAATAAAAGAGACCCTATAAAGGAGAGTATCAACATATTTGCCAATCGCCATGGCACATGATAAGACATACACTGTATTTCAAACTGATAATCATGTTATTTACTCTACCTATGATGTCTCTGATTCAACAATAAAGCCAGTGTACTCCGAGGAGCTACCAATAAACAGAAGCAAAACATGTAGGTTTGTTGTCTATTCCTAAATCGATGTAGAATACAAAATTGAACCCCTAAACCAGCATATATTCTATCGATTCCCGTAAATAAATTCTTCAAAAAGCTTCCATACCTGATTTTGAAAGAAACCCTAAATCGCCTCCTAATCGCCCTTCAAGAACATAAAACTCTCTGTCTCTCTCTTTCTAAAATCCCGTCGGAATGAAGCCTAAGGGAAATCTTTGGTTTCTAAGGGAGGGTTTCGACCAAAAAAAAAAAAAATAATAACGAATGAGAGAGTGCCATGTTTTTAAGAAACAGGTTCTTAAAGTTCCTAATTAAGGATCGATCCTTAATAATATAACGATTTTTCATTTATTTTTAAGCAAAACCTCCTAAGAAACCACGCCTAAAACGCGCTAATATCCGACGATGTACATGGTCTTAGTTACAAAAAGTAATCTATCAATGAAAGTAAAGTTTGACCCCTCCAAAAAATAATAACTAGGCTTACACTAAAAAATCTGAAAATCAAAGCAGCAAATTTAAAACGATTTGTGGCGTTGTGGTCCCCACCTATCTTGATTCAACATGTTGAATTTATTTAACTTGACTGAATCTACATCATATTCAACACCATATCCAAAACTTCCCTTAAAGCTATTCAACAGTTGAATTTTTCTTTCAACATCCCAACATATATAGTCTAAATAATTTGAATTTTTCCTTTTACGAAAAAATAGAAAAGATACATGAATTTAATCATACATAAAATTCACTATAAATACCACAAGTTGAAAACATTTCAACAAAAACATAAAACATAAATCATGAGCTATTTCAAAGAAACAAATAGGTCTATTCTCGTGATACTACTACTCATATCATGTGCGCTTATAAGCATCATGAAGGTGGAAGCTGCAAGATCTATTGGATATCCAGGAATAGGGAGGGGTGATGCTGAACATGGTTGTGATCGTAAATATCCTTCAACATGTCCACCGAAACAAGAGACGAATCCCTACACACGAGGATGCGAAAAATCTAAGAGATGTCGTGGTGGTAATGGTCCACCAGCTATTTCCAAAAGTTTGTAACAAAATATTATATTAGAGTATACGGAAAATTCATTTGAAACCAATCATTAATGAATACATCTATCACTTTGCTTTTCTATGTCACTTTAGGTTGTTTTTTTTTAATATATCAATAATTTTATTAAGATAGTATGATCGATGGTTACACAATTCCGGTTAGTTATAAAGAAATATAAAGGTATCACTACAAGAAAATCTCAAACGAAAAATTCGTCGGTTATATCTCGTCGGTTTTCTAAATTCGTCGGTAATTACCAACAGAATTTTCACCGACCGAATCCATTGGTAATTACCGACGGAAAATCGACGGACGCATAAACGATGGATAACTGATGGTTTCAAAAACAGACGGATAACTAACGGTTTCGAAATTCGACGGTCGGTTTTCCTAGTCGATAAATTTTATAGTCGTAAAAGTAGTCGGCGGGTTACGACTATTTTTACGACTAACATAAGTAGTCGTAAAATAGACGTAGCTTTGTTGATGCTAAGATTTTACTTCCTTGAGAAGGTATCAATTCCTCAAGTGCCTATCGCGTAGCACGAGGTATCAATCGATTTGGGATGGAATTAAACCAATCAAGAATACACTAGACCAAGAAAGTCAAACAACAAGATTCAGTCGTGATTCCAAAAGATTCTAGGTGTAATAAAATCAAATAAGCAAGTAATAGAAGCTAAGAGAGTCAAGCAATCAATTATCAAGAACTAGAAATCAAAATTAAAACAAGGCCAAGGGGTTAAGGTCAATGACTTGGACTATCTAGAGCTATCAAGGACACTAACATAAAAGAAGCTAATCTCAAGCAAGGAACACTAAACAGTTGACTAATCTAATATCTTAGTACTAATCACTTTCCCTAACATAAATCAAGATCAAATTCTCATTTGTGAAATAAGACTAGGCAAGCATTAATTTGAAGTTCCATTAAGCTAGTAAACACTCTAGACATTCATTCTCATGAGCTAGAATATGCAAATTCTCATAAAGATCCTATCTAGCATTTCATCAAATACTTGGTGTGCAATAAAAACCAAAGCATCCAGATTAACTTGATCATGGTCAACCTAGCATTAAAAACATCTAAATAGGTGAGATCAATCATAAATAAGCCCTAAACATCCTTGATTCACTCTAAATAGCTCCAATCTACCTAATCCATTTAGCCTTAAGGAGACTACTCACAAATCATGTTTAGCCCAACAAAATCCATAAGAAAGATGTTAAGCATGATGATTTGTGAAAGATTAAGAGAAAGAGTAGAAGAAATCACAAAAGAAACACTTAGATTAATAAAAGATTCAAACTTTCTTACTAAATCATTCAAGAATATTTTTTAAACAAAAGAAAGCTTAAGAGACAACAAAAATCAGGTTTTTGGGTTTATATAGTGAATAAGGGCAAGCCGGGTCAACCCGGGACAAACCGGGTAATTACCCGGTTCAATTGGATCAAAACAGGTTCGCTGGAAAATGTATCGGTTACGATAAACCGATACTCTAGGCCGATATATTTCGAGGAGAATGTATCGGTTGCTTCCAACCGATTGGTGATGCCGATACTTCTCCCTGTCAAATTTGCTCTTCTGGGCGTGGAAATGTATAAGTTGAGTTAAACCGATGCGCCAACCGATACATATCCCTGTAGATTAGTGAACTTCAGCGATGGAAATGTATCGGTTGGGTTAAGCCGATACCTCAACCCGATACATTTCCATGTGGATTCGTGAGCTTCAGGACGGATTGTATCGGTCGCTTCCAGCCGATACTCCCAGCCGATACATGATCTTCACTTCTCCTCTTCATCCTTTAAGCTCCATTTTTGCTCCTTAGCCACACCTAAACTCCATAGCACCTACAAAACATCCAAAGAACACTCCAAGAACAAGAAAACATGGAAATTCTAAAGCTAAGTGCACCTAAACTCTAAATGCAACTAAGAACAAGAAGATGACACGAATAAATGCTAATTGAGACCAAAACATGTACTAAACACTATCCTAAATGCATCAAAATGCAACAATATCAGTAACCGTCAGGGAATTTTACTTGTCGCATAATTCACTCAAAGAACTCTTCCTTCGACTGCGGGTCTATCCAATACGCTGGGAATTGAAGTTTCCCGTTCTTCTTGAGATGAAGTTCATGCCGAGGATAAATTTCTGGCAAATCAAAAACCTAGACTTGACATTATCTTTCGTCTTCCCTTGCACATTTAGAACAGTGTTCATGATGTTATCGAATAATTTTTTCTCAATATGCATGACATCAAGATTATGCATTAGTAGTTGGTCCTTCCAATATGGTAAATCCCAGAAGATGTTTTGCTTGTGCCAGTCGTGGGATAAACCAGTTGCGTATACATTCTCATGTCCATTTCCACCACATTCACAAGTTCTTAGTGCACCAAATCTTTCTAAGAGCCCCGGAGTAACTGTACCCTTGTCTTGGAGAATAAGATCACCAAACATTTTTCTCTTCTTCGTAAAAAGTTTAGTTTTTTCTGATATGGATGATCATGCGGTAGAAATCTTCTATGATAGTCAAACCAACACGATTTGCGTCCATTCTTCAACTGGATTACATCAGTCTTTTCCTGAAAATACGGACATGATAACCTCTCATGTGTTGTCCATCCGGATAACATACCATAAGCCAGAAAATCACTAATGGTCCACATTAGTACATCCCTCATCAGAACATTTTCCTTGCATGTGATATCATATGCTTCAACACCGGGCACCCTTAACATTTGCAACTCATATATCAATGGCTGCAAGAATACGTCAAGTGATCTTTTTGGATGCTCTGGACCGGGAACGAGTATGGAGAGGAAAAGAAACTCTCGATGCATGCAAATATATGGTGGTAGGTTATAAGGAGTCAGAATCACTGGGCACAACGAATATTGTCTCACATGCCTCCCGAATGGGTTGAAACCATTGGAGCATAATCCGAGGTACACGTTACGTGGCTCGTACGCAAAATCTGGATATAATCTCTGAAAATGTCGCCATGCTTCAGCATCTGACGGATGTGCAATCTCTTGTCCTCTTCTATGCTCTGCATGCCATCTTATTTCCCCAACAGTTCGTTCAGATTGGTATAATCGCTTAAACCTATCGCATAACGGAAAATACCACATTCGTTTGAATGGAACCTTAGCTCTTCCCCTAGTATCCTGATAGTGCGGCTTCCGACAAAATTACATTCCAGACGGTATTCATCTTCTCGTCATAATATCATATAGTTGTCGATGCATACATCTATCATCTGGTATGGTAATCCAAGCCCTTTAACAAGTTTATCGACCTCGTTATACGAACAGGGCGCAAGATTGTCTTCATGTAAAATATCTTTCACAAAATCGCAAATCGCATCCACACATTCCTCTGCCAAATTGTAGTCCGTCTTTATGCTCATTAATTTAGTAGCAGATGATAATGGTGAATAACCCTCTTTGAAACCGTCATAAAGCGGGGGCTTTGCTGCATCTAACATATCAAAAAATATCCTAGCTTCTACATTAGGTTCCTCATATACCCTAGGAATTTAATATTCACCTACTTCTTGAATATTTTTTCTATGTGAATCATTAACCATATGAACAGTACCTACTCCAAAATCTACATCCGCACTATAAGGTTCGCTAGAATTAACATTAGGTTCCCACCTACTAGTACTACCATAAGGTTCTCGACTACTACTTGCATAAGCAGATGTTTCCCCGTGAAGATACAAATCTTATAACCAGCCATAAACCCAACTGAATACAAGTGATGCCATACTTCGCCAATTGTAGGATTTCTAACATTTCGGCACTGAGTACATGACCATTTAAACTTATTGTTTTCTTCGTATGTGGTTGATTGCAAGCTACTGTCATGAATTCCATAATACCAAGTGCATATTCGGTGTGTATTAAGGTCGTCTCCTCATCATTCCTCCGTCCGTCCATCCACAATCTATGATAATTAAAGGAAGACATTTTCTTGGTAATCAACAGTATTAGAGTGAGAGAGAGAGAGAGAGAGAGAGAGAGAGAGAGAGAGAGAGAGAGAGAGAGAGAGAGAGAGAGGGTCATGGAGGGATAGGTGTTGAGGAGAAGAGAGGAGCCATGAGGTATTTGTAGGAAATTAAGCGACGGAAAAACGACGAAAAACCGACGGATATAGCCGTTATACATCGGTAATCTGTCGGGTTTTTTCGGTCCAACGGATACCTTAACGGCTATATTAACGTATCCATTAACGGTTACATTGAACTGACAGCTGACTGACGGAATCCTGATGGAAACTAAAGCTGTCAGTAATCCTTCAGAAATTTTCGACGGATATAAAAACCGTCGAGAATTATCGATGAAAAACCGACGATTACATCCCCGTCGAGGATCATCGGTTTACCGTCAGAGAACTCCGACGGAATTTTCTTCGTTGGTAAAACTGTCGGTAATACCCCTGTTTTCTTGTAGTGTGTTTACATAAAATTATAACAATGGTATCATAACAATAACCCAATGTTTACTAGGAGCAAACTGAAAACGGAAGCATGCATTACCAAATGATAATCTCAAGGTAGGAAAATTCTTAGATGATACATAATTGAACATTATTCCAAATAATATGTTAAATATGTTGAATTTTTAAAACTCAATGAATAAAAATGACACCAGAAAATAAACTTAATTAAGTCACACAATAGTCTACCACCTTGCTCTATAAAAGGGGATATGAGCTTTAAAAGGAACTCATTCACCAACTCACTCTCATTCTATAAGTAAACTAGAGAAGTAATCAATCACCTGAAAAAAATTGCACAGGTGATGTTGAAGCCTTCTTTAAAAGGAGAGATTGAGGCAGATATTGAGATCAAAGCTCCGGCCAAGATCTGTTGGCTGTAAGACCACAAGATCTGTCTAAAGTCACTCCTGAAGCCATCCAGGGATGTCGTGCGCAAGAGGGAGAGATAACAGTTGGCACTCTCATTACAAGAAAACTTTCCCAAAGCCATGGATGTTTTCGTGGCTATGAACCTAAATTCGTGGTTATAGTGACCATAGCCACGAAAATATTTCGTAACTATGGGATTGTGAATATCGCAGAATCATGTCAATTTGTGGCAATGCTTCCATGGATTAGCCACAAACATATTTCGTAGCTATATTTACACGAGTAGCCACAAAATAATCCGTGGCAATAACTACAAAACAGCCACGAAATAATTTGTGAATATTCGTGGTATTATATTAAATAAATTTAAAATTATTTTATACAAATAAAAAATTAAACAAAAATCAATTTCTTATTTATTAAATTTTATTAAAAATGATTAAAATCAAATATGTAAATGTTTATGATTTAAAAAACGAATTAAACAAATATTTGTTAATTTATTATTTACATACAAATAAATATACAAACAAATATACAAATAAATACAAACAAATATTTATTATTTACTAGAAAAAGCTTCAACGAGATCTGGTGGGGGCGATGGTGGATGTAGGTGGTGAAGATGTGGTGGTGAAAAAAAAATTCGTGGTGGCGGTGGAGGGTTTTAACGAGGTGGTGCAGGAGTGAAGTTGTATTGCTTCGGAAGAGGTTGAACGGTCACCGACTTGGACGGTTTTTCTGTCACCGATGGAGATCGAGGTGAAGAGATGGTGGAGATCGAGAAGCGAAGGTGGAGATCAAACAGATAGTGAAGGTCGAAGGAGATGCGACAGGGAGGAGTTGAGACGGCGGAGAGGAACATGCGACAGTGATGGAGATTTGACGGTTTGGAATTGCCTCAGGTTCATCACCGACTCAGTAAAGGCGGCGACGGCAACATTGGTGGAGGAAGAAAAGAGGGAGACAGTGACGGATAGAGAGGAGGATGAAGATGTGTTGGTAGAGAAGAGGATGAAGATGGCTAGAGGAGATGAAGATCTGGTGTAGGAAGTGTTGGGATTGTGTCCTGAAATCACACTTGTACTCACTCCTGATAATAGTAGTGTATCGAGATCAATCGTTCGTATAATACTGGTGATTGTAATGCTTTGCTAGAAGCCTCTTGTAATCTGTAAGTTGTAGACTTACTGCCAGTATTATATGATCCTATAGGGTCACACACCTAAGCAATCTGGAAGCTAACATATGGGAATGATCATTTGATAATGATCACGTTGATGTGTATTGGATACACATTGACATAGAGTTTTAGGATGTATGTGTCGATCGATACATGAGTGTGTCGATCGATGCAGGCTTTTCGAGAAGGTGTGTCGATCGACACAGTAAGTGTGTCGATCGATGCATATCGGGTTTTGACATAAACGAGTCGGGCTTCTCTGACGGGTTTGGTCATGTCAATTCCAGGTCGATATATAAAGGTTTATATGGTCGACCTGAACCCTGGCCGTCACTGAAATTCTCAGAGAGAAAAGCAGAGACATCGAAAACTCATTCCCTGAATCCGGCACTAGCATCCCGGCGTTCCAGGTTGTGTGAGTGTGTGCTTGGTAGAGGCGAAGCACTTGGTTCGCTAGATCTCGTTCACCATTCTATTCCGCTGCCATATCTGAGGTAAGAACGAGGTTGGTAATTTCAATATAACAAACCCTAGATCCTAGGAGATCCAACAGTGGTATCAGAGCGTTGTTAGGTTTAGCTATTGAATCTGATGCAATTAATTCGAAAACTGGGTTTGTTGAATTGTTGATTGCCTGCTGAAATCGAGTTTTAACATGTTAATCTCGGATTAAAATCTTCTGTTGAAAATTCGATATCTGTGTTTTTCGCAGTGTATCGATCGTTGCAAGGATGCATCGATCGATGCAGAGCGAAAACACGTAAACTCTTAGAGTTTGGCGCAGAGTGTCGATCATTGCAAAGCGTGCATCGATCGACACAGAGCGAAAACTCGCAAACAATTTAGGGTTTGTCGCAGCGTGTCGATCGTTGCAAAGCGTGCATCGATCGACACAGAGCGAAAACTCGCGTAAAATAATTTTAGGGTTTTCGCACAGCATCGATCGATGCACTGGGTGTGTCGATCGATGCATCGCGAATTCGCCTATTAAATCATTGGGTTTCGATCTAGAAATCGCACTGTGTCGATCGTCACACTGGGTGCATCGATCGACGCAGGCTGTGCGAAAGGATAGATTGGTTCAATTGGATTGAGCCGGTTGTCTCGCATGGTTATGTCGGTTTAATTCGATTAAAATTCCATGATTCGCTGATGTATCGATCGACACAGGTTAAGTGTCGGTCGACACAGGCCTTGTGATGGTTGAATCGGTACAATTGGATTGAACTGGTTATCATACTTGGTTGAGGAAGATTGGTTAAGATCAGTTTAATTGGATAAATCGGCTCAATTGGATTAGACCGGTTATCGCGATTAATTAAAATTGGTTGAATCGGTTCGATTAGATGAACTGGTCAGAATGGATTTGACCGGTTATCTCGAATAATCTGAAGGTTGCATATCAAGAGTCAACCAAGTGTGTCAGTCGACACATATGGTGACGATGCGAACTGTAATCGTTTGGTTTTGAACCAAATGATTAAGAAACGAACCGAATGACCTAACCCACTGAAATTAGAACGATTAAAACTAAATTGAAATTAAAAGTTAAAAATGTTCTAAACCTATTTAATGCACATTGGATGTGTGTTAAATCGAAGCTTAGTTATTCAATATGGTCAACTGTCAAGACTCGTTTCGTTGTTGGATAGTCTTGCCAAGAGCTTGGTGTCCACAATTACATGAGTAAGGCAGGTAGAAGTGTTGATGGTCTGCAGTGCTTGACATCAACTATTGCATGACCTAAGAGATTGAATTACTAATCTTTAAAAGATCCATTTCCTCAACTAAATATCAAGTGATCTTGATGTCTTGCCCAATCTTGTCTACTGTCAAGACTCGTGTCGTTTGTTGGATACTCTTGGAGTCCTTGGTATACACTGCAACATGAGTAAGGCAGATGGTCATTGACAGACTTGCAGTGCAACTGTCAGTGATCACAAGACAGAAGAGATTGGTTTTACTTGACTGGACTATCAGAAGTTCTGGGCCCAGAGACGTCAGAGTGGATGAGACATGGATTGTCTTATCTACGACCAAGAGTTGTACTGAGTACAATTAGCAATGATTTGCTTACCTAGATTGCTAAACTCTGGGTGAAGACGAGTCGTCCACTCGGATTTTAGTGATGTATGGATCTTGGATTATTATATTCATTGAGGAAACATTGTTTGAATATAATGCGAGTTTTCTTATTGGATAAGATTCCTCATTTCCTGAAATCATAACTAAAATTTTCTTTGATTAAATGTTCCAGCCTATGTCTAAAACTACCTTCTCGTTACGAGCCGTCCTTGAGAAGGACAAGTTAAATGGGTCAAATTTCCTGGATTGGTATCGCGATTTGAGATTAATCCTCAAGCAGGAGAGTAAGGACTATGTCCTTGAGAAAGCTCTTCCAGAAAGGCTTGGGGCCAATCGCTCGAATGCAGTATATAATGCTTGGAACAAGCATTATATTGATGTGGTAGATGTGCGTGGTCTGATGTTGGCTACCATGAACTTGGACTTGAAGATTCAATACGAGAACATGGAGTCGCCAATAGAGATGATCACCAGCCTGAAACTGAAGTTTCAGGATCTGGCACGAGTTGAGAGATTCCAGTTGGTGAAGTCTCTCAGTAGGTGCAGACTACCAGAGGATGTTCCAGTGAGTCCTCATGTAATTAAAATGATGGGTTACGTTGATAACCTGGGGAAACTGGATTGTCCTGTCAGCTTAGAGTTGGCAACTGACATCATTCTGCAGTCACTGCCGTCAAGCTATGATAAGTTCATTAAGAACTATATCAAGAAAGGCTTGACGAAGACGTTGACTGAGCTGCATGGCATGCTCAAAACAGTAGAGCAAGACATCATAAAGGATAAAAGATTTGAGAAATCTTGTGTTGGCAAGGGTAGAGGCAGGGCCGTCCAGATTTGGAATCAGGATAAGCCTGTGTCATCTTATAAGCCCAAGTCCGGCCCATCTGGTGTTAGAAAGTGCTTCTACTGTAATGAGTATGGGCATTGGAAGAGAGATTGCATTAAATTCTTGGAAGATTCACAAGAGATGAAGAAGATGTACGGTACTTCTTCTTCAGGTATTGTGTTATTATTTCAAGTTCTACGTAAGTATTGGATACTGGTTGTGGTATTGATATTTTGGAAATATGCAGGGCCTAAGCAACAGTAGAACGTTGAAGAAAGGACAAGTGGAACTGCGTGCCTAATATGGAGCAATGGTTGCTACATAAGCCGTAGAGATTCTCCACTTGTAGGAGCCTTTCAAGCTTGGTTTTGAATTAATTAATTGCTACTATGTACCTGCTTCGTGCAGAGATGTCTTTCATTTTCTTGTAAAGAATTTGGATGTTTTTCATTCTGATAAAAGACAAGTGTTGCTCTTTTGATCTTAATGAAATATTATATGGTAGCACCCCTTTTGATAAATGGGTTTTATATTTCAAACCAATATACACTTGGATATAACATAAATACCAAACTCAGTTAAGTCTGATGACTTGAACTCGATTTTTCCTCGGCATAGTCATATTGACCAAATAGAGTGAAGCGGCTTCAGAAGTTCCATAGTTATGGACTTCAGGTTCATTTGATTGTAAATCAATCGAGACATGAATTCTGCTTGTTGGGCCAAATGACTAAGGCTTCTTTTGCAGAGCTAAAGAAACGGGCCAGAGGCTCGTTGGGCCTTACACATACTGATGTATGCGGCCCGATGAGCATTAGTGCCAAAGGAAAACTTCAATACTTCATTGACTTATTGATGGCTTCAACAAGTATGACTGTGTTCATTTGATGTGACACGAGTCAGAATCCTGTGGAATGATCAAAGGAGTTTTAGAATGAAGTATAGAACCGATTTGACAGAAGTATTGAGATCCTCGATTAGATCGCGGAGGAAAAATACTTGAGTCAATAATTGGGTGATCATCTAAGTGAGTGTGAAGTCATTTCACAGCTCATCTCTACTGAAAACCTTGAATGGTGTTTCTGTGAGAATGAATCGGATCTTATTGGATATGCTCCGATTAATGATGAGTCACATGAATCTTCCATTATTCTTTTAAAATACGCTCTAAAATGAACATGTTTACGCTAAATAAGTTTTCTATCAGAATCAGTGAAAAACACCACATTGGATGTGGACTGGGTGATTTCCAAATATGTTTTTCTGATTAATTGGGATTGCAAGGTTTGTGTAAAACAGTTGTCAACAAACAAACTTGAACCCAAATCTGATAAGTGTTGCGTCGCTGGTTGTCCTAAGGAAACTGAGGTTTAGTACTTTTGCAACCAATCCGAGAACAAAGTTTTGTTGTTCGGAACTCTGTTTTTCCAAGAAGAACAGTGGGAGTAAAAGTACAGCTCGAAGAAATTCGAGAAACACAGGAGGCTGTTCAACCTATTGAGGGAGAGCAGCGGGTAGATCTACAGAGTGATGTAGGATCTACACCTGTGGAGCCTGAAATTCGCAGATCCGAAAGGATCCATCACTAAATCGAGGGTGATTCCTCGTGACCGATTGTCGTGATCCGTTGATCATTGAAAAGTGATGAGCATGCGAAATTCAAAGAAGCGATGGTGAGCCCCAACTCCGAAAAATTGGCTAGTTATGCATGTTAGCTTCACCGGATGAAGCAAGCATCTTGGAGTTGGAATCTATGTTCTGTTAAAACGGTCAAAGGCTTTGACTCGATCAGGAACGAATAGAAACAGTGCGTTTACAAGTAAACTAGTGGGAGCGTAATTGCAATTCTCAAACTGTATGTTAAGAACGTACTTAATCTCGTAAACGACGTTCCGACGCTAAAATCTTATCAAGATTTGGGTCAGAAGTCAAACTTAACAATGGACATGGGAGAAGCCTTGTAAGCTCTTGGAATATGGATCCATTGAAATGGATTGCAAAGACCAATTGGATCGTGTCAGAATCCTTATGGTGATAAGGTATTGGACAGTTCAAATGTGCTTGATTCCAAGAATGACTTCACACCAAAGGTCTTATGGCAATAATCTTAGCAAGATGAAGTGTCTTGGACACTGGCTGAGCTAGTATCTGTGAGTGTGATTCCTTTTGCTCAAGCAATAGAATCCATCATAAATGCCATGATGTGCGCTCGTATAGATGCAGCTTACGCATATAGCATGACGAGAAGATACCAACATGTTCCGGTATAAATCACTGGACAGTTGTAAGGAATATCCCCCAAATGTTTGAGAAACACTAAGGATAGGTTCTAGTTCAACTGAGGAAATGACGATTCTGTTAAGAGTAGTTAGACGGACAAAGATGACTCACGGTTCCCACCTGATTATGTCTCTTTGTCTGTGTAACGGTGCTATCTGTTGGAAAGGATTCCAAGCAGAGGACCGTAGAATAGTGCTCATTAAAGAATAGCGGTGTGGTTTGTTGGAATGGTTCCAAGCAAGAACACCGCAGCATCTCTCACAACCTAAGCACGAGTTATATAATGTTGCTGTAGGTACTAGAATCTGAAGACTTGGTCTTGATTCTAGTGGGAGTTAGTTTAGTTATGATGTTCAGATAAATATGATATGGTCATGTTTATGAAAAACTGACATCAACATTATTTGGCTATTGGATAATTAAATAATGGTCCCAAAATAAGTTTATGTCATATTATAGGCCATCAAGTTGAGGACTTGATCATGAAACCCTATAAGTAACAAATGACATAAATTATGATGTGTCCCTAGTCGAGGTTGTTAAAGTGGGACAATAACAACCGCGAGAGACTTGCTTGTGAGGTGACTGTTGACTAAGTTTCATGGAGTCAATGATATGAGTATCACAGTCAGTCATATAGATATATGTTGGTGAACATATGATCGGACGTGACCCGCTAATGAGAAGTCTCCAGGATAGTTATATCTGTGTCATGAGAGGTTCTCATTACGACTATTGAGTATAGTCCTTAGACCTGAGTTCATCATGCTTTCTTGTATGTGAATTGGTGCACCTTGACCTTGTCAAACGTCGATCCGTAACTGGCGGCTATAGAGGCACTGCTCAGGTGTATCATGAAGTGTGTAAAGGAACAGGGATGGAACAAGATGGGATTTGTCCCTCCTGAATAACGGGAGATAAATATCTCAGGGCCTATCGAAGATTTTATGCTGAGAAAATGTGTGGCCGCACTCAAACGAACTGTAGTTCAGTTGTTTGTTTTGTTCAGTATAGATCAGGAGTTCGATAAATATGATATTGGCTTAATAAGAATGACACTAATCTTGTCTTATGCCAAATCGAGATATAGAGACAAAAGGATTGTAGGAATTGATGATTCCAGTACAAGTGGGAGATTGTTGGGATTGTGTCCTGAAATCACACTTGTACTCACTCCTGATACTAGTTGTGTATCGAGATCAATCGTTCGTATAATACTGGTGATTGTAATGCTTTGCTAGAAGCCTCTTGTAATCTGTAAGTTGTAGACTTACTGCCAGTATTATATGATCCTATAGGGTCACACACCTAAGCAATCTGGAAGCTAACATATGGGAATGATCATTTGATAATGATCATGTTGATGTGTATTGGATACACATTGACATAGAGTTTTAGGATGTATGTGTTGATCGATACATGAGTGTGTCGATCGATGCAGGCTTTTCGAGAAGGTGTGTCGATCGACACAGTAAGTGTGTCGATCGATGCATATCGGGTTTTGACATAAACGAGTCGGGCTTCTCCGACGGGTTTAGTCATGTCAATTCCAGGTCGATATATAAAGGTTTATATGGTCGACCTGAACCCTGGCCGTCACTGAAATTCTCAGAGAGAAAAGCAGAGACATCGAAAACTCATTCCCTGAATCCGGCACTAGCATCCCGGCGTTCCAGGTTGTGTGAGTGTGTGCTTGGTAGAGGCGAAGCACTTGGTTCGCTAGATCTCGTTCACCATTCTATTCCGCTGCCAGATCTGAGGTAAGAACGAGGTTGGTAATTTCAATATAACAAACCCTAGATCCTAGGAGATCCAACAGGAAGGATGAGCTGTGTTGGTAGAGAGGAGGATGAAGATGGCTAGAGGAGAGAGAGAGAGAGAGAGAGAGAGAGAGAGAGAGAGAGAGAGAGAGAGAGAGAGAGAGAGAGAGAGAGAGAGAGAGAGAGAGAGAGAGAGAGAGAGAGAGAGAGAGAGAGAGAGAGAGAGAGAGAGAGAGAGAGAGAGAGAGAGAGAGAGAGAGAGAGAGAGAGAGAGAGAGAGAGAGAGAGAGAGAGAGAGAGAGAGAGAGAGAGAGAGAGAGAGAGAGAGAGAGAGAGAGAGAGAGAGAGAGAGAGAGAGAGAGATGTGTGTTATCTCAACCATTGATCTATTTTAATCCAATGGTTGTTATTTGTGATATATGTGAAACTGTATTAACCAATAAGGTTATTTTGTTATTTGCATTCTACACAAATAATTTTGGTCATTAGAATAAAATTCAAGGGTTGAGATTGTGATTTTGTATTTTAAGAATTAGCCAATGAAAAAATTTCTGATTAGTTTTCTTTTCTTATCAACTCTTATTACATTTAATTATATGCAAAGTATATATGTAAAAGGCATAAATTTATGTATATATAATGAATGGTTATATTTTTATTTTATAATTTATTATTAAAATTGTTCGAGATTAAAAAAAAATTGAAGTGTTAAAATTCTAAAAATTACTAAAAATAATAAAATTGTACATAAATAATAAGTAAAATGATTTAAAAATAATAAAATGATTAAAATTTTTTTTACATGTTTTTAAAATTTTAAATTGTATTTCTGAATATATGAAGTAATGAAATTATTACTTAATACTTTTTAGTTTATTATTAATATTAAAATATTAGTAGATTTCAAAAAAAAAATATTAAGACCTTTTAATTTATTAGTGTTTTTTAATTAATAATATGCAAAGTATGTATGTAAATGGCTTACATATATTTTGTATATATAATTAATAGTTATATTTTAATTTTATAGTTTATGATTAAGATTTTAAGGTTTAGAGTTGTTGGATCTCCTAGGATCTAGGGTTTGTTATATTGAAATTACCAACCTCGTTCTTACCTCAGATCTGGCAGCGGAATGGAATGGTGAACGAGATCTAGCGAATCAAGTGCTTCGCCTCTACCAAGCACACACTCACACAACCTGGAACGCCGGGATGCTAGTGCCGGATTCAGGGATGAGTTTTCGATGTCTCTGCTTTTCTCCCTGAGAATTACAGTGACGGCTAGGGTTCAGGTCGACCATATAAGCCTTTATATATCGACCTGGAATTGACTTCACAAACCGTCGGATAAGCCCGACTCGTTTACGTCAAAACCCGATATGCATCGATCGACACACTTACTGTGTCGATCGACACACCTTCTCGAAAAGCATGCATCGATCGACACACTCATGTATCGATCGACACATACATCATAAAACTCTATGTCAATGTGTATCCAATGCACATCAACGTGATCATTATCAAATGATCATTTCCATATGTTAGCTTCCAGATTGCTTAGGTGTGTGACCCTATAGGATCATATAATACTGGCAGTAAGTCTACAACTTACAGATTACAAGAGGCTTCTAGCAAAGCATTACAATCACCAGTATTATACAAATGATTGATCTCGATTCACAACTACTATCAGGAGTGAGTACAAGTGTGATTTCAGGACACAATCCCAACAATCTCCCACTTGTACTGGAATCATCAATTCCTACAATCCTTTTGTCTCTATATCTCGATTTGGCATAAGACAAGATTAGTGTCATTCTTATTAAGCCAATATCATATTTATCGAACTCCTGATCTATACTGAACAAAACAAACAACTGAACTACAGTTCGTTTGAGTGCGGCCACACATTTTCTCAGCATAAAATCTTCGATAGGCCCTGAGATATTTATCTCCCGTTATTCAGGAGGGACAAATCCCATCTTGTTCCATCCATGTTCCTTTACACACTTCATGATACACCTGAGCAGTGCCTCTATAGCCGCCAGTTACGGATCGACGTTTGACAAGGTCAAGGTGCACCAATTCACATGCAAGAAAGCATGATGAACTCAGGTCTAAGGACTATACTCAATAGTCGTAATGAGAACCTCTCATGACACAGATATAACTATCCTGGAGACTTCTCATTAGCGGGTCACGTCCGATCATATGTTCACCAACATATATCTATGTGACTGACTGTGATACTCATATCATTGACTCCATGAAACTTATTTAACAGTCACCTCACAAGCTAGTCTCTCGCGGTTGTTATCGTCCCACTTTAACAACCTCGACTAGAGACACATCATAATTTATGTCATTTGTTACTTATAGGGTTTCATGATCAAGTCCTCAACTTGATGGCCTATAATATGACATAAACTTATTTTGGGACCATTATTTAATTATCCAATAGTCAAATAATGTTGATGTCAGTTTTTCATAAACATGACCATATCATATTTATCTGAACATCATAACTAAACTAACTCCCACTAGAATCAAGACCAAGTCTTCAGATTTCTAGTACCTACAGCAACAGTGTTCAACTCGTGCTTAGGTTGTGAGAGATGCTGCGGTGTTCTTGCTTGGAACCATTCCAACAAACCACACCGCTATTCTTAAATGAGCACTATTCTACGGTCCTCTGCTTGGAAACCTTTCCAATAGACAGTACCGTTACACAGGCAAAATGACATAACCAGGTGAGAACCGGGAATCATCTTTTTCCGTCTAACTACTCATAATTGATTCGTCTATTTCTCAGTTGTACAAGAACCTATCCTTAGTGTTTCTCAAACACTTGGGGATATTCCTTTACAACTGTCCAGTGACTCTTACTGGAACAAATTGGTACCTACTCGTCATGCTTTATGCGTCAGCTGCATTTAGACGAGCGCAAAACATGGCATTCATGATGGATTCTATTGCATGAGCAAAAGGAATATCACTCATAGACACTAGCTCAACCAATGTCCAAGACACTTCATCTTGCTAAGATCATTGCCATAAGACCTTTGGTGTGAAGCCATTCTTGGAATCATGCATATTGGAATTGTCCAGTACCTTATAATCATAAGGATTCTGACATGATCCAATTAGCTCTTCTGATCCATTTCAATGGATCCATATTCCAAGAGCTTACGCGGCTTCTCCCATGTCCATCGTCAAGTTTGACTTCCGACCCAAATCTTGACAAGACTTTTAGCATCGGAACGTCGTTTATGAGATTAAGTATGTTCTAAACATACAGTTTGAGAATTGCAATTACGCTCCCACTAGTTTACTTGTAAATGCACTGTTTCTATTCGTTCCTGATCGAGTCAAAGCCTTTGACCGTTTTAACAGAACATAGATTCCAACTCCAAGATGCTTGCTTCAACCGGTGAAGCTAACATGCATAACTAGCCAATTTTTCGGAGTTGGGGCTCACCATCGCTTCTTTGAATTTCGCATGCTCATCACTTTTCAATGATCAACGGATCACGACAATCGGTCACGAGGAATCACCCTCGATTTAGTGATGGATCCTTTCGGATCTGCGAATTTCAGGCTCCACAGGTGTAGATCCTACAGCACTCTGTAGATCTAACCGCTGCTCTCCCTCAACAGGTTGAACAGCCTCCTGTGTTTCTCGAATTTCTTCGAGCTGTACTTTTACTCCCACTGTTCTTCTTGGAAAAACAGAGTTCCGAACAACAAAACTTTGTTCTCGGATTGGTTGCAAAAGTACTAAGCCTCGGTTTCCTTAGGACAACCAGCGAAGCAGCACTTATCAGATTTGGGTTCAAGTTTGTTTGTTGACTACTGCCTTACACAAACCTTGCAATCCCAATTAATCAGAAAAACATATTTGGAAATCACCCAGTCCACATCCAATGTGGTGTTTTTTCACTGATTCTGATAGAAAACTTATTTAGCGTAAACATGTTCATTTTAGAGCGTATTTTAAAAGAATAATGGAAGATTCATGTGACTCATCATTAATCGGAGCAAATTCAATAAGATCCGATTCATTCTCTCAGAAACACCATTCAGGTTTTCTGGGAGAAAAGAGCTGTGATATGGCTTCACACTCACTTAGATGATCACTCAATTCTTGACTCAAGTATTTTCTTCCGCGATCTAATCGAGGATTTCAATACTTCTGTCAAATCGGTTATATACTTCATTCTAAAACTAACACTTTTTGACGTGAGGGTGACTAAAAAAGGACAACAACACGGCATGATTCAACAAAAGACCTTAAATCTGTCCCTCACAAATCTATCTAGTGTCATTCATTATTTAGAGATTTTGTTCCTTCTAACATTTGCTTGGGCTGGAGAGCGGGTCCCCTTAACGGTCGCAGACGTAGTTGCCCTTGTACTGTCCATTGGCGCCTCATGGTATTGACTGGATAGTTGATCGATGGCTTCTTGCATTCTCGTGAACTGCCTCTCTAGCTTCTCAAATCTCTCCCTATATTTCTTATCCATACTCTCCTCAAGAGAAGAGAAAGAAGCATTAATCAAACCTTGGATGAAAGACTTAGTGCTTTCATCCAAACTCCCACTTTTAATGGCTGATCTTTGGCACAAGAGTTTTCGCTTCCGGGATTCTGCACCATGATCAGGGATCCTTTTTCCACTCCTCCTCAAACCGGAAACTGATGCTGCTGGAGCATTTTTCGTTCCAATGCAATCAATATCCTGCACAATAAAAATCAGTGGAATAAAATCAGTGAAACTAGTTGTCGTTGTTTCCATAATTTGTCAAGGTGGACAATTCAATAGCTCTTTAATTCCTCTCAATTCGGATCATTATCATCATAATAGAAAATGATAGAAACATAAACTGCAAGATAAAAACCGTGCAAATATCACCTCATTGTCCACTGGAACTGGCTGCTGTTGTGCTTCTGCGTCACGCTTAGTGTTCGTTCTTCTACTCTCATGCAGTCCGGAAGCTGATGATTCCGTACCATTTAGTGTTCCAGCGATATCAACAACCTACACAAAGAAAACACTTGTTTAAAGATCAATGTTACCATAGTATACTGAATAGAAACGTTTGCTAAAATTTAAAAATCACGTCATTTTCTACAGCTTCTTGAACTCCACTTTCATCTTCTTGATGCGGATTTGATTCATTCCAAGTTTCATCCACCTCCCAAGTATGAGCAGTCCAGTCATGTCCTCTTCGGACTAAGTCTTTAATAGCTTCAACTCCTACATCCCTCATCTCATCAGCTCTAATAAACTCAATACTATCGACGACTGTGTTATTCCCATCTATGGAGATGTACGGGTAAACAACAGCCTACACAAAGAAGACGATAGTTAAAACAAGAGATATTACAAAATGAAAAGAAAAAAAACAGATTTTAATAGAACAATACTTACCTCAGAATCAAATGCGCTCTCAAGCTGGGTAATCTGATCATAAGAAACCCTTGCTGCTCCTGTCCAATTACTACATCTCACACCACCTTCGAGATCCTCATTAAGTTTACGTCCCAACATAGTCCCGATGTCAGGAATTGCTTCCATGATCCAAATCTGAAGCGCGTAAGAGAAACCATCCAAAGAATAGCTGATCTTGTTGTTCAGTTTCACTCTGGACTTGGTGATGGACTCAACAAGAAGGTCGTAGGAGTGAAGACCCCAAGGATATTTTCGCAGCTTATCCAAATTCATCGCCAGTTTGATGTGTGTGTGGGAGATATACTTGGTCTCGCTCCCAGCCATTACCACACTAGCAATCACAGCCAAATACACCAAACGTGTCCTGTCAATAGGAAGCCAACCATTAACTACACCATTCTTGAGCTCTTCCTTTAACAAATGAATGTTAATCTTCCCACGTCTCTTCAACAATTTACTCCAGTAACCCCCATCGTCACGCCAGTCATCATAGTTGCAGTCGTCATCCTCGTCGTACTTACACTTCAGTCCGGTAATTGCATGGAACTCTTGCAATGAGAATCTGAGAGGCTTACTAGCAAACGTAAACCAGTGCTCGTGACGTCTTGAGGTCGAGAGTTGGTTACACATGAACCTATGCACCAATCTTCCCGAAAATCCTAGGCAATTCCTATGTATTGCCATAATATCAGCAAACACCTTGTCGTTTTTCACCTCTGCATACTCTGACGGTATAGCAGACTCCAGCGTAGCCAATAGCGACATACAGCATCTGTTGTTGATCTTCTCAACATCCGGATAATAATAAACAAATAAGAGATCAGAAACAAATAAGCATTGTTCTACCTTTGAATAGATAATGTCAGATATCTTAATAATAATAAAAAAAGAAACTACGGCAGAGCATAGCTTTCAAGTAACAACAGAAAGCAAAGATATAACTCATAAAATAAAGGAATGAAGCCAACACATCAGATGTGATTACCTTAAAACCAATCTCAGATGCCTCCACAAGCGAATCTCTTAAAGTATGAGCTTGAGCAGGTCCCTACAAGTATATAGAATTTAGCACGAGAAACTTGAAGAGAAAAAAATAAAAAACGATACTAACTATTCATTTTGCTCATTCAAACTCAAGTATTTCAAATGCATGTTAGCCAAAAACTACAATTAAATTTCATTCACAATGTAGTAATCAAGAAACTATCTCAAACGTCCAATGCTAAGTTTCAAGCTATTTGGAGAATTCGAAGTCCATAATTATTTAGTTAACAAAACATAAACTTCAAAAAGTGTTAGTTTTGCTTCTGAAGTAATGGATCACAGATCAGAACATAACAATATAGATACCACTCAAACCAGAAAAATGTTGGTCACGAAGGCACAAACAAAATAAGACCAGAGACCAATAACAGAAATCAAGCTATTAACCAACTTAAAAACGGGTTTAAGGTTTAAAACGGATCTAGGCAAATTAGGAAAGATTTTGAGTAGCAATTTTTTTCCTGGATAACTATAAACCACTTCAGTCAAACAAATTCAAAAGAACTAACCCTCTGTCTAAACAAAAATTGCCATAATTTAGTATTAGTAGATGTACGGTTTGTACGGTTTACACTTACAGGTTTGAGCTTGAGCACCGATGAGATCTTAAGAATGCAATCTCAAAACCTATTTTTTCAACTGAAATAACAAAACCAGTTTAGAAACAGTGATAATTCCCAAAACAGAAGCAAAGATAGGGAGAAAGAGAGAGTAGGTGATGCCTAACCTTGACGACGGAGATGAAACAGGAAATCACAACACAAAATCAGACTCAACCCAAGAAGTCTCGTGATTTGTAGACTATCTACACATATAACATTGATTCAACATTAGGAAATAAGATTTCAAAGACCTAATAAAACCAAACAAATTCAACACTATATCATCTAAACATATGCATAAACGTAGCTATGGATTGACATAGTTCACTATAACTAACTCAAAAACAGGAAGCTAATCCAAGAAGAGAACTGGTCAAAATTAACAATTTGAATCAAAATAAGTAAACCAAGACTAAACCATTATCATTTAAGCGCTCATAAACTCAAAAAAAAACCTTGTACAAAAAAACTAAATGACATAGAGGTCTATGTCGTCTATGCTGAGCACACAGAACAGCCAAAATCGTATATATAGGTTTTTGAGTGTTAGCTTATGCATAGGTTGGAACATTTATATGAGATACCCATTAAAAGTAGCCAACATAGATGTCACCTCAACAATTAACTTGCAAATGACTTAGAACTACATAATAACTTCTCTAATCTCACGCTTAGTCCCTCTCTCCACAACCCAACTGATTTCAAAGACTAGAAATGTCATGGAACTGAACTAAGACCGAGAAAGTAAAGACCTAAGTGAAAAATCTCTATCATAACTGAAGAACGATATGGTTCTACAATCTAGCAAAATACTGTAAAAATCTGATATCTGGCCTGACCTTGCTTTGCTCGAAATGGAACTGTATATCAAACGGATCTATGAAGCAACGCACAACAAACTAATATAAAATAGGAATTGGTTGCAAAAACAAGGAAAACACAATTATACCAACTCTTCCTTCTTCTCCCAAACCCCCTTCTCAGCTTGAGCACGTTCTCTAGCCAATAATGCCCAACTAGAATAAAAACAATTAAGTCAATAGCTATATAGGATTAAACAAACTAGAACGCTAGTTGACTAGTAAGAAATTCAACCGTAGCCCCTTGTGCCAAATCGATAGGTGAAGATACGAGAAGCAAAAATAGAGAAATTTTACCTTCCTTTTGTGCCAAATCTAATGATAGCAGTTCGGATTTTCTGTTCCACAGCAACACAAGCTCTTACGAAGCCGGAAGATCTCCAATCGGTGACATTTAGCGAGAAATGGAGAGCTGATCAGCGGAAGCACGAATCCGATAGCCGAGAGGAGAGACAATGGAGCTTCAGAGGCGGAATGCGGTTCCGACGCCGGAGTCGGAAGCTATAAAGTCGGAGGCCACCGGAAATACAGTCTATCGCCTGAGAGAAAGAGTTCGATTAGTGTGAGGTTGAAAATGACGAACGGAAAAGGATTAGGGTTCGTAAGAGCTTTAATTTTTAATAATTTTTTTATGAAACGTAAATTAAAAAAAGAAGGGTTAAAACAGTATTTAAAAAAAGTATAATACTAAGAGGACAAGTATGAGTGTACAAAGTCTTATTAGGACAATATTCTTTTTTTTCAGCCTTATTAGGCAAATTTCCCTAAAATAAACTTAATTTAAGTTGCTCTCTCTACCACCTTATTGACAGACAGTTTCTCTATAAAAGGGGCTATGAGCTATAAAGGAACTCATTCACTAACTCACTCTCATTCTATAAGTAAACTAGAGAAGTAATTAATCACCAAAATGGCCCAGGCGATGTTGAAGCCATCTTTACAAGGAGAGATTGAGGCAGATATTGAGATCAAAGCTCCGGCCACAAAATTCTATCACATGTTGGCAGTAAGACCACAAGATGTGCCTAGAGCCACTCCTGAAAACATCCAGGGATGTAGTGTGCAAGAGGGAGAGATGGGCATAGTTGGCACTCTCATCACCTGGAACTATGTTCATGGTAAGCAAAACTTTTATACCTCTATAATTTGCTAGACGCTAGAATCTTTGATTGATAAAAAAAAAACTGTGTTTTGGGTGCAGATGGGAAACCAAAGGTGTCCGTGGAGAGGATCGAAGCAGTGGAGCCGAAGAAGAATATGATAAAGTACCGAGTGGTAAAGGGAGATCTGATGAAGGAGTTCAAGAGCTTCTTATCCACGATCCAGGTGACCCCGAAGCAAGGAGGACCTGGAGGTGTGGTGAAATTGAACATGGCATACGAGAGGATTGACGAAAACGTGGCTCACCCGGAGACTCTGCTCCAACTGTGTGTCAACATGTTCAAAGACATGGACGAAATGCTTGTGTCGAAGGAATAGATACTCGTCGAATATCTATGTGATCTATCTTTATGTCTTTGGATGTGTTTTATCTTTATGTATTTGGGTGTAATAATATGTGCATGCTCTCTCTATCTAAAGAGATGTGAGTAATATCTATCTCGTTATTTTTTATGTTTTTGGGTGTTTGGTATACATCATGCCTCTCTCTCTCTCTCTCTCTCTCTCTCTCTCTCTCTCTCTCTCTCTCTCTCTCTCTCTCTCTCTCTCTCTCTCTCTCTCTCTCTCTCTCTCTCTCTCTCAAGTTTGGAAGTGTGTTAAATGTCTGGCATTGCATAGGTCATATTACGTTTTAATTATATTTTATGTTGGAAACTGTAACTTTTGAGTTTTGAGCAGCTATATGTGCTTATTCTTTCCTTCTGTCAAGTCATATTTTTAAATAGCAAAAGCATTATAATTGATTTCAAACTTCAAAAAGTTATATTATATCATAGTTTTCAAAGTAAGATTGCATATGCTTTTTTAATTTGATGTTAAATTAAACAAAAGAAAAAATATAATTTTTACAATATGATCAGATTTCTTTTCTTCAAAATTAAATCGAGCTTCTCTTATTAGCAAACCAAACACCCAACACGTCTTCATACTTTTCGTATCTTCTCTTTTTATTGTGGAAAGTCGATTGTGGATGTTTATATCCACTATCTTAATCAAAGCCTTGTATGGAGTGGGTTGTTCTCCATGTCTCCGATTGTTTCCCTCGCACCAGATCACATGGATAGTAGATTGGAATACATAACGTAAAACGAAATAAGTGGTTTGATTACAGCTCGGTTAGATCACCAAGTTCAGAATATCCGACCATATACGTGTATCTGTGACCAATGATGCCCTTTACTAGATGCTTCCAAATAAGCTCTGAGAAAGGACATGGGAAGAATAGGTGTTCCCTTGTTCCCTTGGAGCATCACAGAAGAAACAACTCACCTGCACATTAATACCTCATTTTTACATATGTTCGCTTGTTGAGAGTTTTTTTTTGCCGCGATCCATGTAATAAAAGAGAATTTGAGAGTAGCAACGGGAGCTACGGTATCCGTTAGGTGATTCAAATTGCTAAATTCATAAAAAATCATCAAGTATCTGATTATGTGACTTGGAGGATTTATGGAAGTATCTATGGGGTTTTTAAAATATTAAACTCGGAATTGGTCGTATCGGTACATCGGAGTGGTCCGGGAATAAGAAGGTTCTAGAAGCTGACTGGTGTAGTGTTTTTGGTTAGAATTGAACCTTGAGGTGACATGTGTCTCCTCTCCCTGTCGCCACATCTCCCCTTGTGTGCAAAAAAAGTTTTTTTGTGGATTCACTGAATGGTTGCATGGCAAAAACATCTAATCAATTCATTAATGAACCTCACTTCACTCATTCAGCTCATCCTGACCTCTCTCTAGCCTCTCTCATCTCTCTGTCGATCTCCCACCTCTCTCTCTCTCCAAGTTAATCCTCAAATGCATGCATTTCCTTGAAGACTCATGAAGACCTTCATCTTGTTCTTGAAGTTCTTCATGTCTTGGTGAGCAAGCAACTTCATAACTCAAAACCTAAGCTAAATCTTCATAAACCACCTGGATAAACTTGATCACCATTTTCCACTCTCCATTTGCCACCGGTTAGCTCAACACGCCGCCGCTAGAGCCCACAGGAAAGTGGCCAGAGAAGCCGCCACTAGCGCTCTCCGCCACTCTTCTCATTCTTCAGCCAGTTCTACAGCTCAGTTTCCTATCCCTCAGCATCTCCTCTCACCGGAGATCATCTCCTATCGCCGGCCATCTCATCGTAGAAGCTCCTCCGTCGCGGTCAACGCCGGAAATCTCACTGATCAACGCTGGAGATAAGTTGTTTACAGCTCTCTCATGCCGTGTCTCCTCCTCCATGCCGTGTTCTCTCACCAGACTTGGTCCCTCTTGTCGGTCAGTCGCCGGAGGAATCTTCTAGCTGATGGTCAATGCTCCTCCGCCGCGAGTCAACGCTGTAGAATCTCTAGCCACCACTGGTCAACGCGGTTTTTCTTGGTTTCTTCATCCGGTCCGGTTCAAGGTGGTTCACTTTTGGTCAGGCTTGGTTAGGTTTGATCCAACCGGTTCAATTGGTCAAACCGGTTCAACATTGGTCAAACCGGTTTACTTGGTTCAAACATGTTCAATTAGGTTTACCTAAATCGATTCGATTGGAGATTGGTTCTAGTCGGTTTTGTTGGTTCAAGAATTGGGTCAACCTGTTAAGGGAAAGTCAACGGTCAGCTTGGTCAGCCTTCGGTCAAGGCTCGGTCAGCCGGTCAACTCCGGTCAACACCATGATCAAGCCGGTCAACGCTTGGTCAATGGACGGTTTATGATCAGTTAAGCTCGGTTCGTGGTATCTGGGAAGGTTTGGGGTTCTATTGCTCGGTATCGGGGTTTGCATCTACCACTTCCATCCATCCGTCACATTGTCACTGTGAATCGGCTAAATTGCATTAGTAGTTAGTTCATGTAGACCCGGGAATCCTTGAACCATAGCTTAGGAATGCATGTCCGTTGATTGAGTTGATTGATTGGTTAACGACTAATATCGTTTAATAAAGAATTGGTTATGATTATGAATGCATGCTAGATAGATAGTCTTGATTGTTTGTTCGTTCGTTATCTGCACGTTGATTGTTGCATTCATATTAGACTAGCATGCGTATGAACTATATGCACGTATATAAGCATTAAAGAACGATATAAAATGAATCTATATACGGGAATTAAGACATTGTCAAAAGATGGATTAAAACACTAAACAAACCTTTATAGAATATTGTAATGGGTGGGATAGGATTAATAAACGGTTTAATGGGTTAACTTAATTAAAATTAAATAACAATGAGTTGTCGGAGGATTAGTAAGTTTACTAATCCTAAACCGGCAGATCGAGGAGTTTATTAAAAGACGTTAGGAAAGATAATTAAAAGGTTAGTGAATGGTGAGCCGTCTACGGGTTAGCAATCCGCTAATCCAAGGTAGCAGGCTAAAAAATATTAAAAGACATTAATAAACGTAATGGCTTGCTTAATAGTCTGATTGCGTGTTGTTGCTTTGATTTTTGTGTTTAAGTGCAGGCCTATGTTTTAGACTACTCCGGTGTTGGGTCGGGTATTCAGCTTAAGTGATACTTACTTCGGTCATGGGACCGGGCAAGTTTGTTGTTACCGATGGTGGTGTTAGAAGTCCCAATGAGTCTATGTGTTTATATTACTGTACTAGGACTCTAGGGTGCGTTAGATCCCGCAAGTCTAGGTTTGAAAGTGTTTTGGTACTTTCGAACCGATTGGATCCTCGGGTAGTTGCCTGACCGTTTCACATGGTGAATCTGGTTATGGTGTGAACCTACTGAGTGACGTCGGTAGGTGTGTGGTCCGGAGAATACGGGATCATGTCCTAGGGTCAGACTGCATGGAAAATTAGGTTACCGTGGGGTAGCCCGAGTCGATGTTTATCGATGAACTTAGAACAGTGTCCTAGGTTGTAGGAATTCGTGTTTACGTCTAGGAGTCGTGGGTAGTTTTAGTTACCATGTCGGTAGCTAAGTATTCCCGTGAAATTTACCGTGTTCGCATAGTGGGCCCAATGGTGTTAAGGTTGATGTTCGTGATAGATAGATCGATTTTAATCGAGGGCATGTGCCGCACTGATTTCGATTTCCGTAGTCTTTCCTTTTGATAGAAAATGCTTGTGTGTTGTGGGTTTTGTCAGGTCACGGTGGTATGTGATAGACTATTCTTTCTTATGATTGTTATTTTGGGTTTGGGGCGGGATTAAGAGTTATAGGTTAGATTAGAAGCCGTTAGTGGGAGCCGACTCGTTGGGTGATCTTAGCTCGCTCATTATAATCTTTTGTGTTTTTCAGGTTTAGCAGCGATGGACGTTTGAGGTCTTCGGTGTAGTTTCGGGATCGCTTGTGTACCGGAGATCTTTGATTCGATTTTATGGTTGTTTTATTTCGGTTCGGATTATTTGGCGCATGTTTATTCTTTGACTGTTTGTAATTAGAATTAAGTAGGCAAATTAGTTTTTAAAACTAAAATTACTTAGAAATGAAATCGCTTCCCTGATATTGGTTTAGTCCGAACCGACAGCACTCGTGGAAGCAACACAAGTTGAAAAGCTTTGTATTTTGGAAGCAAGGTAAACGGGGTCAAAGACGGTTTAGTGCGAGCCTTTGTCTCAAACCGAACAGTATCTGGCTTCGTATTGTGACAAACTTTTCTCTTTTGACTTTCTTGGGTTCGCTCGGTCATGTTCTTGTTTGATTGTTGACCAGTCAGCTCGACGGTCAGCGGATAACTGGAAAGGGGCGTTACACTTCGCCTCTATAAGTGCTTCCCTAATTGCATACGCCTCAGCAACTAGTGGGATTTGATGAAATTCATCAACCTTGATCCTTTCTTGAGTGTCTTCCCTGTTGTATCTTCCATGTGTCATCCTAACCCCGTCGGCTTATCTTCTCCAAGCCAAGATGCATCCGTAAAACACAGTACTTTGTTTTGCTCCACCGGTTGAATAGTTCTTCTTGTCCCATGTTTGTGACATGGTTCGTTGCTAATTTGATGTGCTTTGTTACACTCCTTGGCATAGTTAATAGCTGAGAGCAGTGTTTCTACCTCGACGGTCAGCGGATAACGGGAAAGGAGAGTTACAAAAAAGGTGGTATCAGAGGATGGTTCGTCATGGATTTTGAAACGTTTCATTTCCGAGTGTTTTTGTGTTTTATCGAGTCAAAATGTGTCTCCCAAGCATCCATTAGGAAACCGAGCCGCGTCTGTCAAACCCGGGGGGGAATGGGAATTAGAAATGTAATATTGCTTGTACTAACATTTTATGTTTTTGGTTGTAGACATTCAGCAGTGTTCCCCACAGTGGATTGAAGCATGCGGCGTGTGTGTGGTGTGGGTCCGTTTTATATCATGAGCAGTCGTGGGTCAGCTGGAACCGGTCGAGCCCATTCGGGGCAACGTGAAAATTCTTCGGCATGAGGTTCGCGTATCTCAGACCGTTCCCTAGTTCCCTTACGTGCACTAGTTGGCGCCTCTGCAGAAGCAGCTACCACTAGACCTCTCCCGACGCCACCTTTTTCTGCCTCACTTGGGGATGATGCCTATTCAGCCGATCCATGCGTCGGATTCTTGGACTGGTTCGGGCTAGCAGGCGTCGAGCTACCACCATTGCCGCCACTTTCACCCGCCTAGCCGGAGCAGACGGTGCTTACTCTGGAGGTACCTTATTTTCTAGAGCTCTACAGCCAAGGTGACTTCATGCTTAGTTCGCTACTTGCAGGCTAAGACTTGTCGATTGAGCCTGTCATACCAGCGGCAGGAGTGGGAGGCGCATGTAGCTGAGCAGGCTACAGTACTTGCCGATGTTCTGGATCGGCATGTCATACCTCACCATCCGCCATCTTCGCAGCCACAACCATCTCGTCAAGCTGACCCGCCTGTTCCACCGCCTTAGGAGCCGTCCCAGTATGTGCACTGCAACGCTTGTGGAGCACGAGTCTTTCATTTCCACTAGTGTCCCTGCCCATCCGACCCTCGCTTTTGCGAGCCGTGCCAACAAGTGCCGCCGCGAGACGTCTCTCAGATTTGCGGCCACGAAGGCCACCGAGCGCCTCTTTTCCTGATGGCAGAGCTACCCACAGCACCACCACTCACATGCGACTCGCATCCACGTCATCCCCTGGCACAGTTGCCAGTGGTTATTCCTGTGAGCCCTATTGTCGTCTCTGTTGGGCATTTCGGTCTTTCTGGAGGCGTTAGTTTAAGGTTAGAGTAGGCCCTGGTAAGTAAGGGCTATAACTCATTTTTGACTGTACATAGATCGGCGTAATATCGTCACTGACGACTTTCGGTTTTGTAGCGGCGCACTATTTTGTTTTTGGGTATGATGGGGCGTTCGCTTGGTAGTAGACTTCGATCAACCTATGTACTAAGTATTCTCAGTGTGATTTAGGATCCTGTGTGAATCTAATGCCGTACTCAGTAGCTGTAAGATTGGAAAAGATGGAATTCCAGCCTACTAGGATCTCCCTTATCCTAGCTGATCGTTCAAAGCGATATCCGGAAGGAGTTCTTAAGGATATTCCTGTCAGAGTTGGAAACTACTTGATTCCAACGGACTTTGTAGTGATGAAGTATGAGATTGAACCTGATGATCCTCTACTGCTTGGAAGATCATTCTTAGCTACTGTTGGAGCTGTGATTAATGTGCAACATGGTCTAATTGATCTCCAACTGGGAGATGAGACATTGAGGTTCAAGATGGATAAGCTGCAGAAATCCACCATTGATGGACAGAGCTTCAGTGTTGAGATGGAACCAGAGAGTTCAATTGGAGAGAAGAAGATGGCGGTTCCTCTTGAACCTGCTCTAACATCTTCAGTGCCTGCAACTGCTCATAAGCAGAAAGCTCCAGACATCTCATTTCCACCAAAGGTAAGGCATAAATCATCTAAGCTTAAACCTCATAATCCATCAATTTCGAATGCAGGAAAACGCAGAATCCCACCCAAGCTTCGCTCCCGCCCTGGTTCTACTCCTTCGTTCCTTGGAAAATCTCATGATCCGAAAGCATATACACCACCTTGGATGAGGAGACATTCACAGAGACACTCAAAGTCTCTGTTGAAACCGCCATGAGTCCGATCTCTATCCCATAGTCAAGCTAATGACTAAAAACAAGCGCTAAGTGGGAGGCAACCCACTGTTAGGTTCGATTTTGTTTTCATTTTTCGTTTTGGTTTTGCTATTTTGATTTTTCTGTTTAAGTGTGTTCAGAGCCGAGAGAAACAGGCAGAATCGCATTGCATCGATCGACACACATAGTGCATCGGTCGATGCAGTTGCGATGTATGGTTAACCGATTCGATTGCGGTTCAGACATCGGTTATTCCATAACCACTAGAAAATTCGCCTTGCATCGATCGACACATTTGTGGCATTGATCGACGCAGGACGACGACAGGTAAGTAATCTGCAACTTTTTGGACTGTTCTTCAGATTTGATTATTTTTCTCACCAATCCTGAGCTTGATTACACTGGAGACAGTGTAATTTAAGTGTGGGGGGAGGAAGCTACTGACGCACGCTTTTGTTTTCTTAGAATCAGTCTTTAGTTTTTCAAAATTGTTTTATTGAGTCAAAATTTGTATGAAACTATGATTTTCCGAGAAAATTTTTCGCTTGAACAGGAACTAAGTGACCATTGGACAGACTTGCAGGATCTCTATGACTATTAGAAAACCCCAAACGGATCAACTTATCAAAGACACCCATATCTAACCAGGTATTCAGAGGATCCATCACTAGTCTCACTTTAATCTTGACTTTAATTTCTCACCTAGGGGCTTGGTAATCTTTGGGTCGGATTCCTTTGATGTGTTTGGCACAGCCTATGATCTTGTTCTAAAGTATGGTTTCTGATTTTCCCCTCCTTTAAAAGTAAAAAAAAAAGAGATTAATAAACTGAGGATGAGCTAGTAGCTCCGAAGTGGTCATGGGAGTGGTAGCAAACACTATTACCTCCTGTGTATTCATGGAATGTGTCCAAAGTACACCCCATAACGGGAAGAGCACTGATAAAAAAAAATGATACCCGGTGGGGAAAATCAGTTGCTAAGGGAGAAAGGGAAAAAAAGAAACCAGAAACAGACAGTTTGGTGGTCAGATACTGAATAGGTTGAGTCCATGTGTCCTTTGATTCGATACTCCCTCTGTGAGACCGCACCTAATTGTATAAAGAGGCTAGTGTGGTGAATTTGGATATCCTAACTTGATTGTGGAGTTTACTTGAGACAGTTGCTAAGTGTGGGGGAAGTATATTGCGGTCTTGAGTTCTGTAGGGAAGTTTTCAGTGGTTTACTAAATGAATATGAATGCGAAAGTTCCTAGGATGAAATGAGTTTCTGTGTTTTTAAACCTCTTTTCTTATGCTTAGGTTCTTTACTTTCTTGAGGGAAAGCAAGGCTTAAGTGTGGGGGAGTTGATATACCATGGATTTTAGGAATTTTAACCATGGTATATATCTTTGTTATCGAGTCTTTCTATGTGTTTTAGGGTCTTTTCAGGTGTTTTACTGGTTTAAGGACATCTGGAGCCTAATTGGACGTTTTGGGAGCATTTGGAGGAATTCTGCACTATTTAGAGATCTCACAGAGTTCACTGGCTGTGTTTTCGCACTGCAACGATCGTTGCAGTTCTGCAGTGGTCGACGCAGTCCTGCGCCCAAAAATCTGCATTTTGGAGAAATTACAGTTTTTGCCCAGAAACTTTCCAGACTTGCAAAAAGGCCCCCAGACGTGTTTTAGACTATATATTAGGGTTTTTAGCCACTTGTTTAGGCTACGCTTTACTTTAGATTTATTTTATCTCAGAGAGAGTTAGGGACTGATCTTGTTCTTGAGGGAGAGAGGATTCTGAACCCCAGTTCTTTATTTTATTATATGCTATTTGGTTTTCTATTCATGATGTCTTCTGTTTCGATGATCATGTCTGAGTAGTCTACCTGTTAGGTTTAGGGATTCTCATTAGGGATTTCATGGAGTTATAGGTTGATCAATATGTAGAAATTCATATATGTTAGTTCTTCATCTAGGGTTATTCTTAATGCTTAATATGAAGTAGCTATCCAGATTTATGATGTTAGGTTGATTTCCACAACGAGTCAATTAGCTAGAAAGAACCTAAATGAGCAATTTGATCTACTCGCAAAGAAATTTGGTTTAGAGGAATTGTGAACGAAAGAACCTGAGATTAATGCTTGTTTAGAACTCTAGAATTCGCAACGAAAGTTGGCTTGCTAGGTTGTTAGACATGGATATGATTCGCAACGAAAGTTGGTTTCTTATACTTCCGTGATTCCAGTTCTAGATCAGTTCTTAATTAGATCTCGATTGATTGATTGCATGTGTTCCTGATTTCCTGAGAACTCCCTAGACTTGACGCATTCGCTTTCTGATTTACAAACCGATCTATTTACTTTTCTGTTGCTCTGATTTACTGCTTTCAACTGTTTCACCTAGCTTAATTCGACGTTCTATAATCTATCGCAAGAGTCTAGAGTCTCTGTGGGATTCGATACCTTTTATACTATAATTGCATAACTGTGCACTTGCAGTAGAATAGGGAGTAAAACTAGACCTATCAGTTGTTATAAAGTAAGGTTAGCGAATCGTGGAGATCCGTGTTATAGGTTGTTAGACTTAGAAAGCATTGTAAATGAAAATGTTAGGTTATCAGATAGATTTGTGGTAAGAGGATTAGTTAGAGAACCTGTGTAACGCCCCTTTCCCATTCTCCGCTGACCGTCGAGCTGACCGGCCAACAATCAAACAAGAACATGACCGATCGAACCCGAGAAAGTCGAACAGGAAAAGTTCGCCACAGGACGAAGCCAGAGACGGATCAGTTTGAGACAAAGGCTCGCACTAACCCATCCTTGACTCCGCTATCCTCACTTCCATAGTACAAGTTGATCACCTTGCACTACTTCAGCGAGTTGTGTCGGTTCGGACTAAACACAATATCAGGAAAGCATATTCATTTCTGAGTAGTAAATCAAACGTTCAGCACAACGTTTAATCGTCACTTTACAAATCATTTTTCATCAATAAATAGTCAACACGCAAATCAATACAAAAGTGGCGCCAAGACGAACCGAGAGAAAAACCCAAAACCATCGAATCAAAAACCCCGCCCAAGCCATCCTGAAGCTACACCGAGGACCTCCCGCGTCCGTCGCTGCTTAACCTGAAAACACAAAAAGAGTCTAATGAGCGATCTAAGATCACCCAGTGAATCGGCTCCCCACTAAGGCTTCTAATCTATCTATCATCTATAGATTCCCGCCTGAAACCCCAAAATAACAATCAATCATAACAAATAGCCGATCACGCACTACCACGTCGTGTCGAGCCCACACACAATCAATTGCCAAAAGAAAGAGAAGGCGATTAGAGGGAATCGGGAGCACTGCGGTACATGTTCCCGATTGAGATTCGATCTATCTACCGCGCACTACCAACTACACCAGAACCACATGCTGGGCCCCTACGATCTTGGTAACTTCCACGGGTTTCCACCGTTACCGATATGGCAACTAACCCACGACTCCTAGCCGTCCACACCAAACCAACGGCTAGGACACCGTTCTCTGTCCATCGATACGCGGTGACTCAGGCTACCCCTAGATAACCCAAGTTTCCATGCATTCCGGCCCTAGGACATGACCCCGTATTCTCCGGACTACACACCTACCGGCGTCACCCAGTAGGTTAACACCATAACCAGAATCACCATGACATGTTTAGGTAACTACCCGAGTATCGAATCGGGTCGGAAGTACAAGAACGTAATCAAACACCTAAACTTGTGGGATCTAACGCACCCTAGAGTCCTAGTGCAGAAATGTAAACACGCAGACTCGCTTGGACTCTAACAATCAATCTCAATCACCACAACTATCCAATCAACACCGCTTCCCGCAAGTCTACTCACACACACCACACCGCCCCCTAACTCAGCACCGTACCGAGTCAGCGGTTACGACTTAACCGGTCCCATGACCAGGTTAAGTATCTATACGGATTGCTCGGCCCAACACCGAGACAATCTAAAGGCCTGCACAAAAGATCAACCACAACCACACAACAAATACAACCACGCAATCAACACACAACAACACACAAACAGACCTATTAGGGTTGCTAACATCTTTTAACCAATTTACGCCCGCTACCTTGGGTTAGCAGCTTGCTAACCCGTAGACGGTTCACCAATCACAACACTTCACTTTCTTAACCAATCCTAATCATCTTTTATCAACTCCTCGATCCGTCGGTTTAGAGTTAGTAAACTTACTAACTCCCCGACGTCTCATCGTTTATTACTTAATTCATTTATTCTCGGGAAACCCCGATACCATTCATATTCTATACGTTCGTTCAGGTTTAACTTTCGTATTTTAACTCGTCTTAACTCCCGTATATAGATTCATTTCATACCGTTCTTTACTTACATATATATGCATATACGGCCCTAATCATGCAACGACTATATGAATGCATCACGCAACATTACTACCAACCTAACGGCACTCAACAGGTTTAATCCGTTTAAGTCTAACATGCTTCTTTAACCCTAGCCGGTTTAACGTTAATTCAATCAATCAAATCACAATTCAATTCAATTCAACACGACCGGGTATGCATTCCTATTTCTACGGTTTTCCATTTATTGATCTATATGCAACTACGGTATTTGAGCCAACTCACAGTGATTAAGCGGAATGGCGGACCAGATGCGGATACGATCTCCTGAAACCCGAACTAATCATGAACCTCTCCGAATACCCGAACACGAACCCCGAGACTTCCCGAACACCCGTAGATGAACCGCAACACCCAAAAACCGGCCGGAGTCAACGCGTTGACCGGCGTTGACCATACCGTTGACCTTCGTGATTTCGATCGAGCCTCCGGACTGATCTCTTTTCTCTCTCCTCCGGTTCTCTTTCTCTTTCCTCCGGTTCTCTCTCTTCCGGCTCTCTCTCTTCTCCACTTTCTCTCTCTTCTTTCTCTTTCTTCTTTCTCTCTCTACTTTCTCTTTCTTCTTTCTCTCTCTACTTTCTCTTTCTTCTTTCTCTCTCTACTTTCTCTTCCTCCGGTCTTCTTCTTCTTCCTCCGGATTCCCTCCTCCGGTCTTCTTCTTCTTCTTCTTCTTCTTCTTCTCCTCCTCTCCCTCACGCTTCTACTCTTCCTCTTTCTTTTCTTTGTTGTTGTTGGTGTGATCAAAATGAAGGAGTAAAGGCTCTTTTTATAGCAATTTGAGATTCCTCTTATTTTGACACATGTTCTTGACACATGTCTATTCCTTCTCCTACTGCTGCCACACCATTACACCTGTCTCTCCCTTCTCCTACTGCTGCCACACCATCAGTCAAGACTTGGTGAGCAAGTCTTTCAATCTCCACATGCCACATTTTTTATTCTTTGCTTAATGGGCTAAAAACCATCAAGAGTAAACCCATGAGCTCTTCTTATTCCCTCCTTTGTGGCCACGTGAATTAGCTTCTATATGAAGTTATTTTCATGCAATTTGGGCCAAAAACCTATTTGTTGCTTTTTTGAAGTGAGTCCAAACACATTATTCTTCTCTTTGTTACTTCTTCAAAATTTCATGAAACTTCTTAGAAGATATGTGTGGCGCCACCATGGAAATACCACATGTTACTGATAAGTATTTTATGACCACTTATATTGCTCCAATCACTCCGTAGAAGCTCGTATTCCTGATTTCTTCTGATGCCTCGGTTTGCTCGTTTTCTTGATAATTGTTTTAAAAAATACCAGACGATTCCCATAAATCTCTAAACTTCCATATACTGATTCTCCTTGATTTTAGATGAATTTAGAAACTTGAATCACCTCATTTGGAGTTTCCTAGATCCGGTTATGATTTTCCGAAGTTTTCCCGCTTTAGTCGGTTTCCCGACCGATACTCCGAAAAATGCATTTCTGCTCCGTTTCTTCGAATTCTGGTCTTGTAAATGATCTTTATGGTTTAGAAAGAGAACATTTGGCCCGTATCGTCTTCCGTCTCGAACTTTGGTAAAATTACCATTTTACCCCTGGGTTTGGCAAAATTACAATTTTGCCCCTGTTGACTTTTCTTCTGCCCGTTGACCATATTTTTGGATACGGGGTATCACATTCTTCCCCATTTACAGGAATTCGGTCCCCGAATTCTCCGTCACTACAACACTTTGAATCGGTTCCAAACTCTGCAAGTTGCTCCGCTACTCCACTCCAACGCTTCCGTACTCGAACACTGCTGAATAACTCTGACTTCTCGCTTTCATGCGCTCTTTTCGAACTTCCTTCTAACCTTCCACTGATTCTCACTTCTGACTTCCCCACTTTGCTTCGACTTCCACGTCTTTCACGATACTGGTTTGTCTCCCCGAGACACTTTTCAAGAATCTGTATTCCAAACCTGACGTCCTTACGACTTCCAACTTTCCCTGTACTGATAACTTCACTCTGATTCCGATACGACCTCTTCCTTCCCGAGCACTCTTCAAGAATTTGATTTCTGAATCCGACTTTGCTAACCTTCCATTCCATTCACACTAATTCACTCTGGTTTCCACACTATCGCTGACATTACTTCAAATCTCTTTGCTAACTCATCATACTAACCGCTTCGCTCTTCTGGTTGCCCCTGTACTGACACATTCCCACTGACAATCCTTACTAACTGCATCACGATCCGGCCTCCTTATTTCGCGATGTCTTGCCATTCCATCTCGCTTTCGGGTTCGGTCTCGCATTCGTATCGCATCGTCCATTCCGTCCTACATTCAACACAACAACTTTCACTGGAGTGGTGAAATTCAAACCGATCCATCCCTCGATATCACTTCCTCATAGAGATATAGTTAGTTAATCATGTACCCATTGGTCACTCATGATTAAGTAACGATATTCTATAATTCGGCTCTCTCGCGAATCGACAGTTGATTACAACCATACTCGAGTTAGCTCAACACCTTAAACGAAAAGGTTCTAACACTTCTATTCACAACAACTAGCGATTGCGATCAAAATTGAAACTACTCAACCAAATACCTTACCACCTCCACTCACACTCCGCACATGCTATGCATGCCATAAAAACTAGCACTTTCACAGCACTACACCACAACCGAAACGCAACCCTACTATCCAATGCACCACTCAAGCATTTGATAAAACACGCAAGCAATAAACACAAAAGCTAGCAATTACCACACACAACCACGCAATCACTAGATCGCCCCGGGTATGTCGTCAGTCTTGGTTTAGGTTATGATGAACGGTCGTCGGTTCCGCTCATCATTAGACTTCACATGGTAATTCATTTGCATCCCAAAACCATCTCACGCATGCAAACAATTACTACACAAGTCATAATGATAATTAGAACATCCTGCATCACATACATACATAAAACGACAACACACACATGTTTCGAGGTTTTTACATACATAAATAAAACAGAAATACAACCACAAGACGTCCGTCATCCATACCCTAACCCCCGAACTGCACCGTCATACCCCGGAGATGTCAGAACAACATGCGAAGATCGCCGATCTAGATACACACAAAAGCAACATAGTTAGTGCCCCACTCACCTGGCCTAACTATCCTAGTCCTAACAGCCCCAAAACGACCGGAATGCCCAACTCAAACGGCATCACGGATCGCGGTGGTAACCACTGGCAGGTGCGCCGGGAGGGTGTGGTGGGTGTGCATCTCTGGTCGGCGCTCCTACGCGCTGCGGCTCTGCTATCGGACACAAACGTGCAACATGACCTCTGCGACCACAAAGCTGACAAACCGAAATGGGCGCTGGGTGTGGCCCACGGTAACAAGCTGCTGCCTGATGATCTGTCACTCCACATAGCTGACAGGAAGAAACATACCCCGAAGAAGGCTCCTGAAAACACTCGGCTGCTCGATGACCCTGAACTCCACATATCTGGCGGCGCTACTGGCTCGGTCGGCGGTGTAACTGACTCCAGCTGCGCATCTGATCCTGACATCGACATCGGCTCATCCCCTGGTAATGGCTCCATCGCAGAGAGTGACTCGGTAAAATCGGGAGATGGAGCTTCTGACCTCTGTGGCGATCCTGGCTGATGATGCGGCCCAATCTGCTGCTCCAAGACGTCCTCGAGTATCGCCATCTGCTCGTCCTTGTGCTGCGCCCACTGCACATGCTGTTCCGGATCTATCGGCTCCATGTCCATGTCAAAAGCTGCGTGTAACGGGTCCAACCGAAAGTCCTCCCCACCAAGTGGAATGAAATCTGACACATGTAGGCTGAAAGGTAACGGCACATCACGTGCCTCAAGCACCGGCTGCTGCATCCCCGATGGTACTGTAGGTGCCTCAAACTGTGGTGGAAATGGTGGCAACCCGTAATCTGCGAATCCAAAATATCCCATCACTCTTGCGGTCGGGTCTGCGGTACCTGCATCATCCTGTAGAGATGGAGGTAACGGATCAGACAATGGCCTCCAATCTACAGCGGCTGCTCTCGCTCCCTGATGCACTCTCGGAACAACTGGCGGTCGATCTGATATACGCGAACCCTGTGACTGCCCTTGCTGTGCTACCCTCAGACCTGCCTGATGCTGGTCCACCAGAGCCTGATACTCTGCCCGTGTCATCCGACGCTCACCCATACTGCTCGCTACTATCTCTCACACCCAATGCACACACCCACACACAATCCGTCCAGGGACACGCTGTTGCTGACTGCAATCAAAAAGACAATAAACATTAGTTCACATACTACAAATTTCCTACCCATCCCAACCCCGGATTTACGGACGCGGCTCGGTTTCTTAATGGATGATTGGGTAAGACACAATTTTGACTCGATAAAACACGGAAAACACTCAGAAATGAACAGCTTCGAAACCCATGCAGAACCATGCTCTGATACCACCTTTCTGTAATGCCCATTTCCCATTCTCCGCTGACCGTCGAGCTGACCGGCCAACAATCAAACAAGAACATGACCGATCGAACCCGAGAAAGTCGAACAGGAAAAGTTCGCCACAGGACGAAGCCAGAGACGGATCAGTTTGAGACAAAGGCTCGCACTAACCCATCCTTGACTCCGCTATCCTCACTTCCATAGTACAAGTTGATCAGCTTGCACTACTTCAGCGAGTTGTGTCGGTTCGGACTAAACACAATATCAGGAAATCATATTCATTTCTGAGTAGTAAATCAAACGTTCAGCACAACGTTTAATCGTCACTTTACAAATCATTTTTCATCAATAAATATTCAACACGCAAATCAATACAAAAGTGGCGCCAAGCCGAACCGAGAGAAAAACCCAAAACCATCGAATCAAAAACCCCGCCCAAGCCATCCCGAAGCTACACCGAGGACCTCCCGCGTCCGTCGCTGCTTAACCTGAAAACACAAAAAGAGTCTAATGAGCTATCTAAGATCACCCAGTGAATGGGCTCCCCACTAAGGCTTCTAATCTATCTATCATCTATAGATTCCCGCCTGAAACCCCAAAATAACAATCAATCATAACAAATAGCCGATCACGCACTACCACGTCATGTCGAGCCCACACACAATCAATTGCCAAAAGAAAGAGAAGGTGATTAGAGGGAATCGGGAGCGCTGCGGCACATGTTCCTGATTGAGACTCGATCTATCTACCGCGCACTACCAACTACACCAAAACCACACGCTGGGCCCCTACGATCTTGGTAACTTCCACGGGTTTCCACCGTTACCGATATGGCAACTAACCCACGACTCCTAGCCGTCCACACCAAACCAACGGCTAGGACACCGTTCTCTGTCCATCGATACGCGGTGACTCAGGCTACCCCTAGATAACCCAAGTTTCCATGCAGTCCGGCCCTAGGACATGACCCCGTATTTTTTCGGACTACACACCTACCGGCGTCACCCAGTAGGTTAACACCATAACCAGAATCACCATGACCTGGTTAGGTAACTACCCGAGGATCCAATCGGGTCGGAAGTACAAGAACGTAATCAAACACCTAAACTTGCGGGATCTAACGCACCCTAGAGTCCTAGTGCAGAAATGTAAACACGCAGACTCGCTTGGACTCTAACAATCAATCTCAATCACCACAACTATCCAATCAACACCGCTTCCCGCAAGTCTACTCACACACACCACACCGCCCCCTGACTCAGCACCGTACCGAGTTAGCGGTTACGACTTAACCGGTCCCATGACCAGGTTAAGTATCTATACGGATTGCTCGTCCCAACACCGAGACAATCTAAAGGCCTGCACAAAAGATCAACCAAAACCACACAACAAATACAACCACGCAATCAACACACAACAACACACAAACAGACCTATTAGGGTTGCTAACATCTTTTAACCAATTTACGCCCGCTACCTTGGGTTAGCAGCTTGCTAACCCGTAGACGGTTCACCAATCACAACACTTCACTTTCTTAACCAATCCTAATCATCTTTTATCAACTCCTCGATCCGTCGGTTTAGAGTTAGTAAACTTACTAACTCCCCGACGTCTCATCGTTTATTACTTAATTCATTTATTCTCGGGAAACCCCGATACCATTCATATTCTATACGTTCGTTCAGGTTTAACTTCCGTATTTTAACTCGTCTTAACTCCCGTATATAGATTCATTTCATACCGTTCTTTACTTACATATATATGCATATACGGCCCTAATCATGCAACGACTATATGAATGCATCACGCAACATTACTACCAACCTAACGGCACTCAACAGGTTTAATCCGTTTAAGTCTAACATGCTTCTTTAACCCTAGCCGGTTTAACGTTAATTCAATCAATCAAATCACAATTCAATTCAATTCAATTCAACACGACCGGGTATGCATTCCTATTTCTACGGTTTTCCATTTATTGATCTATATGCAACTACGGTGTTTGAGCCGACTCACAGTGATTAAGCGGAATGGCGGACCGGATGCGGATACGATCTCCCGAAACCCGAACTAATCCTGAACCTCTCCGAATACCCGAACACGAACCCCGAGACTTCCCGAACACCCGTAGATGAACCGCAACACCCAAAAACCGGCCGGAGTCAACGCGTTGACCAGCGTTGACCACGGTGTTGACCATACCGTTGACCTTCGTGATTCCGATCGAGCCTCTGGACTGATCTCTTTTCTCTCTCCTCCGGTTCTCTTTCTCTTTCCTCCGGTTCTCTCTCTTCCGGCTCTCTCTCTTCTCCACTTTCTCTCTCTTCTTTCTCTTTCTTCTTTCTCTCTCTACTTTCTATTTCTTCTTTCTCTCTCTACTTTCTCTTTCTTCTTTCTCTCTCTACTTTCTCTTCCTCCGGTCGTCTTTTTCTTCCTCCGGATTCCCTCCTCCGGTCTTCTTCTCCTTCTCCTCCTCCTTCTTCTTCTTCTTCTTCTTATTCTTCTTCTTCTTCTTCTTCTTCTCTTCTTCTTCTCCTCCTCTACCTCACGCTTCTACTCTTCCTCTTTCTTTTCTTTGTTGTTGTTTGTGTGATCAAAATGAAGGAGTAAAGGCTCTTTTTATAGCAATTTGAGATTCCTCTTATTTTGACACATGTTCTTGACACATGTCTATTCCTTCTCCTACTGCTGCCACACCATTACACCTGTCTCTCCCTTCTCCTACTGCTGCCACACCAACAGTCAAGACTTGGTGAGCAAGTCTTTCAATCTCCACATGCCACATTTTTTATTCTTTGCTTAATGGGCTAAAAAACCATCAAGAGTAAACCCATGAGCTCTTCAGTCATGTCCTGCACTTGACTTATTCTTCTGTCCAAGTTTCTTCCGGTTTGGGTGTCTCCACGCCTTTTTCATCTTTGATCATGGGCTCCTTCCATGTTTCCGTAACTGCCTTCCACGCCAGTGGATTGATTCCTCTGATTTGCGACCGCATTCTTGACTTCCAGAACCCATAATTTCCAGCATCAAGGATGATTCTTGTGCTGTTCAAGAGTTCTTGATAGCCTTCCATCTTTCTTCCTCAGGATCTCACCCGATTTGATAGCTACGAGTGGTAGCTCTGATACCAATTGAAAGTGTAAGGCTATGTGTTTTTCAAAGTAAATAACTATTTGACTCAAATGATCTCTCTGAAAAACTTGTGTTTATTAGATTGACCTTTGTGACTTACAAGAACACCTTATTCAATCTAATCTCTCAATGGTCTATACGCAATCACTTGAGCTCTCACAAGAAAACTTTTCTCTCTAAAACGCTTGCCCTATACACGGTGCAAGCTATCCTATTTATACAAAATAGGATCGCTAACCTAGTTAACTCAAAACACTCAAGAAGATAAACCTTATCTTCTTAGAGATAAGCACAAGAATCCTAACTACCTTAACTACTTTAAGATTTAGGAATCTCTTTTATTCTTTACTAGATATCATCTAGATACTCTCCAAGATGCATGTCCAGCTCATCCATACTTCTTGGATTGTCCACCTCAGCTCCAGCTCTCGATCAAGTCAATTCGCCAAGTCCTCATCATGCGTTTCACACGTTGCTTGTGTGTATCACTTCTTGAGCTACTGCTTGACTGATACATGAAGTGACTCAGTTGCATCTTCAATCTCCCCCTTTTTAGGATTGTGTGTCTCTCAAGTACCTGCAAAGAATCAAGGATACTAGACACGAACCAAACAAGTCGCATTTTGAAACTCTGTATTTTTTATTAGATTTCTCACATCGTAAACACTTGTTTCATGAAAATAACCAAGAGTTTAACACATGAGTTTTTGCAATCCGACACACGAAATGATAAGATCTGAGTACTACAAAAACATAAACAAACTCCCCCATAATATCCGACTTGTTCCTGAGTGAAACCGAGAAAAAAAGAAACCAAGAAACAACAAAAATGAAAACGGTTTTCACTCCCCCATAATCCTTGCTTAATTCATTCTAGCCACTATCCTCTTCTCCCCCTGCTTGAGAGCACACAATGTTAAAAACACAATGTTAGTAGCTAAGAAGATTATTAAAGTGAGAAGACCTTACCTGGCATGGCTCGAAGAAGTCGATGTATCACCTCAGAGAAGGTCTGGAGAGCTTTGGTGGTATCCTTAACTGCCTCTCTTGTTGCTCGTGGACTGTAGCTTCCAACCGGAACACGAACTGACCCAAGATTAACAATCTCTTGCATTGTGTGAGTCGAAGATCTCGGAGCTGATGTGCTGGAGCTGGTGCGTCTTGGTGTATGTGTTCTTGGACTAGCAACGACTGCTTTATTCTGGGCAGACTTGGACTCCTCGATCTTGACAAATGCTTCACCAGAGCGTATGTCCTTCTTATAGTAGATTGGAGCAATGACTTTCTCTCCTTTAAGCAGTGTGGGTGCATGCTGAGCCCTAATAATTCCAGTAATGATCCTTGGGAACATTAACCAACGCGAGTCCGATTCCTTAGTGACACCGAGGGAAAAAATCTGCTTGAATATCATTCTTCCAACATCTGTTTTTATTCCTTGAGCAACCTTGTAAATCAGCCTGGCCCTTTGTTCTGAGAGATGATGCTTATGAGTTGATGGAATCCAGTTGTAAGCTGAGAGCACACTCAAAGCTGCATAGCATGGTGGGAGTCCTGTGGCAGTGAGCTCTTCCCATTCAGTCTTTCCTTCACTGAGAAACATAGCCACTGTTTCCATACTCTCTGTCTCGTCTTCAATGTCTGCTCTTATTTCTGCTTCAGTCAGTTCTGAAAGTCCCAAAGACGTTGATTGCAGTTGGAGATAGTTCATACGGGTATCCTCTAAACCAGACCACTACCTTCTCTACTGATTCTTCCACTTTCACACTTGGTAATGCAGCATAGAATTCACCAATGTGTTCCTTGATATACCCCATCAAACCAGTCACAGTTGACACCAAGCTACTATCTTTGATCAGTTTCAGATACCCCCAGTCATCCTCTTTACTCATATCTACCAACCTTTCCGGCAATATACCCCTATTCTTAAAGAGTTTGTACCTTTCTTGATCCAAGTATTTTGAGACTTTGATCTTCTTGGATATCATCGGCGTCCCATAAGACGTTTTGACTTTGGTTTCCTTTTGCTCCGGTACATGCTTCCTCTTCCATGACTGTAAACGTGTTGCTCTCTTCGACTGTTCATGGACCGAGATTCTAGTAGCTGACTCGTATCCATCAGATTTTGTTTCTTCATCGGAGATGTCGATGGCCTTTTCCTTCTTTTTGTTCTTTAATTCTTCAACTGCTGTCACATCGCTCTTTTTCCGACTTCTTTCTGCTCTTCGATCTTGTAGATCTATAAGGATTGTTCCTCTTCTCTTTCTTTGAAAAACTCTCACGAGCCTTCTGATCATAGTTCGCTATCGACTCAAGTTCTTCGATAGTTACTCCGGTTTCGATTCCAGCGTCTCCAACTTCCGTTGTGGTCCTTTCTTGCTCAGTTTCTTCGGTTTCGATTCCAGTGGTGCCATCTTCCGTTGGTATCTTTTCTTGCTCAGTTGAACCACGGATTCCAGTCGAAGCTTTGCTCTCGTTGAATAGATTCCATTCCTTGTACACCACAATTGCAAGCGGATTGAACTTCTCTTGAGACGTGACCTGAGTAGATTGAGCTTCGCTTTCGGTTGCATGTGCCATTGAGGATTTGATTTGAGATGATTTTGCAAAATCGCACCGATAATCGCTCTCGCTCTCTTAGGGTTTCTCGGATGATGAACAAGAAGTGAATAGTCTCTTTTTCTCTTTGCCGCGAGTTTATATTCATGTCTCTTCAGCTTTCACTCTTTTGTCGTCTAGCATTCTAGTTTAGCAATGGACTTGTCCGGTTTAATCAAAAATTGATTCCCTGTACCAACCTGGTTTACTGTGATAGACCATAGTCTTCTCTCTCAAGAATTTAAGTTAGTCTTACTCATACCAGATTCAACCACATCCACATTCAAGTCATGAGTTTTATGGAAATCTTCACATCTAATAATGAACTCCACTTACACAGGTATCAACTGGCATTGAAAAATCTAAAATTTACAGATTTCTTAAGAACTTTTGTTCGTACCTCCTGACAAAGTGCTTGTTTTAGAATGTATCCTCGGCTTATGTTGATTCATGCACTTGGCCATCCAGATTTCAATGGCTAGCTTTCACACTCCCATTCCTTTATCTTGTCTGTGTCAGTTTTCAACCTTTATCCTGTAGGAGAGAGCAGATTTCCCTCTCTTTTTTTTTTTCTTGTCGTACTTGATGAGCTAGTTTTTCTTTAGCACTTGATTTCTCAACAGCTAGCTTTAGTCTGATTGTTCTTTTCTTCTGCTCTCTCTTTCTACGAAACCTGTACTAGACACAAACAAGACGGAATGACAGGCAGCTCTTTTCCACTTCACCATAGGACTCCAAGCTAAATCTGAGCTTAATATACACCTTGTGTTACTGCATGTATCAGTTCTGCACACTTGCACAAACCGTCACATTTCACAAATACCAATTGCATTTCTTAGAGTGACAAAATGATTAAAATCAAGTGGTTTTTTGAAGAAATCAGCCAGTTGAGACTCAGTGACAATGTGTTCTATCATTACCTGTTTTTCCTCCACTAGCTCACGAATGAAGTGGTGCCTTATGTCGATTTTTTTGGTTCTAGAGTGCTGTACCGGATTCTTTGAGATACTTATGGAACTTTTGTTGTCACAATAAACCAGTAGCACTCCTGAATCCATTCCAAAATCCGCAGACATTTGTTTCATCCATAAGAGTTGTGCACAACAGCTTCCCATTGAGATGTATTCTGCTTCAGCTGTAGAGAGAGACACTGAGTTCTGCTTCTTGCTCATCCATGAGATAAGATTATTCCCCAAAAAGAAACAACCTCCACTTGTGCTCTTCCTGTCATCTACACTCCCAGCCCAGTCAGCATCACAATATCCAACCAGACTTTTGTTTGATCCTTTAGAATACCAGATTCCCAAGCCGATCGATCCCTTAACATATCTGATGATACGTTTGACCGCTTCTAGATGTGACTGCTTGGGCTTGGCTTGGAACCGTGCACATACTCCAACACTAAATGTCAGATCTGGCCTGCTCGCAGTTAGATAAAGAAGACTCCCTATCATCCCTCTGTAAGTTCTGACATCAACATCTTTTCCTTCATCATCCTTTGTCATCTTGACCGTAGTACTCATAGGAGTTTTGGCTTCTTTGCAGTGATCCATTTTGAACTTAGTGAGTAGATTCTTAGCATAGGTTGTTTGTGATATGAATATTCCATCTCTTGACTGTGTGATCTGTAGTCCGAGGAAGTATTTTAACTTACCAACCATGCTCATTTCGAACTATTTTGTCATGCTTGACACAAACTCGTCGACCAATTTCTGTGATGTGCCACCAAAGATAATATCATCAACATATATTTGCACCATCAAGATCTCCTCGTTTTGTTCCAGAATGAACAAGGTCTTGTCCACACTTCCCCTATTGTAGCCTTGATCTAATAGAAAACCTGTCAGCCTTTCATACCATGCTCTAGGTGCTTGTTTAAGGCCATAGAGAGCTTTGTTTAGCTTGTACACATGCTTAGGATTCAGTGCATCCTAAAACCCTTTTGGCTGCTCAACATACACCTCCTCTTGAACGTAACCATTTAGAAAAGCACTTTTCACATCCATCTGGTAAACCGTGAAGTTCATGATACAAGCCATTCCCAAGAACAGCCTGATTGACTCAAGTCTTGCGACAGGAGCAAACATTTCTTCAAAATCCACACCTTCGATCTGATAATATCCTTGTGCTACCAATCTTGCTTTGTTCCTGATCACTACCCCTTCTTCATCAATCTTGTTTTTGAATATCCACTTTGTTCCAACGATGTTTCCTTGTTCTGGTCTTGGAACCAGCTCCCATACATCATTGCGAACGAATTGTTCCAGTTCTTGTTGCATGGAAACAATCCAAAACTCATCATCGATTGCCTGCACATATGTTTTGGGTTCAATAGTGGATACAAAGCATGCAAATCGTACCATTTCTCTGAAGTCAAGTTGGACTCCTCGTGTTTTTCTCTCTTCTTCAGCTTCCCCAATGATATCCTTGACAAAGTGATTGCGAGGAACATGTAATTCTTTGCTTGCTTTTGAAGACTCTTTCACTTGTTCTTTAACCTTCTTGTTCTTCTTTGGTTTGAAATGCATTTGGATTCCTCGAGTTTTCCTTTCTTCTCCTGCTTCTCCAATGATGTCTATGACAGAGTGATTCCTAGGAACTCTTAGCTCTTTCTTGGGTTGAGCTATGTCCTGTATAATATCAGTCTGACTCAGATCGTTAGATCCTCTGGACTCTTCATTCCTTCCTTCATTGTCAGAGTCGACTTCAGAGTTTACTCCTTCACATTGTGTGAATGAGTAATCATCAAAAACCACATTCACCGATTCCATAATGAGGCTTGTTTTGTTGTTGTACACCCTGAATGTTGTACTATTTCCTGAGTAACCCAGAAATATCCCTTCATCGCTTTTGGAGTCAAACTTCCCTAGATGATCTTTATCATTCAAGATATAGCATTTGCACCCAAACACATGGAAATAGCTCAGATTAGGGGTTTTTCCTTTCCACAGTTCATATGGTGTCTTAGTAGACCCTTTCCTGACGTACACTCTGTTGATGATGTAGCATGCAGTGTTGATTGCTTCAGCCCAGAATCTTGTTGGCACATTGTTTCCATGTAGCATTGCTCTTGCTATCTCTTGGAGTGTTCTGTTCTTCCTTTCCACCACACCATTCTGTTGTGGTGTCCTTGGTGCTGAGAATTGGTGACTTATTCCATGTTTCTCACAGAACATTCTCATTGTATCGTTTTGGAACTCTCCTCCATGATCACTTCGAATTCGTTTTATACTCCCTTTCTCGTTGATCAGCTGAAGTGCCCAGATTCTAAAGCTGCTGGCTGTGTCAGATTTTTCCCTGATGAATCTTACCCATGTGAATCTTGTGTAGTCATCTACTAGCACAAAGACATATCTATTTCCTACTAAGCTTTCGACTTGCATTGGTCCCATTAAGTCCATGTGAACTAAATCAAGAGCTGACTTAGACTGGATGTCAGGAACTCTCTTGTGTTGAACTTTGACTTGCTTCCCTTGATTGCATGGTCCGCATATCATCTTGTCACAACCTTTTATATGGGGAATTCCGCGAACAATTTCTTTGTTCACAAGGTTAGTCAGGTTCCTGATGTTCATGTGCCCAAGTCTTTGATGCCACACATTTAGCTCATCCTTTGCGTTAAAACACTTCATGGTGTTTCTCCACATGTAACAGTTGTTGCCTGTCCTTACTCCTTGAATGACTGTTTCTTGCTGTTCATTGATTCCCTTGCATTCAGTGCGTGTAAACATGACCATCAGTCCTTCATCACATAGCTGGCTAACACTTATGAGATTAGCTTTGAGCCCATGCACCAAATACACATTCATTAGTTGTGGTACCTCAGTTTCACTGGTTTGTCCTTTACCTAGGATGTTTCCGTGACCTCCATCTCCAAAGGTAACTTTCCCTCCTTTAATTGTTTTGACTTTTTGAAGATTCTTCTGATCTCCAGTCATGTGTCTGGAACATCCGCTATCAAAGTACCATGGGACTGTTTCTTCCTGCTCGTTTGAGACGAAAGCCATGTTACACCTGAATCCAAGACCAGCTTTTGTCTTCCTAGGTGTATGCCTTGCTATTTGATGCAGATCAGATGTCTTGATCCAGATTTGATTCTTGAAGCCATTCCAGTAGTACATTCCTTGTCTTATCAACCAATTCACGTTTTCCTTGAACCTTCTGCAATATACTTTGATATGTCCTTGATCCCCACAAAACCAGCATCCATCTGTTTGTTTGTAAGACTCTTGAAAGTCTTGATCAGCAAAGCCTCCTGAGATAAAGTTGATATTCTCGGCTCCCTTCATACCTTTCCCTGTGTACCCGAGACCTCGATATCCTCTTTCAGTTCTTCCTTCGCTCAAGATTTTGTCCAGTTGCTTACTCCCTGTAAGCATGTGAATCTTCTTGTGATGATGTGTTAGCTCTGCTTGTAGTCGTGCTGATGTTTCTTTCTCTTCTTTTAACTCTTGTTCGAGTCTGTCAGCTTTTACAGCAAGATTCAGTTTGTCCTTCATCAATGTTACGCTTTCATCACTCAGCCTCTTCACGGTCATGAGTTCAAGATTTAGTGACTCAATGATTGCCTCAAGACGTGACTTCTCCTTAATCAGTTCCATATTTTCCTTTCCTACAGTGATTAAGGTGTCTCTTACCTCTTTCAGATCTATGTCAGGTTCTGATTCAGAGTCTGACTCATCTCCTACTCCGTCAAACTCAGTGATACCAACGAAGGCCACAAAGTTGTTCAAATCATCTTCACTTTCAGAACTGTCTTCATCAGTATCTTCTTCAGCCAGTAGAGATTTCTCCTTTCTCCTCTTTTGATCATTTACACAATCTAGTTGAGTATGTCCAAGACCTTGACAGCCAAAGCATTTGATCTCCCTTCTCTTGACTGTTGGACACTCAGTTCGATAATATCCAAAGCCTTTGCACTCATGACACTGGATATCATCTTGTTTGGCAGACTTATCTCCTTCGGTTTGTTTCTTGGGAAAATTTGATTTCTTCTGAGATGATCCCTTACCTTGTTCAATTCTTCTTAGAGCACGATCAAACCTTCTAACCAACAAGCTTATCGGATCGTCTTCATTCGTGACCTGTTTGCTTGTTTCACTAACCGCTAGAGCTAAGCTGCGTGGTTTCTTAATGCCTTCCAATTCCAACTCATGGGCTTGCAACATCCCTACAACTTCTCCAAAGGTGATTTCATCTGTGTTCTGAGATACGCTTAGAGCTGACTTGTATGGCATGTATTTGGCTGGAAGACACTTTAGAAACTTCTTGACAAGCTTCTTATCTTTGTATATCTTCCCAAGAGTTGCAGCTTCCTGGGAGAGCGAACTTAGCTTGGCACTGAAATCGGCAATAGACTCGTGCTCATCCATCTTTAGATTCTCAAACCGTGAAGCAAGTAGATCCTTTCTTGAATTCTGCACCTTTTGAGTTCCTTCAAAGTGTGTTTGTAGGATATCCCATGCATCTTTAGCAGTTTCACATCCTTGAATTAGTTCAAAGGTCTTCTTGGAAACGCTACAATGAATAGCACTTAGAGCCTTAAAGTTGTACTTGGATTTCTTTGTTTATTCTTCTGTCCAAGTTTCTTCCGGTTTGGGTGTCTCCACGCCTTTTTCATCTTTGATCATGGGCTCCTTCCATGTTTCCGTAACTGCCTTCCACGCCAGTGGATTGATTCCTCTGATTTGCGACCGCATTCTTGACTTCCAGAACCCATAATTTCCAGCATCAAGGATGATTCTTGTGCTGTTCAAGAGTTCTTGATAGCCTTCCATCTTTCTTCCTCAGGATCTCACCCGATTTGATAGCTACGAGTGGTAGCTCTGATACCAATTGAAAGTGTAAGGCTATGTGTTTTTCAAAGTAAATAACTATTTGACTCAAATGATCTCTCTGAAAAACTTGTGTTTATTAGATTGACCTTTGTGACTTACAAGAACACCTTATTCAATCTAATCTCTCAATGATCTATACGCAATCACTTGAGCTCTCACAAGAAAACTTTTCTCTCTAAAATGCTTGCCCTATACACGGCGCAAGCTATCCTATTTATACAAGATAGGATCGCTAACCTAGTTAGCTCAAAACCCTCAAGAAGATAAACCTTATCTTCTCAGAGATAAGCACAAGAATCCTAACTACCTTAACTACTTTAAGATTTAGGAATCTCTTTTATTCTTTACTAGATATCATCTAGATACTCTCCAAGATGCATGTCCAGCTCAGCCATACTTCTTGGATTGTCCACCTCAGCTCCAGCTCTCGATCAAGTCAATTCGCCAAGTCCTCATCATGCGTTTCACACGTTGCTTGTGTGTATCACTTCTTGAGCTACTGCTTGACTGATACATTAAGTGACTCAGCTGCATCTTCAGAGGGCATTTTGGTATTTTACCAAAATGCGAGCCGGAAGCCAAGACGGGCCAAATGTTCCTAATTTTAAGTAAATAAAACATTTAGAAGACAAATAATGGTGGAAACGGACATTAAACGAGTTTTTTGGACTATCGGGAAAGGAAACCGATAGAACCGAGAAAACTTGTAAAATTCACAACGGGAGCTACGGGTATCCGTTCGAGGTGATTCAAATTGCTAAATTCATATATATTCACCAAGTATCTGATTATATGACTTGGAGGATTTATGGAAGTAGCTATGCGGTTTTTAAATATTAAACTCAGAATTGGTTGTATCGGTACATCCAAGTGGTTCGGGAATAAGAAGGTTCTAGAATCTGATTGGTGTAGCGTTTTGGTCAGAATTGAATCCTTAAGTGCCATGTATCTCCTCTCCATGTCGCCACCTCTCCCCTTGTGTGCAAAGAATGTTTTTTTGTGGATTCATTGAATGGTTGCATGGCAAAAACAACTAATCAACACATTCATGAACCTCACTTCACTCATTCAGATCATCCTGACCTCTCTCTCTAGCCTCCTTCATCTCTCTGTCGATCCCCCACCTCTCTCTCTCCAAGTTCATCCTCAAATGAATGCATTTCCTTGAAGACTTATGAAGATCTTCTTCTTGTTCTTAAAGTTTTTCATGTCTTGGTGAGCAAGAAACTCCAATAACTAAAAACCTAAGTCAAATCTTCATAAACCACCTGGATAACCTTGATCACCATCTTCTCCTCTCCATTCGCCATCGGTTAGCTAATCCCGCCGCCGCCGGAGCTCGAAGGAAAGTCGCCGGAGAAGCCATCGTCGGCTCTCTCCGCCACTCTTCTCCTTCTTCAGGCGGTTCTGCAGCTTAGTTTCCTCTCCCTCAGCAACTCCTCTCACCCGAGACCAGCTCCTCTCGCCGGCCAAATCACCGGAGAAGCTCCTACGCCGTGGTCAACGCCGGAGCTCTAACCGGTCAACGTCGGAGATAAGTTGTTTACAGCTCTCTCCCGCCATGTCTCCTCCTCCCTGTCGTGCTCTCTCACCGTAGTTGGTCCCTCTTACCGGTCAGTCGCCGGAGGAATCTTCTAGCTGATGGTCATCGCTCCTCCACCGCGAGTCAACGCCGAAGAAGCTCTCGCCACCGCCGGTCAACGCGGTTCTTCTTGGTTTCTTCAGCAGGTCCGGTTCAGGGTGATTCTGTTTTGGTCAGTTTTGGTTTGATCCAACTGGTTTAATTGGTCAACCGGTTCAACATTGGTCAAACCGGTTTACTTAGTTCAAACTGGTTCAATTTGGTTTACCTAAACCGATCCGATTAAATATTGGTTCAAGTCGGTTTCGTTGGTTCAAGAATTGGGTCAACCGGTTATGGGAAAGTCAACAGTCAACTTGGTCATCCTTCGGTCAAGGCTCGGTCAACGCCGGTCAACACCATGATCAAGCCGGTCAACGCTTGGTCAACGGCCGGTTTATGATCAGTTAAGCTCGGTTCGTGGTATCCGGGAAGGTTCGGGGTTCTGTTGCTAGGTATCAGGATTTGCATATGTCACTTCCGTCCATCTGTCGCATTATCATTGTGAGTCGGCTAAATTGCATTAGTAATTAGTTCATATAGACCCAGGAATACTTGAACCGTAGCTTAGGAATGCATACTCGTTGATTGAATTGATTGATTGGTTAACGACGAATATCAATTTAATAATGAATTGTTTCGGATTATGAATGCATGCTAGATAGAGAGTCTTGATTGTTCGTTTGTTCGTTATATGCACGTTGATTGTAACATTCATATTAGACTGGCATGCGTAGGAACTATATGCACGTATATAAGCATTAAATAACGATGTGAAATGAATCTATATACGATAATTAAGACATTTTCAAAAGATGGATTAAAACACTAAACAAACCTTTATAGAATATTATAACGGGTGGGTTAGGTTTAATAGACGGGTTAATGGGTTAATTGAATTAAAATTAAATAACAAGGAGATGTCAGGGGATTAGTAAGTTCACTAATCCTATACCGACACATCGTGGATTTTATTAAAAGACGTTAGAAAAGATAATTAAAAGGTTAGTGAATGGTGAGTCGTCTACGGGTTAGAAATCCGCTAATCCAAGGTAGCAGACTAAACGAGATTAAAAGACATTAATAAACTTAAAGGCTTGCTTAATAGTCTGATTGTGTGTTGTTGCTTTGATGTTGTGTGTTTGTGTGCAGGCCTGTGTTTTAGACTACTCTAGTGTTGGGCCGAGTGGTAAGCTTGAGTGATACCTACCACGATCATGGTACCGGGTAAGTTTGTAGTTACCGATTCGGTATGGCACCGAATTGTTGGATCTCCTAGGATCTAGGGTTTGTTATATTGAAATTACCAACCTCGTTCTTACCTCAGATCTGGCAGCGAAATAGAATGGTGAACGAGATCTAGCGAATCAAGTGCTTCGCCTCTACCAAGCACACACTCACACAACCTGGAACGCCGGGATGCTAGTGCCGGATTCAGGGAATGAGTTTTCGATGTCTCTGCTTTTCTCTCAGAGAATTTCAGTGACCGCTAGGGTTCAGGTCGACCATATAAACCTTTATATATCGACCTGGAAATGACATCACAAAACCGTCGGAGAAGCCCGACTCGTTTATGTCAAAACCCGATATGCATCGATCGACACACTTACTGTGTCGATCGACACACCTTCTCGAAAAGCCTGCATCGATCGACACACTCATGTATCGATCGACACATACATCATAAAACTCTATGTCAATGTGTATCCAATACACATCAACGTGATCATTATCAAATGATCATTCCCATATGTTAGCTTCCAGATTGCTTAGGTGTGTGACCCTATAGGATCATATAATACTGGCAGTAAGTCTACAACTTACAGATTACAAGAGGCTTCTAGCAAAGCATTACAATCACCAGTATTATACAAACGATTGATCTCGATACACAACTATTATCAGGAGTGAGTACAAGTGTGATTTCAGGACACAATCCCAACAATCTCCCACTTGTACTGGAATCATCAATTTCTACAATCCTTTTGTCTCTATATCTCGATTTGGCATAAGACAAGATTAGTGTCATTCTTATTAAGCCAATATCATGTTTATCGAACTCCTGATCTATACTGAACAAAACAAACAACTGAACTACAGTTCGTTTGAGTGCGGCCACACATTTTCTCAGCATAAAATCTTCGATAGGCCCTGAGATATTTATCTCCCGTTATTCAGGAGGGACAAATCACATCTTGTTCCATCCATGTTCCTTTACACACTTCATGATACACCTGAGCAGTGCCTTTATACCCGCCAGTTACGGATCGACGTTTGACAAGGTCAAGGTGCACCAATTCATATGCAATAAAGCATGATGAACTCAGGTCTAAGGACTATACTCAATAGTCGTAATGAGAACCTCTCATGACACAGATATAACTATCCTGGAGACTTCTCATTAGCGGGTCACGTCCGATCATATGTTCACCAACATATATCTATGTTACTGACTGTGATACTCATATCATTGACTCCATGAAACTTAGTCAACAGTCACCTCACAAGCTAGTCTCTCGCGGTTGTTATTGTCCCACTTTAACAACCTCGACTAGGGACACGTCATAATTTATGTCATTTGTTACTAATAGGGTTTCATGATCAAGTCCTCAACTTGATGGCCTAAAATATGACATAAACTTATTTTGGGACCATTATTTAATTATCCAATAGTCAAATAATGTTGATGTCAGTTTTTTCATAAACATGACCATATCATATTTATCTGAATATCATAACTAAACTAACTCCCACTAGAATCAAGACCAAGTCTTCAGATATCTAGAACCTACAGCAACAGTATACAACTCGTGCTTAGGTTGTGAGAGATGCTGCGGTGTTCTTGCTTGGAACTATTCCAGCAAACCACACCGCTATTCTTTAATGAGCTATATTCTACGGTCCTCTACTTGGAAACCTTTCCAACAGACAGTACCGTTACACATGCAAAATGACATAACCAGGTGACAACCGGGAGTCATCTTTGTCTGTCTAACTACTCATAATTGATTCGTCTATTTCTCAGTTATACAAGAACCTATCCTTAGTGTTTCTTAAACACTTGGGGATATTCCTTTACAAATGTCCAGTGACTCTTACTGGAACAAATTGGTATCTTCTCGTCATGCTTTTATGCGTCAGCTACATTTAGACGAGCGCATAATATGGCATTCATGATGGATTCTATTGCATAAGCAAAAGGAATCACACTCATTAGACACTAGCTCAGCCAGTGTAATACCCTGTATCAAGAATGGGTCAACGGGCAGTCAAGAAGTCGACGAGGGGCATTTTCGTAATTTCCAGAAGATGAGGGGTATTTTGGTAAAATCTACCAAAATGTGAGCCGGAAGCTAAGACGGGCTAAATGTTATTCTTTTTAAGTAAAGAAAACATTTAGAAGACCAAGAAAGGTGGAAACGGAGATTAAACTAGTTTTTCGGGTTATCGGGAATGGAAACCGATAAAACCGACAAAACTTGTAAAATTCATTACGGGAGCTACGGGTGTCCGTTTGAAGTGATTAAAATTGCTAAATTCATCTAAGAGCATTTAGAATCTTAAAAGAAGGCTTGGTGGATTTATAGAAGCAGCTAAAGAGTTTTTAAAATATTAAACCTTAAACCGGTTTTTCTGAGAAACCGATACAATGTTCGGGCAAGCGAGAGGACCTTCTAAACTCCACCAAAAATTATGAAATTTTGACCACAGCCTCATGAGAAGATGTAGAAGCCACGGTTAAAAAGATTCAGCAAGATTCAATGCCTAGATGAAGTTATATATTTTAGATCATTAATGGGTGATTAATGACTAAAATTCCAAAATAAATTCATGGAAGCTTGGGCTTGGTTTGGGGATGAGTGGAGCTGATATCTGAAGTCATTATGGACCTAATTCAAGCCCAGTTAAAAGTTGTGCCACGAAAATTATGCAAGAAGAAGGAAGAGGCTTTGTTATGTTTTGGTGCATGAATCTACAAAAGGGTTTTGGGTCTAAATTCAAAGGGCTTCTAAGTGGGATTTATATACATGAAATGGGTGATAAAAATATCTGTTTGTGGCCCTGCATGAGAGAGGAGGCGTGGCATGAGAAGAAGGTAGAAGAGTGGATGGACACATGGCTTTCTCTAAGTCTCCTTGTGTTGCTATAAAAAGGGGGTGAGGCCTCCTCATTTCTTCACACCAACAAAACAAAAACAAGAGAGAAAGAAGAGAAGGAGAGGAGGAGAAGAAAGGCGTGAGAAGAAGAAGAAGAAGAAGAAGAAGAAGAAGAAGAAGAAGAAGGAAGCCGGAGGAGGAGAAGCCGGAGGGAAGAAGAAGGAGGAGCCGGAGGAGAGAGAGAGGGAGGAGAGAGAGAGGGAGGAGAGAGAGAGAGAGAGAGAGAGTGAGAATAAATAAAAGAAAGATGGGGAAAGGAAAATTAATACGTCGGAATATTCTAAAGAATATTCTTCGGAAAGAAAATTTTCCGACGTAATAATCTTCCCGATATACCGGATTTCTTTTATTTAGAAATAGAATAGACGGTTGTAGTAGACATCATACGAGGGTTGTACTGAGGTTCGGGATCACGAAGGTCAACGGCATGGTAAAGTGCGGGTCAAGGTCGGGTCAAAAAGACGGAGGTTCGGGGAAGGTTCGGGTTAGCGTCGGGTTCGTGCCGGGTCTCGTTGTTCTGCTAGTCCGTCAATCCGTCTGTCATCATAATAGCAATGTGAGTCGACTCAAAACACCGTAGAGTAGTATTGCATATAGATCATAAAATGAGAAACCGTAGATTAAGTAATTGCATACCCAGATATAAATTGATGGCGTTTGAGAATTGAATTGACAATAAACCGGTTAGGGGGTTGAGACGCATACTAGGATCGTAAGATTAAACGGATTAAACTTGTTGTGTGCCGTTAGGTTGGTAGTAACGTTGTGTGATACATACATATAGTCGTTGTATGATAGGGCCGTATATGCATATATATCTATGTATGAAGAACGATCTAAAATGAATCTAAGTACGGAAATTAAGACGCTATAAAATACGGAAGTAAACTTAACAAACGTATAGCATATGGAATGATACTTGGTTAAGGTTTAATGATAAAGGAATGAATGGAATAAATAAATGGTGAGATGTCGGGGAGTTTAGTAAGCTACTAGCTCTAAACCGACGGATCGGGGAGTTGATAAAAGATACCTAGGAAAGGTTAAGAAAAGAAAAGTGTTGAGATTGGAGCCGTCTACGGGTTAGCAATCCGCTAATCCAAGGTAGCGGACGATAAAGAGATATGAGCCGTCTACGGGTTAGCAATCCGCTAATCCAGTGTAGCGGACGTGAATGAGTTAAAAGACATTAGGAACCCTAATAGGCTTGCTTGTGTGATGATTGTTTGTATTGTATGATTGTGTGTTTGGGGTTGTTAAGCTTTGTTGTGCAGGCCTATTAGATTGTCTCGGTATTGGGCCGAGCAAGCGGTGGTGCGGGTGTGTGTGTAGACTTGCGGGGTGCGGTGAGGAGATGGTGGTTAATGGTTGTTCGAGTCTGATTGATTGCTAGAGTCCGAGCGAGTCTGCGTATTTACTTTTCTGCACTAGGACTCTAGGGTGCGTTAGATCCCGCAAGTCTAGGTGATTGGAGACGTTCTGGTACTTCCGACCCGATTGGATCCTCGGGAAGTTGCTTAACCGGATCATGGTGATTTCGGTTATGGCGTTAACCTATGGAGTGACGTCTGTAGGTGTGTAGTCCGGAGAACACGGGGTCGCGTCCTAGGGCCAGACTGCATGGAAGCTCGGGTTGTCGGGGGTAACCGGAGTCACTGCGTATCGATGGACGGAGAACAGTGTCCTGGATCGTGAGACTTGGTGTTAACGTCTGGGAGTCGAGAGGGTTTGTTACCATATCAGTAATGGTGGAAACCCATGGAAGTTACCAAAAAGCGTAAGGGCCCAGTGGTGTGTTGATGATGATGATGGTGTTGCGCGATAGATAGATCGAGTCTAATCGAGAGCATGTACCGCAGTGTTCTCGATTTCCTTCATTGATGTGATGTGTTGTTATTGAATTGCTTGTGTGTTATGAAGCTCATCACGTCTTGGTAGCACGTGATCGGCTATTATACTTGATTGTTATTTTGGGTTTTGGGCGGGATTATTAGATTGTTAGAAGCCGTAGTGGGGAGCCGTCTCACTGGGTAATCTTAGATTGCTCATTAGACTCTTTTGTATTTTTCAGGTTCGGCGTAGCTTGGCGGACGCGTAGGACGCTCGGAGTAGTCTCGGGTTGGCATTGGGTATCGGTGTGGAGTTTACGCATTTTGACTGTTACTTTCGGTTTCAGATTTTGTTGGGATCCCGTTATACTCTTTTTGTGTATTAGACCGTATATTATTATGAATGAGATTTATATTTTTCAAATAATAAAAACGGAATAATTCCCTGATATACGGTTTCGTCCGAACCGAACACAACTCGTGGAAGTGGTACAGGTTGAAAAGCTTTGTATCACGAAAGCGAGGTAAACGGAGTTAAGGACGGTTTGGTTCGAGCCTTTGTCTCAAACCGGACTGCCTTTGGCTTCGTATTGTGACAAACTCTTCTTGTATGGCTGCTCGGGTTCGATCGGTCATGTTCTTGTTTGATTGTTGGCCGGTCAGCTCGTCGGTCAGCGGTAGACGGGAAGGGAGCGTTACAGCCAGTGTCCAAGACACTTCATCTTGCTAAGATCATTTCCATAAGACCTTTGGTGTGAAGCCATTCTTGGAATCATGCATATTGGAATTGTCCAATACCTTAAAACCATAATGGTTCTGACACGATCCAATTAGCTCTTCTGATCCATCTCAATGGATCCATATTCCAAGAACTCACGCGACTTCTCCCATGTCTATCGTTAAATTTGACTTCCGACCCAAATCTTGGCAAGACTTTAGCGTCGGAACGTCGTTTATGAGATTAAGTATGTTCTTAATATACAGTTTGAGAATTGCAATTACGCTCCCACTAGTTTACTTGTAAACGCACTGTTTCTATTCGTTCCTGATCGAGTCAAAGCCTTTGACCATTTTAACGGAACATAGATTCCAACTCCAAGATGCTTGCTTCAACCAGTGAAGCTAACATGCATAACTAGCCAATTTTTCGGAGTTGGGGCTCACCATCGCTTCTTTGAATTTCGCATGCTCATCACTTTTCAATGATCAACGGATCACGACAATCGGTCACGAGGAATCACCCTCGATTTAGTGATGGATCCTTTCGGATCTGCGAATTTCAGGCTCCACAGGTGTAGATCCTACAGCACTCTGTAGATCTAACCGTTGCTCTCCCTCAACAGGTTGAAAAGCCTCCTGTGTTTCTCGAATTTCTTCGAGCTGTACTTTTACTCCCACTGTTCTTCTTGGAAAAACAGAGTTCCGAACAACAAAACTTTGTTCTCGGATTGGTTGCAAAAGTACTAAGCCTCGGTTTCCTTAGGACAACCAGCGAAGCAGCACTTATCAGGTTTGGGTTCAAGTTAGTTTGTTGACAACTGCCTTACACAAACCTTGCAATCCCAATTAATCAGAAAAACATATTTGGAAATCACCCAGTCCACATCCAATGTGGTGTTTTTCACTGATTCTGATAGAAAACTTAATTAGCGTAAACATGTTCATTTTAGAGCGTATTTTAAAAGAATAATGGAAGATTCATGTGACTCATCATTAATCGGAGCATATCCAATAAGGTCTGATTCATTCTCTCAGAAACACCATTCAGGTTTTCTAGGAGAAAAGAGATGTGATATGGCTTCACACTCACTTAGATGATCACCCAATTGTTGACTCAAGTATTCTCTTCCTCGATTCAATCGAGAGATTCTAATACTTCTGTCACATTGTTTCTATACTTCATTTTGGAACTCCTCAAAGGATTCCAACTAGTGTATCATCAAAAGATCACAGCCATACTTACTGATGCCATCAATAAGTCAATGAAGTACAGAAGATTTCCTTTGGCATTAATGTTCATCGGGCCGCATACATCAGTATGTGTAAAGCCCAACAAGTCTCTGGCCCGTTTCTTTAGCTCTGCTAAAGAAGCCTTAGTCATTTGGCCCAGCAAGCAGAATTCATGTCTCAATTGATTTACAATCAAATGAACCTGAAGCCCATAACTATGGAACTTCTGAAGTTGTTTCACTTTATTTGGTCAATATGACTATGCCGAGGAAAAATCGAGTTCAAGTCATCAGACTTAAATCGTTTGATATTTATGTTATATTTAAGCGTATGTTGGTTTAAGATATAAAAACCCTTTCAAAAGGGGTGCTACTATATGATATTTCATTAAGATCAAAAGAGCAAAACTTGTCTTTTATCAGAATGAAAAACATTCAAATTCTTACAAGAAAATGAAAGACATCTCTGCATAAAGCAGGTACATAGTAGCAATTACTTAATTCAAAAACCAAGCTTGAAAGGCTCCTACAAGTGGAGAATCTCTACAGCTTATGCAGCAACCATTGCTCCATACCAGGCACGCAGTTCCACTTGTCCTTTCTTCAACGTTCTACTGTTGTTTAGGCCCTGCATATTTCCAAAATATCAGTACCACAACTAGTATCCAATACATATGTAGAACTTGAATTAATAACACAATACCTGAAGAAGAAGTACCATACATCTTCTTCATCTCTTGTGAATCTTCCAAGAATTTAATGCAATCTCTCTTCCAATGCCCATACTCATTACAGTAGAAGCACTTTCTAACACCAGATGGGCCGGACTTGGGCTTATAAGATGACACAGGCTTATCCTGATTCAAAATCTGGACGGCCCTGCCTCTACCCTTGCCAACACAAGATTTCTCAAATCTTTTACCCTTTATGATGTCTTGCTCTACTGTTTTGAGCATGCCATGAAGCTCAGTCAACGTCTTCGTCAAGCCTTTCTTGATATAGTTCTTAATGAACTTATCATAGCTTGACGGCAATGACTGCAGAATGATGTCAGTTGCCAACTCTAAGCTGACAGGACAATCCAGTTTCCCCAGGTTATCAACGTAACCCATCATTTTAATGACATGAGGACTCACTGGAACATCCTCTGGTAGTCTGCACCCAGTGAGAGACTTCACCAACTGGAATCTCTCAACTCGTGCCAGATCCTGAAACTTCAGTTTCAGGCTGGTGATCATCTCTATTGGCGACTCCATGTTCTCGTATTGACTCTTCAAGTCCGAGTTCATGGTAGCCAACATCAGACCACGCACATCTACCACATCAATATAATGCTTATTCCAAGCATTATATACTGCATTCGAGCGATTGGCCCCAAGCCTTTCTGGAAGAGCTTTCTCAAGGACATAGTCCTTACTCTCCTGCTTGAGGATTAATCTCAAATTGCGATACCAATCCAGGAAATTTGACCCATTTAACTTGTCCTTCTCAAGGACGGGTCGTAACGAGAAGGTAGTTTTAGACATAGGCTGAAAATTTTAATCAAAGAAAATTTTAGTTATGATTTCAGGAAATGAGGAATCTTATCCAATAAGAAAACTCGCATTATATTCAAACAATGTTTCCTCAATGAATATAATGATCCAAGATCCATACATCACTAAAATCCGAGTGGACGACTCGTCTTCACCCAGAGTTTAGCAATCTAGGTAAGCAAATCATTGCTAATTGTACTCAGTACAACTCTTGGTCGTAGATAAGACAATCCATGTCTCATCCACTCTGACGTCTCTGGGCCCAGAACTTCTGATAGTCCAGTCAAGTGAAACCAATCTCTTCTATCTTGTGATCACTGACAGTTGCACTGCAAGTCTGTCAATTACCATCTGCCTTACTCATGTTGCAGTGGATACCAAGGACTCCAAGACTATCCAACAAACGACACAAGTCTTGACAGTAGACAAGATTTGGGCAAGACATCAAGATCACTTGATATTTAGTTGAGGAGATGGAACTTTAAAAGATTAGTGATTCAATTTCTTAGGTCATGCAATAGTTGATGTCAAGCACTGCAAGACCATCAACACTACTACCTGCCTTACTCATGTAATTGTGGACACCAAGCTCTTGGCAAGACTATCCAACAACGAAACGAGTCTTGACAGTTGACCATATTGAATAACTAAACTTCGATTTAACACACATCCAATGTGTATTAAACAGGTTTAGAACATTTTTAACTTTTAATAATTTCAATTAAGTTTTAATCGTTCTAATTTCAGTGGGTTAGGTCATTCGGTTCGTTTCTTAATCATTTGGTTCAAAAACCAAACGATTACGGTTCGCATCGTCACCATATGCGCCGACTGACACACTTGGTCGACTCTTGATATGCAACCTTAAGATCATTCGAGATAACCGGTCAAATCCAATTTGACCAGTTCACCTAATCGAACCGATTCAACCAGTTTTAACTAATCGCGATAACCGGTCCAATCCAATTGGATCGACTTATCCGATCAAACTGATCTTAACCAATTAAATCGGTTTATTCTAATTGAGATAACCAGTTCAATTCAATTGAACCAATTCATCCAATTTAAACCGATCTAATCTACCTTAACCAAGCATGATAACCAGTTCAATCCAATTGAACCGATTCAACCAACCGCAAGGTTTATGTCGACCGACATTGTAGAATATTAGGGATTAAACCGACATGACCAGGCGAGATAACCAGTTCAATCCAATTGAACCGATCTATCCATTCGCATAGTCTGTGTCGACCGATGCACCCAGTGTGTCGATCGACATAGTGCGATTTCAAATCTTTCGTATTTTCACCGTGTATCGACCGATACACCCAGTGCGTCGATCGATGCTGTGCGAAAACCCTAATATCTTTTACGAGTTTTCGCGATGTGTCGACCGACACAAGCTTAGTGTCGATCGACACCATGCGACAAATCCTAAATTATTTACGCGTTTTCGCTCTGTGTCGACCGACACACGCTTTGTGTCGATCGACACTCTGCGACAAACACTAAAATCTTATTATGCGTTTCGCGGTGTGTCGACCGACACAAGCTTAGTGTCGATCGACACAGTGCGACAACGGCAGTTCGTCGTTTTCAACAGAAACTTCAATCCGAGATAAATTTCCATAAAACATGATTCAACAGGCAATTAACTAATCAAATTCATCAGTATTCGATTTAAATGCCTCAGATTCAATAGACTAAACCCTACAATGCTCTGATACCACTGTTGGATCTTCTAGGATCTAGTGTTTGTTATATTGAAATTACCAACCTCGTTCTTACCTCAGATCTGGCAGCGGAATAGAATGGTGAACGAGATCTAGCGAATCAAGTGCTTCGCCTCTACCAAGCACACACTCACACAACCTGGAACGCCGGGATGCTAGTGCCGGATTCAGGGAATGAGTTTTCGATGTCTCTGCTTTTCTCTCAGAGAATTTCAGTGACCGCTAGGGTTCAGGTCGACCATATAAACCTTTATATATCGACCTGGAAATGACATCACAAAACCGTCGGATAAGCCCGACTCGTTTATGTCAAAACCCGATATGCATCGATCGACACACTTACTGTGTCGATCGACACACCTTCTCGAAAAGCCTGCATCGATCGACACACTCATGTATCGATCGACACATACATCATAAAACTCTATGTCAATGTGTATCCAATACACATCAACGTGATCATTATCAAATGATCATTCCCATATGTTAGCTTCCAGATTGCTTAGGTGTGTGACCCTAAAGGATCATATAATACTGGCAGTAAGTCTACAACTTACAGATTACAAGAGGCTTCTAGCAAAGCATTACAATCACCAGTATTATACAAACGATTGATCTCGATACACAACTATTATCAGGAGTGAGCACAAGTGTGATTTCAGGACACAATCCCAACACGAATAAGGTTGGTGATGGTGGTGTTGGAATATGACTTGCGGGATAGATTGGAGTTTTGTTTATTTTCTATTGACCTTGTTGGTCTTGTGTTCTGTGTTAGAGTCCCAGTGAGTCTGCGTGTTTACATTACTGCACAAGGAATCTAGGGTGCGTTAGATCCCGCAAGTCTAGGTTTTAAAGAGTTACGGTGCTTCCGACCCGATTGGATCCTCGGGTAGTTGCCTTATCGGTTCATGTGGTGAATCTGGTTATGGTGTGAACCTACTAATTGACGCCAGTAGGTGTGTGGTCCAGAGAATACGGGGTCATGTCCTAGGGCCGGACTACATGGAAAGTTAGGTTACCGTGGGGTAGCCCTAGTCGCTGGGTATCGTTGGACTGAGAACAGTGTCATGGGTCATAGGACTTTGTGTTTACGTCAAGGAGTCATGGATAGTTTTTGTTACCATGTAGGTAGCTAAGTATTCCCATGGAAGTTTCCGTGTTCGCATAGTGGGCCCAATGGTGTTAAGGTTGACGTTCGATAGATAGATCGAGTCTAATCGAGGGCATCTGCCGCAGTGATTTCTATTTCTATAGCCTTTCCTTTTGATAGAGAATGCTTGTGTGTTGTGGGTTTATCACGTCACGATGGTATGTGATTGACTATTCTTTCTTATGATTGTTATTTTGGGTTTTGGGACGGGATTAGTAGTTATAGGTTAGATTAGAAGTCGTTAGTGGGAGATGACTCGCTGGATGATCTTAGATCGCCCATTATACTCTTTTGTGTTTTTAAGGTTTAGCATCGATGGACGTGGGAGGTCCTCGGTGTAGTTTCGGGATCGCTTGTGGGCCGGAGATCTTTGATTCGATGTTTTGGTTTTTGTATTTTTGTTTGGATTTTTTGGCGCATGTTTATTCTTTGATTGTTTGTAATTAGAATTAAATAGGAAAAGTTTTTTTGTAAAACTCAAATTACTTAGAAATGAAATCGCTTCCCCGATATTGGTTTAGTCCGAACCAACACAACTGGTGGAAGCAATACAGGTTGAAAATCTTTGTATTGTGGAAGCAAGGTAAACGAGTTCAAAAACGGTTTAGTGCGAGCCTTTTTCTCAAACCGAACATTCTATGACGTCGTATTGTGACAAACTATTCTCGTTTGACTTGCTCAGGTTCGATCGTCATGTTCTTGTTGATTGTTGACCAGTCAGCACGCGATCAACGGATAACGGGAAAGGGGTGTACACTTTGCCTCTATAAGTGCTTCCCTAATTGCATACGCGTCAGCAACTAGTGGGATTTTATGAAATTTGTCGACCTTAATCCTTTCTTTAGTGTCTTCCCTGTTGTATCTTCCATGTGCCATCCTAACCCAGTTGGCTTATCTTGTCCAAGCCAAGATGCATCCGTAAAACACAGTACTTCGTTTTGCTCCACCGGTTGAATAGTTGTTCTTGTCTCCTGTTTGAGACATGGTTCGTTGCTAATTTGTTGTGCTTTGTTCCACTCATTGGCATAGTTAATAGCTGATAGCAGTATTTCTTCCTCTGAAATCCGTCTATATTCAAAGATTTTCGATTTTCTTATTGTGTGTTGTCCAAATAGCGGATAGAAGCCATGAGAACATAGGGCCCTCTATTTTATTACTTTGCGGGAGGGATGAGAGCATGTTTCCTTTCATTATGTCCTCTCTCATATCATCAATGTCATCCAACTTCGAACAATATGTAACAAAATATTTTATAGGGTAATACGGAAAATTTATACGAACCAATCATTAATGAATAAATCTATCATTTTGATTTCCTATTATCACGTTTTCTATATATTACTTTAGTTATACGTGTCATCCAATAATATTTAAGATGGTCTGATCGATGGTTCCGCAATTACTGTTAATTATATGGAAGATAAAATTATATTGTTACAAAAAAGGATAAAGAGATAAAATTATAACTTCATTTTTTGTCAATATTTGTTATATAAGCGACCTGTAACTAGGTCATAGCCAAGGTTTGATAGATACAAAAATTGAGCCAACAGCGATATAACCAAAAATAACCTCAAGCAAAACAACCAAAAGAACAAGACAATCATGTACTGCTAAAGGGAGCCATCAAGAAGAGGCCAAGTTTTTCTCGTTTGCAAAGAACCTTGCGGTCCAAAAAGGGTGGCTAGCCGCCACGTAAGAACCGAAGCGACCATCAAGGGTCACCAATTGCGCAATGAGAGAGGCACCTCTATTTGAAGAAACATACTCACCTTTAAGCTTGAAGTTTTTAAGCAAATGCAAAGACACTAAAACCTCCGCAAAACAGAAACTGAAGGAAGGCCATACTTCCGGTCTTAAGACAGCCCCAACCAACTCAGGAGCCTCAATTCCAAAGATAACCTTATTCCGTTTAAGGGGAATCATATCTTTAATAGCCCACGAAAGAGCCTTAACTTGGAGCTGGAACCTGGAGTCAATACGCAGAAACAAGCGCCTGCTATGAAGAATCACCACTCCATGCTCATCACGGAGAACCCAGGCCACTCCTCCGAGCTTATTCCTCTTCGACCATGAAATACCAATATTACATGTGTTGGAATATTGTCCTGAAATCACACTTGTACTCACTCCTGATGATAGTTGTGTGTCGAGATCAGACATTCGTATAATACTGGGCGGTTGCAATGTTTTGCTAGAAGCCTCTTGCAATCTGTAAGTTGTAGACTTACTGCCAGTATTATATGATCCTATAGGGTCACACACCTAAGCAAACTGGAAGCGTAAATATGGGATTGATCATTATGGTAATGATCATATCGATGTGTATAGGATACACATTAATATTGAGTTTATTGTGGTGTGTCGATCGACACAGTATGTGTGTCGATCGACACAGATCGAGTTTCGAAACTGATGTTTCAATTTTATGACATAAACGAATTGGATTAACCAAAGCTCGGTTTAAGTCATTCCAGGTCTTTATATAATCATATAGTTTTGACCTGGAACCCTAGTCGTCGTCTTTTTCTCGACAGAGAAAGCAGAAACACTAGAAACTCAGAAATCCCAAGATCCGGCACTAGCATCCCGGCTTTCCAGGTTTGTGTGCGTGTGTATCTGGTAGAGTCGAAACATCTGAGTCGCTACTGATCTCGTTTCACCAATCATTCCGCTGCCAGTACAAGGTAAGAACGAGGTTAGTGATTCAATATAACGAACCCTAGATCCGAGGCTTTCCAAACAGTGGTATCAGAGCTATTAGGGTTTTATCTATTGATTCTGAGGCATTTAAATCGAATACTGATGAATTTGATTAGTTTAATGCCTGTTAAATCGTGTTTTGATGAGTTTAATCTTGGATTAAGATTCTGCTAAACAACGATGAATTGTTGTTTTCGCACTGTGTCGATCGACACTAAGCTTGTGTCGGTCGACACGCCGCAAAACGTTTTGTTTAAATTTTAGGGTTTCGATCAGTGATCGAATATCCGTATCCCTACTGTGTCGATCGATACACTGGGTGTGTCGGTCGACACAGTCTTTGCGAAAGGATAGATTGGTTCAATTGGATTGTGGTTGGGTAATGTCGATCGACACAGTGTTGTGTGGCGATCGACATGGACCATTAAACCGGACCGGTTCAATTAGATTGAATCGGTTAAGGAAATTCGATCCGGTTTGACCGGCTATCGAAATTCAGTTTAAATTGGGTTGTGTCGACCGACGCCAATGGTTGGTATCGATCGACACACCAATCGCAGACTTGATGGTTGGACCTCAAATTTGCAAATACTGGACCAAATTTACTCCTAAAGTTATAAATTAACCTAAACTTAATAAACCTTTATGTTAATAACTTCTTGGATGTATATTGGATATGCATCAAGATTAAATAGTTCTTTTCTTCAACTTAATATCAAGTGATCTTGATGTCTTGCCCGATCTTGTCTACTGTCAAGACTCGTTTCGTTGTTGGATAGCCTTGGAGTCCTTGGTATCCACGACTACATGAGTAAGGCAGGTGATCATTGATAGACTTGCAGTGCGACTGTCAATGATCACGAGACTGAAGAGATTGGTTGACTTGACTGGGCTATCAGAAGTTCTGGGCCCAGAGACATCAGAGTGGATAAGACATGGATTGTCTTATCTGCGACCAAGAGTTGTACTGGGTACAATTAGCAATGATTTGCTTACCTAGATAACTAAAGTTTGGGTGATGGCGAGTCGCCCACTCAATTTTGGTAAGCTGGGGATCTTGGTTCATTGTATTCATCTGAGGAAACATAGTTTTTGAATACAATGCGATTTTTCTTATTAGATAAGAATTCTCATTGCTTGAGCATTATAACTAAAACCTCTACCTCTTTTAATTACAGCTATGTCTGTCTCAACTCACATCAACACTTTCTCGCTAAGATCCGTCCTCAAGAAGGACAAGCTTAATGGATCAAATTTCTTGGAATGGTATCGGAACCTGAGAATAGTTCTCAGGCAAGAGAACAAGGAATATGTCCTTACAAGAGTTCTCCCCGAGAGGCCACGTTCCAATACCACGCAGGCAGATAAGAATGCTTGGGATAAGCATTCAGCTGATGTCAAAGACGTTAATTGTCTAATGCTGGTGACTATGAACTCTGAGCTACAGAAGCAATATGAGAACGTGATGTCACCGATTGAGATGATTAACAGCCTGAAAGATTTGTTTCAGGAGCAAGCTCGCACAGAGAGATACCAGACGGTTAAATCTCTCATGGATTGCAAGTTGGCTAAGGACAGTCCAGTAAGTCCTCATGTCCTTAAAATGATGGGTTACATTGATAACATGGGGAAACTGGACTGTGCCATTAGCCAGGAGCTAGCCATTGACATGATTCTGCAGTCTTTGCTGTCGTGTTTTGATCAGTTCATCATGAACTACAACATGCAAAACATGACTAAGACATTGACTGAGTTGCACGGCATGCTTAAGACAGCAGAGCCGAATCTCAAGAAGGCAACTCCCAGTGTACTGTTGGTACAAGGGAGTAAAAGGTTTAAGAAACCTAGTAAGGATAAGGGAAAGGCCAAAGCTGTCTAGACTGAGAGTCAAGACAAGCCCAAGCCCAAATCTGGGCCTTCCCCTGAGGACAAATGCAACTACTGCAAGCAGCTAGGGCATTGGAAGAGAGACTGCAAGAAGTTCATGGAAGATTACAAGAAGCTAAAGAAGACGTATGATGTGTCTGACTCAGGTATTTATGTTATCGAACTTAATGTTATGTCTTCTAGTTCTACTTCGTGGGTATTGGATACCGGCTGCGGTGCTCTAATTTGTACAAATGTGCAGGCACTAAGAAACAGTAGAACACTGAAGCAAGGACAAGTGGAGCTACGAGTCGGGAATGGAGCTAAGGTTGCTGCATTGGCCGTAGGCACTTATGATTTGTCTTTACCTTCGGGCATGGTTTTAGAATTGAATAATTGCTACTTTGTACCTGCGATTAGCAGAAACATAATTTCAGTTTCCGTTTTGGATTTGGAAGGTTTTGATTTTGATGTTAAGAATAAAGTTTGTTCTTTTAATCGTGATGGTACGTTTTATGGTAGCGCCCCATTAGATAATGGGTTATATGTCTTAAACCAAGAAATGCATGTCTTTAACATAAATACAAAGCGGTTTAAGTCGAATGACGAAAACCCGATTTTCTTTCGTTTGGGCCATATCAATGAGAAACGCATTCAGAGACTCCATCGAAATGGGCTTCTGGGCTCATTTGATTTTGAATCATGTGAGAAATGCGAATCTTGCTTGATGGGCAAAATGGCTAGGGCCCCTTTCAACAAACCGAATGAAAGGGCCAGTGATTTATTGGGCCTTATTCATACTGATGTATGTGGGCCAATGAGCACTGTTGCCAGAGGAAATTACAAGTACTTCATTACCTTCACTGATGACTTCAGTAGGTATGGCTATGTCTATTTGATGAGACACAAGTCAAAATCCTTTGATAGATTCAAAGAATTCAAAAATGAAGTACAGAACCAACTTGGCAAAAGTATCAAAGTTCTGCGGTCAGATCGCGGAGGAGAATACTTGAGTCAAGAGTTCAGCGACTATATGAGCGAGTGTGGAATTGTTTCACAACTCACTCCTCCTGGAACACCCCAATGGAATGGAGTGTCAGAGAGGAGGAATCGAACCTTATTGGATATGGTTTGGTCTATGATGAGTTATTCAGATCTTCCATTATCCTTTTGGGGATACGCTCTAGAAACGTCTGCGTTTACACTAAATAGGGTGCCATCTGAATCAGTGGAAAAGACACCACACGAATTGTGGACTGGGAATATTCCAAGTCTGTCTTTCCTGAAGATTTGGGGTTGTGAGGCTTATGTCAAACGCTTAATTTCAGACAAGCTCGCACATAAATCAGATAAATGCTACTTCGTTGGTTATCCTAGGGAAACCAAGGCTTACTACTATTACAACCAATCTGAGAACAAAGTTTTTGTTGCTCGGGACTGTTCTTTTCTTGAGAGAGAATTTCTTTCTAAGAAAAAAAGTGGGAGTAAAGTACATCTCGAAGAAATTCAAGATGCACAGGAGACTGCTCAACCTGCTGAGGAAGAGCAGCAGTTGGATCCACAAAGTTCTGTGGAACCCGCGCCTGTGGAGCCTGAAGTTCGCAGATCCGGAAGGATCCGTCACGAACCCGAGAGATACTATGGATTTCTCGTGACCAATTGCAATGATCTGATGATCATTGAAAGTGACGAACCAGCGAGCTTCGCGGAAGCAATGATGGGCCTGGACTCCGAAAAGTGGCTTGGAGCCTCTAAATCCGAAATGGGATCCATGTCAGAAAACCAAGTATGGTCCTTGGTCGATTTACCTAATGGTGCGAAAGCCATTGAGTGTAAAGGGATCTTCAAGAAGAAGATTGACGTGGATGGCAATGTCCAAATTTATAAAGCTAGGTTGGTGGCTAAAGGTTTCAAACAGATTCATGGTATTGACTATGATGAAACCTATTCCCCAGTCGCTATGCTTAAATCCATTCGGATTCTTCTAGCAAGTGCAGCTCATTATGACTATGAGATTTGGCAGATGGATGTCAAAACCGCTTTCATGAATGGTATTCTGGAAGAGGATGTGTATATGACACAACCTGAGGGTTTTGTAGATCCTAAGAATGCAGGGAAGGTATGCAAGCTTCATAAATTCATTTATGGATTGAAGCAAGCATCACGGAGTTGGAATCTTCGTTTTGATGAAGCAGTAAAACAATTTGGTTTCATCAAGAACGAAGAAGAACCATGTGTATACAAGAAGACTAGTGGGAGCGGAATTGCGTTTCTAGTATTGTATGTCGATGACATACTCCTTCTCGGTAATGACGTTCTGTTGCTTCAGTCTGTTAAGACTTGGCTCGGAAGTTGTTTTTCCATGAAAGACATGGGAGAAGCCGCGTACATTCTTGGAATCAGAATCTACAGAGATAGAGCGAACAGGCTGATTGGATTGTGCCAGGTGTTGCACAGATTCAAGATGCATGATTCCAAGAAGGGCTTCATACCGATGTCTCATGGCATTAGTCTCAGCAAGAAGCAGTGTCCGGCGACACATGCTGAGCGAGAACGCATGGATAGGATTCCTTATGCTTTTGCAATAGGATCTATCATGTATGTCATGCTCTGCACTCGTCCAGATGTAGCTTACGCATTAAGCATGACGAATAGATACCAATCTGATTCAGGTGAAGATCACTGGACAGCTGTCAAGAATATCCTCAAATATTTGAGACATACCAAAGATAAGTTCTTGGTATATGGAGGAAGTGAAGAGCTTGTAGTGAATGGATTCACTGATGCGAGTTTTCAGACGGACAGAGACGATTTTCCGATCACAGTCTGGATATGTCTTCTGTCTAAATGGCGGTGCAGTGAGTTGGAAGAGCTCTAAGCAGAATACCGTAGCTGATTCCAGGACGGAAGCTGAATATGTTGCTGCTTCAGAAGCGGCAAAGGAAGTTGTTTGGATCAAGAAGTTCATGACTGAACTTGGTGTGGTTCCTAGTATCTTGGAGCCAGTGGCTTTGTTTTGTGATAACAATGGAGCCATTACTCAGGCGAAAGAACCCAGGTCACACCAGAAGTCCAAACACATAGAGAGGAGATATCACCTGATTCGTGATATCGTCAATAGAGGCGAAGTAAAGATCAGTCGAGTTCCGACGGACGAGAATATCGATGATCCTCTGACTAAGCCACTCCCAAGGCCTAAGCATGAGAGTCATACGACTGTTGTAGGCATTAGAGATCTTAAGATGTAATCTTGATTCTAGTGGGCGTTTTGTGGTTTTATTTTAGTTATATATATTAAGATGTTCTTGCAAACATACTTTTGGATATGTTTAATGAAATTTGATTTCAGCATTATTTATTGTGATCTAAATAATGGTCCCAAAATAAGTTTATGCCATATTATAGGTCATCAAGTTGAGGACTTGATCATGAAACCCTATAAGTTATAGATGGCATAAATTATGATGTGTCCCTAGTCGAGGTTGTCAAAGTGGGACACTGACAACCGCGAGAGACTAGCTTGTGAGGTGACTGTTGACTAAGTTTTATGGAGTCAGTGATATGAGTATCACAGTCAGTCACATAGATATATGTTGATGAACATATGATCGGACATGACCCGCTAATGAGAAGTCTCCAAGATAGTTATATCTGTGTCATGAGAGATTCTCATTACGACTATAGAGTATAGTCCTTAGACCTGAGTTCATCATGTTTTCTTACATATGAATTGGTGCACATTGACCTTGTCAAACGTCGACCCGTAACTGGCGGCTATAACGGCACTGCTCAGGTGTATCATGAAGTGTGTGTTGAAACAGGGATGGAACAAGAAGGGATTTGTCCCTCCTGAATAACGGGAGATAAATATCTCAGGGCCTATCGAAGATTTAATACTGAGAAAATGTGTGGCCGCACTCAAACGAACTGTAGTTCAGTTGTTTGTCTTGTCAGTATAGATCAGGAGTTTGATAAACACGATATTGGCTAAATAAGGATGACACCAATCTTGCCTTATGCCAAATCAAGATATAGTGACAAAAGGATTATAGGAATTGATGATTCCAGTACAAGTGGGAGATTGTTGGGATAGTGTCCTGAAATCACACTTGTACTCACTCCTGATGATAGTTGTGTGTCGAGATCAGAAATTCGTATAATACTGGGCGGTTGCAATGTTTTGCTAGAAGCCTCTTGCAATATGTAAGTTGTAGAATTACTGCCAGTATTATATGATCCTATAGGGTCACACACCTAAGAAAACTGGAAGCGTAAATATGGGATTGATCATTATGGTAATGATCATATCGATGTGTATAGGATACACATTAATATTGAGTTTATTGTGGTGTGTCGATCGACACACTATGTGTGTCGATCGACACAAATCGGGTTTCGAAACTGATGTTTCGATTTTATGACTTAAACAAATTGGATTAACCAAAGCTCGGTTTAAGTCATTCCATGTCTTTATATAATCATATAGTTTCGACCTGGAACCCTAGTCGTCGTCTTTTTCTCGACAGAGAAAGCAGAAACACTAGAAACTCAGAAATCCCAAGATCCGGCACTAGCATCCCGGCTTTCCAGGTTTGTGTGTGTGTGTATCTGGTAGAGGCGAAACATCTGAGTCGCTACTGATCTCGTTTCACCAATCATTCCGCTGCCAGTACAAGGTAAGAACGAGGTTAGTGATTCAATATAACAAACCCTAGATCCTAGGCTTTCCAACAACATGCAAGCCATCCAGATGGAGGTTTCGACCACGAAGGAGACGCAGACGAGCCATGGATCATGTGAACCACACAATCCTCCTGATCATCGTCTTGCTGGGCCAGGAACCAGAGCTCCGATTCTTCTCTAATTTTATCAGATGTTTGCAATGGAGAGAACAACACTTCTTCAAAGAAGAGCTTGTTACGATTCTTCCACATGTACCACAAGGCCCATGGATAGCAGCTTCTCACCTTGAATGACAAACTCATGTTCTTATTGAGACGTTGGAGGTAGCTCATGTTGACGAATATGGATTCTTCGTGGAAACCACCTTCCTCTAAGCCACAGGCCTGGCATCTTGTGTCCACCTTAACCCATTTCTAAACCAGCAAGTCAGCCACCGGCAGAGCTTCTGACAAGGCCTTCCACATAAAACCTTTAATATTAGGTGACATGCTTACCTTCCAGACCGCTTCCTGATTTCACTGAAAAAGCACCACTCATGTGATGCTCCCAGACCCAAAAACCAGGTTTAGAGACCACCAGTTGAGTCTCATAATAAGCTCCACATCAAGAGGGTAAAAGAGCTCATTTAGCATTTCCAAGTTCCACCTTCTAGCTAGATGATCAATCAGGCTAGACATCCTTAAGCTGACCTCAATAATGTTTGATTTCCTCAAAAGAGCTCGCAGAACTTCATCGTCAGAAATCCAATTATCAAACCACACCAATAGGGACTCCCCATTACCAATAACCTTTTTGATTCCCTTGTCAAGAAGGTTTTTCCGTGCATGATACTCCTCCACGCAAACGAAGGTCTCGCTCCTAAATCAGAATTTAGGAAGTCATTATCAGGGAAATACCTGCTTTTAAGGAAGGAGGCCATAAGAGAGTCCGGATGTTGGATCAGAGACCAAGCTTGCTGTGCAAGGAGAGACTGGTTGCAGGCTTCAAGGTCACGGAAAACAAGACCTCTTTAAGAACTTTTTCAGGAAAAACTTGGGCCAACTCTTCCAGTGAATGTTCTTCTTATCTTCATCTCCATCCCACCAAAACTTACTCAAAGAAGAGTTAAGAGATTTGATAGATGTCTTAGGGAACTTGATTACCGACATGGCGAAGACAGGTAAGGATAGAGCCACAGACTTCAGCATAACTTCCTTGCCCCCTAAGGAGATAGATTTTGCGAACCAGCAATTGACTTTCGACTTCAGGCTATCGTTGGCATACTCCATGAGCTGGACCTTGGAACCGCTGAAGCATCCAGGAAGGCCAAGATATTTTGAGGCACCTCCTTTATTATAAATCAACAGGATATGTTGGCATGCTTCTTGGGTCGAGGGAGGAACTCCTACACCAAAATTGATAGATGACTTGTCTACATTAATGCATTGCCCCGAAGCATCCTTATACTCCTTCAACACCTCTTTAAGAACCTTTACCTAAGACACATCCGCTTTGCACAAGAGAAGGATGTCGTCACCAAACAACAAGTGGGTTAAGGATGGTCCAGCTTCAGAGAATGCGAGACAAGAGATCTTTTTTTCCAGTTCTGTTTTTTGTAAGAGATGAGTCAGACCCTCAGTGCAAAGAACAAAAAGAAAGGGAGACAAAGGGTCTCCCTGCCTTATACCCCTTTGCGGCGCAGTAAGACCATGCTCCTGGTTATTAATCAAAATTGAATATGTCACAGTGGTGACACACAGCATACACCAATCTTCCAAATCTGGTGGAAACCCAGGGTTTTAAGAACTGCTTCCAAATATCTCCACTCAAGCCTTGGACATATCAGACTAGATGGCCATAAATTCAGTGGAGATAGTTGCATGAGTACTCAAGAAATGAACAGCTTCATGGGCCATGATAATGTTATCAGTGATTTGCCTCTGAGCCACAAAGGCAGATTGAGATGGAGACACTATGAATGGCATCACCGGCTTAAGACGATTCACCAAAATATTCCGGATAATTTTATAGAGGACAGAGCATAGACTAATAGGACGCAACTGATCCATCTCTTCCTGGTGAGGAATTTTGGGCAAGAGAAAAATATGAGTGTAGTTCCACTCCTTAGGGAAAGTACCATCTTTGAAGAAAGCCAAAATCTCCTATGTGACCTTCTCCCCAATGATTCCACAATAGTGCTGGAAGAAGTGCCCGTGATTCCATCTGGTCCAGGAGCACTTGCTGCTTTCACAGAAAACATAGCTTTCCTTAGTAACTTCCTTTACCAGTTCTGCATTCATGGAGTCAAAAACCTTAGACTGGAAGCCCTGAAAGAACCCATGAAATCTTCTAGGCCGAGCGGAACTGAACAACTTTTGGTAGTACTTAGTTGCAACTGCCCCTTTAGACGCCTCTACTTTTTGAGGGACCCCTTTCTCATCAAATGGAGAAGCTATATGATTCTTTTCCCTGCTTCCTTTTACATCTGCATGAAATCCACCAGTGTTTCTATCTCCAGTTTTCAACCAACGGGTATGGCTCTTTTGACTCCAGTAGACTTCCTCCTCTTTGTAGGCCTTCATTATGTCCTTCCTGAGAATGTATACTGCATTGAAATTAGGAGGACATGCAGATTGTTCTCTTTCAAGGGCTTCATGAGATATTTGGATTTGATCTCTGGAGTTGGACTGATTTGATCTTTTACATCCAATCATACCTTTACTACAAAGGTGAATTCTCTCCGAGAATGACTTGTTGCAAACATGTGAATTTCTTGACCGAGCCAATTCAATCTCCTCAGCCACCCCGTCCTTTTTGAGCAATCTTTTATCAAACCGAAATTGGCCTCGGGTGGAGTCTTGAGCAGCAATGAACTTAATCAGTATCGGCCTGTGATCTGATCCTCGTTTATCAAGGCACAGTTGATTGGATGCAAGGAAAGATTGGAACCAAAGACTGTTCCCAAAGCCTCTATCCAGCTTTGATTGGATCCACAGCTTATGCCTCATACCTGATCAAATAAATTGTTCCCATTGCTTGGTAACTCTTCCATGCCACAGAAGTCGATCAAATCCACAAAAGGTTTGAAATGGTTATCTGATCTCGGAGGACCTCCAAGCTTCTCCCCATTATGTAGAATAGCGTTGAAATCCCCCATCATTAACCACGGACCTTCTCTTGTAGTCTTGATTCTTTGAATCCTTTCCCAAACCAAATGTCTTCTCCATCTCCATAAACACAAGAAACAAAAACTTTGATACCTCCAATCACCAAACTAACATCAATAAGGTTCTTATTTGCAAAAAGAACTTCCACCTCTGAGTTGTTCTTGAAGGGCAAAACGAGACTACCACTCTTCCCAGACGGCTCTACAGTGCAGACGCGATCGTAACCTAACCAGACTTGTAAATCAACTAGAATATCCCTCTTCTGTTTCATTTCCATAAGAAAAATCATCTCAGTAAAATGTTTTTTACGCATTTCTCTGAGTCTAGGAATCACCAGGTCAAGCGCCCGGCCAAGCTTTGGAAATTCCAACTCATTAAAGCCATTATTGGTTTCACAGTCCCTTCTGAGGGACCGTCTTAGATGAACGGGCCTCATCAAGCATGTCTCTTACGTCTTCGTGTTTCATCTTCCTCGGTTTAAATTCACTCATAATATCAATGATTTCCTCCTTTTTCTTCTTAGTCTTTTGTTTCTTTGCTCTCTGCTGTTGAGATGCAGACTTCTGAGAATTACTTGAACTCAGCATATGTTTAGAGTATCCCCCCAATATGATGGATTTGGGAGGTCTCTTTCTGATTCTTGGTTTCTTACTCCCAGACGCCGAAGTGTCAACCTCAGACTCTGAAAGACATCTGAAGTAGGGATTAGCTTAGCTTCGGAGAAACCATCTTCACTTTCAGCAAATCTTGTGTGAGATCCTGAGGGTACTGAGGAGAAAGCCTTCATATCTGAACTTAGGAGCTTTAGATTCTCAGATTGCTAGGAGCTTGAATTTCTTCCCCACTTCTCACAGACTTTAGGGCTTGTGACGCTTGGTCTTCATAATCATAAACAATTCATTTTCCTTTTTTGATGTCTCTTGTGAATTCTGAAGCAGGTTCAAGTCATAACACCGACTTAGCAATCATAGGGCTCTTCTCAGCTTCCTCCACAGTCTGTTGGACCCTTTATATCTTGATACTTCTGTCTTCACTATTATTGGCCAACATGTAATCCCTCATCTGACTAAGGACTTCATCAGCTATTTTCCTCCTGCATAAAGAAGGATCAATCCCCACTTAAGCTTCTGATAATACCCCGAAGAGAGGGTCCGAGGCTTCGATAATTCTATCTTCATGTTTCTTCTTATTATCAGCCACTGCCTTAACTTCTTTACCTTTATCTTTCAAAAGTTTGTGACACTTATCTTGAGAGTGAGTGAGTCTTTGGCACGTAGTGCATCTTCTCTGCACTACTTCGTAGTGATAATAAATGGTAGTAGACTCACCATACCTCAGGTTGATGAGTTTGGATTTCCTTAGAGGCTTTTCTGTATCCAGCTTTACTAGAACTCTAACATAATCCATATACTAAGCACGGTCAGGCTCAAACGCAATTGTCATGACTTCCCCTGCAAATGCACCAAGAGTGATCAAGGCCTCCTTGGTATAGTGATTCACTGGAACATTACGCATTTGAACCCAAGTTGGGATGAATCTCAGATAATCCGGCAGTGGACGATCAACCCATCTATCAATAGCAACTGAATAGTCATTGAAAGTGGGCATCCATTTCTCCAGCTCTTCCAATAGATCATGCTCGTACTTAAATATGAATTGAAACATATTCTTTGTCATAGTGATCCCTCTGACTCTGCCAACCTTTTTCCATTTCCTCGGTATCTCTGTGATAATATGCTTCAACAACCGCAGCCTAGAGAGTCAGAAAACAGAGAACACTTAACACATCAAGACGGCGAACCGTAGCTTGATATCTAAATAGATAACTACGAAATACGACTACAGACTGGCTGGAACAAAACTTTATACAGAGCGTGAAACCCTAACCGGAACACAGTCCTTGAAGCAAGCTCCAAGGCGCTAGCGGTTCTAAACTCTAATAGCTGTACTCAGCACATAGAGACGGAAAGTTACAGACGTAGATCTGCTCGATCTCTGAGGTTAGATGGAAATCAGAGAAAATGAGACTTGTGAGAACCTGGCAACCTTCACCAAAGTTAAACCGAAGTGCTTTTCTTCCTTTCCCCAGTTAGCGCACAGTCACCATAGATCCCTGATAACAACCCAAACGGCATGAAGAGAAAAAAACCTTTTAAGAGAGAGAAAGGAAACTTCAGAAAACCGAGCTTAAAAGATAGTCAGGGAGGAGGGGTGACCGGATCTGGCTACAGATTGTCGATTACATGTATAAATTCTCGTAGATCTTGAAGGGGAGATGCACGAGATTAGGGTTTTCTGCATGGTCGAAGAGAGATAAAAGAGCCATTCACATAATAAATTATAAATTTATTCGAAATTTTCTTTTCAGTTGTCACATTTATTTTTCATCTGCAATGCATATATGATGCAATAGAACAAAGATATAGTAGGTGATAAAAAACAGTGATATTTGGGTTTACAAATAAAATTTTAGTTAAACAGTAGTAGTTTCATGGTAGAAAATGAATTTGAGGAAATGTGTAAAATGGTCGATTCTGATTTTGATTTTAGAAAATAGTTTGGAAAAGTTTCTTTTATATATTATATATATTTTTAAATCGTCCTAACCGGAGAAATAACCGGGTTTACAGACCGGTTTTTAACCAGAATTCAAAAAATGAAATCTAAACTCGGGAGAACCATAACCTAAAGAAAAAAAATCGCACATATCACCAGCTGATTGAGGGGCCCTCCGGCGACTCCGCCTCCGATACACGACGGTTGCGAGAACATAAACTTCTGGTCACTGACTGAATCGGTAACGCTTGCCTTAACAAGCATCCTTCGTCGATAACTCTTCTCTCTCCCCCGATTCCTCGATCTATCTCCCACGGCATGTTGCAAGACTTACCTCACCAGACGAGGACAACAATCTATCAACGTCGATGGGAAAAAGGGCTAGCACTAGTCGCCGCCGTGAACATCTTCAGACAAGCTTTGGTCACGGACCTCCGCTAACCCTCCTCTATGCGCAGTTCCAACCCACCTATCCTCGCGACGACTTCTGCGCAAGAGATGACACATATATGTTTTTCCTCTCCATCCTTTGCGCTCGATTTGCTCCATTTCAGTCTTCAAGCGGCAAACAAACTCGTGACTTAACGAGATCTGTCGATTTGAAGATCACCTGCTGCCTCCTGCTCTGCCGATAAGAAACCCTAGCTAGCACTCCGGTTGAAACAAATCTGCGACATTTCTAGCACAAATCGAATACCACGGTTCATCATGACGCACTAAAGACCATTGGAGGCCTCTCACGACACCGACGGTGACCGTCGGTCACCGAAGAAACCTTCAAACCTAAAAAATCGAAGACGAAACCCTTTTTGTTAGTGAAGAAAATAGAACGGTCGTGTATAGTTCACGTGCACGTCCTTTAATCTTTCCAAAATCCAATATTCGGAAGCAATAACTGAAAAGTATCAAAGGAAAGTTCAAATGAACAGTGATTCCGATCATGAATTTGATTTTTACTGAAAATTAAATTAGGTTATTTGGCCAAACAAAATAGAATTATGTCTTATGCTTCACTAAAAATCCAAGATTGAACAACTCACCGATATTATTTTTAGAAGGAATAGTTGAGTTTCGGTCTAAACAGCTCTTTTTAATATTAAAAGAAAAATTATTTTGATTTTTGAAGGTTTTTGTGTTGTCTTAAAATATACTGAAATAAATACGCGTTTTTATTTAACGACCTCAAAATAACGGAAACGACAACAGAAAGTTTTTAATTTTCCGAAAAGAACCCTAAGCCCTAACATAATCTCTTGATTTATAAACACGCCTCTCTTTCTCATCAAAATCGCAAAATCACAAATTCGATTTTCCTCAATTCTTTCGTCTTCTTCTTCCCTGCTTCTCGCTACCGACGAATACCCAAACCTCTCTTCGCTTCTTCTGCTTCCATCTCTTTTTATTTCTTTATCGCCGGCAATTTCTCTCCGTTAATCTCTTTCTCCGGTGGCGTTTGTGAATGGTGGAACCTAATCCGATCGGTGATAATTTTAGGCTCTCCCTTTCAATCCAAAGGGCGAGCTTCTTCATCCCTCTGTCTTCAGACTCTGTGTTCGCTTTCGGATCTTGCAAAGAAGGCTGGTACTACCGTTGCCTCGGCGTCGACCCGTGACTAATTACCCTCCGATCTTTTTTTATTTTCTGGGTTTGATTTTGTCGTTTGATTTTTGTGATTATTTTCGGGAAAAAAAATGTTGCTCTACAACAAGCAGAAGAAGAGAGAGATGGTTAAGGGAAACCGGATCTTAATCAGCGTCACGTTTCTGGGTAGTGCCGGTCCGATCCGGTTCGTGGCTAACGAAGGAGATCTGGTCGCCTCTGTGATCGACACTGCTCTTAAATGTTACGCTCGCGAAGGTCGTCTTCCGATTCTTGGATCCGATTTTAACGACTTCCTTCTCTATTGCCCCATGGTTGGACCTGAAGGTGAGATCAGTCTCGTTGATGTACCCATTGCTTTTTTATGATGAAGCTTAGTTCTTTATATTGGTTTTTTTTTTTTGTGCAGCTCTGAGTCCATGGGAAGCAATTGGGTCGTTGGGAGCGAGGAACTTCATGCTCTGTAAGAAACCAGAGGAGAAGAAAGTAGAGGAAGACAATGGAAGATCGAATTTGCCCATTAATGGAGCTAAAAAAGGAAGCTTTAAGGCCTGGATTAACAAATCTTTCAGTCTTAAAGTCACTACTCATTAGACTTTGTTGTCTATTGTTATAACCTTGAAAGCTCACGATTATTGGTTTGTGTCTTGTTTGATTTCTTTTTTCGAAAGAATGTTTGTTTCTTGTCTTCTTTGATTTCTTGTCAAGACGTTGACTGTTTTATCTACCTTATCAATCAATCAAGAAGTCAGTATTTCCATGGAGTACTTTCTTTTTCAATCTTTGATTAAGAGTTAAGACATTGTTGATCTAATTCTAATCTTATACTATGTAACCATGATGTATCCTAGTTTAAAAGTATCTGGTTGGATTGAAAAAGACATTGTTAATCTAGTTTTATACTAAACAAACATGATGTATCCTAATTTAAAAGTATCTGGTTGGATTCTTCTAATACAAACACCTACTAGCTACTAATATTTTATGGGATTTTAAGTTTTAGTCTCATGTTTACAGACAGTTTGTCTGTATAAAAAAATGTGAAACCATTGGCAAAAGATATTGAAGTCGGAGGTGACCTTCTTGGCTCTTGCAAAACCCTTAGGGCCATCATCTATTTTCAATGGTCGAATTTCTTTCTTCTTTTTTCATGTTTAAATTATCAACTGCCTTTTAGTTGTGTTTACATTCTTTTGTCAAATTATATTTTCAACGGCTTCTTTAGAGTTATGAAAATAATTTATGCCTCGAGGGCTCGACGAGAAGTCACGACAGACAAGAGGGATCAACTTAAGTAAGAAAAACAGAAAGCTAAGACAAATTGCTATATAGTATGTGAGTTGGAGGCAACGAGGACATTAACTATTTAATTGACCTCACACTGTCACAAACTAATTTATGAAGCATCTTTTGGTAGCTTACGATATTTCCAAACATCGTTTCACATGTTTTCCCAATAGTTTTGTCTTGTTTACAGGTGTTTCACGAACTATTCAGCACTACTAAACATTTTACTCTCTACTTATAGAAGCAGGAGTGCAATTCTTAGTTTCATGTTATTTAGAGATATATACTAATATGAGTGTAATCTCTGGTCTCACTGGAAAACCAAATGATAAACTGAAGAAAGACTCATTCTCGAAGTGTTGTTTAGCAGTGGAGGATTCATTTGATATTGATGTTTACAAGGATGTGGGTTTGCGTAAAAATATGTAGGACCATTGGAGATGAAGAGTGTGCGTCATGGGACCACATTTGATTCCCTCATGGATTTCTTCATCTTGGAGGGTGCTTCGAGTGCTCAAAGTCTCTAAACCAAAGTCGGTCCGGAACACAGCAGGATGAAACATTGGTTTTGATCCCTAAAATTTATTAAACTAATATAAATAGATTTAGGGCCTTCAATTACAAATAAAAATATTCGTAGATTTTAAACTAAAATGTTTATATAGCCTCTAAAATCTCAGAACAGGATGCATTATATCTCGAAAAGCTTTAGAAGTATTGGTAAAAAGTGTGGTAGCCACAATTATTTAGTACGGGAGCTTGTTCTTTCAAGAACTAGATAATGTTTCTTATACGTTTGGTGGAAATCAGTACAATGCATATGGCATGCGCATATGCTAGCTGCGTGTTAATTGTTGGATTTCTTTTCCTTTTTTAACTATTGGTTTAGGTATATTTCGTGTCGTAGTCAGGGGCGGACGCACTTGAAGACCAACGGTGACACGTGCCCCCGTCTCATTTTTTATTTTCTTTCAATAACTTACATCAATTCTATCTAATGCCCCCAACTCCTAAATTATACCTAATGTGAAAAAGATCATGTGCCCCCATCTATTTACATCTCTAGATCCGCCCCTGGTCGTAGTATGGTGAATCATGGACTATATAAGAGGAAGACAAATATGTATGTGTGTGTGTTTGCGGTCCTGATTTTTCAAGCGTTAAACAAGCAACGCTGTTTCCGGTATAATATTGTATGGGCTTAAAGCCTATATAGTGGGACACGCAACTAATAATGAGTTATGGGCCTAAATTTGAACAATTTAGCTTGGGAAATCAATATGATGAACTCAAAAGACTTGGCACAAAATAAAAATAATTAAAAATATCTCTACGAGAAACAAACATTGCGTTTTTTTTAAGAACTGTTTTTCTATTTAAATAAAACCAAAATATACAGCCAGCCCAGGCAGTGTTTTGAGATTACTCATCCCAATTAGAATCCAAAACATATTAAGCCCACTACATTATAAGTCAAAGTTGCGTTTTCCAACTTTGAAACATGCAAGTGTGATCGCAAATCGCAGGCATTGTTCTGATCACGTTATGTTCACTTACTAATAAAATTTTAAATAGTTTGTAACAAAACGTAATTAAGTAGTAATGAAAAAGAGATAATTATCCACATCCACATGCATTATTTTGTTATTTGGCAGTTTGGTTTCGTTGACTTTATAAGAAAGTACGTTTCGACCTTTGCACGAACTTCTGCGCCAATCACCACCACCGGCACTACTTTCCATTTTCATATCATTTTTGTAAAAACAAAAAAAAAGAAATCAATCCACTAATATTATTGCACCACCAATTGATTATTTAAATTATGCATGTTGATCATTTGATTGTCATTCGTTTTTCTAATAAAAAAAATTTCTTGCTGTATCAGTGAAATATTTTACCTGCACTTTTTTTTTTTTTGCTAAATTATAAATATCATTAAAAATAATAAAGGTTTCGGGGCTACAAAATGAATTAACAAAATGCAACACCTAAATTTTGGTCTCATAGCAAAAAAAATTAAAAAATATGGAAGCAAATAACAATCAGTATTTTGTTATTTTTGCTTGGGAGCATAGTAGACAAAATAGTGATAAACAGCAGGCGATCCTAAACCGACACAGCTGAGTAAATGCTCGGTTGGAAACGAGCCCGAGAAAGACAGAACACGCGAAAAATATTTTAGAAAATTGTTTCATCCGGCAACATAGGACAAGAACCATCCCTCAATGATGGCAGGGAGACCCGATCACCGACTGTTCTCCACATCATCGGATCGACGCTCACTAACACACCTAGATCCGGTTCAAGCCTAGGATTACACTAACTTACGGCGCTTAATAGCGGCTGTTCGATCTACCAAGTACATTCCCCGTACTCGGCTAGAAATGCTACCACGCATCACCACTCTGAAGCCTTACTACATCCTCCTATACCCTAAAAAGTGAGACCGTCACAAACTAGCAATGGCTTCAAATAACACCAGCCAAACCAAGCAAATATCACAATTCATTGGAATAAGCGTTAGATTGCCTTAGCAGATGCAAATACGGCTAGCTAAACCGGACAATCACACCAACCCAGAGAAATCAAGCCGAGGCTAACAACTCATAACGCATGTACCTCTTCGTGAATCAATGCCGGCAACGAGGACGGAGAGAACCTTCTAGATCCCGCCGGATAACCGGAGAGGAGAGAAGCTCTGACTATCAAATTAACTCCTCGAAGAGAGGAGCACGGACCCCGAGAAGATCCAAGGCACAAAACATCCGACGAACCCAAACTCCAGTAGAAAACAATGGCGGAGCCACCGCAGTCGTCACCACGCCACCACAAGAGCCACTGAGAATCTGCAACAAGCGCCTTAGCTCCATAGACGATGGTGGAGAGACAAATCTGAGAAGCTCCGCGAAGATGACGACTGAACTCCTCCGATGTTGGACCCGCCATCCTCGAGCAGGGAAACCACCGACAGAGTAGAGATATCGCTGCGACCTAGCCTGCCTTGCACCGCCGTTGTTCGCCGAGGCAGGAGCACCGCCGCGAGAAGAGGAGAGTATCAGGAAGACGGAAAACTGCGTCGGGACTGCTCACGACTTGGGCTGAGAGGAGCGTAAGGAAAAGATAGCCTGCCTCTCGCGACGTCGGCGGTAGCCGGACGACGGAGAGGCGGGACGCGCGGCTGTCGGGAGAAGGCTAGTGGTGATAGGTCGAGAGAGAGAATATAAGATGCGCGTTAGACGGACGCGCGAGAATCGTTTACTTTCTCTAGTTTGAAAAAAAATTACCTGCACATTGAAAGCTTGAATTTTGTAGATATGGCTACGGGAAAACAGGTAATATTAAAAGATATGTTTAGTAGACTACATTTACTAAATGCGAATATGAATAGGACTCACTGAACATTGGCAAACATTACTTAGGTTTTTTTAATACTATTTATTAATCTGATTTAGAACACATGTTTTTAAAATGAAGAATAATGAAAAGTTAATGGTCTTTTCAGAAGGAAATTAATTGATAATGACACACTAGCAAGACCATGACGATTTTTTTTCGAAACATGATAAAAAATCAGATGTTCCCAATTCTACACTAGCAAACGGACTTCTACTTTTAATACATTTTGATAATTCTCATAATAAAGATATATCTTCTTTTCAGTTGCTTTGTCAAATCTTTTAGAAAAAAACTTATATGAAATTACCGTTAAACAAACTTGAACATCAATAAACAAACTAAATTGATAATTATGATTGATAAACTTTCAAAATTCAAGCTTGAGAAAGATATAAAATGCGACCCGCAAAAACCAAGTGAAAGATCTCTTGCACGTGAACCGTTCCGGAGAGCAACAACACCACATCAAAAACAAAAGCCAAACAACGAAACTAAAAGAATCAAAACATAAAGACTGCGAAACCTAGTGGAAAACATGAGACCGTCGGCTCAATAAGTTACCAAATGTCATCACCCACCAAACACCATCACAGAACCATCAGCGAAAGAAGTGATGCGTCGACATTGAGTGAACCCGGAAAAGAAGGGAGAAAATAAGATTTAAAACAGAAAAGGGACGGAAACGAAGCAAAAAAATAGAGAGACAGCGAGCCATCATACACTACACCGGCAAAGAAGCCCGGTGAAAATGATGGCTCGCCGCAAGCGATAAATCTCGATTCTTAGTAGCTAGAGCAAAAGATGAGAGCTCTAGACAGCTAAGGTTTTTTCCCTTGTACTAAGGCTTCTTATATAACAAATATTTATAAAGATGAATATAAATTGTAATAGTTTAATTTTCTTTTTTTTGGTGAACTTTATAAACTGTAATAGCTATAATGCAACATAATTGCATAGAGCTAGTTATGTAGTAAATAGCAGTAAATATAATAATGATAAAATATCATATTTTAAAAAGGAAAATTTCACTTTAATACATCAAATTAATTATTATTAGAAACTTAATACATCAAAGTTCATGTATAAAGTTGAAAATAATAAAAAAAAATTGTGTATTAATTTTTTAATAATAAATAATTTGATGTATTAAAACGAAATTTTCTCTTTTAAAAATCAGAGATACTTACAAACGTCTTGAAAACAGCTATTGGCACCGATTGGTGCACTCTTAACCCACAGTAAAGGGTATATCAGTTTTAGTTACACCAATCATAAAAACAGTTTACAAAAGTGGTTAGAAAAAAATCACATATGAGAAGAAACAACAAAAACTGTTTGAACAGTGTAAAGCTGTTGAATCTCCTCATCTTCTTTTTTTTTTTGTTCATTACTTTTTTTTATAATATACCATTATTATTTTTATAAGAAAAAAATACAAAAAATTAAGAAAATAAAAATCTGTTATTATAAGAATCTTTGAAATTTGGGGAAAATGGAGAGTCGTGACGGAATTACCAATGCTCGATTTGGAAATATAAAAAGTTAGTATTTGTTATAATGTACCTTCATAATTCTACTTGGCTTGCCAATACGACGAATGATGATTATGATTTTGACGTTAATGTAGAAACAATAAATAAAAATGAAGGTGGAGAACAAAAAAGATGTAAATGTGGTTGATGAGATAGAAGAGGTAGAAACATCGAAAAATAAAGAATATATAGAAATTGTGTGTAACAATATCACAAATTTGTTATGAAAAGCTCGTGGTTGATTTTGTTTATTTTTTATGTTATGTATAAAGTCAATGAAATATTTGTAATAATTAATATATTAAATAGAGAACATAATTTGTTAATAATAAATTTATTTAATTACATTTTTGAAATTTTAATAATTTATATTAACTAAATCTTATTTTCGTCTTGAGAATATATACATATATATAATATTTTTATTTTTCTACGATTTTAAATAATTTATAGGTATAGAAAATGAAAAAGTAGACTATATTTTTATTTTTAGTTATTTTTAATATATTACAATATTATGAAATTAAATACTAAAATATTTGTGTAGGCATAATTTTATATTTTTAATTTTATTTATCAAAACCAAATGATTTTTTAGATCTTTTATATTAGTTTAATAATATTATTATTTGTACCGTTTTGGGTTACCAATCAAAGTTATATTTATACTGCTTTGATTTTGCAATCGCTTTTAGAAATCACTTTTTTTTCTTACAACTTTATACTATTCCATAACCGCTAACCGCTTCCGTTTACAGCTAATATAATCATTCCGCTTTTGGTCACCAATCGGATCCATTGTACTATATATTTTTTTTTTTTTTTGACAAAGCTATTGTACTATAAAATTTAGGAAATGAAATATTTGAGTTTTTTTTCTTTTTTTCTTTATCAGATCTTGTTTTTTTTTTTTTGTCATTTATCAGATCTTGTTAAACAGATAAATCTAAGAGAAATTGCATCGTATGTACAAGCTTTTTTATATATTTAAGCAAATAGACAAACACTGTTGCTTCTTATTTTAATACCGCTTTTACCCCTATACTATTATGTTTAGTTTTTACCACTTAATGTTTCTCTTTTTTTTATTTATGATACTTTCTCTTTCTTTCTTTCTCTCGAAACCATCACGAATCGTGGTTTTGAATCAACTTTCTGCATCATGCTCATAGACATTGAGATCGGATATGTCGATACTATCGACGGCGAATCTGATTTTGGCGGCGATTTCGGTGACTCGGGATGAGTTTCCTCCGGAGACGGATCTCTCGTTGTCGAGACTGGATTGTCGAGAGTGGATAATCACGGCGGAAGAGGAGGATGCGTTTTGATGGTGGTGGTGATTGAGATCGGATCTGTCGATACCCTCGACGGCGAACCTGATTTTGGCAACGATTCCGGTGACTCGGGATGAGTCTCGCTCGAGTCGACTCAGTACTAGGCTTTTGTGGTCCTTGTGTTGTGATGCGACGAGAGTGACTCGGGAGTGAAGATCTAGTGATGGTGGAGAAGACGAGTTGAGGAAAACCGGGTGGGATTCGAATTCGAGTTCGAGAATGGTGATGGTGAGTGAGGAACGAGTCGGGTCGACTGAGAGGATGTGTTGGGTTTGCTGGAGAGATGAAACAACGTCGAGTACGAATGTTTCATATGCAGTTGTTAAAGAGCGAGAGGAAGCATTGGTAGAGGTAAGGAAAAGAGAGAGAGAGAGAGAGTGTGTGTGACGACAGAGAAGAGAGAGTGTGACGACGGAGAAGAGAAAGAGTGACGACGGAGAAGAGAGAGAGTGACGACGGAGAAGAGAAAGAGTGACGACGGAGAAGAGAGAGAGTGACGGCGGGGAAGAGAGAAAGTGACAACGGATTTTTCCGGCGGATGCAATTATCAGTGACGGACATCGGCTTCTCGTTGGCATTTTATTCACGACTTGTATTTATGGTAATTAATCCTTCTGTGGCAATTAAACAATAACAATTGTTTTATCTCGTTATAAAAACATTTATCAATCAATATATGCATTTGCTATGATACATATAATAGTATGAACACAAATCCTAAAAATTAACTAGCTAATAACTGTGTTAACATAACAAAGTTAACACATGTATAACTTGGTTAACATATATTTAATTTGCTGAATTGGTTCAATAAGTACATACATACATACTAATCTAACGTATATCATATTTTATGTATCTAATTAACTTATTGAGTGGATATGATTAATGTTTCATAAATATTTGCCAAAACAAATGGAGAGATAACAATTTTGTTAGTGTATTAACCAAATAATTATCGATAAATTTATATATTTCATATGATATATAATAACTTGCACATACAACATAAAAATTAACTAGTTAATAATTGAGTTAACACGCATCAGAATTATGTTAACACGTACATAATTTACCTAATCGACTCAATGAATATGAATAAATTTGTTAGAAGCTTAATATATAACAATTTTGATATCGTCTCACACAACAAATTATCGATAAACTTATATATTTTGTAAGTAACATAATAATTTGAATACACATTTTATAGTTAACCAGTTAACAATTAAATTAACATGCGTTATAATTGTATTAACATATATCTAATTGAGAATCTAACTCACTAAATCAATTCAATGATGAAGAATAAATTTATTTGAAATATTTACTGAGTTTCTTATCAAATCGTGGTGTATATGTTTTTAATTTCTGATTTAATTTAGTTAGAAAGAGAGAGAGGAGAGAGAAGACAAAGCAAAAAAAAAACAATATATCAGCGCCATACAACAAGGGTATTGTTGTCATTTTCACAAACCTGACAAAGTCTTATGTCCCATCGATGATGGTCATTGAGTTTTGCTTCATTTTTTGATTTTCTGGCAAATTGACTCTAAATCTAAAACGTTGACTCGATATTAACTTTCCTAAAAAAATGTGAAGAAGTTCTCAAATAATCCAATCAAATTAAATATCTCACCTCTAAGTTAGGTCACCTATTTATACACACCTCTCCGTCCGGTCATCCCGTCTTCTACTCATTGTCGTCGTCGTCTTTTGTTCTGTTTCTCATTCTTCTCGCCGGAGAGAAATTTCGTAAAAACCGAAACTTTTTAATTAATTTCGAAACCTCAAGCGGAAAATGGATCCGATCGAATCCGTGGAGTACAATGGCTTTGAGATCACCAACGGAAACTCTCACAACGACCACGGATGGAAGAAAGTAGTGTACCCGAAACGCAATCGGAAGCAGAAACCGGCGGATCAGACGGCGAATGGCACCTCCGGAAACCAGGTACCCAATGGAGCTTCAGCGAAAGGAGACAACGTGTTCCGCTCCCTCGAGGAGAAAGCTGAAGATCGCCATAGACGGATCCTCGCGGCGAAAAAGGCTGCTGATGAGTCGGACGATTCCGATCTGACGAGATCTAAACGCCGATCCAACGGTTACGGTGACGAGGGCTATGATTTTGACGACAGCGACACTGAAATCGCTGCCGGGAAAGAGAATTTGAAGGCAGAGGCAGCTAAAAAACCGAAGGTTAAGAAGGAGAAGAAGCCTAAGGTAACTTTAGCTGAAGCTGCTGCGAAGATTGATGCTTCAAATCTTGATGCTTTCCTCGTTGAAGCTACGGTATGTGCATGGATGTGTAAATTTGGATTCGATCCGTTAGTTTTTGTCGGAATTCTGATCTAATTGCTAAGTGAAAAATCGATTCGTTTGCATGGCTGATTGTAGGAGTCATATGCGAGTCAGCCAGAGATTCAGCTAATGAGATTTGCTGATTACTTTGGGAGAGCACTCTCTGGTGTATCATCAGCTAATTTTCCATGGGTGAAGACGTTCAAGGAGTCTCCTTTGTCCAAGCTGATCGATGTAAGCAATTAAAAATCCAGTCTTTACAAAGATTGGTAAATCGAATCAAGTCAATGATTCAACGTTAGCATTGTGTTTTATGTGTCTTGTCTAATCATGTTATAGTTTTCTGTTGGGTTCTGTTTTTTTTTTTTGTTTCTTAAAGTTGAAATCTTCTTTCTTCATACAGATTCCTCTCTCTCATATCCCTGAAGCTGTTTATAAGACATCAGCCGATTGGATCAACCAACGGCCCATTGAGGCACTTGGAGCGTTTGTATTGTGGGCATTGGATTGCATTCTTGCAGACTTGGCTGTACAGCAAGGAGGCGCCAAGGGTGGTAAGAAGGGCGCACAACATGCTAATTCAAAGTCTCAGGTATATGGTAGCTGAATTGTCTGAATTATACTACTCACTTCGTTTGTCAGTATATTAATGTTGGTATGGGTGGACTTGTTCTCAGTCACCATTGCCTTACTAACTTCATTTTTGGATTCATTTGATGGATAGGTTGCGATATTTGTGACGGTAGCAATGGTATTGCGCAAGAAACCTGATGCTCTAACTAATATATTGCCAACTTTGAGGGAGAATCCAAAATATCAGGGACAGGATAAGCTTCCAGTTACAGTTTGGATGATGGCTCAGGTGTGTGCAGATTTCTTTATGATAAAGATTCTGAATCTGTATTCTCTTAACTGATAACTATGCACAGGCCTCCCAAGGTGATCTATCAGTAGGCTTGTACTGTTGGTCACACAACTTGTTACCCGTTGTCAGTAGCAAGAGTTGCAGTCCCCAGTCAAGGGATCTCATCCTTCAGTTGGTTGAGAGGTGAGTTATAAAAATTTCCCTACGATATCCTGTTTATGTGTGATGATTATCTAATCTTGGTTATTGTGATTTCTTTTCAGGATCTTGTCCAACCCGAAGGCCAGGACCATACTTGTTAATGGGGCTGTTAGGAAGGGAGAGCGATTGATTCCACCTCCTTCGTTTGAGATCTTAATGAGACTTACATTCCCTGCATCATCCGCAAGAGTGAAGGTAAAAGTAATATTTGGAATTTCGAGACAATATTGTGATGCATGAGAGTGTTGATTTTAATCTCTAGTGTATGGTTTGAAGCACAGGCTACAGAGAGGTTTGAGGCAGTATATCCCTTGTTGAAGGAGGTGTCTCTTGCTGGTGCACCTGGAAGCAAGGCAATGAAACAAGTCACACAGCAAATATTCACTTCTGCTCTGAAAGCAGCAGGGGAAGGTATGGAAAAACTCATACCTTTGCGTCTTCCAGAAGACAGTGCATTTAAAATTTGTATTGTGTCTTGGTTCAGGAAATCCCGTACTAGCTAAGGAAGCAGCTGCAGTCACTATCTGGGCTATCACCCAAAATGTTGATTGCTGCAAGCACTGGGTATGATTCGCTCTTTTGTTTTATCCCACATGAGTTATTTGTGACTGGTTTTTTACTTATTAGTGTTTCTGGTTTGTGGGTTGGGGCTCAACAGGAGAATCTCTATAACGACAATCTGGAAGCTAGTGTCACTGTTCTTAAAAAGCTCATAGACGAGTGGAAGGAGCGTTCTGTCAAGCTGACTCCTGGTGATACCCTCACTCTCAACCGAACAATGAAGAGTTTGAGGCTAAAGGTTTGAAACTAATTTTCCATCTTCTATCTCTTTGCAAAGGATTCACTGTTAATACGGATTTTAATCCACTGATGTTTAATCAAAATTACAGAACGAGGAAGCTCTTGCTGAGGGAGCCAGTGGTGAAAGCCAGTCCCTTTACAAAGATGCGGACAAATGCTGCAAGGTGATCTCTGGAAAACTCTCCAGTGGCAGTGGCTGTATCAAAGGTATAGCTATCGTTGCAGTTCTGGCTGCTGCAGGTGCTGCTGCTCTGTCTGCCAACCCCGATGCTATAGCCGAGCTGAAGAACCAGGTGGAGACGTGGGACCTCAACAAATTCACTGAGTCAGTAATGGCAGCTTTTAAGAACTAAAGTGAAAACATGTGGGGGACGATAAGCAAGAGAAGTAAGTCTCCTTATCGTCTGGGTGTGGAGAGATGTTTGGAAAAGCTGCCTTATTTATGCTCTCTGATGACAAAGTTTTGAAACCTGACCAGAAATTAGGAGAGGTTAGGCTGATGAGTGAGAAGAGGTTTGTGTCTTATAATCTCGTTCTGTGGGGGAGTTTGTTCAAACAAATCTCTAAGTTGTTGAAGGTGTTAAGAATGTTGTTTCTAATTTGAGGGATTGGCGGTTTTATGTTCTGTTTTTTTTTTTTCTTTTTTTAACTTTCTGGGAACAATAAAGTTATATTTCAATTTGCTTTTATGTTAAGCTTGTACTCATGAAATTTGGAGAACATAGTCGCTGTTTACAAAGCATCCTAAAGATCAAATCTAAGCAGATCTTAACAAACGGAAACCAGTATGAAGCTTTAAACGTCTCTGATATGAGGAAACAAAATGTTATTGTAATGATCATATGAAATCGTCTCGCATTGGTTAGCGTTCTTGCCAATCACAAGCACCTGGAGAAGCAGCGGGATCGTCTCCATTTGCAGGCAGATCCACATGTTTAAAAAGTTCTTGAACTCTAGAAAAGGCTTCATGGGCAAACCCACCAGTCTCATCACCATTCACTATTGGGTTTGAGAAGTCATTCACAACTTCTCCGGACAAAACCTGAATGCCTAAAGAATAGAGTAAAAAACAAGCGCAATGTAGAAGACAGCATCACGTTATGTCTCAAAGACCAAAGTGGAATAAAGCTCTTCAGCTACCGATAGACTTACCCGTTTGAGAGAAGTTACGTTCTTGACTCAATGTGGGCTCTAATTCTTTGCAAGTTAAAACTTTTCAAGAAGATATGCGAATGTAATATTTCTTCAGATCATGTGGGCCAAAGAGAAAGCAAATGTAATGTATTACATTAAATTTTGTAAGAATATTCTGCTGATCCACACACGATTATGAAAATATTTACTCTTTGGTATGTTACGCAAGCAAAAAAGTAAATGCATGTTTAAATCCAAAATTCAACGGCTGAGATTTTCTTACGTGGGCCTGTAAAAAAGTTAAAAACGAGAGAAACGTTCCGGTTCACTCAGTTGTACGGTTGTGCCAAAGTGAAAAACCGACGAGCCACACGTGTCGCGGTCACGTTTAGCTGAAGCAACATCTCTCTCAAACAGCTTTATATCACACTCTCCTCTCCTCTCTACGGCCAGATTAATCCGATTCTGATCTTCTTCTCCTCAAAGAAGGATATGGTTTTCAAGGTTTCCCTCGTCTCAACATCGCCTATCGATGGCCAGAAACCGGGAACTTCTGGTCTCCGTAAGAAGGTTCGTCCATCCAAATCTTCTTCTGAATCTAGCGAAACCGATCTGGATCCGATCTTTTTAGATTGTCTTTACTGAATTATAAATGAATTAACCATCTTTTCGCATTCGACTAGATTTGATATGCGCATTGATCCATATAATTAAGCTGATAGGCTGAATATGGTGACCAAATTTGCAAATTTTTATATGGATTAACGTCGATAGTATCTTTGATTTGAGTCTATATTTGGGATCTGATATAATTATATAACCATATATCTTGACATTACGTGTTTGAATTGTTGAAGCTATATTCGGATCTTCAATGATCATTCATTTCGAGTGTTAAATGATCTTTAGATCTATAAGCAAAATCATATATGAGTGTCTATGAAGTTTATTGAGACTCACTTTTCAGTCAATTGGTATCTGTTTCAAAGATGTGGTACACCGAAATCGTACACTATTTTTCCTACCAATCCAATGTCCATTGCTTTGGTTTACTCTCTGCAGTCATCTTTTAGTATCTCTGACTAGTATTATGGCTTGTCTAACTTTTTAGGTGAAAGTGTTCAAGCAACCCAATTACCTACAGAATTTTGTCCAATCAACATTTAATGCTCTTACACCAGAGAAAGTCAAAGGTGAGATTCATCTTTCTAATCTTGGTTGCTACTTAACTGGATGTTTGTTAGCATAACAGTTCCTCGCCAGATATCTGCTCACTCCAACGAGCTTTTGCCCATCTCTGCAGGTGCCACACTCGTGGTCTCTGGCGATGGCCGTTATTACTCAACTGATGCTGTTCAGGTAAAACCAGTGTGACTAATTGTCTTCCAAATTTGGCTGAATGTAGTCGGTGTATCCAATACATGGCTTATAATTATGTATTGATGTTCATGTATTTACAATATTTTGTAAGGAACTCATGTGTTACGTCTGTACTTGCCATTGGATAGTGAACCTTAAGTTGTCCAATTAATCAACAAAACGATACCTTTTTGTAATGAGCCTATCTAGGAAGGCCTGCTATTATTAATGCCTCCGACATTCATCTGTGTGTCTATCTCAAAATTGACATTAGAAACAGCTATAGAGCGTAGATGTAAAGGTTCTGTTTTTCTTTGAAGGTGATCTCTGAAACTTGATTGGAGGCTTTTTAGCTCAGTTTGTTTGACCTGCTCCTGTTCACATCCGGTTCCTGCTATTCCAAATGATTCATACAAATTTATTTCCTATCTTGACAGATCATAATTAAGATGGCAGCAGCTAACGGTGTACGACGTGTGTGGGTTGGCAAAAACACTCTGTTATCAACTCCTGCTGTATCGGCAGTGATTCGTGAAAGAGCAGGGGCTGATGTGAGATATCTTTCTCTGATCTCATGTTTGTAGTGATCTTTGGATTTGCATTTTGATTATTTTCAAAGTTTGTGCTTGAGCGAAAAATGCAATGATGGTGGCGAGAGACTAACTTCAGTCCCCGGTTGCAGGGATCGAAAGCAACTGGAGGATTTATTTTAACAGCAAGTCACAATCCTGGTGGCCCTACTGAGGTCCGTTCTATTCTTGTTCTGTGTCTTTTGTCCACTGCACCTTTCAATTGAGCTGCACGTTTTGTTCCCCTATATTAGTTCAGTTTGTAAATTATATATTTTAACTTGATGAGACTAAGAACTGATTCGATTGCCCTTATACAGGATTTTGGAATCAAATACAATATGGAAAACGGGGGACCTGCTCCTGAATCTATCACTGATAAGATTTACGAGAACACTAAGACAATCAAGGAGTACCCAATAGCAGACGATCTACCCAATGTATCTAACATTTGGAAGAATCCTCTTATCTGACAACATATAATCCATCAACTGTTTTTTTTTTATTGAATCATAGTTGATCCTGTATCTGTAATTAATGGCAACAGGTTGATATATCTGCCATTGGTGTGACCAGTTTTGAAGGACCTGAAGGAAAGTTTGATGTTGAAGTTTTTGATCCCGCAGATGACTACGTTAAATTAATGAAGTGAGTCCTCTCCTTTTAAGAGCATGATTCCAAACTCTGTTCCCTCTATGGTCTAGGCGGAGTCTCTATGATTTTCTGAAAATATTTTATCATTCCTTCAAGGTCAATCTTCGACTTTGAAGCCATCCGGAAGTTGCTTTCGTCTCCAAAGTTTACATTCTGGTATGTAGCTCGAATTGCTTCCCTAACTTTTTCCATTTGAGTTAACTTTTGTAATATATATTCGATCGCGCTAATGTTATATTTTACTCTGTTCTATGAAGCTATGATGCAATGCATGGAGTTGCTGGAGCCTATGCACATCGGATCTTTGTCGAAGAACTCGGTGCGCAAGAAAGTTCTTTATTGAACTGCGTACCCAAGGTTTTATTTTTGTCTAACCAATAAATAATATTCCGTAAAGATCACAAATACACCATTACACCCACAACCTCTTGTTTACCAGTATACGACATATTGTAGGAGGACTTTGGAGGAGGGCATCCGGATCCCAATCTCACCTATGCTAAGGAGCTTGTGGCACGAATGGGATTAGGTAAATCCGACTCGGGAGTTGAACCTCCAGAATTTGGTGCCGCTGCTGATGGTGATGCAGACCGTAACATGATCCTTGGTAAAAGGTAGCTTAATGCTCTAAGTGAGATACATACATGGAACGGGTATACCAAATACTTTTTGAACTTAAAGTATCTCTCCTCTTTTGTAGGTTCTTTGTAACTCCTTCTGATTCAGTTGCCATAATTGCTGCAAATGCTATTGGAGCCATACCGTACTTCAGCTCTGGTTTGAAAGGTGTTGCAAGGTATTATACATACGTAATCTTTCTTTACTTTTAGCAAAATTCCGTGTATACAGCTCTTTCAATATATACATTTGGCTAAATTTTTTTAACTTCGGCTTCTTGTCTTAGGAGCATGCCGACCTCAGCTGCTCTTGATGTCGTTGCTAAAAGCTTGAATTTGAAGTTCTTTGAGGTACATGTCACCATGCAACTTCGAAAAGCTTCTTTTCCTCCTAACTCCAAAAATGAATTCACATCTCTAATAAATTCACATATCAGGTTCCAACAGGTTGGAAGTTTTTTGGTAATCTGATGGATGCCGGGATGTGTTCTGTCTGTGGGGAAGAAAGTTTTGGAACTGGTTAGTTTCTATTTCCACACTCACACATCTGTTATCTGTTAATAACTTAAAAACAATCTGTACGGTTCTGAAAGAAAGATCTTTGACAGGCTCCGATCATATCCGTGAGAAAGATGGGATATGGGCAGTTCTTGCGTGGATGTCCATACTTGCTCACAAGAACAAGGAAAATATTGACGGAAACACTAAACTGGTGACGGTTGAAGACATTGTCCGCCAGCATTGGGCTACCTATGGCCGTCACTATTACACTCGTTATGACTATGAGGTAAAAAGTTGATAAGTTTGGTGATATTATTATGGGGAACAGACAGAACCCTTTGTGATATCTAAAAATTTGCCCCCAAAGAACGTAGACGCAGGTAAAGCTAAGGAACTGATGGAGCATTTGGTGAAATTGCAATCTTCTATTCCTGAAGTCAACAAGTACACACTTATACTTCTCTGAAATCGCTTCACTCATCAGTTTGGTACTGTGTTTTTTTAACGTCTGGATTTTATTCAGGATTGTGAAAGGAATTCGTTCGGACGTGGCAAATGTCACCAGTGCCGATGAATTCGAGTACAAAGATCCAGTAGATGGCTCCATCTCAAAGCACCAGGGAATCCGTTACTTGTTCGAGGATGGATCGCGACTTGTAAGTCCATCTTTTCTTTGGTTTTGAGCCTTATGCATATCAGCTAGAACAATGTTAGAGAAATTATAATATACAGTACAAATTATCATAGCCCGTGGAAAGTATTAATCATCAATATGGTAGTATAATTTAACAAATATGAAAATCAGAACTGATTAATGCTTTCTTGTTCCATCTAAAATCATATGAAGGTTTTCCGTCTCTCTGGAACTGGCTCGGAAGGAGCAACCATCCGACTATACATTGAACAGTACGAGAAGGATGCTTCAAAAACCGGACGAGAGTCCCATGAAGCTCTGTCTCCTCTGGTCAGATATTTTAAAAACCTTTCAAAAATATAAATTAAATAACTAATACCAAAAGGGTTTGCTCTAAATATGAGCGCGGAATGGTTGTTTGATTCACAGGTTGACATAGCTCTGAAGCTGTCCAAGATGGAGGAGTTCACGGGCCGATCAGCCCCCACCGTCATAACATAAGAACGCCGGTCAAGTTCAACGATCTCAAAATCATATACTTTTTGTCTGCGCCTTTGGGATGCTTCTCTTCTTCACATATGAAATTATAAATAATTAAGTCTCAGGGAGACTTCATATTTCTTTTCGGAATTTTGAACAATTCTGGCCTATTTCCTGAGTTGGCTTTATACTTGTATGGATTTACTCTCTTGTTTACATCTTTTTGATCTCTTAACATATAAACCTTTATTGATACCTTAACTCAACATGGTATGGCACATTGCTCTATAGCTTATACAAATGGATGTGATTCATTGACCAAATGTTAAGGTTTTAATTGTTACATTAAAAAAAAGTTAGTGTAACCAAAAAGAAATATAATATACTGATAATAAGAGTTTTAAATTCTTGATCAATTCCTTATTCTACTTATGTCGGCCCGAAGAGGGAATTAGGAACACTAAGAATCCATGCATTCACTTAATCTAAGTTTAATGTATGAGATACATTTTACAAAATTGAAATGTGTATTACTATATCCTAGTTTACATAAATATGTTTTTTGTACTTTACGATAAATTTTTGGGATACAAATTAGGTTTAACGAGTCTTGTGTCTTATATGACCATGAGGACTGATGAATGAACAACATAAGTTTTTCAAACATTCTAGATTTCTAAAAGAGATGTATTTGTAATTATAAGTACTATCTTACAAAACATCGAAACACACTGTCTGGCGACTGAATATTAAATTTGTATGAGTTCCCCAACTTAGAAAAGAACATGTTCAGAAGACAAACACGTGTCACAATAAGCAATATAAATACAGGTAGATGCAACAGAGATGGACCCTTAGGATTGCGACAAGAAACCAAAGGACTGTTGTTTGAGTGCGTCTCGTGAATCATTTTCTTCCTCAATTCTGCTACTTATTTGCTTCTTGTGGTTCTACTCTTTTATTTCCCCTCCTTGGTAAATACTACGACGACGACACTTTGCTAAAAACCATTCAAAATTTATGATGAAATGTAGTCTAGCTAGAGAAATCTCTTTTTCTTACAGAACGCTTCAACCAATATTTCACAAAATTCTAAAAAAACTTCTTATAACAAATTTGTATTTGGTTTTATGGTTATCACTGATCAGAATCTTCGAAAATTGTGTTACCTATTATAATTGCATTCGTGATATTTTGATGCAGCGCATCTTCAGTTTCTTGTTACAACTTATTTCCTTTTTTATGGCTACGTGCGTTTTTGTTTTCATTTCAAATAAGATCATGGAAATATTCTAGTGATTGGTTATAAAACTTTATGCTACCATTTGTAAGGGATTATACTTAATTTTGAATGAAAAATCAGAGCTTTTAGCTTGCAAATCCTTGAACTCTTAGCTGCGTTTCCGCTTCGATTTCGAGAAGACACCTTCGTTCGGATATTTAGTAGAATCAACGAACCTCGGTTCTGTTATGTAGCTTATGCTACACCAGTTTGGTATCAGAGACAAACATCCTGATCTACGTTTCAATAGTCCATCGATCATGCCGCCTCGAGGAACTGACAAGCCGATAGATAATTGGAGGGAATTGAGACAAACTTTGTTGACGATGCAAGAGAGCATACAAGCGACCATTCATGATTCATTGATGGAGGTCGCATATATGATGTTGCATCCGGGCAACCGACGCCGGACCGTGCGTCATGACTCCGAGGAAGACTCGGAAGAAGAGGACGTGAATCTTTTTGGTGATGAAGGATCTCGACGTGGAGGAAGGGATCGTTACCAAAACAGGGATGATCGTCGATGGGAATCCGGATTTAAAATCGAAATCCCGGAGTTTCACGGAGGAGTACGCGGGGAAAAACTTCTGGATTGGATTGTGGCCGTGGAGGAAGCCATGGAATTCAAGCAAGTACCAGAAGATTGGAAAGAAGCGCTAGTAGCTACAAAGTTCTGGGGAAAGGCAGCCTCTTGGTGGCTACAAGTTAAGGCCACAAGAGATCGTGCCGGTAAGGAAAATATCGCATCGTGGGATAAGCTCCAGAGGTTGCTGAAGCAGAGCTTCTTGCCGTATAATTTTGATCGTACTATGTTCAATAGACTTCAAAATTTGCGTCAAGGCTCACGAACCATTGACGACTATGCAGAAGAGTTCTCTTTACTTCTGACCCGTAATGAGATATATGATAGTGAGATGCAGCTGGTATCTAGGTTCATCGGAGGTTTAAGGCCACAGATTCATACCGCACTTTCCCAATTTGATCCAGCTTCGGTTGTGGAAGCACATCGACGCGCAGTTGCCTTTGAGCATCAGTTCTGGGCGGGGTCGTCGAACTGGATTTCAGGAGGGGCACGTACCAGAGGTGCAGACCTCTCTGTAACGCAAGCAACGACCAAAGAAGGAGGCGAGGTGGCCCCTAAAGGAAATGTTGTTAACGCTGGCGATGAGCAGGTTTCGAGATGATCGTCTAGACCAAACGCACTGCACTGTTTCGCTTGTGGAGGCGAGGGACAGCGTAGGGGGCTATTAGCGGCTGATATTAAGTGGGATAACAATGAGTTGTATGATCAGATGATAGAGGAGGGCATTGAGGGAGAACTTCCCGAGGATCACAATCATGGCGATGAAGGAATCTTGCTCATGTTGCGTCACGTCTGCATGTCTCCTATCGCGATTGAGGAGCCATGGTTACGGACTAACAGTTTCCAGTCCCTGTGCACTGTTAAGGGGAAAGTCTGTCGATACGTAATCGATTCCGGAAGTTCACGTAATGTGATTTCAGAGGAGGCTTTTGGGAAACTGGGATTGACGAAGGAAGAGCATCTGACTCCATATCTTCGGACTTGGCTTAAGACAGGGTCTGAGATATGTGTCAGCCATCGGTGTTTGGTTTCTCTTTCCATTGGAGCTGTCTACAAAGACAAATTTTACTTTGACATTGCGCTTATGGATGTTGCCCATCTCCTTTTGGGGCGACCTTGGCAATACGATCGTAATGTGCTTCATGATGGTCGGCGCAATACTCACAGCTTTGTTTTTGATAACAGGAGCATTGTACTGTTCTCGGCTGCTCCAAAACCAGATGCGCATAAGCTTCCCAAGACAATGCATTCGTTGAACAAAGTCCCGACCCTCTTGTGTTCGTGATTAGAGTTTGAGAGTGAATTCAAGGACACAGGCTGCGCTTGGTTAGTGGTTCCTAGCATAGACAACATGCAGCAAGGTGCCTCCGATATTTCACCAGCGCTTTCAGCAGTGTTGGAGGAGTTTCAGGATATATTTCCAACCGACTTACCACAGGGAGTCAGGGACTGCCACCTTTGTGCACCATTCAACACCAGATGGACTTGGTTCCTGGTGCATCGCTTCCAAACATACCTCATTACAAGATGCGCCCGCAAGAGCACGAAGAACTTCACAGGCAGGTCGAGGAATTGATAGCGCGTGGTCATGTGCGCGAAAGCCTAAGTCCTTGTGCTATCCCTGCTCTTCTCATTCCGAAGAAAGACGGATCTTGGCGTATGTGCGTCGATAGCCGAGCGATCAACAAGATCACAGTGAGGTATCACTTTCCAATTCCACGACTTGACGACCTTCTTGATCAGGTGGGGAAAGCTTCTTTGTTCTCGAAACTGGACCTCAAAAGTTGTTACCATCAGATCCGTATACGGCCAAGAGACGAGTGGAAAACATCATTCAAGACGAGAGAGGGTCTGTTTGAATGGCTAGTGATGCCTTTTGGTCTGTCAAACGCTCCTAGCACCTTCATGCGAGTCATGAATCAAGCGCTCATACCATACATTGGACGGTTTGTCGTGGTCTACTTTGATGATATCTTGGTATTTAACGCTAATATTTTGGATCATATTGATCATTTGCAACAGGTTCTTGTTGTCTTGAGAGAGGAGTAGCTGTTTGTGGCACGACAGAAGTGCGAGTTTGGCGTGGATCGAGTTTTGTTCCTCGGGTATGTGATCTCAAGTAATGGACTATCCATGGTTATGAGTAAGGTGGAGGCAATCAGATCGTGGCCTACGCCAAAGACGGTGACAGAAGTGTGAAGTTTCCACGGATTGGCTTCATTCTACCGGCGATTAGTAACTCACTTTTGCTCAATAATGTCCCCAATTACTGATTGTATGAAGGAAGGTAACTTCGTTTGGTCTGAACAAGCGGTAGTAGCATTTTCTCTGATCAAATAAAAGCTCATGACAACACCTATATTGGTACTTCCTGATTTCTCTTTACCATTTGAGTTGCACAGTGACTCCTCCAAGCTCGGGATAGGAGCTGTTCTGAGCCAGCAAACGAGACATGTGGCCTTCCATAGCGAGAAGCTGGCTGGAGCGAGAAGCATATATAATACTTACGACATGGAGTTTTATGCGATCATCCAAGCAATAAAACGCTGGAGACACCATCTGTTCCATTGTGAGTTCGTACTATACATTGACCACGACGCGCTCAAACATTTGGATAGCCAGGTAAAAGTATCTGCTAGACACGCGACTTGGATTGCTTTCTTGCAGCAGTTCACTTTTACCATACGACATTAATCTGGGAAGATGAATAAGGTGGAGGATGCATTGAGTCGCAGATACTCTTTGGTTACAGCGATGCATACGACAGTTCTCGGGTTTGCTGCGATGTCAGAGTTGTACGACACAGACCCGTTTTTGCAACTATTTCGCGCGATACTCAGTTCAGGATCCTGTCAGATTACTCATTTCATGAGGGATTTCAATTCAAAGGGAATCAGCTATGTGTTCCTGACAGTAGCATGAGACTTCGTATCATTGAGGAAGTCCATCGTGAGGGACATGTTGGTAGAGACAGAACGCTACAGCTTGTCACACTGTTGTATTACTGGCCCACAATTCGAAGGGATGTGGAGAGATTTGTTGAGCACTACAGAGACTGTCAAATGGCAAAGGGTTGTGCCTCGAATGTTGGGTTGTATCTTCCCCTGCCCATTCCAACTCAGCCGTGGACAGATTTGAGTATGAACTTCATCTTAGGCCTGCCGAGAACGTAACGGGAAAACGATTCAATATTTTTTGTTGTTGATCGGTTCTCCAAGATGGCACACTTTATTTCCTGTAAGAAGACAACCGACGCGGTTTCCGTAGCGCAATTGTTCTTCAGGGAAATTTACAGACTTCACGGTCTGTAGATGTCGATAGTATCGGACCGTGACACTCGGTTTCTAAGCCATTTCTGGCGTTCGATTTGGAAGATTTTAAGAACGAGTTTGGACATGAGCAATGTCTATCACCCTCAGACAGATGGGCAAACAGAGGTGGCAAATCGAGCACTCGGAAACATGTTGCGCGGTCTGGTCGGAGAGAACATAAAGTCCTGGGAATCAAAGTTGGCCCAAGCGGAATTCGCCCACAACCATGCAAGCAACTGCAGCTTGGGATTCTGTCCTTTCCAAGTTGTTTATGGAGTCATTCCGAGGGGATCTTTGGACTTGACAACACTGCCGGATCGGACACGAGATCATGGGACATTAGCTGATTTTGTCGCTTCGCTTCAAGAGATACATTCTAAAGCCATTGTCAATTTGCAAAACTCATCGGCGAAGTATAAGGAGGCAGTGGATAAGCATCGCCGTGAGGTCTTGTTTGAGCCAGGGTATTTGGTATGGGTTGTCCTAATTAAGGAACGCCTTCCACTTCACCAGTACAACAAGCTTCGATCGAGGAAAATTGGTCAAATCAAAGTCCTGGAGAGGATCAACACAAACGCATACCGCGTCGAGTTACCAGCTCACATCCACACAGCCAATGTTTTCAATGTCAAACATCTCACACCGTTTGTCGGTGACAGTACACCCTCAGATTCAGAGGCGAATCCTCTCTTACCCCCGGAGACCTGATGCAGCGCATCTTCAGTTTCTTTTTACAACTTATTTCCTCTTTTTATAGTTACATGCGTTTTTGTTTCATTTCAAATAAAATCATGGAAATATTCCGGTGATTGGTTATAAGGTTTTATGCTATCGTTTGTAAGGGATTACACTTAATTTTGAATGAAAACTCAGAATTTTTAGCTTACAAATATTTTGAACTTTTAGCTTTGATTTCAAAAAAAACACCTTCGTTCGGATATTCAGTAGAATCAACGAACCTCGGTTCTGTTATATAGCTTCTGCTACACCATATTTTATAAGAATTTGATGGCAGATTGTACCAAACTAATTAATCATGATTTTTCAGAGACTTATAGAATTGCTTGTTAAGGGACGTAACTTGTGTGGTTGTATAATATATTAATCATATATATTCATAACTTTTATAAATCTGAAAAAGCAAGATGAGGCTTGTTTAGTGTAACATTTTCTATTTATGTCCTTTGTGTGCTGGGACGACAAAGAAATGGGATTGTGGTCAATTCTCAAAGGGTTCACGGGTTCTTACTTCTTGAACATGTACTTCCAACCCAATTATAAATTTATGTATAACTAGGTTTTTCTATAATGAATTTCTTTTTAAATTATTGGACCATACATTATGTACTATACGGCGGCATAAACTATTTTAATCAAAGATCATATAGCAAAATTCAATATTTGATGCGAATTGAACGAAAATGAATGTATAAAACCAATTAACAAAAGATAATGGTTCATTTTGTTTTCATTTTTTCATTTAATATAACTAGATATGTTGGACGCATGCATACATCTAAACGACATGATTTATAAGATTCCTTGTATCACTACTCTTGGCCGTATAGCTTGTAGGTGCTAAGGACGGTTACCAATTATCTATTGGTTCTGAGTTTGAATCTCATAAACTTTTGATTCTGTGTTGACGAAGATCTTCTCATAATCATATGCACTATTGAATTATTGATCATATATATTAGCACTTCTGGTTGGTGTATCAAAATTATGAATAATCACATATTCACATGTATACGAATCTATGTTTGGTGAACCAAACACTATATTTTATCATTTCTAATCCCGCACTTAAGTGGAACTACATACCATTAGATATACATGGACTCGTCGGTATACACATGTTATACACATATGCATATAAGTAGATGATATATACTGATATACATAATATATTCGAAAATGGGGCACACAAAAAGGGTTAAGTGTATGCGCTTATACATGTTGCAACGCATTGATTAATTTAGCTCTACAGATTGTCGGGCATTAACATATGACGTCCGTATACTATTGGTGGAGTTACAGCGCATGCATACATTAGCCATTATATACTTGTTATTTTTTATATACATAACATCACTAGCCATTAAATATCAATAATGTGATTTATTCTTTCTTTCAGATATATATGTCCAAAATAAATAGTGCGTAATTTAGGTTGTAGCTCATTACTCCTGATTTCGTTTTTGTGTATGTTGCTCACAAACCATCGATTGGATAACTGAATTAATACGTTTTTTTTATAACAAAATTGTATAATCATAAAAGACAGAAAATTTATTAGCCATATATTTTTTTGAGCCTTTTCTAATATCCTCTTTGCCGAGATTCTTCTAAATTTTTTTCTGTATATTTTTTTTCAACACTTAAACCACACAAGGATAACAAACTTATCTTGTGAACCACTAAATTTTAATTTCAAATAAAGTCAACTTATTTTTGTTTTTCTCAATAAACAAGCCAAAAGTATTTTTTCAGCTCATACAATTTTGTACCTTTTAGGTTTTTTTTCTTTGAACGATTTATACGTCGTAAAAGGACAAATAAACATAAGAGAAAGAATAGACTACTAATCATTCCACACATTAATTTATTTTCATAATTTCCACAAACGAAAAGCGTTAACATCTACATAATATTCGTATTTAATTTCAGCCAGTAACAAACACACTTATCTTGTTATATATATATATATATAAATATCATGCACGCGTGAGAAACAAAATAAAATAAAAACAATAATTTATTTTTTCAAGTGACTAAAAGAAAGAAGAGTATTTGTTGAATAAAGATCAATGTATCGCCTTATCAACGCATCGATTAACTAGAGCCAACGCATTACTAGTCAACTTTTTGATGTCATCGACACGAGCACACACCTCATCTTTCCTCGGCTCATCTTGAACGTCTTTAAACTCGTCTGTACAAGTCTCCTCATTGGTTAAAGCCGCACTAAGCCAAGTCTGCACGTTACTCATCTGGAACCTGAACGTCTCGATGGAGCCAGGCGAGACCAGATCCCTCATCTGTTTCATCGAGTCTCTCATTTCATCGACCGCTTCTTTGAGAAACTTGAAGCAGTCATGAAAAACGGCGGCTGCGGTTGGGTGAGCCCCATTGTCCTGGCTTTCGGGGAGAACGGTGACGTTGGAGAGGTATGAGCCTAACTCGATAGCCTTGGAGAGAGTGACGGAGATTGCGGCTCGAGCCAAGAGAGCTGAGTCGTTGTGGACGGAGCTTGAGAAGTTTGAGAGAGAGGAGAAGCAGAGGTCAGGGTATAACGTGGTGCTGCAGCTGGTACGGATGAAATCTGAGTCGTCTGATGATAATGAAGAGGGCTGGGAATGGACGGTCAGGATAAATGGGAGGAGGGTTGCTAAGAAGAAGAAGAAGATAAATGGTGGATGAAGAGAAGGTTTCTTCATGGTTTCTTCTGTTCTATTTGTGTTGGATTTTTGTGACATGAAAGTGTCTCTTTTTGGTTATGGACTGTTTGGAATTTGTGACCTCAAGTTGATATTTATATAGGGTAAGCAACACAAATACCTCCCTCTTTTGTGCCGTAAAGAAAAATAGTGATTTGACGTTAATACTCTTTTTGATTCGTTTGGGAAAATTTTGAGCCGAGTCCATATGTATAATGGGCCAGATTAGAATAGTGTATATTGCTAAAACGAATTTAAAAAGCCACTTTCTCTCCTTCTAGAAAGAGGGAGGGTTGGGAATGGACGGTCAGGATAAATGGGAGGGTTGCTAAGAAGAAGAAGAAGAAGAAGAAGAAGAGAAATGGTGGATGAAGAGAGGGTTTCTTCATGGTTTCTTCTGTTCTATTTGTGTTGGATTTTTGTGACATGGAAGTGTCTCTTTTTGGTTATGGACTGTTTGGAATTTGTGACCACAAAGTTGATATTATATAGGGTAAGCAACACAAATACCTC